>CM066033.1:106347595-106947595 GCA_033557465.1 Ichthyophis bannanicus
GAATGGATTCTAACAGCCCTAGTCCTAATATTGAACCACACCATCTGATAATCACTGGATGCAAAATGATCTCCTACTATAACATCAGAAACACTTTCACCATTGGTAAGCACCAAGTCTAGTATGGCCTCTTCATGTGTGGGGTCTGTTACCAATTGCTTGAATAGTTCTCCCTGTAGAAAATCCAGGATCTCTTTACTTCTAGATGATACTGCAGCAGGAATGTGCCAATCAACATCTGGCATATTGAAATCCCCTATCAGTAGCACTTCCCCTTTCCTAGCAATGCTGCGTATGTCTTCAATTAACTCTCTGTCCACCTCTTCCTCTTGTGAGGGAGGTCTGTATATTACGCCAATGCAAATAGATTTCTCTTTCCCTCTTTCTAGTTTAACCCACAATGTCTCCTCTCTCCCTTTTAAGCTCTGTAATGCCAAAGCTTTAATAGTATTTTTTACATATAGTACCACTCCTCCTCCCCTTCTTCCTACCCTGTCCTTTCTGAATAACGTATAGCCAGGTATAGTTACATCCCAGTCATGTTTTTCTGTGAACCATGTTTCTGTAACTGCCACTAAATCCATGTCGGCCACTCCCATCAAAGCTTCAACATCAGGGATCTTATTCCCCATGCTACGGGCATTTATACACACTGCTTTCCATATGTTACCCCTGTTACCCATTTCCATAAAGGTATTTAATGCATCACTTACCTGGGGGCTTTCACTTACCTGGGGGCTTTTTTCACCCATCCCCAATGAATCTAGTTTAAAGCCCTCTTCAGTAGATTCGCCAGTCTACTACTGAAGACGTGTTGACCTTTCTTGGACAGATGGATGCCATCTCTGCTCTGCAACCCTTGGAACAGCATCCCATGGTCTAGGAAACCAAAACGCTCTCGATGACACCATCCACACAGCCATGCATTCATCTCCAGGATGCGAGCCTCTCTGCCTTGGCCTTTACCTTCAACAGGGAGGATTGAAGAGAACACCACCTGTGCACCTAACTGCTTCACCCTCTGTCCCAGAGCCATGAAGTCACTTTTGATACGCTCAGAGGGATACCTGGCAGTATCATTTGTTCTGACATGGATTAGCAACATTGGGTAATAGTCAGTTGGCTTGATGAGTCTCGGCAAACTCTCCGTAACATCTTGGATTTTGGCACCAGGCAGACAGCATACCTCTCTGGACATCAAGTTTGGTCGGCTGATGGACGCCTCAGTACCCATCAGAAGAGAGTCACCAACCACCACTACCCTTCACTTCCTCGTGGTCACTGATTCTGCAATTTTGGGGTATTTGAGCTCTGGTTCTTCCCTTTCCAGGGATACTGTCACCTCCTCCACTTCCAGAGCTGCATAATGGTTCTCCAATTCAAGGGCTGGAGAAGTTGGATGGTTGATTCTGCAGGCCCTGGTGACTTGTGTCCATCCTTGGTCATTCTGTTGGCACCCATCTTCTCCTCGGCTAGAGAGCTTGGATGTTTCAAGAAGCATCTCATCAATGTACTTCTCACTGTCTTGAATGCTCCTCAGCCTCACCACCTCCTCACTGAGTTCCTTCACTTGTTTCCTCAGAGCTTCAGCATGCAGGCACCCTGCACATGGAACTGGTCCTTAAAACTGGTTATAGGGTTGTTCAAAATGGTTGAATTTAGGTTATATGTATGGTAAAAGATTGATACACTTTAAAACTATGCTTTTTATTTTGTGTGTTGGGTTACAAGAGCACTCTGGGGATTCTAATATGAAGGAGTAGGATGAATGGGGGAAGACAGGGACAAACTGGGGGGTTCAACTAAGTTGAGTGTGTCACTTAAGGCCTAGCTTGAAGGCAGAATAGAGGTGGAAGTGGGGGCTAACAGAGACAGGGAAGAATGAATAATTTAATACAGGGAACAACTAGACAACTAGTCAAGCAGAAGAGTGGGTGAACTCCAGGGGCGTAGGTACAAAAATGACAGTGGGGGAGGGGGAGCCCCAATGCCACCCAGACCTCTAACCCACCTGCTAAAGAACAAGGTGGAGTCATGGAATAGATGTAGGAAGGGGAGAGGGAGGGCAGGGATGATTGGGATTTGAGGTTTTTTCACACTGGAATTAAAAGGGAAGTTTTTGTGATCCAACTGGGAGGATAATAAGAGTACTATGGGGGGATAAAACCACTTCCTGTGGGTGTCTCCACAACACCTTGGTCTCCGGTGTTTGGGCTTAGGCTGGGGTGTCCTCCTGGATAAATTGCAGACAATTGCTTTTTGGTTTCTACTAAGATTGGGGGTTACATGAGTAAAGGGGGCCTAAGAGTAGTCTCGTGGAACGTTTGTGGTATTGGCAACCCAATAAAGTGATACAAGGTGTTTAGGGTACTGCGAGATTCCCAGGCAGATGTTGCCATGCTCCAAGAGACTCATATGACTGATTTGGAACATGCTAAGCTTAAGAGGTGTTGGGTGGGGGAGGTGTATGGCGCTATGGCAGGGGTAAACGGGCAGCAGTAGTCATTTTGGTTAGGAAGACACTTAATCTAAAGGTGAAGTACATTGAACGAGATATGAGAGGAAGATATGTGTTGCTTTTGAGACACTTACAGGGCCACCCTATCCTATTGGGGAATATCTATGGCCCAAATAGATATGAACGTCAGCTCTTTGACAATATGGTGCAGTGTTTGACTGGAAAAAGGGATCAGGAAATAATTCTTGGGGGTGACTACAACTGTGTGCTCGACCCGGTGGTGGATTGTTCCTGGGGGGGATTTGAGGGGGATGCTAGACAGAGACAATGCTTGCTAGGCCTTTGCAATGGTAGAGATCTGATTGATGTTTGACACATTCTCCAGGAGAATGAGATTACACATACTTCTTGAGGGCCCACGGTATGTGGTCCCAAATAGACTATTTCTTAATTTCTCAATGCCTCCTGCATAGAATTGCGGATGCTCAGATAAGAAACGTACAAATCCCGGACCACGCAATGGTCTGGATAGACCTTCAATCCTCTGGCCAAGACAGTCAACATGGGGGTTGGCGATTTCCCTTCTACTTGAGGGGAGACACCGATTTTGGGAGATTCCTTTGGGAACAGTGGGACCTGTTTGAAGAATCAAATGTGATTCATAAGGACAATGCATCACTTTTCTGGGAGATGGCTAAAGTATATCTACGGGGGACTACATTAGCCGGAGGAAAAAAGAGGCCAATTGCAAACTGGTGGAGTGGAGCTCTCAACTCCGGACTCTGCATCATCGATTGATAAGTCAGGATACAGATGAGAATCAAACAGCGTACTTAACCATGCAGAGTCAGCTGAACACTCTTATCCATGCCCAGGCAAAACAGTCTATGATACACTATAGATATGCACTTTACAGGTTTGGGAACCAATCGGGCCAAATTCTTTCCACATTGATAAAAAAGGAAAGCAGTCCTCGAGTAGTAGCTGCAACCAGAGAGGCAGATGGGATAGTCCGGACAACACAGCAGGCAGTAGAGGCAGCTTTTCTGGAATATTACAAGGGTCTGTATAGGGAGGACCCACAAGATGGCCAGGGGGTGAGGGAATATTTGCAGAGCTGTGTGCTTCCTTGTCTGGGACAGTCCCAGTGTGAACAACTGAATGTGCCCATTATATCCCACAGAAAATACAAAAAGTCATTAAAGATCTGAAGATGCCTCGAGCGCCTGGGCCAGATGGGTTTAGCGCAGAATTTTACCAGGTACTGGGATATAAAGTTTGTATCCCTTTGGCTGAACTGCAGCAATTGGCGGAACTCCAACATTTCCCCTACCAGACCAATGAAGCGTTAATTACTGTCATTCCTAAGCCAGGACATGATCCCTTTCTGCCAGGGTCTTACCGCCCCATCTCTCTGCTGAATGTAGACCTTAAGATCTTGTCTGAAGTGTTCGCAGAGTGACTCTCCCCACTCATGCCCAATTTAATACACCCATCTCAACTGGGCTTTATTAGGGGCAGACAGGCTGTGACCAATATACACCAAATTCTGGCAACCCAATACTATTGCAAAAATATGCACTCCTCTTGATCCTTATAAGTATTTATGCTGAAAAGGCTTTTGATAGAGTTGGATGGCAGTATATGTTCACCATGCTGAGACATTATGGTTTCAATGGCTTCTTCTTACAAGCACTGCTAGTATGCAGGCCCTTGGGCGAGGGTGCTGGTAAATGGATAGTGCATGGAGAAATTCCCACTGCAACGTGGAACGTCCAAGGGTTGTCCACTATCTCCCCTAATATTCATTCTGACTCTCGAGCCATTGTTCTCTCACATATGTGCAAATTCAGGCATAGAGGGAATCCGCATGGGGATTACGAATTTAAGTCGGCTGCCTTTGCAGATGACCTGCTCCTTCACTTAGCCAATCCTGAACACTCTTTAGCAAACCTTCTTACAGAATTTGAAATTTTCGGTAAGTTCTTGGGCTTTAAACTCAATCTGGAGAAATCGGAGGCATTGGCGGGGCTTGAAATGGTGAGGGTGGGATGGAAAGGGAACTTTCCTCTAAGGTGGGTAGAGAGTTCTTTTCACTATTTGGAAGTGATTCTGCCCAATAACTCCCATGACTTATACAAGTTGTGATAAGGAAGCTTATCATAGTTCAGGAAGGAGCTATAATAGAGGTGAATTGGCTCTGAACAAGCAACCTGTCTTTGCTGGTAGAAATAATAAAACAGAATGTTTTCATAAAAGACTACCAGTCCCAGAATGCACCAGGTTTCAAACAGCCACTAGAAGAGCTGAAGTGGGGAAACGTGTGTTCAATCAGGAGAACTATGAGGTAATCCCCAATCACTCATCTCCAAGGGCAGGGCTTGATTCAGCACAGCTGAGCTATGCTAGGATGGAGTATCCCTCTAAGCAAGTTAAAAGTAAAACGTATTTATTTTATTTATTTATTTATTTAACAATCATTTATATCCCGCATCTTCCAGAGTTCAGGTGCGGTTTACAATTGAACAACAGTCAACAAAGCAAGGGCTTGTTTTACATAGAACAATTTTTGGCAGTAAACAATGTAAAGGTTAAATACGTAACAGAACAGTGTATTGGTTAAGTATATAACAGAACAGTGTAATGGTTAAATACATAACAGAACAAGAACAAGGTTAAGAACTATGTACAAATACAGGTTTGTAAGACCAGGACTAGAGAGCTGGAGTTGATGAGGAACCCAGAGCTCAAGGACAGAGAGAGCAAGAAGCAGCGTGGAAGAAAGAAGAGGAAAACATCTTGGAGGTCTAAAGAAGGAGCCCATAGCAGTACGTGTGTTGGGAGTCATTCCAGAGGCAAGCATACTCCATTGGACTTGAGGAAGCCAGAGGAGTGGGGTTACAGAGCCAGGAATCCCCGGACGGCACCTGTAAAGGAGACGGCTGCATTTGGAAGGGGCCCTAAGACCAGTGCAAGAAGGTATGTGAAGAGAGACCCAGTGTCCAGGGATCTTGATTGGAAGGCTGGGCATAAAAGCTGGATTTCTTACTGGCCAGGATATCTGGAGAGGAACCCTAACAGCAAAGGAAGCTCAGGTATGAACACTGATTTATGCCCTAGCTCTTCACTTGGAAGACAGCAGGGAAACAAGTATTGTCCTGAGAGTGCTCCATTAAGGAATTCTCCTGAGCCAGACCATGATATTGATTCTATGATAGTTGAAGAAGAAGGAGATATTTTAAATGATCAGAGTGATTACATGGATTGCTCTCTGTCTAGGCTGCTGTGGTAAAGTACTTTCACAAATACAACAACCATCAAAAAGAAATATAACTTGTTCTTTTATCTACCCAGAAAAGTTTACAAGAAAGCTTTAGGGTAGGATTTGAGCCACGTATAGAAAGTAAACCAGCCAAGAGGTTTGCAATTGGTTAATTGTTGGCAATTAAGCCTTGCATAATTGCACGTGGGCTCTGAAAGGAAACTTCTGTGTGTGTGTGAAAATACAAGAACGTTATCCTTGAAAAAGAACAGTTTTTGATTACTTTTTGGGTTTTGTTTTTTTGTTTTTGGAGCACTGCTAAAAGATATTAGCAGGAGCCCTCAGAAAGACCTTTCTGTTCTTCATCAAGGTCTTTATTGTTTGATTGATTGCTTAAGAAGTTCAGTTGTTGATCATGATTTGTTTTTCCTAAGTATAATACTGAAAGCAAGTATCCTTTTGTGCTACCAAGTAAATCTGTGTGGGAGAAATAACCCCATAAATAAAATATATTTTCTTTGCTTACACTCGAGCAACACAATTCATTTATTTTGTGAACGGCTGATTCTGGTATGAATGGACTACATTCCCCACAATCCTTTGCAAGTCATAATAGTATTTGCCTTTGCAAGACTGTGGACATTCTCACCCAGCACCCCCGTTTACAAAGTGCAATGTGGGGCCCCTGATATTTCAATTGGCGCAGTGTTTATCCCAGTGGCAGGACCTGCCAATTTCACTAGGGGGAAGAATTGCTTTGCTTAGAATGGCTCTATTTCCACAGTGGATCTACATGTTACAGCTACTGCCTTTACGGCTATTAAAGAAAGACTTAAACAAGATAGATGGTTTATTATTCCATTTCTTATGGTAAGGACGGCAAGCTAGAATAGTGGTACAGACACTCAAGGGGTCTTGATGTAGAGGATGCATTGGGCTCACAGACCTCCAAGTGTACAATTTAGAGTGCCTGCTACAGCACTTAAAGGATTACACCCCCCTGAGGTGTGAACAGGCCTTGGTTGCACCCCTGGTGCTTCAATATGTGCTGCATATGCCTCTTAGTAAACTACCACCTTCACTGTGGAAGTGTGGCCTCATTCACGTAATGCTCCAGACTTGGAGATGAATTTGCAGAAAGTTGGGATACTCCGCTTTTCAGTTGGCTTATTTGCCAGTCCAGGGCAACGTGGATTTTATCCCAGGTATGACAGCCTCTAAGTTCTGGCGGTGGCAGAGCTTGGAGGTAGAAAATCTTGAACAACTATTAACAGAGGATGGAACCTTCTTGTCCTTTGAGGAGTTATAGGCTCAATTTCATTTGGAGGCTGGAGACCTATTTCAATATTTCCAACTTCGTAATTAAGTCCGAGGTCTGGTAAGTAGTCATTTGTCCAGTTCGTTTTGCACCAATTTGGAAGAATTCTTTCTGTGCGAAGAATCAGGTAGGATCACGGTATCACAAGTGCAATCTTCCTTTGCAACTAGGGCCTCCCAGATTACATGCCATAAGCTGGCCAAGCTTTGGAATGCGGATCTTAGTATATCACTAACTGGAGATACTGTGTGGAAACTTATTGGTAAGATTCTGCTGTTCACAGCTATGGTTTCCCTTTGGGATATGCAATATCAGATAATTTGACATGCTTATCTCTCACCAGGTCGAATGAGAGCGATGGGATATAGCGGTTGGCCCAACTGTCCCAAATGTGAAGAAGATGGTGCTCCCTTGGTCCATTTGTTGTGGTCTTGTCCAGTGGTGCAAAATTATTGGAAGGCTGTACACCAGTTTGTGGAGGGGGGTCTTTCGACAACCTTGGCCTCTGACTCCAGAGTCTGTCCAGCTGCACACAATGGAAGGATGAGGGAAGGGGTAGGCGGCGCTGGCTGAAACTCTCATGGGTGTTAGCCACTCGGGTTATTTTGACAGGCTGGTGGAGTTCTGACCTCCCAAGCTTTTGGCAGTGGCGAACAGCACTGCACCACCATATGCAAATAGATAAACTCTGGGCTAAAGCTATGCGAAAACGTGTATTCAAATTCCTTGAAGTTTGGAATGATTACATTCAAACACTACCCCCACGTAGTCGTAGTTATATTCTGAATGATCTTTAGGGGATGAAGGGGGAATACCTTGAGAATTGGGGTGGGGACACTCACAGGATGGGGTGGGAAATGGGGGGAGGGAGAACCCATAGGTGGGAGGGAAGGGGGATTTTGTGCTCAGGTCCTGGGAGTGTAAGTCCCCATATCTGGTACATTGCTGCCTTGGAGGGGGAGGGGATAGGCATTACTAGGTAGAGAGGGAAGGGTGGGGAGGGAATAGGCATTACTAGATAGAGAGGGAAGGGTAGGGAGGGGGAAAGGGAAAATACCGAATGTTGGTTGTTGAAGGCTACTCTACTCTGGATGCCATTGATATTGTTACTATGTACTAGCTGTTTGTTCATTTGTTATTGTTGAAGTAAACAGTTTTGAACATAACTGCCCAAGAGAGAGCAAAAGAGGTGGAGGAGTAGTTATCGTAATAAGAGGAGCACAAATCTTCGCTCACATCAACATTAAGTGCGAATGGTCTAGACCTGCTATTGGCAGAAAATACAGATCACCCACAACTGATCCTAATAACCTGACAGCAATATTGGAATTAGCAAGTGCTGACAAACAATGAATCCTTCTAGGAGATTTCAGTCTGGCATCCAACCACAATAACCATGCTCACTCATTCCTCAGTGCAATGAATGAGATGGACTTTCAACCAATTGTCAATATCCCCACCCACAACAAGGGAAATGTGCTTGATATATTTATACCTAACGACATACCTGATAATTCAGTGCAGTCCCCTGGCCAAAAGGTTACCAGTACCCGGGTCTGACCACTACTTAGTGTCGCGTCACTGTTACCTCCACAGCTGGAGCTTGTGGAGATGGACGGCCTGAGTCTCTATTCAGGAAGTTACTGGTGCTTGGGGAAAGCACTGCCTTTTGGGAGTTGAAGTTTTTCACTATCCCAAATAAAGAGAGTTGTGGACTCGAGGGTTTCAGGCAAAACAGGATTTTTAATTCCCCTTCCCAAGTGGTTTCACATGCAGAACAAAAGGAACATTGGCCAAACACTTCTGGCACTAAATTATATAAAAGAAATTCAAGCTTCTTATCTCAGCATCTCTGTAATCCAACTGAAAAACACTTTTCTATTTCAAAACTCTTTTGGGCTTTTCTTGTCAGCTGCTACCTGCAGCACTCTCTCTTTCTCTGCACAGCTTAATTCTATTTCACAGGACTTATCTTCTCAGATACAGATATCGTACAATCCATTGGTTCACTAGGCTGACATTCTGAAGGTGGTTCAGTGTCCATTGGTTCAATCTGAACCCCACCTGGAAATGTTTGCAAGTTGCTACAGGGTGTTTCCAAACACACGTCTATCTTTACAACATTGCATTTTTCCTTACAGCCTTTTGATATACACGGTTGTGAATTGCCACAGTATTCCCAGCATGTGGAACCCCACCCTTCTGGGCTAATATCAGGGCACTTAAAAACAGCTTCCCGTTTATACCGGTCACTTATCCTACCTCTTGGTTTCCTTATGAGAGTTTCCTTTTGTCCTGTAGGATCAGCTGCAAACATAAGCCTTGGAGTTTCTCTGTGCATACAAGTCTGCCTTCCCAGTACGTTTTCCTTTTGGTTGCCTTTTACTCCCAGCACCAAACCCGGGTTACTTGTACCTGGCTCCTTTGCACCAACTCTCTGCTTGTTTCCTCTGCTGACTTCCTCTTCTGAATCAAAGGTCAGAGAATCCTCAATTACCATAGATTCCTCTGAGCCTTCATTCCTAAGGCAATCCTCTGTTTCTCGTGACGGTTCTAAGAGCTGTGTTCTCAGCCATGCTGCTCTTGGCTGAGCTCTCCTCTGAGCTACCGGCTGTGCTTCTCCCCGCCGTGTTCCTCCCAGCTGTGTCCTTCCTAGCTGTGTCCTCCTCAGCTGTGTCCTTCCTAGCTGTGTCCTCCCCAGCTGTGTCCTCTCTCCTCCTAATGAGCCTCCCTTAAATCTCTGGTTTCCTGGGTTTACCCTGGCTCCTCCCACCAACAGGTGTTCTGGCTTAACTCGTGACAGCTGCACTGAACTACAGCAGGGGCGTGTTTTCCCTTCTTCTGACCTGCTCTGTTTATGGTTGCCTGGGAAACCAGGAGCCATGTGCACTTGTTTTCTTTCCCAGCCTAAAGCTGGATCCTGTGTTTTATCTCTCTCTAAGGGGTCAGAGGGACCTTCTCCATCACATTAGTCAACTTCACTATAACACATCAAACATGTATAAACAAAGACATAACTAGGCCAAGAATACCATGCCACTTCAAGAAATTTGGCAAGGAGTCTTTTTTAAAAGACATCTTACCACAACTCAACCCAGAATTGAAAGACATAGACTCCTTGATAAAATAATTGGAACACTGTCATAAATGAGGCTGAAACAACTAATTAAACAAGATACCACAAGATACAAAATCGATCGGAGATAACATAGTAACATAGTAAATGGTGGCAGATAAAGACCAGTATGGTCCATCTAGTCTGCCCAGTAAGATGGCAACGGTAGGTGCACCTGCCGCTCCAAGCAGGCCACCCCTCCCCATGTCTTTGTTTTAGGGGTGAACCCTTCCCATGTCTTTGTTTTAGGGGTGAACCCACCGCTCCATGTAGGACACCCCTGTATGTTGAGAAATTAGTTAGTTAAGTTTATTTTGATTTTGTCCTGTTGCTGTAAAGGGATCCACTGTGTCTGTCCCAAGCCATTTTGAATTCTGTCCCTGTATTTGCCCCCACCACTTCCATCGGGAGGGCACGCCAAGCATCCACCACCCTTTCAATGAAAAAGTATTTCCTGACATTGCCTTTCAATTTACCCCCTTGCAGCTTCATGTTATGCCCTCTAGTTTTACAGCTTCCCCGTCTTTGGAAGAGGTTTGTT
Organism: Ichthyophis bannanicus; assembly: GCA_033557465.1. Classification (NCBI taxonomy): domain Eukaryota; kingdom Metazoa; phylum Chordata; class Amphibia; order Gymnophiona; family Ichthyophiidae; genus Ichthyophis; species Ichthyophis bannanicus. The sequence goes on from CM066033.1 coordinate 106,358,290, forward strand.
TGTTCATTATTTCTCTTTAAGTATTTAAAGGTCTGAATCATATCTCCCCTGTCCCTCCTCTCCAGAGTGTACATATTTAGGTCTTCAAGTCTCTTCTCATAAGGCTTCTGACGCAGGCTCCAAATCATCTGTTATCCTTCCTGTCTCTTCGGCATGGAACCTTGGTGTTATCTTTGACTCCTCTCTCTCCTTCTCTTTACATATCCAAAACATTGCTAAAACATGCCGTTTCTTTCTTTACAATATCTCCAAAATTCGCCCTTTTCTCTCTGATAACACTACTAAACTGATTGTCCACTCTTTAATCACCTCCTGCCTAGATTGCTGTAACCTTCTCCTTGCTGGCCTCCCTGCTAACCACCTCTTTCCTCTCCAGTCTATTCAACATTCTGCAGCTCGTCTGATTTTCCGTCAGTCTCGTTTTTCACACATTACTCCTCTTCTCATGTCACTTCACTAGCTCCCCATCCGCTTCCGTATCCAGTTCAAACTCCTCCTTCTAACCTATAAATGTATTCATTCTTCTGCCCCTCATTACCTTTCATCCCTCATCTCTACCTACACCCCCTCTCGCCTACTCCGCTCATCTAATTGTCTTCGTTTATCTATGCCTTCTACTCATACTGCTAATTCTAGACTTCGCTCCTTTCAACTGGCTGCACCCTTTTCCTGGAATTCTCTACCTGACTCTGTCCGCCAAGCCTCCTCCCTGGCCATCTTCAAATCCAAATTGAAATCCCATTTCTTCACTATTGCTTTTTGTTCCTAACTCGTCCTTTCTTGTTCTCTCCATAAACATTTATTCTTGTCTTGTTAATTGTTATTTGTATTATCTAATTTATTTCATATTTTGTCTTGACTAGATTGTGAGCTCTAACGGGCAGGGACTGTCTCTTTTTATGTTTGTACAGCACTTCGTATGTTGCAGCGCTTTATAAATGCTTAGTAATAATAATAATAATTTTGGTCGCCTTCCTCTGAACAATTTCCAGTCTTTTTATATCCTTTGTAAGATATGGTCTCCAAAACTGAACACAGTATTCCAAGTGAGGCCTCACCAGTGACTTATACAGTGGCATTAGTACCTCTTCCTTTCTGCTGATAATTCCCCTTTGTATGCAACCCAACATCCTCCTGGCCTTTGCCACCGCCTTGTCGCACTGTTTTGCCACCTTGAGATCCGCAGAAATATTCACACCAAGGTCCTTCTCCTGGTCCATGCACACCAATCTCTCTCCCCCTATCGCATACATTTCACCTGGATTTCTGCTTCCCAAGTGCATGACACTGCACTTCTTCGCATTAAATCTTAACTGCCAAGCATTAGACCATTCTTCCAACTTTTGTAGATCTTTCCTCATGTTCTCCACTCCCTCAGGGGAGTCCACTCTGTTGGAAATGTTTGTGTCATCTGCAAAAAGACAGACTTTTCCATGAAGTCCTTCAGCAATATCACTCACAAATACATTGAATAGTGCTGGGCCCAGGACCGAACCCTGGGGCACCCCGCTAATCACCCTCCTTTCATCCGAGTGAGCTCCATTTACCATCACCTTCTGTCGTCTGTCAGTCAACCAATTTCTGATCCAGTTCACCACCTTGGGACCCATCCCCAAACTACTGAGTTTATTGATAAGCCTCCTATGAGGAACAGTATCAAAGGCTTTGCTGAAATCTAGGTAGATGACATCCATCACATGCCCCTGATCGAGTTCTCTGGTCACCCAGTCAAAGAACTCAATCAGATATGTTTGGCAAGATCGTCCTTTGGTATAACCATATTGCCTCGGATCATGCAACCTGTTGGTTTTGAGAAAGTCCACTATTCTCTCTTTCAGAAGCGCCTCCATTACTTTTCTCCTCTTTCCAACACAATCCAGAGCACTCAGGAGCTAAGAAATACAAAAAGGCATTTAAGAAAACTAGAACTCAAATGGAGAATCACCAGATGAGCTCAGGACAGAAGCAAATATATGGTTACCTTGCACACATACTGTGGAATGATAAATGACAAGAAAAACTACCACACAAATCTAATAATGAAATCATTAAATTGCCCTAGAGAACTTTTTGACATTGTGAAATCTGTTATCCAAGCACCCAATTCAGAGGACACCAATATCCTTATGAAACCGCAAGCATTCGCAAACCATTACATGAACAAACTAACATTACCAACCTGTAATACATCAATGCCAAATACCAGCAATATTGTTGGCATCACCCTATGTAAAGTGCTTACCCAAATCAACACTGAACAGCTGGAACATATCATCACCTCAATCAATACAACAACATCTCCACCGGATCCATGCCCATTCAGCTGGATAAAACCCAAGCAGATATTATGCACATAATACTTAAAATATCAATTTATCTCTATCACAGGGTTACATCCCTAGATGTTTAAAAAGAGCAGTCATTTGTCCCATTCTAAAGCATAGTTCTTTAGAGAAAACATGTCCTAATTTATACAGACCAATATCCAGCCTTCCTTTCATCGCTATGATAATGGAGAAGATCATCCAAATACAGTCCAGGACTACACAGATATCCACACACCTCTTGATTCACACCAACACGGCTCAGGCCAGGCCATGGTGTGGCAACACTGCTAATTTCCTTAACTGACAGGCTCTTGAAGGATATTGAAAAACCCAGGCAATACGTCATACTAATATTCTTGGACATCTCAACTGCTTTTGATTTCATTAGTCACATAACCCTCATAACCAGGCTCCAACAGAGCGGAATTGGAGGAACTACCCTTCTTTGATTTAAACATACCTGTCGGGCCATAGCCAGCATGTTAAGGTAGGTCAAGAATCATCAAAACCCTACAAGCAACAACAAAGCATACCACAAGGCTCCACCCCTTCTTCATTATTATTTAGTATATATCTTCAGCCGATATGCAATATATTTCATAAACATATGGTAAATTTCCACATATATGCAGATGACATTGTTTTACCTCCCATACAACCCAGCCCAACCGAACACCCAGGAGATAACTACAATATTCAGTGAAATTTCAGAATGGCTTGCCTCCTATAACCTTAGGATAAACTTACAAAAGACCAAAGTCCATCACCACAATTGAAGGTCAAAGAAGCCTCACTGATTGTAAAGAATGAAGTAAGGTACCTAGGCGTAACCTTGGACCAAAATTTGAACCTAATGTCACACATCGATAAAAACACAAGAGCAATATATAATAAGATACCGATCCTCCAGCAGTTGAGACCCCTACTATCAACTAATGACTTCTGTACAGTACTTCAATCAATGATCTCACCTACAAAGCCTCTCCAAACAATCTCTGTACCAGCTTCAGATGGCCCAACATCGTGCAGCATGTGTCCTACTCAAATTACCAAAATCTGGGCATATAACCCCATACTCCAACAGCTACACTGGCTACCTATTGAAAGCAGAATAAAATTCAAATCCATAATAACATTCAAACTGCTACACAACTTGCCTTCCAACTACAGGATGAGCCAGTCAAACCTGCATTTTTGAAATGACTGTCAAAACTAAACGGATGGATATTTCAAAATTTTATTGTTACTATCTTAATGTACATTAAAAAGCATTTAAGAAACAACATTCACTGTTTAAAAATAACGCCAGTAAGATGGTGTCCTTCCCGATTGAGACAAAAATGCAAAATCGTTTTCATTCATAGCCTGAACAACCTGAATTTTGTACGGGTGATGGTGTAAATCTAACCTCAAGATTCTTTGGACGCTCGTGTTTGCCATGCCAAGTGCAGCACTCTGTCGACGCGCCGATCTCCGAGGGCTTCTTTCCACAGCAACTCTCACGCGGTCAATATTCGCGGGAGTTCGCACTGATCTTGCACTGCCACCCCTTCTGCTTCTCGTTTCACCAATTGCTTCAAAGTTTGTCACCCACAATTTGATTGAATTAACAGACGGCACTGGCTTATTTCAATTAATTTGAAAATTCGTCCGGAAACGACGCTGAGCGGCTGCATAACTACCACTTTGGTAAAACGCTTTCACAGCGAATGAACGTTGTTGTTTAGACCACTGCTCCATGGCGACTGAAATGCTTAGTTGTGGGGGACACAATGGTAACCTTGCTAACTCGCTCCGCCCACTTTCACGGCTCTCCCGCCCTTTTCAAAAATGCAGGTTTGACTGGCTCACCCTGTACGTAAACTCTCTTATAATTTATTTATTTATTTATCTGAATCCATTTTTATACCGCTCCTTCCAGTGATCAGCAGCGGTTTACACTTTAACATTTAATTCTGCAAGGACAGCAGTTACATATAACAATATAGAACTATGTACATAGCAAAGGTAGCATAGGAAATCAAAACTCAAAACTATTTACATAGAAAAACGGTATGTTCAGTTAACTATATACATAATATTTACATTGACGTACAATGGGAATGTCACATGTCTAATGGGTTTACATTTTAATATACTCTGTTGGGTTTGGTGTGCCATATGACGATGGAGTTGTTGGATCCATCATGATATGATTATACTTGAATACAATTTGATTTATGTTATTTCTGACAGATTATAATATTCTTGGAATAGGTGAGTTTTGAGGTTTTTTCGGAATAATTGGAGGTCCTTGTTGGCTCTTAGTGTGTCAGGGAGTTCCACTGTGTGGGGGCTAGGTAAGTGAATGTTCTATTGCTGGTATTCATTTTTACCTTGCGTATAGAGAGTGGAATCTGTAGAGTGTTTAGATTGTGTGTGCGTCTGTTTCTGTTGGGGGGTTGTACTTTAATGAGTATGTCGAGGAATGATGGGGCAATATTGTGAATTAACTTGAATGTTGTAATTATTATTTTGTGTCTTATGCGTGCTTGGATAGGTAGCCAGTGAAGTTCCATTAGAATGGGTGTGATGTGATCTGAAATCTGCACATTCATTAATATTCGAGCTGTGACGTTCTGGGCCATTTGGAGTATGTTGATTGTTTTTTTAGGTAGTCCATGGAGGATGCCATTAGAATAGTCCAGATGTGGGGTTATGAGTGTTTGCACTATTGTTCTAAACTCTGATTGTTCGATGATATTGCGTAGCGGTTGTAAGATTCTTAGTTTGTAGAAAATTGTTCTGTTTAATAGTCTTAGATGAGTTTCCATGCTAAGAGCCTTATCAAGCGTCACACCTAGGTACTTTAATTCTTGCTTGATGATACAAAGGAGAGGTGCTACACAAAACACACTAGCCATTCCCCTTGAATTTAGGAAAACCAATCGCGTGACACGTAATAGAGCCTTTATATACTATTCACCGATTCTCTGGAACTCACTTCCAGACAATTTAAGGGCTATAAAAGATATCTCCACTTTTAGAAAACGCCTCAAAACATACCTATTCTCAGAACGTTTCGGAGAGAAGGCAGACAGAACTAACATCTACCCAACATAATCACAAGCGCACATGACCTTTTAACACCCATGACCATGACAGTAATGTAACAACATCTTTGTGTGCAGATATATAGCCTTCAATTGTTTATTTCCCCAATGTAATAACTTGTTAGCTGTATTTGCAATCAGTTCCTTGAGTTTCCTTTGTTAGCTGTATTTATAATCAGTGGTACCTTTGTTCCATGTACAATGCTCTTGCATATTGTTTAATTTGCTGTAAACCACTTTGATTCATTGATAGGGCAGTGTGAAAGAGAACCAAATAAAATAAATAAATATGCCAGTTTCTATTCTGTAGATTATAACTAGCATGGTTCAGACCATATTAACCTTGCCCCCCTCCCCCCTTTCCCCCCCCCCCCCCCAAATTAGTTCTGGCTATGCTATTGATCCATGCTCTGAACGCCATCATAAGCAGGGATTGGAGAGGCTGAGGATCGATCTGCATACCCTCAATAATACCTTGGCCTTCTTCCTGGAGATGATTGCGGAGTGTTTCCCACCACCAAGCACTTTATCCTTCGCCAGCTCCTTGCCTCCCTCTTCTCCTCTCATTTTTAGTCCTCCTCAGTCCATCCTGGGTCTTTCCGATCTAGAGTTAGCCAGCAATGCCTGGTGTCCCCCAGCTTCCATGGGAACACCATGTGAGGCTCAAACTACCCATATATGTTACATCTTATGAACTCCAGCAGGAGGCTCTCTTTGGCATGATGCAAGTATTACGCCGAGCAATAGCAGTAAATTTGAGAGATTAAGATCATATTCCACATACCCTGGCTTAGAAGTGAGGTTCACGACTGCCATAGTATGCGCAAAACGAACCCATTAGGAGAAACTACCCCGAGTGGAACAAGAGGGAAAAACCCTTTCAGAGAAGCCCTCTGTTTCTTGTATGGTGAGGCACAGAAGCAGGTTGCAGTCTCCTCCCCCAAAGCAACAATGTGGAACAGGGAAAAAACATAAATATATATATATATAATTTAATACAACCACTTTAGCACAAGAAGTGTTTGTGCACAAACTCATTCCTTGTAACCAGAGTCCGATCATGTGCCTGTTGGGGATGTTGGTGCTGGGTGTTGCGCGGACTCCCCCTCCTCATCACTATCGGTGGTTTGCAGCTGAGGGCCTTCAAGTTCAGACATCCTGCAGGTTGTTGAGCATGCAGCAGGCCAATACAATATCATGTGCTTTACAATTGCGCTTTATTAAATGACTTTTGGGAGGGTATTTGGTTCCTTATCAGTGATATTTTTAAGCTAGATACTAGGCTATCGCTGCAAATTGTCTTGTTTCGTTCTCTCTTGGTATCTGCTAGGCTAACTATGAGAAAAAGTTGTTTGACATATTAATATCATTAGCGGTATTACATAATTGGAAAAATGTCTTTTTTAAATGTAACTTTTTGGTGGAATTCTGTATGTATGGTCTGTGTTAGAAGGCACTGCTTCTATTCAGAGTAATTGTATGTTAAAAGTGAAAAAAATGTGGAAACCATTGTATGAATACTTACACTCTTTATGATCTGTCGTTTGATAGTCAATTTTTTTAACCTCTGTCCCTAGGTTTTTCTTTTTTCTAATATACTACTTATGAAATGTATATGTTTGTTTGGGAATTTATTAGTGTAATTAAAAATGCAAAATAAAATTAAAAAAAAAAACCAATGTCATGTGCTTTGCCTGGGGTGTAGAGCAATTCTCTATCTAATCTGTCTAGGCATCTGAAGTGAGTCAGCAGCTCAGGCTGTTTTTTTGGTCCTTTTGATTTTTTTTTTTCGGGTCTGCAGGAGCAGCTGAAATGAACATAAGATAAGAACATAAGATATGCCATACTGGGTCAGACCAAAGTCCATCAAGCCCAGCATCCTTTCCAACAGTGGCCAATCTAGGTCATACGTACCTAGCAGTTTCCCCAAAAGACACAGGTTCCACAATGCGTGTACTGGGTCAAGCATTGATATCCTGGGACCCTTAATAATGGTTTATGGACCTTTTCTCCGGGAACTTGTCCAAACCCAGCTAGACTAACAGCCTTTACTACATCCTCCAGTAACAAATTCCAGAGTTTGATTACATGTTGAGTGAAAAAATATTTTCTTTTATTAGTTTTAAATAGTTTACCCTGTAGCTTCATTGCATGTCCCCTAGTCTTTCTATATTCTGATGTAAACAATCGATCTACGTTTACCCGTTCCACTCTGTTCATTAATTTATAGACTTCTATCATATCTCCCCTCAGCCGTCTCTTTTCCAGGTTAAAGAGCCCTAACTTTTTTAGCCTTTCTTCATAGGGGTATCCTTCCATCCCCTTTACCATTTTGGTGGCTCTTCTCTGAACCTTTTCTAATAACGCTATATCCTTTTTAAGATACGGTGACCAGAATTGCACACAATATTTCAATATTCCTTTCCTTATGATACCTAGCATTCTATTTGCTGTCCTGGCCGCTGCTGCAGACTGGGCGGAGGGTTTTAACATGTTATCCACAATGACGCCTAAATCTTTTGTGTCATCTGCAAATTTGATAACCTCACTCGTTATTCCCATTTCCAGATCATTTATGAATATGTCAAAAAGCAGCAGACCCAGCACAGATCCCTAGGGTACACCACTATTCACCTTTCTCCATTGGGAAATTGTCCATTTAGCCCTACCCTCTGCTTTCTATTGTTTAACCAGTTCCTGATCCACAATAGTACACTGCCTCCTATCCCATGACTCTTTAGTTTTGCCAAAAGTCTCTGATGAGGGACCTTGTCAAAGGCTTTCTGAAAGTCCAGATACACTATATCAACCGACTCACCTTTGTCCACCTGTTTATTCACACCTTCAAAAAAACATAACAGATTAGTAAGACAAGATCTTCCTTGTCTAAAGTCATGTTGGCTGTCTCCCATTAAGTCATGACTATCTACATGTTCAGCAATTTTGTTCTTTATGATGGTTTCTACCATTTTTCCCGGTACTGACGTCAGGCTCATCGGTCTGTAGTTTCCCGGATCACCCCTGGAACCCTTTTTAAAAATTGGTGTTACATTGTGTGATGAGGAGAGCCCTGCTGAACTGATGGAAATAGGAAAAGATAGTGAATATACCTTTAAGGAAAGAGACATTCCTGAAATTCACAGGTTCCAGATTGCAGTCAAAGAAAGAAAGCACGGAGTTGATAGAGCAAGTTTGCCACACCCAAGCTCTGCTGACGTAAGTGCAAGCTTAGGGGGTAATGGCAAACACCTGTGCAGAGACAGAGAAAGGCTAGCTAAGAAGCAGCCTTATAAACCCTGCTCAGAAGGGGAGATGGGGGTTCAGGATCAGGTTGCGGTTCAAACTGTTTGTGTTCCAGTTCCAGTCCAGAATTGTGGGCAGGTTCAGAGAGTTCAGCGTGTTTCAGCTGTTCCAGGAGTTCAGAGAGAGGAACTCAGAGGAGGAAACATCAGGAGTAGGAGAAGGATGTGGAAGGAGCCTGAGAGCCAAGATATCACGTGTGCTTTGCTTAGAGAAAGAAAGCAGGGAAGTCTTCTACCTCGGGTCTCGGACCGAAAGTTTCAAGCTGCTCAAAGGTGGGTGAACAAGGCTATAGCTAGAAGTAACCAGAACCCTGCCTGGAGCAAAGAACTGTGGCTGAACAGTGGAGAGGAACCAAGGCAACTGAACCAGGGAGAGATATCCTATACTAGAGGTACAGACATTCCTTACCGGGGAAACCAGTGCTGGAGGGAGGTCCAGGGATTTCCCCAGAGCATTCACCGAGGAGCAGATTGTGAGAGTTCAGAGCCAGACGTATATGCTTTAGAACAAGAGGATATGCAAATGGACTGTGCGGAGCAAAACTCCATATCAGGTGAATTGCTAATGGATTGTACATTATGCCAGACAGAAGCTATGAAAGTCTGTTGATAAGAAATGCTTGATAAAGAAAGGTCTTGAGAAGCAGTGTGAATGAACCTAGTTTTGTTTTGCTAAGAAATACCTACTAACTCAAGAGAACGTTGCCAGCTTCTACATTTTTGTGTTTAAAGGAGCAGAAGGTAAATGAGGACATTTAACTTTGCTTAAACAGAGAAGCTGTATTTTGTTTGCTGATTACCTTATGAAAACAACTGTACATGTTTTAAAAGCTTATGAAGCTTCCTCAGTTCCAGCTTATGTATAATTTCTGAAGTATTGCTTGGAGAAGAATATCCTGACGTGTGTTTGAACCTTAGTGCTTTTTGGGGAAAAATAAACTTTTGTCTTTGCCTTTAACCCTTGGCTTACACGACTATCCTTGAACAAGGAAAAACTACAAGTCCCAGAATGCCTTCCTGTGGACAAGAATACTGTTTAATTCCTTTATTAGAGGACTAAAAATGGCAGCTCTAGGCCCTCGGCCGGGGCTTTGGTCACGACAGTTGGCCATCCTCCAATCTTCAGGTATTAGAGATGATTTTAATGATAGTTTACAGATTACTAATAGCAGGTCTGCAATCTCATATTTCAGTTCTTTCAACATCCTTGGATGTATACCATCTGGTCCTGGTGATTTGCTACTCTTCAGTTTATCAAATAGTTGTAATACATCTTCCCGATATATCGATATTTCCTTCAATTCTTCCGTACCTTTAAATACCACTTCAGTCATGGGTAACATCCCTAGATCTTTGGATGACAGGTGGCTCTTTCCACATTTCAATGTCCAGTTGACCGCCTACTCGGGAGTGTGTGGCTGCATACCTCAATGATATTGTCATCTACAGCAGAGACTGGCCCACCCATCTGACCCAAGTACAAGCCACAATGACCAGACTGTGGAAGGCTGGGTTGACGGTTGATGTTTTCTGCGAGGTCAGGACATTCAGTACTTGGGATATTTAATCAGGAATGCGCAGATACGACCTCAACTACGAAAGGTGGCTGCCATTGCCAGGGACCCCACCCTGAAATCAAAGAAAGAAGTTCGGGCTTTCCTTGGATTTATTCATTTATTTATTTATTTACAGTCTCTTTTATACCGCGCTATACCGCTTCCTTGACCTTTAGGTAGGTTGGAGGGGAGAAGTTCTGGTTCCTCGTGATGAAGAGAACTTCTGTTTTCTTGTGCTGTATTCGGAGGTTTTGGGTCTGGAGCCAATTGGCCACTGCATCAAAGTAGTCTGTCAGTGGAGAGAGGTCAAGCTGGTCGGTTGAGAATGGCATATAGAGTAGCACGTCATCAGCATATATCAAGCAGTCAACATTGAATGAACGGATGAGGTTACAGATGGGCTGCATGTATATGTTGAACATCAGGGCATAGAGGGAGGAACCCTGCGGTATGCCCTGTTTCTGGTGGAACGGTTCTGATGTTGCGGACCCAGCTCGTACGTGATGCCATCTGCCGGACAGGTATAATTTGCACCAGTTTTGTGCTGTGTCACAAATACCCTTCTCTTCAAGTCGCCTCAGGAGAAGTTCATGGTTTACTGAGTCAAATGCGGCAGCTATATCCATGAAGATGAGGACAACCCACGATGGGTATTATCGATTCCAGCAATTATGTTGTTGAAGAGGGTGGTGAGGAATGTTTCCACACCATGGGATTCCCTGAATCTATGTTGGCAGGGGTCCAGCGGGGCGGTGTCATTGATGTGGAGTTGTATTTGGCGTTGGACTTCTTTTTCAAATATCTTGGCTAGTAGAGTTATGCTAGATATGGGTCTGTATGAGTGAACCTTCTGGGGGTCAAGCTTGTTTTTTTTCAGCAGAGGTCTGATGGACGTTGTTTGAGGCTTTGGGAGAACGAGCCTGTTGCAAAAGATAGATCCATGAGTCTGCCTATGAAGGGACTAAATTCGGTACATAGTTCCTTTATCCAGAAGGCAGGTACTGCAGTGGTGGACAGCATAGGGACGTAGGCGGCATCAAATGCTGTTAGTGGGGCGAATACCAGGTCCAATATGTTTCCCTTCACGTGAGTGGGCTCATTTACTAGCTTCTTGTATCCAAGTTCCTTTAGGGCTTCGAGGAAGGCTGCGGCTTGAGTGTCCTGCAAGGCTGGTAGATTGAAGTCACCTAGTAACCAGCTTGGGGTGCGTGGGTTTGGGGCATTGCAGGCAATGTCGATTATTGTTGATAGGTCCTCAGGGGAGGTTGATGGGGCTCTGTACAGTAGGTTGATGGAGCAGTGCTTGTTGGCTATGGTGACTGTATCGAGATGGGTTGTGCTAGTGGCGCTGCTCAGATAGAATTGGAGATCTATTTTAGTAAGGATGAGTACTCCGCCACCCCTTTTGCTATCTCTATGGCAGGTGTGTATTGAGAAGCTGGTGGGTAAGAGTTGATTGAGGAGGACAGAGTCGTCACTGGATAGCAATGTCTCAGTGATATAGAGTATGTCGAGGTTGTGGAGGGATATCATGTCCGTGATAACCGGCCATTTCTTGCGTATTGAGCGCGCATTTATGAGGATACATTTTAGATCTTGGAGATGAGGTCTTTCCTCCTATTTGGCTTTCTTGGTGTGTTGAAGTGCGATGTGTAGTAAGTGGGGGTGGGGTGTATGAGCAACTCCCGTTGTCTTGTGTTGGGGGGCACTTGCCCATCTCCTCCCATGTCTTTGCAGGATTGGTATGTGGTTGTAGGTAGGAGCTAAGGCAATCGTGTTATCGAGCCATCCCGAGAGGAGGTAACAGATTGATTGGCTATTACCGCTGGTTCATCCTTAATTTTGCAGAGGTGGCAGAGCCGTTAACCAATGGAAGAGACCTCCCAAATGGATTCAGTGGTCACTGGACCTGGATCTGACCTTCCAGTGCCTCAAGAAAGCCATGTGCTCTGAGCCCATCCTGGTTAGCCCTGATTTCTTTCTACCATTTATTGAGCAAACTGATACCTCAGAGGTAGGCCTAGGAGCCGCTCTGGCCTAGGAAGCCAAGGGTGAAGAACATCACATAGCATTCATCAGTATTCCTCAGGAACAACATTATGCAGTGATCGAGAAAGAAGTCCTGGCTGTCAAGTGGGCGCTTGAGACCTTCAAATACTATCTGCTCAGCCATTTGTTTACACTGATGATGGACTGCCAACTCCTCAAGTGGCTGGCTCAACATAAGCGCCCGATAGTCAAAGGGCATTTACACAGTTTACAGACAAGTAAACCATGTAAATAGCTTAGATGGGGATATTCAATGGCACATATATGGTTAGTGCCGTTGAATATCCTCGTCTATGTCCCCAATGTGCCCCAATGCTATCCGGTTAGCATCAGGCATGTTAGAGGAGTTCCGGGGCAGAGCAGAGGCAGGGAATGGCACTAACCAGGCAGCAGCAATATTGCATGCTGCCCGGTTAGCGATCAGCATCTTATTTCAAATCATTTTTATTGATTTCCAATTACACATCTAAAACATTGAAACATTGTGCCGAACAGACGCAAAGAACACAGCAGTCACAGTTCCAGTAACAGATCAGCACCAAGCTAAGTTACAGGGCTGGAGCAGCGTAAATAATCACATCAATAGCAAAAACAAACTAGAGACCATAAGCAGTTAAATACCTAAGGGACTCCCAATCCCACCCTACCTTCCCCATCCCTTCCCCGTCTCCATCTTCACACCCTCCCCTCCCAGCTCCCCCCCCAAATCCCCCTCCCCTACTCCCTCCCGCACGAGCCCCTTCCAACCAAACCCCGTCAGTTCCGTGAGAGCCCTGCCAAACGCAGGCAGCACCCTTTCGATCTCCCAAATGCGATCAGCATCTTAAAGATAGGCAAGGAAAACTCTTGCCTATCTTTAAGGCGCTGATCGCTAACCAGGCAGCAATCAATATCGCTGTTGCCTGGTTAGCACTGGTAGCTTCCTGTTCCTGTGGCGATCACTGGCTATTTAATGCTATCACTGTGGCATTTAATATCTGGTTTAGAGGTCAGTGGAGGGAGGACTGTGCGCCTCATTGGCGCATAGCTCTTCCAAACGGCAGGCAGCTAAAAAATCAGGTCTAAGGAGTCCAATGGCCATATTATGCGGTGTTTTTTGAGTCGCCAACCCTATCAGTTTCGGGTCTGCCATAGGGCTGGTCGGACTCACCTGAACACGGACTTCCTTTTCCGGGTGGGGAATGCAGATGAGGTAGGCGCTCAACAGGGCATGGTTGAGCTGAGGGGAAGAGTGTGTGATGGGGGTTTATAGAATGTTACCCGTCCCTCTCCAAAGGAGTATCAACCATCCCCTTTAAGAGATTCTGCAGTCCAAAACTCAGGGCTGGAAGGGCGTGTCTCATAGGGAGTGGTTAAGAACCCAGCAGTATGCAGGAGGGAGAGAGAGGCCCTTGAATCCAGAAGTCCTTCCAAGGCAAACCGTGCAAAGGAGTTTTGAGGTAGGAACTTTAACTGGGGCTGGAGAAAGGACCATGAGAACTAGCTTGTGGAGGTTAAACAAGCTGGGACAGAAATAAAGCTACTTTTGTTTTCTCCAAACTGCTGACTGTTCTGGGTTTTGCTTTGTGGAGCTTTAACACTAGAAGCCCCAAAGTGCGTCAATTGATGCAAATGCATCTTCGAAGTTGTATACCAGCGCCACTGCTAGAACCATGTCAGTCATGTTCCATGACTTTGTTATCAAGGTCAAAATGTTCAAATATGTGCATCGAAAGTTAATGACAGATGCACCACCTAGCGGAAAAATGAATTTATACCTAGAAGCCCCAAAGTAAATCAATTGACGCACTCATTTGTCTTGGATGCGTCAATTGACGTACTTTGGGGCTTCTCGGTATAAATTCATGTTCCCGCTAGGTGGCGCATCTCAATCACTGTTTACAGTTTTACTCTGACATTACAAACAATAAACATACAATGACGTCATGTAATGTCATATACTGCGCGTATTTAACAAATAAGTAACTTCACATTAATTCACATCTGCATTTCATGCTAAACGCAGTCGTCGTGATAATGCGTCAATGGACGCACTTTGGGGTTTCTAGGTAAAATTTCTTTTGGGGCTTCTAGTGTTAACAAGCTGATTCAGAATAAAAACTGCTTTTGTTTTCCATGAACTGCACGCCACAAAGGAACTGTGAAGAACAGTCTCAACAAATAGTTTTATTTTCCTGAGTTGTTAAAGTCAGACAGAAGATCATCAATGCTGGACTGAAAAATTCTGGAACAGAACCTGAGGAGAAAGATTTCAAGGGTTCCTGCTGGACAACTGGACTGTGGGTCCCTTCACAAGAGAGTAGTGAGAAGAGGTATTTGGTGCATCATACACACTTTTAAATATTTGAGCTCAAATAAACAAAAAGAACACTGAATTTAAAAGAAGGAAACCTACCTGTTAAGTGCTGGAAATTCCAAAATACCTGCAAAAGGAAAGTAAATAAATTCCTTAGCAGGGAGGATTTGAAATAGAATATTTGAGAAAGGTTTAAAGGTAATTTAAAGAATATTTATACTTACCTGAGCGCTACCTTTTGGTGTAACCTGTAACAGAAAGAACAGAATTTTAGGAAAATAAATTATGATCTGAATTCCCAAGAAATTGATCTGTGATATGCTAGGAAGTATCGACTACTTACGCAACACACTCACTTGAAATACCAAAATCATTCAAAAGAACTAAAAAATCCACCAGCACCAGAGCCTTCACATTCACTGCCCCCATGCTCTGGAATGATCTCCCAATAAACCTTCGGATCATAAAAGACCTCACCCAATTTAGAAAGGAACTCAAGACATACCTTTTCTCCGAACACTTTGAAATCCCTTACCCCCAAGTCCAACCACATACCATCCCAAGACACTCAAACACAAAGCCCTAAAATTACACTCAACTACCCACACACATACACCCACCACTTACACCCATCACAGACACCCCAAAACACTCTCAAGAGAAAAAGGAAATAAATTCCTCCGCACACATATATGACCCTGACTACCGGTAAACAAGGTAGAATACTCTGTTTGACACTACGATACAGAAATTTATAATTATATACAAAATGTAAATAGTTACAACAATTAATGCACAGTTATCTGTATAAAGTTAGAAAGTTATAAAGTTACTAAATATTATCTGTATAAAGTTACTAAATATTATCTGTATAAAGTTAAAAAACTATGTTCCATGTAATGTATACATTAGTGTACAAATTTGTTTACTTTGTTCCATGTAAACCGCCCCTGATCTCTGGAAGGGGCGGTATAGAAGAATTAGAATTAGATAAATAAATATGTTAGTGTGCAGTTCTGGAAGCTGCTGTAGAGTATTGCTGAAAGAAGAAGGAATATCTATAATTGTTAAAAATTGTAACTTTTCTTATCGTTTCTCCGGGCCAGTCCAGGGAACGGTAGGGTTGTCAATCCCCTTCAGCAGCTGAGGACTGAAAAACTTAAAGTTTTGCTGACTGCTTAAGCCACTCCCCCTCGTGTGAGTGCTCCAGTCTTTCAGTCCTCAACAGTTGAACTGGACGTCGAAGCTGATCTTCTCCCTCAAGTTGATTGTTAGGACTTTTTCTCTCAGTAGCTTTTTGCAGCAGTTTAGCTCTAGCTGAGCTATTTAAACTGCTATATTTCCCTGGCATATAAAAAAAAAAAAAGGGATTATTATAAAGTAACGGAGTCGGACCTGAGCTGTGATGGACAGCAGCGGAAAGGACAGAGCCTGTCTTTCTTCCGGTCCTTGACGGCTGCAGAGACTTTTTTTG
The DNA here is from genome assembly GCA_033557465.1 of Ichthyophis bannanicus. NCBI lineage: Eukaryota > Metazoa > Chordata > Amphibia > Gymnophiona > Ichthyophiidae > Ichthyophis > Ichthyophis bannanicus. The sequence continues at coordinate 106,374,386 of CM066033.1, forward strand.
TTGGAGCTGGGAGCCCCGGTTACCACTTCTCTGCGCTGGTCAGCCGTGAGTTCCTTAGTCCCGCGGGCAGCGGGGGAGCGGGAACGCGGCAGAGCGGCCCTGCACTCAGGTGGGTGTATTTACTGTGAGTGGAGCTCTGGTGCGGTGTGCGGCACCGAGCGGTTTGGGGAGACCGGCACAGAAGCGGAAGGTGCGATTTCGGCGGTTTTCAGGTACCGCGGGTGCTGTAGACTCCAGGGAGCCGTTTCTGATGCGGCAGTTCTTGCTTGCTTTAATGGAAGAAAAGCCTTTAAACGACGCAGAGAGGCCTCTGGTCTCTGTTGAAAAGGCGGGAACGTCGGCCATTTTGGGGGAGCCCGCCGGTCCTCCCGCAGGCCATCATAAGCAGGGCAAAAGAAAAGCAAAATCGGATAAGTGCTCTGTTTCTGCTAGTAAGCTGACAAAGAAGGCTCCTGCGATTCAGGAGGATTTGAATGCTTTATTTTCTCCCGATTTTATCTTGGCCTTGCATAAGGCTTATTTGTTAAAATCCGCACAGGCGGCCAGTAGCTCCCCAAGTTCCCAGCTCTTGGATATGGGCTCCACTAGCTTGGGTGGAATGGACCCAGGGGAGGGTTCTTCCCAACAGCTGCTAGGTACAGTATCAAGCTTAGAGAGCTGCGAGCCTCATTTCTCAGTTCCTCAAGGGTTGGAGGAAGGAGAAATTCTTTCAGAGGCGGCTTTTGACCCTTGGGCTGGGGAGCTCGAAGAGGGGGAGCTTGCACCGGGCGAAGACCCTAATGTCTTTAGGGTTTTTTGCAAGGAGGAGTTAGGAGCTCTAATCTCGCAATCTCTGGTGGCTTTAAATCTTCTGTTGCCTGCAGTGTCACAAGACCCTCTGGAAGATCCCTTATTACAGGGCTTCAAAGCCAAGCATAGGTGTTTTCCGGTGCACCGCGTAATCAAACAGATGATAGAGTCGGAGTAGGAGTTTCCCAAGGCGACTCTGAGGGGTAGTCGCGCCTTGGGTCGCCTCTACCCGGTCCCACAGAAAGAGAGAGAGTTGTTGAAGATGCCTAAGGTGGATGCCTTGGTGGCCACGGTGACCAAAAAGACCACAATTCCAGTGGAAGGAGGAGCGGCACTTAAGGATCTGCAGGATCGCAAGCTAGAGGCTCTACTAAAGCAGGCCTTTGATTATAGTGTGCTTGCCCTACAGGCGTCCGTTTGTGGGCCTATGTGTCGAGAGCTTCAATTTGTTGGCTCCAATGGGATTCCGCTGTGGATGCAGGGGAAGCTGCGGCCGGTGAGGGTGCTAAGTTGGAATCAGCGGCTGCTTACCTAGTGGATGCCTTCTATGATTTGGTTAGAATCTCAGCGAAGTCCATGGCGTCACTAATAGCGGCTAGGCGCTTCCTGTGGCTACGGAATTGGGCAGCGGACGCTTCTTCTAAGTCACGGCTCGGTAAACTGCCTTATAAGGGCAAGCTGCTCTTTGGGAGGCCTTGGAAAAGATTGTTAAGGATCTCAGTGACTCCAAGTGGGGTCGGTTAACAGAGGATCGACCCAAGGTTCCCAGGGCGGGACCGGTACAACGGGGGCAAGGTAGAGAGACTCGAAGGTTTCGAGGAGCGCGCTTTGCTCCTTATCCCAGAGGTCGCTTTGGTGCTAGAGGTTAGTCCTTTAGAGGTGCTAGAGGGTTCGGCAGAACTTATTTCAACGCCCAGCAGGGTACTTCTAAAAAGGTGCGATGAAGGTCAGCTGGCCCAGGCGGAAATTCCTGTGGGAGGCTGTGTGCGGGAATTTCTTTCTGCCTGGGCCGCGATCACTACCGACAAATGGGTACTAGAAATCATTTGAGACGGCTATGCGCTGGAGTTTGCTCACCAGTTGGGGGACGCCTTCATGGCTTCGCCGTGTGGTCCGGGGCCAAAGAGACAAGCAATAGAGACCACGCTATGGCGTCTGTTACGGCTGCAGTCAGTCGTGCCGGTTCCCCCCGACCAATACGGGTTAGGTCGATACTCGATTTATTTTGTGGTTCCCAAAAAGGAGGGATCCTTTTGCCCGATTTTCGACCTCAAGCACGTGAATCGCGCGTTAAGAGTGCCTCATTTTCGGATGGAGATGCTGCGAGCGGTTATACAAGCGGTGCGCCCGGGAGAGCTGCTCTCAGCTATAGATCTCACGGAAGCCTACTTGCACATTCCGATCAGAGAGGATCATCAGCGGTTTTTGAGATTTGCCGTGCCTATGGGACATTTTCAGTTCCGGGCTCTGCCCTTTGGTCTGGCAACGGCGCCGCGGACCTTCACAAAGGTTATGGTGGTAGTGGCGGCGGCGTTGCAAAAGGAAGGGATAAGAGTCCATCCTTACCTGGATGACTGGTTGATCAGGGCCGGGTCCTGGGAGGACGCTCTTGCGGCAATCTCTCGGGTTGTTCAGGTGCTGGAACAACTCGGGTGGGTAATAAACCACGCCAAGAGTCAACTACAGCCAGTGAGGTGACTTATTTATCTCGAAGCTTTGTTCGACACGGAAGTGGGTTCCGTATTCCTTCCCGAGAACAGGGTAAAGAAGATTTTGGCTCAGGTGCGAGCGTTCTTGCGGCTAGCAGCTCCTTCGGCCTGGAGGTATCTTCAACTCTTGGGGTCTATGGCGGCAGCCTTGGATCTCGTGCCATGGGCAAGAGCACGGATGCATCCGCTGCAGCAGGCGTTACTGTCCAGATGGTCACCGCAACGTCATCCGCTCACACAGAAATTGATCTGTCCCGAGTTGGTCCGCAGCAGTCTACTTTGGTGGCTGGATGCGAGTCATCTTCGGGCAGGGATCCCCTTGCGTGATCCGGACTGGATGCTAGTGATGACAGACAGGCTCAGGTAGCACAAGCACTCTGGTCCGCGGAGGAAAGCCCGTGATCCATCAATCGGTTGGAGCTCAGGGCAGTGCGTCTTGCGCTCCAGCACTTCGAGTTCTTGCTGAAAGGGAAAGCTGTTCGGGTTTTCTCTGACAATTTGGTCACGGTGTCCTATATCAATCGGCAGGGGGGGACCGGCAGTGTACCCCTGTTGGAAGAGAGCCAGGAGTTGATGCTCTGGGCGGAGTCGCAGCTGTTAGCATTGTCGGCGGCTCATGTCGCAGGGAAAGACAATGTTCAGACTGATTTTCTCAGTCGCAATGTTCTCAATCCCGGGGAGTGGGAACTCAACGCGGCGGTGTTTCATGACATCACAGAGCGCTGGGGGCAGGCGGTGATGGATCTGATGGCTACGCTACACAATGCCAAGGCGCCTCGCTTTTTCAGCTGACGCAGGGAGCACATGTCCGAGGGTCTGGATGGTTTGGTCCAGCCTTGGCCGGCGGGCCAACTGCTGTATGTGTTTCCTCCTTGGCCGATGATCGGTCGGGTTGTTCAGCGGATAACAGAGCACACCGGGAAGGTGATTCTCATAGCTCCGGATTGGCCCAGACAGCCTTGGTACGCGGACCTGGTGAGGCTCTTGATAGATGCACCTTGGTGGCTGCCTGACCGGATGAATCTGCTGGCCCAGGGTCCCGTGCTGATGCCGCGGGTCAGTCGCTTCTTGCTTACGGCTTGGCTCTTGAAGGGGACAGGCTGAGAAGGAAAGGCTACCCCGAGTCGGTGGTGGCCACTATGCTACAGTCTAAAAGGAAGTCGTCTTCACTAGCGTACGTCAGAGTCTGGAGAGTTTTTGAGACTTGGTGTGCTCAGCGGCACATTAGGCCTTTGGCGGCGGCGTTGCTAGAGCTGCTCTCTTTTCTGCAGACCGGTCTGGAGAAGGGGTTAGCGTTCAGCACTCTCAAGGTTCATTTGGCGGCTCTATCTTGTTTCAGGGGATCAGTGCAGGGTTGCAGATTGGCAACTCATGTGGACGTGCAGCACTTCTTTCAAGCGACTAAGCTCATCTGGCCTCCGGTGCGGAGGGTGGTGCCGCCATGGGATTTGAGCATCGTTCTGGAAGCTTTAACAAAACCGCCCTTTGAGCCGGCTTCATCCGTAGGTTTGAGGGAACTGTCGTGGAAAATGGCATTCCTGGTGGCGTTGCGTTCGGCGAGGAGGATTTTGGATTTGCAGGCACTATCGTGCTGGGAGCCGTATCTGCAATTTTTGCCGGAAAAGGTGGTTTTGCGGACAGTACCCGCTTTTCTTCCGAAGGTGGTGTCGTCCTTTCATGTAAATCAGACGGTAGCGTTGCCTGTTTTTTCTGATCTCTCGGGCTCTCCAATGGATTGCTCTTTGAAGAAATTGGATCTAGGGCGCGTTTTGTGGAAGTATCTCAAGGTCACTACATCATTTCGCAAGTCAGATAGGTTATTCGTACTTTTCGCGGGCCCCAGCAAAGGTAAGGCTGCTACGAAAGCTTCCATTGCTCTTTGGGTGAAGCATGCGATAGGGGCAGCGTATGAGGCCACAGGGCAGTCGCCTCCAGAGGGTCTCAAGGCTCATTCCACGCGAAGCCAAGTGGCGTCTTGGGCAGAGTTTGCGTTGGTTCCTCCGGTGGCGATTTGTAGGGCCGCAACTTGGTCCTCGCTGCATACTTTTGCTAAACACTATAGACTGGATGTGCACGCCAGAGAGGATGCTAGGTTTGGGGCCTCAACCATGGTGGCGGGGTTCGCGGGTCCCTCCCATGTTTAGGTACTGCTTTGGTACTGCCCTACCGTTCCCTGGACTGGCCCAGAGAAACGATAAGGAAGATGAAATTAGACCTTACCTGCTAATTGTCTTTCCTTGAGTTCTCTCTGGGCCAGTCCAGGGCCCACCCGAGCTTCTTAGAAGGCTTCGGTTCCGCAGTCTTTACGTCTACCTGGGTGCAGGAGCATTGTCTGATGCTTAACAGGAAAAAAAAAAAAAGAAAAGATAAAAGAGGAAAAGAATATGACACAGCATGCGGATTAGAAGTCTTTGTCAAACCTATTTCAGAGGATCACATGGGTTTTAGCATGTGTGCTCCTCTGCTGGGGAAGTATGCAGTTTTTGTAGCGTTTTGGTTTCAATTGTTGACTTTGGTTACTAGTTGTAGGTGGGGCTGCTTTGGCAAGAGAAGACTGGAGCACTGACACGAGGGGGAGTGGCTTAAACAGTCAGCAAAACTTTAAGTTTTTCAGTCCTCAGCTGCTGAAGGGGATTGACAACCCTACTGTTCCCTGGACTGGCCCGGAGAGAACTCAAGGAAAGACAATTAGCAGGTAAGGTCTAATTTCATCTTTCCTTTTAATGTGTAATAGTGTTTTGAACACCTTCTTAAACTCAATTGTTTTAATTAGTCTTTTTCAAATTCTGAGCACACTCAGTTTTAAAAATATATTTAATAATTTATTATAGCTAATTAATAAATTTATAGAACAATTCAACACATTGGTTTTAGCCATTTTCATTTAATACTCAAAATTTTAATCTGTAATATCACACTGACATTAATCAATCTCTTTTCATTATTGTGAGAGGGAATAAGACATGATTAGTGACTTCTTGGAGGTCTTCACCTGAGTGAGTGTTTGAACCTGAGGTATGCACTTGGCCATCTGACTACACAGTAACATCTCTAGAGTAACTGTAGGATCAACACATTCCTGAGGGGGAAGGGGTTACATTACCTAGAAGCCATCCTCCAGTGATCTGGCCACTCTTAAATCGATCATTTAGGCCTGATTGTGATGGAAAGTAGGCATTGTGGCATGAACAGTTCAGACACAAAAGCACAACACACTTGTCAAAAGTCCAACGTACAAGTCCAGAGCGAGGTGATACCAACAGTTTTTATTGAAGAACCACAAAAGAATACCAATCACTCGACACAAACGTGTTTCGGCAAAGCCTTTGTTAGGCGAAAAAGTAACTCTAAATAAAAGCACAAGTGTAAGAATATATATAACATAAATAATCAACTAATGTCAAAAGTTTTCTGAAAATCCAGATTCATTGTTTCAATCAGCTCACCTTTATCCGCCTGTTTATTCACATCTTCAAAAAAAATATAGCAGATTAGTGAGACAAGCTTTTTCTTGGCTAAATCCGTGTTGGTTTTGTCCCATGCTCATCTGCCACCTCTGGGATTTCCATCAGATCGCAACCATTGCCACTGGGCTCATCCTCGGATCACTGGACTGCACATGACATGGACACATCTCAGATGGAGGGGGCGTGTAGTTGAAACACACAGGGTGGTAAGCTCTGTGCTTCAGGCGCACCTTCTCTTGTTCATCTGCCGCCACTGGGATTTCCATCGGATCACCCCTATCACATTTGTGTTGGGTGATTGGTATTCTTTTGTGCTTCTTCAATAAAAACTATTGGTATCACCTCGCTCTGGACATGTACGTCGGACGTCTGGCAAGTGTGTTCTGCTTTTGTGTTTGAACTGTTCATGCCACAATGTCATACTTGGATCGCCGGACTGCTTGATACACAGACACATCTCAGATGGAGGAAGCGTGCAGCTGAAATACACAGGGTGGTAAGCTCAGCCCACAGACCCAGTCAATTGCTTGCAACTGCCCAGGGCCTTTAAAAATGACTGTGCTTCAGGCATACCTGCGCCTGGCGGGCCCACGTCTGAGAGCCTCGCCAGAGGTCCCTTTGGCATGGCCCTTAGGTGGGGAGCGACAGTGAAAATCCTACATCTAAGTCCTCCAAGTCTCTGACTCAACCAGGTAGAAAGGTCACCGACCCCTGACTGCTGAACTGTGAGTAATGACAAATGACCTGTGCCTACTATGGCACTGAAAAGATTCTGTACTATCTCAACTTGTTTGTAAAAATATGTCGATAGCTGACCTGCCTTCATTGCAATCTTAAACCTCGGAAACCCACATAACGATAGGTTTCTCTGCTAGACATTTTTTGCTCATATCAGACAACCATTAGCTCAGTACTATGCAATATTTCTTAGGGAGCCCCCTAAACCCACAGTACCTGGATCAAGCATTGTACTTGCATCCACCCTCCGCCCTAATGAACTCTCCTTGAACTTAATGGTTTCATCAGGTAAAAACCTAGATTTGACTTGCTTACCAGATCTTATGATCCCAAACATCAGCTCCTTTTTTAAATAACCCTCCCACAGTCCATTGTACCTACAATTGACTGCCTCACTCCTCTCCACCCAACTCATCCGTTGGCTAATTTATATTCCAACTCCTGCCTTGGTATTACATGGTACCCAAGATGCATCTGTGGGGATTTTACAGCCCTTTACTTATACTCTACCTCATTCTCTATATCTATTCACACCCATTTACATGTGACCAGTACCAAAGCATCCCTATACTCTGTAGACAGACCCCTTATAACATGCCTACCGTTGGTTATAAAACACCTAATAGAAACAGATGTAATACGTACAGACTCATTAATGTCACTATCCATAGCATACCCTCCCACCAGCATCTCTCAACTAACTCAAATTCATTAACAATCCAGTTCTACTTGGTTAATGCAAGATCTATAAGGAATAAAACACCAATATTCCTAGATCTCATCAATGACAATAATCCTGACATCATATTCATCACAGAAACATGGCACTCAGACGGATACTGTCCTAATCAGTCAACTTAAAATGCCAGGATATAACATCTTTCACTGCCCAAGAATCAACAAGCGTGGAGGAGAAGTCCTCATTATTATAAAAAAAATAAGATAAGAGCCTCCCGCCTCCTAGCATAGAACATAGAAATCATGGACATGTTAATTATAAAAATAAGCACTTATCATTTTGCCTACTATACGGGCCACCAACACCTGACCCGAAGAGCCTCTCCACCATTGTCGAAACCATTTGCATTATTTCAGTAAAGAAACCACTAATCTTACTAGGTGACTTTAACCTAACGTCTGCACATAATACACATGCTACTACCTTCCTCAGTGCTTTGACCGACATGGGCTATCAACAAATAATTAATGTACCTACACACAATAAAAGTAATATTTTAGACTTAGTATTCCTACCTGAGGTAGTCTATCAACACTCTTACTACTCTTCACCAAAAGCCTTGGTAATTCCATGGTCAGGTCACCATATAATTAACTTTACTACCCCGTCTCAACTACCTGCCCAAATACCACAAGCCAAAGATAATCCAAGAAAATGATACAAGACATTTAATAAGAATGCATTCCTAAATGATATCCTTCCTCAACTTGATACTGAAACATGTGAATTGGATGAACTGCTATCAAACTGGAATGCTACCTACTCGGCTGCCTCTATTATAATCACTCCTCCTAAAAGACAGACCAAAAGGCACCACAGAATGGTACACCCAGAATCTTAGAAACATAGAGATGTTTACAAAGGATTAAACGCTCCTGGAGAATCTCTAAATCCACACAAGACAAAGATCTTTACATGAATACACTTTGATATTACAGACAATCTATTAATAATAAAAAGAAGGAATACCACACTAAAATCCTCACAAACTCCCTCAACTGTCTGAGAGAACCTTTTGAGATTGTGAAAGCCCTGACTCAAACCCCCAGCTCAGATACAAACATCACCAATATTAGCCCGCAAGCTCTAGCTAATTTCTACTTGAATAAACTAAAATTAAAGCTAACAACCCCTGACCTGCACCCTCCCCCTGAAAACATTACCATAAGTGATGCATAATGGCTCACTTTTTACCACCTTAATAAAGATTAACAATCACCTCTAGCCTTGACCCTTGCCTGGTTAGTTGTGTAAAAACATCCCGTGCAGTATTCTCCCCTATCATACTTAAAATGGCCAACTTATCATTAACAAAAGGATAAATGCCACAAACCCTACAACAAGTGGTAATCTGCCCAATTCTTAAGCACAAATCCATGGACAAAACAAGCCCTAATTCTTATAGGCCAATCTCTAGCCCTCCCGTTCTTGGCAAAAGTCATTGAAAAAAAAACATACAAATTCAACTCCAGGACTATATAGACCTAAACTCACCACTTGATGAACATCTATACGGGTTCAGACCAAATCATGGCATAGAGACACTGCTACTAGCCTTCATGGACAAGCTCATTAGAGGTATAAACAACACAAAAGGGCTTTCATCCCAATATTTTTGAAATTGCCTCAGCCTTTGACAGCATACATCATGGCATACTTCTAAATAGACTCCAACAAATAGGATTACATGGTACAATTTTTCAATGGTTTCAGTCCTATCTGTCAGACTGTGTCCAACAGGTTAAATTGGCCAACAAACATCCAAACCATATAGACAAGGACAAGGATTATTGCAGGGTTCATCCCTCTCAGCGCTCCTATTTAATATTTATCTACAGCCTATCTGTAAAATCTTCAAGAACTACAAAGTAGGATACCACATGTATGCAGATGATATAATGATGTAGCTACTTGTTGACATCACGAACCGTTATTGACCAGATTACAACATCTTTCAGTGAAGCCTCAGAATGGCTGAACTCTCATAACTTAAAGATCAACCTTGAGAAAACTGAAGTGTTATACGTCACTAGGAACCATACCTTTGACCCCCCCCCCCCCCTCACCACATTACATCTTAAAGAAACCAACCTCATAGTAAAAAATGAAGTCAAATACCTTGGGATTACTCTGGATAAAACACTTAGCACAGTTTCACACATAAAATCAACCACGAGTAAGATATATTTCACACATTACCCCCATATCATATAACCTACACCGGTTGCCGATCCAAAGCCACATCAAATATAAATCATTAATGATCACTTTCAAGATCCTGAAAAAGATAGTCCCATCCTACTTCACCATATTCATCACCACACACTTGAATGAATGAGCACGAAGAGGAAACTCACAAAACACCCTGGTTGTCCCCTCAGACTTTCATAATACCACTCATTCAACCACAAATAGAGCTTTTACTTACATTGCACCCGTGCTCTGGAATTTCCCGCCCAGAAACTTGCTTTAATGACCTAGCCACATTTCGTAAAGAGATTAAAACACACCTATTTATTGAACACTTTGGGGACACAGCCCAAAAAACAGAAATATACCCAACCTAAACCCTACCCACATACACCCATCCATACCTTACAGACCTCCCCATGTCCAATTTAACTGACACAGATGATTAAACTTATATGCCACTCATTAACACATTGGAGTGGAGGAGTGGCCTAGTGGTTGGGGCAAGGTACTTCAGGTCGGGGGTTCAAATCCCACTAGAGGACAGCAACCTTGGGCCGGAAGGACTGGGGTTTCTAGTCCCACAGGTGCTCCTTGTGGTCTTGGGCAAGCCACTTAACCCTCCATAGCCCATGTTCCCTGTAAAATGGTTATCTCCAAGTTATAATGCCCTGTTCAATGTAATTTCAGTTTGTTCAATGTAAACCGCACTGATGCAGAATAGCGCGGTATATAAGAGAATGTAAATAAATAAATAAATAAATTATACTTTCCTAGTCACGTTGAATCCACACACACCCTGTTACAATTGATTGATTTGATTCACTCCTTGTAAACATTCTATAAGTGAGTAGACTCACTCAATGCACACACATTCTGTAAATATGTTATATGTAATTAGGCCATCCTAATACATATGTTATATGCAAATAGTTCATGCTAATACCCTGCTTTTAACCTATTTAATGCTTCCCCTTGCTGGAATTACTATTTACTATCTTACCCTACTATTTGATGTAATTGGTTGATTTTGTTCATTGTAAACTGCTTTGATTCCTTGAAAAGGTAGTATAAAAAAAACTCTTAAATAAATAAAAATAAATAAATTGAATCATGATTTATCTATATGTTCAGTATCTTTCACCCCGATCTCCAGGGAGCAATTATATAGTTTATAGTGACTGTATAGGAAGAAACTAAGGATCAATAGTATTTTGCATACGTCTTGTCCTGTCTGGATAGCCTGCTTAGGGTAATGTATTTATTAGGTCTAACATGAAGGAAAAATGAATAACAGAGAAAACCTATATTACAGACCTTTCCAAACCAGAGAAAGCAGGAGATTACAATATAGAGCTTGCTTTGTAAATCCCGTGACCAGATTGTGAAATAGTCTTTTATAATCACATAAATGAATTTGACTGTATAGAAACCTACCAAGTGTCAGGTTATTGAATATGCCTGCAGCAGAAATTACTACACCATCCATAAAATCGCATAATCATTAACAGTACCACACAGGTTAACCTGAGGTCAAAGTGTTGTGTGTTTCTTAGGGTGAGAGAATAAAGTTTTCTCCTCGACTCTTGCTGAGTACCTTCATGCGGTGATCCCCTTGTATAAATCTATACCAAATCTCAGCAAGGCCACACTGCGACTGGAGTATGGTAGGAAAGAAAAGGAAGAATACAAACTGGCTGCATGTCACCCAGGATAAAAAGATGTACACTCTTATTTTACACACTAGGGCTAGAGATGGTGGTGATGGTAGTGCACACATTACAGATGACAAGAACACTCCTGCCAAAGGCCATGGTGAATTTATTCATGGACTTACTGTGGCAGTTTATAAACCACAGAGGCTAATGCAAATGTTAAAAGGATTAACTACAATTAAGTGGACCCTTGCAGATAAAGAGAAGATAATACATTGCCACTTTTTGCTACAAGCCCTATATTTAAATCCAGAGGGTATACAAAGAGAATCTGCCAAAAACTGTCAGAAAGAGGAAAATTGCCACAAGAAAAACTTCATAAAGTACCCAATGCAAAGATCTCTAGTTTCACAGATCAAACTAAGGAAGTATGTGAATGAAAACATCTTATTTGTATTCATTTATTTATTTAAAAGAATTGCCTCACACCTATCCCAAATTATAGGCAAATTACAAACTAGAAAGAGAAGGAGAAGACCTAGGTGGAAGCACCCAAAGAAAAGTATACAGAGAAAAAGAGAGAAGAGCCTCACATAGGAACAGCAGAAAGAAATCTGGGGCTGCAAAAGAAAGGAGTCTGCAAGAGGGCACCAGAAGAAAGGCTGATGCTTGAGGAGGAGGAGGCAATTCAGAAAGAAGCAGAAGAAGAACTGAAGTAGTATGTGAGAGAATGGATTCGGAATGAAACATCAGAACGAAAGTTGATTAGGAGAAAGAAAAAAGGATTGGAACAGAGTAGTAGAAAGAAGGCTGAGGTGGAAATGGAGCTAGGATATCTGGGAATGCAGGAGAGCAAGGAGAACAAAGAACAAGCCAAGAAGTCTACTGAAGAGGAAGAAGAACGGGAGGAGAAAGACCTGGAAGTGGAGGAAGTAAAGGTTGAGCTTCTAGTCCAAATGGAAAAAGATGAGTATGCTGTGCTCTAGGCAAGGGAAAGATCATCCAAGTTAAATTTAATGCCTAGAGTTGAGTGTAATAAATAAGATGAACAAGGCCATAGCCTATCGAAAGGAACCATTTATTGACATCACAGAAATAAATTGAATACAATATAGTGAAGCCAAAATTATTATTAAAAGATTTCTACCAACAAAAATACAGAGCCAGAATAAAAATAGAACAATAACGCCACCTTGGAAAAAGTGCATCTAAGGAAAAACAAAATCATTGCATGCAGGGATTTCCCTGATAAACAGGAGATCAGGGTTTGATTCCCACTGGCACTCCTTATGACCTTGGGCAAGTCACTTTACCCTCCATTGCCTCAAAAGGAAAAGCCCAGCTAATGGGTTGCCAGGAGTCAGCATTGATTCAAAGGTACATATAGAGGAAGTAATGACAATCAAGTAAAAATTACTGAGAGATCAGTAAAGAATATTACAGGAGATTAAAATCTTTGAAAAGTGCTCTAACATCATGGAATAAGATACAAGCCATTAATAAGCTGGCAATTTCTGAACCCTCATACAGCTTTGGGACTCTAGACTGGCCTTTTAAAGATCTTGAAAAATTAGATGTACAAACAAGAAAACACCTCTACACCTATAAGGTAATTTATAAGAATCGGTGTATACTGAAATTGTACATCCCTAGAGCCAAAGAAGTATGGAGCCTTATAGAAATCGATTATACACACAGAGCTACTATCATAGACCTCCAGGCTTACTTAACAGCATCATCAGATCCAAATGCACAAAAGACGCTGAAATATGAAAATAAACATCCAGAATATGTCTCCATCATTAGAAGAATTGAGTGTGAGAATTCACCAGCACACATAGGGGTATGTTTACTAAAGTGCGGTAAACGTGAATAACGCGCGTTGTATGACGTTAACGATCGTAAGTGCAGTATAACGTGCGTAATCACGCGCCAACGACCGTTAACGTCATACTACGCGCGTTAACCGTAGTTAACGATCGTAAAGCCCCGCGGCGCGTTAAAACAGCGCTGAAGGTGGAGAGTGGGCGGAGAGAAGGGGTCAATAGGCGGAGAGTGGGCGTGGAGAGGCTCCCCTCACACTAACGCGCTGAAATTCACAGCACAATTCCAACGCGAATGAAAACCTGCCATTAAAGGGGAGAGAAACCATTTAGCTGTCAGCAATGTATAGCACAGGCAGGGAAACCCAAAAAATGTGATAAGTGTGAAACATGTGCACACAACATAAGAGCACAGAAACACTGAGAATGACCCAAATAAACGGATAAAAACAAGAACCAAGTTGGGCAACAGTGGTATCAATGCACCCCCCCGAGTAAGCCTTATAGCACAGAAAGAAAATGTGGAAGGGACTAAACACCGTCCCCATACAAGGGGAATGGATCCACAGTGAAACAACGCTGTTCACGGTGTTCTCAACCACCAGACAGGGTGCCTATGGCGGGCACATGTCCCGCAACAGCATGACGTGCATGTTGGAATGGCAACTGGACAGATGCTGGAGAAGGGGATACCGAGGGCCGCAGGCAGCACATGTCAAGGCACCACCAGGGAATGCACCATCTATGTGAGAACATGGTGGCGCAGTGCATAAAAGCACTGTATCCAAAAGCAGAAGGTCACAGGTTCAAGTCCCAGCTGTGGATCCTGCCAACCCACACCGCATATTTTACCCACCATTGCAAAGTCCTAATACAGACTGAACCTTATTTGCAGATGACCGAAACATGCCCATAACACCGACATCCCACCCCACAGAGCACAGACACCATAAACCTACCCAATACCTATAGCAGAGTCCCCCAAATGCAGCCCTGGAGTGCCAAACACCCATTCTGTCTCCCCACTGCCTCTGAGCAAGATGCCTGTGGTGCATGTCTATGCGCCACACCCATGGTCTGCAAATGTATCTCATGCCCTGCCATGAGGGACAGCATGAAAACCTGAACAGTGTATGGCACACCAGGACTGGAGTTGGGAAACCCTGGCGTAAAGCAGCAGCCAAAAGGGGCATCCACACCCGCATCCACAGGCCCAACAGCCAAAGCCACCTTTGGGAGTCAGGACATTGTGCTCTGCGTGCATCTCCCAATACTAGCACCTGCGTACCATAGTAATGCCACCATACACCTCGGAATATGGTACACACCCTACAAAAGGTTGCTATGACCACTGGCAGATAGCAATTCATAGCCTAAGTACAGGTTTTCCCCCAGTGAGCTGCAGCATAGCAACCTCTCTGATGTCTGTGGAGTGTGCTACAGGTTCCTTGTCTGTCAGTGTTTACCAACCTGTACAGTGACACCTACAGTTGTGCGTACCCTAAGCATATGTGCACTGTGCCCCGGACCACTGTTGTGGGCAGGGCTGTCCAACACCCCCAGAGCTACACAATGCTGGCATAAGTGTGGGGAGTGTGTGCCCCACTATCAAGTGTGCTGTGTCGGCAAACACCCCCCACAGCCCTCAGTGCTAGCACTGTTGCCAGTATAGGCCGGCCAATGTGCATAATGAGGAGCAAGGTACCCTGGGAATAGGCCATAGAGGGTGGCCGACCTGGCTGCATCAGCACAAGGCATAGGGCAATGGCGCAGACACTGTAGTGTCTGGCCACCACCTGCACAAATAGGGTGGCCATAGCATGTCCAGCTGGGAGGTCACACTCACCCTGAATGAGCAGTGACCACTGCAGGGCTAGGTTCCCCCATAGTGCGCCATGGCAGTTCTCACATGTGATATCTATGGGTCCCTGTGTGGGGCCCAATCACTAACCTATCTGCTTGGTGTGTATGCTGACACCCCTGTTCTGGGTGCCTCCATCCCATTCAGGACCATGCACCCTGGACTAGCTGCTGGATTGTCTGCAGCTAGTATGTGTCGTGCTGGAACACCTCGCAGCGGCTGAAGGTGTGCTGCTGGAGAGTGTCAGAAAATGTTGTGGGGCATCTGGGCATTCCCAAGCCTGTCAACTATTGCCCAATGGATGTGTAGCGCTCGGTCTGTTCCCCAACAGGACTGGGGATGATGGGCCCCCCTACAGCTACCACTGCAGTGAGGTGAACCTGTTCTGCACCATGAGCCCCGGAGGGGGGGGTTGTGTGGTGTCACCTAAGTCACCCCCCCTCTCCTCCCCCCCATCCCCCCTGTTCCCCCCCCCTCCCGCCGGTACTGTTGCCACCAACACCAGATATGCATTACTGCAGGTACACATGAGCGAGACATGCAGCAGGTCACCGATGTAACCACGGTGCGTCTAACGGAACTACAGAGACCACACTGATGGGTACCTGTGGTGTGTCAGTCATGAAAGGTGCTGTGGACCTGTTGCTGGCCACCCCACCTCAAACTCACGGTGGTCACAGTACCCACACAAGGTGACTGTCTGTGGATACACTGTAGCAGTGCCACACATGGTCTGTTCCCCCTACTATGGCGAGCTGCTGTGGAGTTGCACATGGTCAGGACCACCATCAGCCTGAGGAGATGGGGGGGGGGAACCCACAACATAGGACCATCTAAACACAGCTGATTTGCATGTCCAGTGCATCATGGGCGTGACTGCTCCAATCCAACCCTGTGAATCCCTGCAGATGGACTGTGTGGTGCAATGAGGTACCTCTGTCCAATACACACAAGCACCCCATAGCCTCCCATAACACCCAGACGTAGAGATAATCAGGGACTCTGTCTGTGCCGTTCTGACCACACACCCTACACAATCCCTTTAAACAGAAGGGGCATTACAAATGCGTGAGACATCCCCACCTGGAGGACATATCTGGCCAAAGGAATGTGAATGGACCCTGATGTGAGGTGTGTGCAGCAGAAGGTGGTATGAAACATGATGCTGATGCTGCAAAATGTAGCAGAGGTATGAGGAAGCGGGGTTTGTAACGTGCAGATCATGCCCACAGGCTCCCATAGGTAATAGTCCAACACAATCAGAGATAGTAGTACCAATGCCAGGTGCAATATTCCCCCAGGGATATGTAAATGTACAGTGCCCAGAACAGAACCAACGCACGTAGTAACGCACGCACACGCCGTAAACACCGTACGTATTCACGCCCGCAGCAACGCACGTAGTTACGCCCGCAGTAACGCACGTATCCAAGCGCCGTGACATGCACATGTAGCTCTGCACGTGGCTACGCCCCCAGCAACGCACGTGGCTACGCAGCACTGACACAGTCGGTACAAATGGCAGCCATGTCCAGGAAGCCAGCATTCAGCCAGGGAGATCTATATTTCCTGACAGAGTTGTTCTGCCTCCGCCAGCAGCGGCTCTTTCCGGGCTCATCCAGGAGGCAGAACCTTGGAAGGGTCAGGAGGGCCTGGGAGCGCCTGTCCCATAGATACAACAGGAGCTCTGACTACTCACGTGAGGTAAGTGCATGGGGACAGGCACCCCAAATGATGAGGCTAAACAAAAAACACCCAGTAACCAAAGCACAAAGAAACTATGCATTGCCAGGGAATAGCAGGTGCTGGCACATCCAGCTGGTAGCAAAGTCTGCCACACACCCGATAAAAAGACCCCCCAGCCCCAAGGGGGTAGCTGCAACCATGGCAGGGGTGCACCACAGACCACATTGGTATGGTATGGGGCGCCTTTGCAGGCCAGGGATGTCCCCCATCCACAGGAAACCCCAGTCCCACCTCTCAGGCCAAGAGGCAAAGAGGGGTCTGCAACATGCCCCTGTCAACCAACACAAGTCCAAAATACATCCGCCGATGCTGCAGGCCCCAAATGAGGGCTCCCCTCCCCATCCCTGTCCAATGTCAGCTGGTTCTTTGTGTGATCACAAAACACAAACCACAGCCCTAAGATGCTGCAGGCCCCAAGAGAGGGTTCCCTGCACCATCCTGGTGCCTTGGAAACAGGCCCTGTTTGTGATCACAAAAGACAAACCACAGCTCTAAGATGCTGCAGGCCCCAAGAGAGGGTTCCCTGCACCATCCTGGTGCCTTGGAAACAGGCCCTGTTTGTGATCACAAAAGACAACCCACAGCCCCAAGATGCTGCAGGCCCCAAGAGAGGGTTCCCTGCACCATCCTGGTGCCTTGGAAACAGGCCCTGTTTGTGATCACAAAAGACAAACCACAGCTCTAAGATGCTGCAGGCCCCAAGAGAGGGTTCCCTGCACCATCCTGGTGCCTTTGAAACAGGCCCTGTTTGTGATCACAAAAGACAAACCACAGCCCTGGGATGCTGCAGGCCTCAAGAGAAGGCTCCCCTCCCCATCCCTGTCCAATTTCAGCTGGTTCTTTGTGTGATCACAAAAGACAAACCACAGCCCTGAGATACTGCAGGCCTCAAGAGAGGGCTCCCTGCACCATCCTGGTGCCTTGGAAACAGGCCCTGTTTGTGATCACAAAAGACAAACCACAGCCCTGGGATGCTGCAGGCCCCAAATGAGGGCTCCCCTCCCCATCCCTGTCCAATGTCAGCTGGTTCTTTGTGTGATCACAAAACACAAACCACAGCCCTAAGATGCTGCAGGCCCCAAGAGAGGGTTCCCTGCACCATCCTGGTGCCCTGGAAACAGGCCCTGTTTGTGATCACAAAAGACAAACCACAGCTCTAAGATGCTGCAGTACCCAAGAGAGGGTTCCCTGCACCATCCTGGTGCCTTGGAAACAGGCCCTGTTTGTGATCACAAAAGACAAACCACAGCCCTGGGATGCTGCAGGCCCCAAATGAGGGCTCCCCTCCCCATCCTTGTCCAATGTCAGCTGGTTCTTTGTGTGATCACTAAAGACAAACCACAGCCCTGAGATACTGCAGGCCTCAAGAGAGGGCTCCCTGCACCATCCTGGTGCCTTGGAAACAGGCCCTGTTTGTGATCACAAAAGACAAACCACAGCTCTAAGATGCTGCAGGCCCCAAATGAGGGTTCCCTGCACCATCCTGGTGCCTTGGAAACAGGCCCTGTTTGTGATCACAAAAAACAAACCACAGCCCTGGGATGCTGCAGGCCTCAAGAGAAGTCTCCCCTCCCCATCCCTGTCCAATTTCAGCTGGTTCTTTGTGTGATCACAAAAGACAAACCACAGCCCTGAGATACTGCAGGCCTCAAGAGAGGGCTCCCTGCACCATCCTGGTGCCTTGGAAACAGGCCCTGTTTGTGATCACAAAAGACAAACCACAGCCCCAAGATGCTGCAGGCCCCAAGAGAGGGTTCCCTGCACCATCCTGGTGCCTTGGAAACAGGCCCTGTTTGTGATCACAAAAGACAAACCACAGCTCTAAGATGCTGCAGGCCCCAAGAGAGGGTTCCCTGCACCATCCTGGTGCCTTGGAAACAGGCCCTGTTTGTGATCACAAAAGACAAACCACAGTCCTGGGATGCTGCAGGCCTCAAGAGAAGGCTCCCCTCCCATCCCTGTCCAATTTCAGCTGGTTCTTTGTGTGATCACAAAAGACAAACCACAGCCCTGAGATACTGCAGGCCTCAAGAGAGGGCTCCCTGCACCATCCTGGTGCCTTGGAAACAGGCCCTGTTTGTGATCACAAAAGACAAACCACAGCTCTAAGATGCTGCAGGCCCCAAGAGAGGGTTCCCTGCACCATCCTGGTGCCTTGGAAACAGGCCCTGTTTGTGATCACAAAAGACAAACCACAGTCCTGGGATGCTGCAGGCCTCAAGAGAAGGCTCCCCTCCCATCCCTGTCCAATTTCAGCTGGTTCTTTGTGTGATCACAAAAGACAAACCACAGCCCTGAGATACTGCAGGCCTCAAGAGAGGGCTCCCTGCACCATCCTGGTGCCTTGGAAACAGGCCCTGTTTGTGATCACAAAAGACAAACCACAGCCCTGGGATGCTGCAGGCCCCAAATGAGGGCTCCCCTCCCCATCCCTGTCCAATGTCAGTTGGTTCTTTGTGTGATCACAAAACACAAACCACAGCCCTAAGATGATGCAGGGAGCACTGCAGGTGACACCCTCCCACCCCAACAGTGGCTGATTGGCACTGGCAGATGTGTGTAGGTGGCACACAGAGATGTGTTGTGTCATGTACCCTGGGGTGCACACACAGGGCACATGGGGTCCAGACCTGAGAGGCGTTTGCGTGGGCCACCCATGGGGCTGTCCCCTGGGAAAGCATGGGGCATGAGTGTGTCACCCAATAGGGGCAGGCTCTTGTTGTATGAAGAGAGAGAGTTAGCTGCTGAGGCAGGGGACCCCAAAGTGTCTCTGCGGTAGCTAAGGTCAATGTTTGGTGTCACCCCTACAGGTGGAGGACCTGCGTAAAAAGGCGGGGAGCTCAGGGCACGCTACCCGAGATTTGTGGCCAGGGTGCAGCGTGAACGGATGGCGCAGCAGAATGGTGAGTACTGTGACATGGCCCTGTAGGGCACCGAGTGGTGGAACCACAGGACTACTGTGACTGCGGAATATGATGTGTACCCAGGGGATGATATGTGTTACCTCTCCCACAGCTGATGCACGTGCTGCCGTGGAGCCAGCGAGGCCGGAGGACCCTGATGTTGCTGCGGCCCGGGAGGAGGCCAATGACAACGTGGGCCTGCAGGGCGGCGAAATAGAAGAGCCACCTGAAGATGGCGATGGAGGACACATGGGTGCATCCCCACGCTCCAACGAGGGAGAGGAGGGGGACGAGGAGGATGAGGGGCATATGGGAGGGGATGGGGAGGAGGCGGATAACTGGGAGAGTGATGCGGCGGAGTTGGGGGACCGGGGAAATGAGGGGGGGGATGTGGGGGACAGGGGAGGGGAGAGGGAGGATGTGGGTGGCAGGGAAAGGGAGGGGGAGGAGGGGGAGGAGGGGGAAGGGGATGTGGAGAGGATGGTGGAGGCAGGGGGGGGAGGGGCTGTACAGCATGGGGGGGGGAGGGACAGGTCCCCAATGGCACGCTCCGCCACAGGGCAATGGGGGCACCAGCCACTTGCCCCATGATCATGGCGAAGCACGCCCTTTGGACGTGTGTCTGCCACACATTGCCGCAGGCAAGTCAGCCGTGCATGCAGCCACACAGACACGGGGAGAGGTGTGTCTGTGCGGCTGCATGTGCGGTCTACACCTGGCTGCGGCTGTGCGTGCCCAGGCACACGCCCAGAGGCAGTTCGCCCTAATCCAGGGGCAGGTGCTGGCGACCCTGTCCATGGTGGCTGACCGTCTGTGTGAGCTCGATGAGCGCCTTGTCGGTGCCGCACCCGGTCAGCCACCATTCGACAGGGGTCCCCGGGGTGTGTAGTGTGGGGACACACATGGCACACCCGCCCTGTGACGGACCGTGCCATTGCCTCTCCATCACAACGTCCACAGGGATGGGAGTGCCCAATGCTGTGTGGCTAGGAGGCCTAGTTGGACCATGCTGGTCTTTATCTGCCATCATATACTATGTAACAATGTTGGACTATGTGTGTCCCAGTTCATATGTTATAAATATGTTATAAATATAAATATGTTATAAATGTTCTACGTTTCATATATGAACCTGGTGGTCAGATGTCCCTCATTGCTAGGTGACAGTGCTGTGCGAGTGATGGGTGTGTCAGTGTTCACTCTGAGAGGCGAGGGAGGACGTGGACCAGGTAAGGGCTGTGGTGAGAGCACCTCCACAGACATGTCACAGCTACGTTGCTGAGAGGGTGGGGCAACGAGCAGGGGGGAGAGTGGCGTGCATGAGTGACGTTCGACAGCAGATGTGTACGAAGGTGCGGGGCGCGCAGCACAGGGTGACAATGGGACATATGGCGGGGGAGGGTGGACGGCCTGTGTAGCCTATCCAGCATAACCCCATAGTGTTAGGCTGTGGTGGCAAAGGTAGGACGGCTGAGGTGTATGCGTAGGGGTGGGGTTAGGGTGAGAACACAGAGGGTGCACCTCAGGAGGTGGTGAAGCTGGTGCCTGAGGGGGGGGGAGTGAGCGGTGTTGCCAGCTGTGACTGTGTTGGGCCCGGCAACGGCTGGCTAGATGGTATACCAGCTTGCAGGGTGGGAAAGGGGGATGGTACAGGATTGTCCAATGATCCGCTGGGAGATGCATGACCACCTTGCTGCATGGTGTGATGGGTGTAATGGCTGGCCCTAGGGGGTGCAAGAGCATACTGTCAGTGGAGTGCATTGGCCCATCGGTGGTGGCACCCACAGGGGTGTGGGGGTCTGGGGGTGGGCACAGCAGAGGGTGGGGACGGGGGCTTAGCGGGATAATGCCCTAAGGAGTGGCACAGTGTGCCGTGGCTGTGGATGGGGTGGAGCGCAGTGTGGATGGTGCGACAGGTTACAGTTAATGGATGTAGCTTATGGAGCCAAATGTGGTATTGGGATGTGCTTGATGGGGGGCATGGGAGTGTAGGTGTATATTGCAGCCACTGGTGCACAGGGTGATGGGTAGGCCTTACCGGGGGGTCACCCTAAGGTGTTGGAAGCTGCAAGGGTGTGCTCAGGGGACCACAGTGGACATGTGTCACGGGTGACGCCAAGGTGGATGGCTGTGGGAGCATGTGAACCGGAGTACGTGACATGTGCAGTGCACATACTGTTTGGGTTTAGCATGATGGGAGCGGCCAATGTGGCTCCCCATGCAGGACATACAGTGCACCTACACCAACACAGAGACTAATGGTGGGTGAGGGCTCAACAGGGTATTGGTCCACGGGGTCCGTGAGCCCCCATGACACAATGCAAGCCACCACGGCATGGGAGTGGTGGTCCAGCATTGCAGGTTATGTGATTGGCTGCGTACCCATGGTGGACATGGCTGGGGGGGGCAATGGCTGATGACATCAGTGGCACTGTGTCGTGCCCTGGTCACGGGCCAGGGGGTGGGGTGGGGGTGTGAGATTGTCGGGCCCCAAATGAGACAATGAACACATGTCTCCATCACTGGCCACCTGTGTAGCCCTTTATTTTCCCCTCCCTCTGCCACGCCTTGGGCGGCCCCGCCCAACCCTTGGTGTTTGTCGCACCCCTGCTGCCGGTGCTGTTGCTGCTGCAGGTGTTCATGGTGGTGTTGGCTCTGGCTGCAGATGGACGGTGACTGCTCCCCCGCCTGCCGCTATCCGCTCCTGGGTGTCAGCCATCCTTTCACACACCGTGGCCATGCGGTCCACACCAGCAAGGACCCCAGACATGGTCCGCTGCAGGCGGCGTGCCATCCACAGTTGGCGCCGCTGTGCCCGGGCCACCGAACGCAGTACATGCCGTATACTTGTGGGGAGAGGCCATAGTGCAATGTGAGACGGGGAAAACAACACCTGTTCCGAGGCATATCAACCATAGCACATTAGGACACTCACCCTCTGCATCTCTATGGGCTGCTGCAGAGTGCACCTGCATCTCCCCAATGACATCTGCCACAGCAGCCAGTGCCTCGTTCCGGGGTCGCTCCGCCTCATCCGCAGTCACGTCCCCTGTGCCTGCAGTGGTGGGTGTTGTGTCCCTGTCTGCAGTTCGTGGGACCTGCATGTCCCCATCCCCCAGAGGTGCAGCCTGCCCCTCCACTCCCACATGGGCCACCTCAGACACAGTGTCCACTAGGCTGGATGGTCCCACGGCTGACTCATCCTGTGCCTCCTCCTGTGCCTCGATGGCGCTGACATCACCTGGGTGCCACAAGGTTACATAGGTCAGATGGAGGTCTGGCTGCCTCCCCACCCCGTCACATCCCCCTTCAGGCATCTGTGGGTTGGTGATCCGCGTGTGTCTGGTCCATGGCTCTAGTGGCAGCCCACTACGTTTGTGTACTCCCCATGCAAGTATCCCCTGTGCCCTGCTTCCCCGGGCCCCCCACACCCCTGGGTGCTGCCGCACACCCCATGCATGGCCATCACCACCCTCATCCTGCCACAACCCAGCATGTCCTAAGCAGGTGCAGTGTGCCTTCCGGTTGGCCATCTCCCTACCCGTGTGGCCCTACTGCCCCTGCCAGCCCTGCACTGTGAGCCATGCAACATGTCGGCACCCTCTGCTGCCACTGTGGGCCTGCCACCCCTGCACAGACTCCCATTCACTTACTTTTGCCGCCCACTGCCACCCATAGACAGGCCCCCCCACCGTGGCTCTTGAATGGATGCTGCCTCTGTGTCTCAGTTGCCCCCCAATTCCCAACCAGCCACATACTGCCCCCCCCCTCTGTTGTGGCGCAGACCATGTGCCTGTCCTATCTCCCACAGTTGGTCCGCACTCCCCCCTTACCTGCTTGTGGGTGTGCTGTGTCCAATGCAGCGGGTAGGCCATGTACATATATTGGGCCAAGTCTCTCGGCCAGGCGACATTCAAGGTCAGACAGGTTTGCCAACTGACCTGGGCCCCCTCCAGTGCCTTGGGCCCCACGTTTCTCCCTTACAAGCTCAGTCCGTATGTTCCTCTTTATATCACAATAGCGTTTTCGCAAATTCTCAATGTCCCGATGGGGTCCCCCTGCTGCTGCCACTGCTGCCTGGACCTCAGACCATGCCCTGGTGTGAGTGGCTATTGTGATGGTTGAGCTCTGGCATCCGAACAAAAGGTCATACCTTTCCAAGATGTTTGCCAGGAGGAGATCATTTTCTTCCTGGCTGAAGCGTATGGCCCTCCACCGTATCTCTGCTGGGACTGGGACCCTGGGCTGCCTTGGTCTCCCAGCTGCACTTGCATGTGCACTTGGTGCTTGCTCAACCCCAGATGGCCCTGGCACCTCATCTTCGCCAGATGTGGTTTGTGCTGGTGGGTGGGTGGGCTGGTCCACTGCATGTTCCTGCTCCTCTGCATACCTGCGCTCCATACTGTCGCGTATGGTTGTGCTCGGGGGTTTGCCATACATAGGCTATCATACATATAGGTTTTGAAGGGGCGTGGGTCACGGGGCGTTGGCTACGCGCACAGCCACGTGCGCCGTGAGGCGCGTTGCGACGCGCGTTGAGTCACGCAGGAAGTGACATCATATGTGTTCGTGTAGGCAGCAGGCGCCATTTCAGGGATCCATCTTACACGTGCCTGTATAACAGTTTCGTAGTCTGTACTGCTGGCCCACATATTCCAACGTTTGATATATTGCTATGTTTATCTGCGCCTTAGTAGTAGCGCTGGACGCTGCAGCAATACGTGACACGTACATTACATCATTCAGACGTTGCACGCTTCATTACGCGCATTACAACGCCTCTTCCGTTCCCTGCTTGTGGGCACGTTCGTTGTATGTCACTCCTATATTGGCGTCTGGGTGTGGTTTCTAGTGTGATACGCAGTTTCTTTACACCCTGCTACATCTCAGGGACTCACGTAGATGATTGTGAAACGTAGATGATTGCCCGCGGGTGCATTATGGGAACGCGCGACACAGCGCACGGTGCCATTTCAAACAGGTAAGTTTTATGTTTGCTGTATTCTGGATCTTTCTATTCCACCAGGTGTGTGGCGATCATGTGATGTCCATCCCCTCCCCGACCACTATTTCTAACCCAGCTATCCTCCAACCTGTGTCTATCATGGCTCAGACTGCGCATGCAGGTGGTGCAGTGGTTGCATTGGTCGAACTGGCTGGGCTGCTTTTTCCGGAGGAGGGAGATGTTTTTCCTGGGGCTGCAGCCCTGGGCATGGGTGCAATGCCACTGCAACTCAGGCCTGCAGCTGTGGGGGCTGCACATGCGGGTGTGGGTGGCCAACGGCGCCATAGGCGTGCTGAAGCACAACCCCGCCTGGAACGTCTCTACAGGCCCAGGGCCTTGCTCCAGGACCTGAGAGAGGGCCAGGTAATCTCCCTCTACTGGCTGGACACAGGGGCCATTAGGGAGCTTTATCAGGAACTCAGACCTGACCTTGAGCCCCTGACTGCCCGGTCACATGCTATACGGGGTATGACCAAGCTCCTGGCTGCCCTACATTTCTTTGCCTCTGGCTGTTTCCAATCCTCGGTGGCAGCAGTGGGTGGGATGAGTAGGCCAACCTTCTCCCGCTGTCTCCACCAGGTACTGCGTGCCATGGTCAGCCGGGTTGGGAATTACATTGCAATTCCCAACGGGAGGCAACATTGGGCGGCCCTGGCACAGGCATTCCATAGGATTGCTGGGATACCACACGTGATGGGCGCTATAGATTGCACACATGTTGCCCTTGTCCTGCCACGCGACAGGGAGGTTGTGTACCGCAACCGCAAACACTTCCATTCCCTCAATGTGCAGGTTGTTTGTGATGCAAGTATGCGTATCCTGAATGTGGTCCCGCGGTTTCCAGGGTCTGCCCATGACTCCTATATCTTGCAGAACTCGGCAGTGTTCGTCCAGTTTGAGGCTGGTCAATATGAGGACTACGTCCTGCTGGGTGTGTATTCAACGTGTATGACATGCACCTACTGTAGGTGGTTGTCTATACACCATTGTCACCATTGTCAACTGCATGCCTGACATTGCGGTGTTATTTCTGGGTGCAGACTATTGGGTGTGGCACACTACCTCATGCCGTGTCACTGGTGTTTTGGTCACAGACATATGTGCAATGACACCCATCTCTCTGTCTACCATGTGTGTGTGGTTGCTCTCACATGTGTGTCCCAGCGGCCATGTGGTGTCGCCTTTTCCGTGGCCTAGCCCTTTTTTATTCTGAGTTACTATGTCCAGGGGCACCCGTGCTGCATATGATGTGTCCCCTCCATGCCTGTGAGCTACACCTGCAACTTGCCCATGGCCTCCACATCTGGGCACGGGCATACTGTACTGGCAGTTGTACACATGTCTCCCAGTGGGGTCAGTCACTTGGGCAGCCCATATGTTGCATGGTTGTACGTGTGCCATCCTGTTGGGGGGGGATGGGGACACAGACACATCCTCATGGTGGTCATTCTGTATGTGCGACCTTCTCTCTCTGGCCATGCTGGGTGCTACACATGAAATGTGCTGTGGGCGCTTCAGCTATGACACATGTCTGCTGCATGTCTGGGCACCTTCTTCGGTGTCCCCTGCCACCCCCGCCTGTTGCTTCCCCCACCCCACCCCCGCAATGTATCCCAGTGGCCTATGCTGTGTGTGCGCCAGATCAGGCCAGCCACCTACTTGCACACCTGTGCATCCCTGCACCCCCGGGTGTGTGTTTTGCCACTGTCGGACATCTTGGCTCACAGCTCCCACCACTGCTCTCTCAGCACAGTTTTGGCACATCCTGTGACACGGTAACATGGGTGTGCACTGCCCCTATCGGCATGTCATGGTCATTTGCCTCTGGCCTCGACAGCCTCTGATGCACTATCACTGTGTGCACTGCTTTTGCCTCATATCTGTGTGCACGGCCTCTCGGCTGTCCAGTTCTGTATTGCTATGTCTATCATTCCATTGGTGCCTCAGCACGCATGTAACTTTGCACCATTGTTTTCTGCAGGTGATGCAGGATATGGGTGTCGCACCTGGCTTCTTACCCCTGTGCGTCTCCCATGGACAGGTGCAGAGATACGGTACAAATAGGCCCATGCCTCCAGTCG
The DNA here is from genome assembly GCA_033557465.1 of Ichthyophis bannanicus. Lineage (NCBI taxonomy): Eukaryota > Metazoa > Chordata > Amphibia > Gymnophiona > Ichthyophiidae > Ichthyophis > Ichthyophis bannanicus. The sequence goes on from CM066033.1 coordinate 106,401,092, forward strand.
CTCAGTGATTGAGCGCACCTTTGGCATTCTCAAAAGTCGCTTCAGGTGTCTGGATAGGACTGGCGGGGCCTTACAGTACGGACCCCTGACTGTGGCAAAGATCATCATAGCCTGTTGCATCCTCCACAACATTGCTCTCAGGCACAATGTTCCAGTCGATATTAATGAGGATCTCGGGGTGGATCCTGTGTGCCCTCCTGCACCTGGCCATGGTGACACACGTGCGGGGATGGCAGCCAGGCAACATCTGATCGAGGAGCTCTTTTCCTGTATGTTATGGGTGTGCTGGGGACGTGTCTCTGGGTTAGCCATGTGTTAGCTGGTGTACGGATTGTGCAGCACTGCCATCTCATGTCTCCATATCTCTGTCATGTTCTTGGCTCCACAGGATGAGCTTCTGTGTTCCGGGCCCACAGGGATTGGCTGACTATGCTGCCCGAAGCTGTGCTGCATGTGGGGAGTGTGTGCTCATATAAGCACCATTCCTGTTGACTCGGGTGAGTTGGCAGATAGTGAGGATTGCATTGCTGTAGTCACGGTTAGACACATATATGTTGTTTTCTTTCCACTGCTCCTATGGTGATGCACATGTCTTTGGACCACTGCTCCATCACCCTTAGCTTCCATCTGTCACACATGTGGCCATTACCTGTTCACATCTTGGGGGTCTTCATGGTGTATCTTACACACATATTGTCAGGCTGTGTGTATACACGGGCACAGGACATTGTATTGTTGGAGGGTATGTTGAACAGTCACTGCCATTGCGTCATTTGAAAGATTTGTGCCACTCATGCATGTACTGTGATGTGTGTCTCCATTTGTCGTTCAGTGTTGGGGGTCCTGCCATCTGAACCTTCTGGCATGCGTACCTTGTCACACAGTGTATGTTACTGTTTCTGCTTGACCTGTCTACATGACCGGTCATTCTGCGCTACCCTGCCTATCTGTGTTGTAGGGATGTGTTTGGCCACCTCTCCAGTTATGTTCCCTCATCCCTCTGTTACCTTCTGCTTGTGGGCTAATGTACATTGTGCACATGTGTCATATATTTTTCTCAGATGTGTCACAGTTTTGCTGGTGGTCCAATGTACATCAACATTGTGTTTGCACCGTGGACATGTTCCACTCACAGCTACCCATGCAGACGTGGTGATGTCCGCCGTCCATTGGTGTCTGCATCCGCTATTGGGGCTCTTTGTGCTCTTGCCTGACACGGACATTCCCAGTCAGGCCACTGGTCTACCTTTCAGGTGGGCCTCACCTTCCATCCTCTGGGACATACACCACGTGCTGATGCTGCATTTGGCCTATTGCTATCAGGATGTCCTTCGTTGTTATCTCTGTGTGCCACCACTGCTGCACATGCTCTGGACCCCTGGGGTGTATGCGTGTCATGTGCATTGACATAAACATATTGGGATGGTGTCCTGGTCTTCAGGGACATCTCCTGCAGTGGTCCATGTGCACTGTGCTCAGTGTTGTGGCCATGTCATGTGGTGCTATCTATGCATTCTGGGTGTTGCTGTTTTTATGTGTGTCTCCTTTCTGTCCTCCAGGGGTCGTGGGTGGGTGTGCTATTCCCTTACCTGATATCTGCATCTTTTCACACAGGACACTGACAACAATGTTGACACATGTGCTCCACTGCATCTGGTGATCCCGTCATCCATATGTGCTTGGCCACAGCACCCATGTGAGCGTGTTCCTGGATGTTGCTGACACAGGGAGATGGTCCTCTGCACTTTGGACACAGGCCTTTTTCTCTGACTCATTGCTGGCCTATTGTTACTGTTCCTGCGGTGACTTGCCTGCCGTTGCTGCCATGACCTGTTTGGGTGTTTCGTTTTTTGCAGTAGGGGGGTGGTGAGCTGTACATGGGTTGGTGATTTTTGACCCGTCACTGTTGGCATGGCATGTGGCCTTGTCACTCTGCATGCTTTCACCAGAGTCTTTTGGTTGCTGGGGATGGTGTCTGCTGTGCATACAGTGAGTGCATACACTGTGCGGACATGTCATGGTGAGACCCTCCACCTCACATATTACTGTCTGTTTGCAAAGTCTGCTGAGTTAGGGGTTTGTATTTTGGGTGGCACCAGCGGGGGGTGGTCAGGGTGTGTAGGCTCCACGGGCAGAAACAGGTGGGTGGCGTCGCAATGTGGGTTGGGTGTGTCCTTGCGACGTTGGCTGCCACACAGGCCCCATGTCGTTCTTCAGGTCATATGGTGCACCGGAATGCAGAATATGATTTCTGCTTGGGTCTGGTGATTGACTGTTGAGGACAGATGTTTGCACCTTCGTTGTTTTGGATATTTGGGGAATTGGTCACCCCATGTCATTGCCACTCGTGTGCTTGACGTTTTGGGTGACACCTGGCAGTTGTCTTTTCCTTCCTTGTTTGCTGCTTACTTGGCCATATGATGTGTGCAGCCCCATCACATCTCCGCCCACCCATCCATGGTTGAGCTGTTCATGTCCGTGTGGCATGTTTGCTGCCCCTGTGCCACATTGTCTGGACTAATTGTAGTTCTCCTCCTGGAGTGGTGCATGTGCTGGGCTACCTGTGTATTGGTGCTGCTGATGTTGGTTGGCCTGGGCCTCATCCCTGATCTTGTTGGTCATTAACATGCTCCTCTTTCAGTCCATTGCCCTTTCCACAGCCCATCCACATGGCCCTCCATTGGCCTAACCCCTTCCACCCCTCATGTGTCAGTCCCCTGATCAGTTGCATTTATTTATTTATTTTTATTTATTTAGACAGTTTTGTATACCGCCTTATCCTTCAATCAAAGCGGTCACAACACAATTGGGGGATACATTTAACACGCAGGGATATGAGACACACACTAATACTTACAGGGAACATGGGCAATGGAGGGTTAAGTGGCTTGCCCAAGACCACAAGGAGCATCTGTGGGACTAGAAACCCCAGTCCTTCCGGCCCAAGGTTGCTGTCCTCTAGTGGGATTTGAACCCCTGACCTTCCGGCCTGAAGTACCTTGCCCCAACCACTAGGCTACTCCTCCCAGCATGTTGTTTACACTGCATTATATTTCCTGGTGTGTGTGTGTGGACCTGTTCATATGTGTCTTCCATCCCACCTGTGGACTGTGTTGTTGGCTGTGGACCCCTCATCCACATGCGTACTGCATCTTGGTTACGCTCTGTGGTTCCATCGTCTGACATGCAGCTGTGGTTTTGGATGTTGATATGCTGTGATCCTGTCTGCATCCATTTCTGTGTGCCTCAGGGTGTTGTTGTGGTCATTTTTTTCTGCAGTGCTTTCCATCCTAGTGGTCATAGCTTTGCACTCTCTCTGTTCCCCTGTTTTTATGCCTTTCCTGCACTGGTACCTGTGGTCGCTGTAACACTCATTTCTTGGCTTCTACGTCCTGGCCGCTCATATTATCCTAATCACATTTGCTGTCCATCCTTTGGTCCATCTATCTGCATCATTGTGGTGTGAGATGTCCTGTATGTTGCTGTGGACTGTCGCCCCGTATCCTACCCTGCTACCCTTGTCTGCATTGCATCTCTTTTTGCTTGGTGGTCCCGTGCCTGTTCTGCGTTTTAGACTCACTCCTCTGGCCACCTCACCCTCCACTGGGGGACACATATTCTCCTCACCTGCCACACACTGTTTTTCCGGTACTCCAGGGTGCCAACACCCTTTGCTGTGATGCTGTTGCCACCGCCATGTTTGTCTGCGCTGCTGCCAGACACGTGTGATGCTGTCAGGGATGAGGGTCCGTTAACTCCCTACTCGCCCTCCATCTGTCGCCTGTTCATTGTCTTTACTGTGGGTTCTAGGTGGTGTTTGTACTACATCTGTCTCTGTTTGTACTACATCTGCCCTCCAGGAACACCTTGCAGCCCCTAGGGCACACTGACCTTGGCAAACATACCATTTTTGGAGCACCGTGCCATATGGTTCTATGGGCCACGGTTCCATCAGCACTCTCCTATCCCTATGTACCTCATATTGCACTTAGCTTTGGACACCTGTCTTGACACCGTACTGGTACACCTTTTCAGGCTTCTTCTTGGGCACACTGTTGGGCTACTGTCTTTTGCTTCTCTATGGCCGTGGTGCACATATTCATTTCTCCCTTCCGGGCCAGGCGCTGTGGGGGTGCCTACCCCCTCCTATGGTCATCTCGGGACTGCTACTGTGTATGTGCAGTGCACCATGGGTACTGTTGCATACACCCATATCCTTAGCACCCCAGCAGGCACCTTGGGTGAAGACATGGCGCCCCTCGGTGCACAGTCAGGGGGTTGTGGTTCAGGTGTTACGGACATCTGCATTTTCTTGCGCACACTAACCATAGTATGTTTGGTTTTGCTTTTGCTTTTGCCAGTGACATTCAGTTTTGGAAAGGGGTCTGTGATGTTATTGGGCCTTATATATTTGGTAATGATCATGGCCTTGGTCTTGATTGTGTTTGCCATATGCCCTTGTTTGCTGAGACCTTGCTTTGTTTCCTTGTCAAGCATCCCTTGTATGTACATAGTGCAACTTCTGTGGTTCTGGTGTGGGTGTTTGGGTCATTTGACAGTTCTGCTCCAGTAGCTGGCCACCTCATTATTGGGACTGTGTTATTTGCACTAGCAATATGAGCGAATAGTTACTTCCATGCCTGGGGGGCCCCTAGGTCATGGGTTTCAGCACACAGTGGATCATTTGGCGCCCCTTGGAGGGGCATTTTGTTATCTTGCTTTACATTGGTGCTGACAGCAGCAACACCCTCACACTGCAGACTCCTCACAGTGACTCATCAGGGACCCTATAACATGCCCTATGGGGCGCTTTGTGACCCGCCCTATAGGGTGCTATGGCGGACAGTGCACATTAACCTTTGCCCTCTGGTGTGGCTTTTAGGGTGCCCTATATGACACCTTTGGGTTATATCTCTGTGAGTGGGTGTTTGCCAGCAGAACTTGTTGGACGTAAAAAACAGACTACCTATGACATCACTGATCTAGTGTGGGGGTCATGACGCACACTCATCCACAGATACGCCCGCCTGGCAGGGACACATTCATTTGGTACAGGGCCCATAGTTGGGCCAAACAATGCATGTCGTGGTGGTGTTTGCTGCTGGCGTACAATGGCAGGACAATTGGGTTGTCCCCTGCCTTGTTTCAAGCACAGTTTGATGTTGTCTTTCCTTTATTAAATGATTTGTGTATATATTTGACTTTGTACGTTTCACACACCCGGTTCTGGCTGCAGATTCACACTGTTTTCTACCTTTGGGGGCTGAGGCTCTCTTGATTAAACGGCCACTCCCAATGAGGGGAGGTGGGCATTTTTTCCCACCTCTCAGGTTGTTTGTGTCCGACAAAAATATGGGGTTATCTATGGTTTAAACAGAGTGGTGATTAGTTCTACATATGAGTGACTACTGTTTGTGGAGGGTACTGTTGCAGGCAGCTTTGGTCCTTGGGCATACAGGGGGAATTGAACTCACAGACCTTGCACCACCTGACACCTGACACCTGACACCACCCATTGTGCTACGGATCAGGCTGGCTTAAAGGACAACTTTTCTAGCTTCTTATGGGGCACCCTGTTGGGATACTGTCTGTTGCTACTATGTGACAGTGACGCACACAGTCATTTCGCCTTACCATACCAGGGGGCTATGTGGGTACGTACCCCTTCTTGTGTTCATCTCTGGACTGCTGGTCTGCATGCGCAGTGCACCATGGGTATGCCTGCATTGGTACAGATCCTAGCCAACACAGCAGGCAGTTAGGGTGGTGTCCTGCTGCCCTTCAGTAGCCAGCCAGGGGGTTGTTAGCAGCTATGGGGCTGCAGGCCAGTGGTTCCTTCATTGCCTGTGGGGCCAATAGTCATGGGTTCAGACCCACAGTGGACTCCTTTTATAGGGCTGTCTGCAGCGTTATATATTTTTAATACACATGACTGCTACCAGTGACAGCCCCTCAGCGTAATATAACCTTATAGAGCCTCATAGGGCGCCCCATGTGTCACCTTATCTGGCGCCCTTTACGTTCCCTTATAGGATGTTCTATGGGAGACATTTTGATGTGCCTCAGCGGACAGTCCACTTTATAATGTAGCCTATGGTGTGCGTTATGGGGTGCCTTCTGCGGCACCTTCGGGTACGCCACTGTGTGGGGGTGTTTGCTGGCAACTCTACAAAAAAAACAAGATATACATGCCCCCTCACTCACTATATAATGTACAGGATGCTGCATCAGCCAGCCTTATGCATCTGGCACCCTGGGGACTTGAACCCATTATGCCTGTATCAGCAGTCAGTGCAGTAACCATTGTGCTACAGCTCTGTATCGGTGATGTATGTCTGGGCCACTGTTCCCTCTAAGCTGTGTGCGTGTGCGCGCGCACACACCTCGCCGAGCGAGCGCACATACTTTACAACAGAGCGCACAAAAATTACAGCTCTGATTCTGATAGAAAACAACACAGACGTCTTAAAATTTAAAAGTTATGATTGTAATTACTAGAAATTTCCCACTTCATTTAGTAATTGTCTATTTTCATTTAATTTGATTAAAATCAATGTGGTGTACATACTGTATTCTGATGTGTTGTCAAATTTTAAAGTATATAACTCTGAGTGTCGTTATGTGGCGCACAAAAATTTAACCTTCCTTCAAAAGCTGCACACAGCTGATATTTTATGCGCACACAGCCTACAGAAAATTAGAGGGAACATTGGTCTGGGCGGCTTCTTATGCTTAACGCGCGGTGATGCGCCACGGCGCCCTGTAACACTCGTTAGTTTTTGGAACGCGCGTTAGTGGTTACGATGTCCCGCCCATGTCCTTATTTGGGGTTTTGGTTACTACCGCGGCTCCTAACACGAATTGCACTAACGCGGTTTAGTAAACATACCCCTTAGTGATAAAAAGTGTCAAGGGGTTGGTTTTGGTATAATATCTGTGAGGTTTTCACAGTCCCATGCTATTTGTTGTTGTTGTTAAGTGCCGTCGAGTCGGAGTCGACTCATGGCGACCCTCTGGATAGCTATCCTAAATTGTGTTCGGTCTTCAGTCAGGCGACTCATTGGTGACAGACTGGTACCCGTAGCTGCTGTTATTGTATCAATCCATCTCATTGCTGGCCTTCCTCTTTTGCTATTTACATGATGTTTTTTTAATAAATCAATAGATAGATAGATTTTAGGAAAGTTACAAACAATTAGGAGGTAGAATCAATTTCTTACTGCAGATAGTGTTTTATTTTGTCCCATGTCCAAAATCGATAGAGCTGTCCATATTTTTATTTTGTCCCATGTCCTAAGTCCATAGAACTGACCATAGTTTTATTTCATAGTTAGCTCATGTCATAGGACATATGTGGACTGATAGGTATAGTACTTCATTATGTTGGGGAACAATGATGATCACAATTCCTTCCTGCTTACATGTCACTCCTGCTTCATTTACATATAATCTATCACATAGGTTGTATAGCTAGAACTGATTACACAGAGGAGATGTTTTTCTTTCCTCTCCCTATAGTTATGAGACATAACAGAAGGGGTCATAATCAGAAGGAAAATTCCATTATGGTTTGTAATGAAAGTTCTGTGTCTGTTTTTCGAGTAGTATTTGTCACACTCCTTGTTTTTAATAATTATTGTTTTTTAATTATTGTTTTTAATACTTTCTAATGCAATTTTTTCTTCTTTATGTTTTTTATCTAATTGTGTTTGTTTTTTAGATCTTTTATTCAATTAGCAATTATTTAGTTATTTATCAACGGTTTTATTTAATTATGGTTTGTATGTTTTGTGACATTAGATCATGATAAGGTTTTTTATGACATTATTTCATATGTGTACATTGTTATTTATGCATTTTTCTTTCTTAATTTTTTTTTGTTTTAGTACGGCAAAAGAACCCCTGAGGAAGGCATAGCCGAAACAAGGCCTGTATCGGGTTGGGTTGGCTGAGGTACCCCTTGTGGGGGTTCATACTGTGCCCCAGAATTTTCAGTAAAGGCTCTTTCAGTTACCATGCCTGCACTGGGTCTTCATTGGTTTATGTGGTACTGTGATTTTTTATTGGACCCCAGAATATGCTCTGCCAGGAAGTTCCCATTAGTAAAAGACCCTAAAGTGACTGACTGGGTTAGAAATTGGTTGAGTGGGAGGTGGCAAAGGGTACAAGTAAATGGAGCTGCCTGCAAGGAGTGGCAGGTTATACAGTGCTATGCTGCACAGATCTGTCCTTGGTCCGATTCTTTTTAACATCTTTGTTAGTGATATTGCGGAAGGGCTGTCGGGTAAGGTTTGCCTATTTCTTAATGATACCAAAATCTTCAATAAAGTAGACACCCAAGAAGGAGTAGAAAAATGAGGAGGGATCTACAGTAGTTAAGCTTAAAGAATGGTCAAGAATTTGGCAGCTGAGATTTAATGCTAAAAAATGCAGGGTCATGCATTTGGACTGCAAAAATCCAAGGGAGCAGTATAGTGTAAGGGGCAGAGTAATAATGTCCATGAAAAAAAAGCGGGACCTGGGCGTGATTATTTCTCATGATTTTAAGGTAGCTAAACAGGTAGAAAAGGTGATGGCGAAAGTCAGTAAGATGCTTGGGTGTATAGGGAGAGGAATGGCCAGCAGAAGAAAGGAGGGGATAGTACCTCTGTATAAGTCTTTAGTGCGACCTCATTTGGTGTATTATGTGTAATTCTGGAGACCACACCTTCAAACGGACAAAAACAGGATGGAACTGGTGCAGAGAGTGGCTACTAAAATGGTAAGTGGTCTTTGTTATAAAGCATATGAGGACAGACATGATGATCTTAATAAGTATATGTTAGAGGAAAGGTGGAATAGAGGAGATATTATAGAGACGTTGAAATACTTCCATGGCATAAATCTACAAGAGAAGAACCTCTTTCAATTGAAAACAAGCTCTGCTACGAGGGGACATGGGATGAGGGTGAAAGGGGATAGAGTAAGGATTTAAATGCAGAAGCATTTCTTTATGTAAAGAGTGATAGATGCGTGGCATAGTCTTCCAGTGGAGGTGGTAGAGAAGAGGACAGCATCTAAATTCAAAAAACATGGGACAAACACAGAAGATCACAAAAGGAAAAGAAGGGACTATAGCATTTGATATGGAAGGGCAGACTAGATAGGCCATATAGCCTTTTTTTGCCATCATATTTCTCTATTTCTATGACCCTTGATGTATCAGGAGGCAGAACTGGCAGGACCTTTGCAATGCACAAGAGTCTCAAAGAACCTTTGTGAAGGGTTTATCTTATTGCCACCACCACACAGACCTTGGGGGGGGGGGGGGGGGGGGGGGTTGGAGGCAGGAGTGGCAGCAGCCAAGAGGAAGAAGGAACATAAGTGCTGCCACAAAGGCCAGATACAAGTGAGGCAGCTACTGAGTTGATATTTTTGGACACATTTTTGCTGCCTCTGAAATTTTGATGCTTGAAATACCCGTCTTACCCTCCCTAATGATAGAACAATTTGTATTGTCAGGCATGATTCTTGTGTTTTCTGCTCAGTGCTGACATTTTTGTCGTCCCCTGGATTGCAGGGATCCCCTTATGATCTCTTATCATCATCCAATTATGCCAAAGGAAAATTGTAAAGAGGGATTTATGAATGCAGTCCTAAAAAAAAAAAATTCAACCCTTCTCTACTGTATATGGATTTTATGTAAGCAACTAAGAAATGTTCCCAACAATAAATTTTCCACCAAAACATTTATGTGTACAGTATATCCAGATCATTTAATCATTTTCTGAATACAACAGATATATAATATAGTATACAATTACGGTAATAAACACAGCTCTCCTGTCACTATCATCACTTTATATAATTATCCTTCTTTACAGGTACTATTTGTATTGCACATCTTTAGGACTGCAAATTATATTGGGACTTTTCAATTTCTTTCTTTGTGGAGTAGATGAAACACATACATCTGATATTTTGCCACCATTAGCACAATTGAATGGCCTTAATTTCTCAATAGAATCATTCAATATTCATTTTTTAATTTCTGCATTTACACATAATAACTCTCAGGAGATAGTTAACTGATTTTAGTGTTGCAGTTTTAATGAGAACTATCAAAGGTTAGCAAGAGATTATGATCTATAGTTAATTCATAGATTTCCCAAGATGTCTAGGCAATCTAGACCTATTTAGATCTTTTTACAGTTTCTGATGTTTGCCCTGAATTTCAGTTACATCTTTAGTTGGTATATCATTATAACCCACTTATGACTGAAAACTATGAGATGCCTGCAAGGAGTGGCAGCTGAATCCCTAAAACAACTAGATCTATGATAATATACTGGGAGGGGAGGGGGGAGCAAACTGCACAAAACAGCAGTTGCAGCCATAGAACAAGTGGATCTATACAAAAGCATTGGGGGGGGGGGGAGGGAGGGGGTGGTTAGGTAAGTAGGGAGTCCAACCTGCATGGAACAGCAGTGATACTAATGAAATAGTTTAGGTAAGGGACACAAGGGAAGGAGTTCTGGGTACTGGGTTCCTCATGAGGGACGATTTCTCCAAATGGTTTTGTGTACAAACAACCAGCCAACAAAGTAAAAATTGGTGAAGTCAAAACACGACATACACAAATAATCACCGAAGAAATTGGTACCTCACCATCTAATTAAATTAAAAATGGGGAGAATAGACCTCAGAATATGCTATTTTTGATGTTTCAACCATGGCTTGCTCCTTTCGGAGGTATGTAAAAATTACTAGGACTGCTCCTCATGGGTCAAGAGAAATCCCCTGTCAAACCTGTTCATAACCCCTATTTTTATCAATGTTTTAATTTTTATATTATGTTTATATTGAGTATTATAAAATGCACCCAGACGCAGATGAAAATGTATCATTATATTGTAGTCCGTGAGGCAGCACACTTGATGAGGCCTGTATTTCACAGATTTTCTGCTGCATCAGGAGTGTATGTTGCTGTTCAAAGGGTCTAGCTACTGATGACTACTGGCTACTACCTCAAACATCACCTGTCATAAAAACCTTCCATCTTTTCCAACCTTCCAATATTTGTTTGTGCATATTAACGGCATCATGTGCAAATTTTAAATTTTAAACTTTAAATTCTCTTCCACAAAAACACACCATAAAAAGATACACAAATGTGAATCTTATTTCAACCCCTCCCTCAGGAATTCCTCTTTAACCTGCAGATAAAGATATGAGCATAAAGGGTATACATGAATAACTTTATCTTCAAATAGTATGGACCATTTTATAAAAATTAATTTCCTTGAAGGCTATTTTTTAAGGAATTCTCTAGGGTTATTCAGGTGTTTATTGGAGTGGAGGAGTAGTCTAGTGGTTAGAACACTGGCTTGATAACCAAGCAACCAGGGTTCAACTCTCATTAGCACTCCTTGTGGCCTTGGGCAAGCTACTTAACCCTCCATTGCCTTGGAAGAAAAGCCTGGCAATCTACTTCTGGTGACACTGCCAAGAAAACCCAGGAGCTTCTGGGTAGTCAGGACTGACTTGAAGGCACACATTGCATTGCACCCATGTAGAAGGTCCTGTTAACTATTACCACAGGACTCAGGTAGGGAAAAGAATATGTATTGCCGACACGACAAGAGGTCAGTTAAGGGTGGTTTACTTGAATTATACAATGGTATTTCAAAGTATGTGGTATATAATCTTCCTCATGGTGTTGGCTCTCAGCATATTTTTAAAAGGAAATTCAGTTGGTGTTTCCATTTAAAAATTAGCTATAGCTTAGAAAAAGAAAAAACATGCCAGTCCATAAGAGCAAGAGAAAGGAGTTCCAGACACCATAGGCAGCAAATGATTTGGAGGTCTATTCACAAATGGACATCCAGACCCTTGTGTGGCCAGGCAGAATCGGGGTGTAGAGCGGTAGAACTGATTCTGACCCCACAGGGGCATCTAACCCCTGCGAGATCAGAATCTTGTCCACCGGCTTGCACATGCAGGTGGGCCCCAATTCTGATGGGCCGCACATCCACTTCTACCCCTGACAGGCACCTGAATGGAGCTGCAATGTCATGACAACAGGACGCCATGGCACCGTGGCTCCATTCAGGAGCTACAATTGTGGGCCTCTGCCGAGTATCCTTTCCACGCAGCCAGACCCCCGATCCAGCCTCCCATGGCCAGGGTCCGGTTGCGGGGCTTCCCCTGCAAACCTCCATGTTTTGTCACTGCTGTCGGCCGCTACTACCCCATGTCCATTGGGACTTATTCTACCTCTGAGGTTGAATAAGTCCCTCTTCTAACCAGTCTACCCTGGATGTACAGGGCCAACCTCAAAATCATCCTTGTATGTCCAGGGTGCTGACCCACCCACGCACGGCCCTCACTCCACCTCCTGCCCATCCCCTCCCAACACCATCTAAGTCTCCATGTACAACTCCACTGTTTGTACAGGGAACCTTGCATGGGCATGGTGAGGGGGATGTATAGCAGGGATGTATGTCCAGGCAGGGCATACATCCCCGCTATTCGGGGCTCAGAATAGACCCCTTATTGTTTAAGGCAGCTGCAACCAGGGGCGGCCCAAGGGGGGTGCGGGGCCATGTGCGGAGATTCGGTGCGGGGCCTCATTTGCATAAGGGGTCTCATTTGCATAATTATTTGCATAATGTTACCATACACTAACTTTTAGTAAACATGCCTCTTAATGAGTGTATGTATAAAGAAAGACTAGAAGACTTCTACATTACTATAATCCAGTGCCAACTGCCAGACACATTAGGAACTACTACAAACACTGCCCATTTAGAACCCATAGCAAACCCGCCGTATCCTGACAGCACTACCAGGACTCACAAAGCACCATACCCTAACTATCAAAAGGAAACGCTGCAAATATTAAACCAATACATTTCAGAGAACAACAATACATGACCTACTGGGGAAAGAGAACAAGTGGCAATGTCAAATAGGAATTACATAAACACAGTACCTCAGCTCAGTTACACATGCAGAACATAGACCGCCACCAAACAAGGAATCACAATTTAGAAACAGGAAGACAATAATTAAACTGGGAATCCCAAAAGCCAAACTTGGAATGTACAACACTGTAGAAATAAAACTATAATTTGCTCTTGTACTAAACAAAGCGCAGACGTTAATGATGCACATTTCCCAGAGCTGACATATTCCAATTAATAAATTCAAAATAAAGAGATATTTTTCTACCTTTTGTGCATTTTTTTTCAGCTGCAATTGCTCCAGCCACTTTCTTCTGGTGTCTTCGTGTCTTCCTCTAACTCTTCATCGTCTGCTGTCCATTTGTCTTTTCTTCTCTCTTCTAGTTTTTTTTCCATTCTCTCTCTACATCTGCTTTAACATACTAATCTTTCTCCTTTTGCTCTTTCCTCATTCCTATTTCATCCACTCAAATTTTACCCCTCCATCCTCAATCCCCACTTACTCTCCCAATATCCGGACAATTGTAGATTTGTCTTCCCTCCCACACAAAATATTTTTTCCCTCTCCACTTCACTCTCCCAGCTCCATCCCATTCTAATCCTCCCCCAACATCAGCTCCATTCTAGTTCCAGTCCCACCCAGCATCCACTCCCTTCTAGTCCCCGCATCAGCCCATTTCCAGTCCTAGCCCCCCATAAGCCCATTTCCAGTCCTATCCTAGCCCCACCATCAGTCTATTTCCAGTTCTAGCTCCCCCATCTATTTGCAGTCCCATCTGAGTCCCTCCATCAGCTCATTTCCAATCCCAGCCCCCCATGAGCCCATTTCTAGTCCTTTCCTAGCCCCACCATCAGCCCATGTCAAATCCTAGCTCCCCTCCACTCAGCCCATTTCCAATCCAAGCCCCCCCATGAGCCTACTTCCAGTTCTAGCCCCTTCATGAGTCCATTTCAATCCAAACCCCCACCACAGCCCATTTCCAATCTTAGCACCCCCCAACAGCCAATTTCCAGTCCTATTCTAGCCCCTCCATCAGCCCATTTCCTGTCCTAGCCCCCCCCCAACTCACCCATTTCCAGTCCTAGCTCCCTCCCCCTCACAACCCATTTCCATTCCAAGCCCCCATCCCCATCAGCTATTTGCAGTTCAAGCCCTCCTTCCACTCAGCCCATTTCCAGTCCTAGCCTCCTCATAGCCCATTACTAGTCCTAACCCCCCATCAGCCCATTACGTTCTAACCCCCCATCACCCTATTTCCAGTCCTAGCCCCCATCAGCCTATTTCCAGTCTTAGCCCCCCCCCATAGCCAATTACCAGTCCTAACCCCCCATCAGCCCATTTCCAGTCTTAGCCCCCCCCATAGCCCATTACCAGTCCTAACCCCCCCATCAGCCCATTTCCAGTCTTAGCCCCCCCATAACCCATTACCAGTCCTAAACCTCCCCATCAGCCCATTTCCAGTCTTAGCCCCCCCCATAGCCCATTACCAGTCCTAACCCCCCCCCCACCACCACCACCAGCCCACTTCCAGCCTTAGCACCCCCCATGGCCCATTACTAGTCCTAACCCTCCCCCATCAGCCCACTTCCAGTCTTAGCCTCCCCCCATAGCCCATTACCAGTCCTAAACCCCCTTCCCCTCTATCATCCCAAATAGCCCATAGCCCATTACCAGTCCTAACCCCCCCATCAGCCCATTTCCAGTCTTAGCCCCCCCCCATGGCCAATTACCAGTCCTAACCCCCCATCAGCCCATTTCCAGTCTTAGCCCCCTAGCCCTAGCCCATTACCAGTCCTAACCCCCCCATCAACCCACTTCCAGTATTAGCACCCCCCCATTGCCCATTACCAGTCCTAACCCCCCCATCAGCCCACTTCCAGTCTTAGCCTCCCCTCCCCATAGCCCATTACCAGTCCTAAACCCCCTTCCCCCCTATCATCCCAAATTTAAAAAAAAACCAAACAAACCGGCTGCTTCTGCCATGGCAGCATCAAGAGTTCTGCCGCGGCAGCATCAAGAGTTCTGCCGCGGCAGCATCAAGAGTTCTGCCGCGGGGCCCCCCCCTGTCCGGCAGAGCCTCCCTGCATCATCAGCTACCTTCAAGTCCCAAAACGCGGGCTTCTTTCAGAGCCGCGAGAGTTTCCCTTTCTCGCGGCTCTGTTAATCCCGCCGAGGGTGATGGGAAATCCAAACTTAAACTGCGCGGAAGAAAGGCCCAGCAATCTACTTCTGTATCTTACCATGAAAACCCAATGGATAGTTACAACAAAACAAATTGTGCTATAGTGCTGGAAGATGAGACCCCCAGGTCGGAAGGCACTCAACTAGCTACTGGGGAAGAGCTGAAGACTTTTCAGAGTAAAGCCAGCATTTATGATGTGGTTGGATCAAAGTCCTCGGGACATCTGACTGCTGATATAGCTGCACATGAAATGACAGTCAGAAGCTGTAAAGATGTCTTATGCATTGGAACATGGAACGTACGAAGAATGAACCAAGGGAAGTTGGAGGTGGTCAAGAATGAAATGGAATGTGTACAACTTGATCTGTTGGGTGTCAGCGAACTGAAATGGACTGGCATCAGGCACTTTGCATCAGATGATCACATGATCTACTATACTGGAAATGACAAAGAAGAAATGGTGAAAGGCAAAGAAATGCTGAAAGACAAAGAAGAAATGGTGAAAGACAAAGAAGAAATGGTGTTGCATTTATAATAAAGAAGAAACTTGCAAGAACTATAATGAAATACAATGCAGTCAGCGAACGCTTAATCTCTATTCGTCTACGAGGAATGCCTATCAACACAACTATAATTCAAGTATATGCCCCAACAACAGCTGCAGAAGAGAATGAAATTGAAGAGTTCTATGAATAAGTACAAGCTGAAATTGACAGAACATGCAACCAGGATATCCCGATAGTCATGGGTGACTGAAACACAAAAGTTTGCAACAAAGAAGAAGGCAAAGTAGCTGAAAAATATGGACTTGGCAACAGAAATGAAGCTGGAGAAAGACTGATAGAATTCTGCAAGACCAACGATCTATTCATCTCAAACACCTCCTTCCATTAACAAAAGCGGTGACTCTACACATGGACTTCACCCAATGGATTGTATAAAAATCAAATTGACTACATCAGTGGAAGTCAATGATGGAAAATTTCTAAAACATGAACAAAGACAAAACCTGGAGCTGACTGTGATACAGATCATCAACTACTACTATGCAAACTCAAGCTAAAGTTGAAAAAGAGCAAACCACTCATGAATGCAGCAAACTATGACCTTGAGAATATACCACTGGAATTTAAAGACTGCCTGCAAAATTTATTTGCTGCTTTAGATACAAATGACAGAGCTCCTGAAGAGTTATGTTTTGGAAGAAAGCGAGAAGTTACTACAAAAGGTGAAAAGCAAAAATGGCCAAAATGGATGACGGAAGAATCTCTGAAAATTGCCCAGAAACACAGAGAAGCTAAAGCCGGAGGAGAAAGAAAGACAATAACAGAACTAAACAGAGATTTCCAACGTGCAGAAAGACAGGACAAGGAAAAGTACTACAACGACCCATGGAAGGAAATAGAAGCAGAAACTATTAGAGAAAGAACAAGATCGGCTTTCCTAATGCTGCGAGAGTTAAAGAAAAAGTTCCAGCCTCGAATTGGAATGTTAAAAGATGCTCAAGATTCTATGTTGAATGATGCTGAGAAGATCAAGAAAAGGTGGAAGGAATATACAGAGTTTTTATATGATAAAGAACAAGTGGACCAACAGCCGTTTCAACCTGCACCTTATGATCGGGACCCACAGCCATTTCAACCTGTACCTTATGATCGGGAAACATTGGTGATGAAAGAAGAAGTTGAAGCAGTTTGAAAGCCTTATCAAAGAACAAAGCACCAGGGATTGATAGCATTCCCATAGAAGTATTACAGCAATCTGATGCAGCTGTTACCGTACTTACAAGGCTCTGCCAAGAAATATGGAAGACAACATCATGGACAACTGACTGGAAAAGATCTGTGTTTATACCAATAATAAAGAAAGGTGATCCAACTGACTGTGGAAATTATCGCACAATCGCTCTGATCCCACATGCCAGCAAGATTTTACTGAAGATTATTCAAAAGAAACTAAAACCATACCTAGAACAAGAACTACCTGAAGTGCAAGCAGGGTTCAGGAAAGGGCGAGGAACGAGAGACATCATTGCGGATGTGAGATGGATCCTTGAAAAGACTAAAGAATACCAAAAGGATATCTATTTGTGCTTTATCGACTATAGCAAGGCTTTTGACTGTGTAAACCATGAGAAACTCTGGGCCACATTAAGAAGCATGGGTATACCAGAACACCTGATCGTACTCTTGCACAATCTGTACATTGATCAAGAAGCAGCAGTTCAAACGGAACAAGGAGAAACAGAATGGTTTAAAATAAGCAAAGGTCTAAGACAAGACTGCATACTTTCCCCCTACCTGTTTATTTTATATGCAGAATAAATCATCAGAGAAGCAGGATTGTATGAAGACAACAGAGGTGTGAAGATTGGTGGAAGACTCATCAACAACCTTCGCTATGCTGATGATACCACATTACTGGCTGAAAGTGAAGATGATCTGAAACATTTGCTTCTCACAATCAAAGAAAATAGGGGGATGTTTACTAAACTGCATTAACGCATCATAACGCGCGTTATGTAACGTTAACGATCGTTAACGCATCATAACGCATGTGGAGGGAGGCGTAGCCTAGGGGTTGGGGCAAGGTACTTCAGGCCGGAAGGTCGGAGGTTCAAATCCCACTAGAGGACAGCAACCTTGGGCCGGAAGGACTGGGGTTTCTAGTCCCACAGATGCTCCTTGTGGTCTTGGGCAAGCCACTTAACCCTCCATTGCCCATGTTCCCTGTAAGTATTAGTGTATGTATCTCATATCCCCACGTGTTAAAAATGTATCCCCCAATTGTGTTGTGACCGCTTTGATTGAAGGATAAGGCGGTATACAAAACTAAGTAAAGTAAAGTAAAGTAAAGTAACGATTGTAAAGTTCCGCGGCGCGGTAAAACACCGCAGAAGGTGGAGAGAGGGCGAAGAGAAGGGGTCAATAGATGGCGAGAGGGCGGGGAGAGGCTCCCTTCACACTAACACGCTGATATGAAGAGCTGAATCCAGGGGAGAGAAACCATTTCAGTGTCAGAAATGTACAGCATAGGCAGGGAAACCTAAAAAAAGTGATGTGTGATACATGTGTACAGAACAAAAGGGCACATAAACATTGAAAATGACCTCAACAAACTGGAAATAAGCCATAACCAAGCTGGCCAATAGTGAGATTAATGGGAAACATCAACCCCCCCCCCCCCCCGAGAAAGCTCCACAAAAAAGATATTAATCGTGGAAGGGTCTATGCTCCATCCCCATACAAGGTGAATGAGCCCACAGTGAAATAGCGCTGATCAGGGTTTTCCCCTCCATCGGACAGGTTTCCAATGGCATGCACATGTCCCGCAACATCAGGGCGGGCATGTCGGAACGGCAACTGGAAAGATGCCAGAAAAGGGGATACAGAGGGCCGCTGGCGGCACATGCTGTGGTGCAGCTGGGCCACAGTGCAGACTAGGGTGATGCCTAGGTGGCCCATATGAATGCTGAAACAGCACAGCAGCCAGACAGCAACTGCTGAAGGCCCAACATGGGCACGACTGTGTTTCCCACAGTGTCACAGGGGATAGTACCCAGCAGCTACCCCCAAGGGCACGGAACATTGGCAGGCGGGGCTGGGGGGAAGCGTGGACACCTATGCAGGCACCCCTACTCCAGAACCCGCACCATAGGCAGCCGCCTACCCGCAGACTGGATGGCCTGAGACTGTGCTCCACCAGCACCACCAGCAGAAGGGCATGTCAGCATGGTGGCAGAGGGATACTGGTGGTGGAGGGGGCAGTGGCAGCTGCCCAGAGCAGACCGTGGTCTAGCCCTGTGTAGGTGGGTGCCGTGCACTGCAACAGACAGGCCCTGTCTGATGAACAGTCATGGTATCACCAGGGAATGTACTAACTCTGTGACAACATGGTGGTGCAGTGCACAAAACCAGTGTATTCAGAAGCAGAAGGTCACAGTTTCAAGTCCCAGCTGTGGTTCCTGCCAACCCAGTCCCCATATTTTACCCACTACTACAACGTGCTAATACAGACAGAACCTTTATTGTAGATGACATAAACATGCCCAAAACACCTACATTGTACCCTACAGAGCACAGACACCATAAACATGTGCATTACCTAGAGCAGAGTCTCCCAAATGCAGTCCTGGAGGGCCAAACACCATTCTGGTTCCATGCTGCCTCTAATAAAGATGCCTGTGCTGCATTTCTATGCGCCACCCCTATGGTATGCAGATGTATCTCATGCATATTCATGAGGGACAGCATGAAAACACGAACAGTGTTTGGTACAGCAGGACTGAAGTTGGGAACCTCTGCCAACAGGGGCAGACACACCCGCGCCCACAGGATCCATTATCCAATGTCTCCTGGAGAGGCAGGATGTTGGGCCCTGCGTGCATCTCCCAATACTAGCACTTGCATACCTTAGCAATGCCACCTTAAACCTGGGAATACGGTACACAGCTATCAAAAGGTTGCTGTGATCACTGGCAGATAGCAATTCCTAAATTAAGCCCAATTCGCTGATTGAGCTGTATCATAGCAACCTTTCTGATGTCTGTGGAGTGTGCTTCAGGTCTGGTGTCTGACAGTGTTTACCACACCGGGGAGTGACCCCAACAGTATTGCTTACCATAGCTATGCCTGCACTGTGCCCAGGACTGGTGCGGTGGCCAGGGCTGCCAAACAGTTGCACAATGCTGGCATAGGTGTGGGGAGTGTGTGTCTGTCTATCCAGTGTGTGGTGGCTGCAAACACCCTCCACAGCCCACACTGCTAGCACTGTTGCCAGTATTAGCCTGCCAATGTGCATAATGAGAAGCAAGGTACCGTGAGAATAGCCTGGATAGGGTGGCCTGACCTGGATGCATCTGCACAGGGCATAGGGCAATGGCTCGGACATTGTAGTGCCTGGCCACCACCTGCACGGACAGGGTGACCACAGCATGTCCTGCTGGGAGGTCACTCTCACCCTGACTGAGCAGTGACCACGGCATGGCTAGGTTCTCCCATAGTGCTATATAGTATTTCTCTCATGTGATATTTATGGGTTTTCTTTTGGGGCCCAATCACTGACTTATCTGCTTCGTGTGTATGCTGACATCCCTGTTCTGGGTACACGCATCTCCTCCAGGACCATGCACTATGGACTATCTAGCAGATTGTCTGCAGCTAGTATGTGTCTTGCTGCAACACCTTGCAGGGTGCAGCGGCTGGAGGCTTGCTGCTGGAGAATGTCAGACAGTGGTGGGGGCAGCTGAGCATTTCCAGGCCTACTGTCTGTCTGCTATTGCGTTATGGATGTGTACCGCTCTGCATTGCCTGCCCTGTAGGGTGTCTGTTCCCCAGCAGGACTGGGGTTGATGGTTCCCTCTACTGCCACCATTGCAGGGGGGTACAATGTGGATTTATTGGTGGGTGATCCTGTTTCCCACCCTGAGCCCCAGAGGGTGGGTTGTGTGGTGGTACATAATCTGCCTATGGGTCCAGACACCCCCCCCCCCCCACTTCACATACATCAGGTAACCATGGCACCAACACAGGATATGCACTATTCTGGGTGCATCATCGCCCATAACGGCTAGACCTGACTGAGAAATACAGAGGGACACAGATGTATCCTAGGTGTGTCTACAGGAACTACCTATCACCCACTGATGGGGGACCTGCAGCATGGCGTATTTCAGCCATGAAAGGTGCTGTGGACCTTGTGCTGGGCGCCCCACCTCACCCTCAAGGTGAGCACAGTACCCACACAATGTGACTGTTCCCCCTACCAGGCCGAGGTGCTATGGGGGTGCATACCCCATCTTGTGCCCATCTGTCGACTGCTGATTTGCATGTGCAGTGCATCATGGGTATGGGTGGGTTACCCCTATCCTGGTAACCACAGCAGACGTTTGTGTGGTGACTTGCAGTCCTTCTGCAGCCAGCCAGGGCTTTGTTCACAGCTGTAGCCCACTGGTTATTTCACTGTCTATGAAACTAGAGGTCATGGGTTCAAACCCATGGTGGGGTTATTTGATAGGGCTGTCTGAGGCATTGTCTATTTTTAATGTACATTAGTGCTGCCAGCAACAACACCCTCAGAGTACTGTAACCTTATTTATTTATTTATTTGGTATACATTTGTAAGCCGCCACTTCCATTGATCACCTTAAGGTGCCTTATAGGGCACCCCATAAGGCACCTTATAGGGCGCCCTATAAGGTGCCTTATAGGGCACCCTATGAGGCACCCTATTTAATGCCTTATAAGGTGTCCTATAGGGGACATTATAGGGTGGCTTGGCAGACAGTGCACTTTATAATGTGCCCTATGGAGTGTGTTATGGGGTGCCTTATGCAGCACCTTAGGTTACGCCACTGTGAGGGTGTGTTTGCTGGCAGCACTAATTAAAATACAAGTAAAATGCCTCAACAATCACTACTTAAATGTAAAGGGTGATGCCTCAGTCAGCCTTATACATTAGGCCAATGGGGAGTCGAACCCCTGACCCCTGTACCATCAGTCAGTGTAGTAACCATTGTGCTACAGCTCTGCTGCTGTGCTTGTATGCCTGCGCACCTTCTTAAGATTAACGCGCGGTAACGTGCCATGTAGCGCTCGTTAACTTATGGCGCCTTGTAACGCGCGTTATCGGTAGTGATGTACCGCCCATGTCCTTATTTGGGATTTCTGCTTCTACCACGGATCCTAATGCGAATCACATTACCGCAGTTTAGTAAACATCCCCCATACTCTCAAAATGGGCCTGCACCTTAATGTAAAGAAGAGAAAGATCATGACAACTGACATAATCAACAGGTTCATCATTGAAGGAGAAAAAATTGAAATTGTGAACAACTTTAACCTACTTGGATCAACTATCAATAAAGAAGCAACAAACAGTCAAGAAATCAGACGACACATTGCTCTTGGCAGAATGGCTATGAAAGACCTAGATAAGATTCTCAAGAGCAGAGATGTCCCTCTCCATACAAAGATTCAACTTGTTCAAGCCATGGTATTTTCAATAACATCATCTGGATGTGAAAGCTGGATAGTGAAAAAGATAGACAGGAAGAAAATTGATGCCTTTGAATTATGGTGTTGGCGGTGAATACTGCGTATACCATGGGCTGCCCGAAGAACAAACCAGTCGGTACTAGAGGAGATCAAACCTAAGCTTTCTTTAGAAGCTCAGATAACAAGACTTCAACTTTCATACTTTGGACACATCATGCGAAGAGAGAGATCATTAGAGAAAGACATCATGCTAGGCAAGATAGAAGGTCAACGCAAAAGAGGAAGGCCAGCAATGCGATGGATCGATACAATAACAGCAGCTACTGGTACCAGTCTGTCAACAATGAGCTGCCTGACTCAAGACCGAACACAGTTTAGAATAGCTATCCAGAGGGTCACCATGAGTTGACTCCGACTCGACGGCACTTAACAACAACAACATCAACATCACAGGCAAGTTACCAGCATTTTTCAGAAAAAGAGTAATCATAAGGTAAGTAACATTTTTCTCTAGCATAAAAAGTATACTTATCTCACTTTCTACTCATACACAACACAAGTACATCTCAAGTTTTACTTTCCAAGTTTCAATAGAGGAATGGATAAGGAGCACGTAACATTCAAAAGTTAGATATGTGGTTCATTTATTAATGGTTAGCATGCACAAACTGTGGTAGACAAAGGACATCTTAGAAGTGGGGGAGATAGGCAAATAGGGACATTTAACTGATGGAGCCAATTTCAGAGCCAGGGCTGAGAACATGCAGGCACTGTCTGAAATTGGCATGGGAATGTCTGGGAAGTTGGATGTAGGTCTCAAGACTGCAAAACACACATTTGATGGAAGTAAAATATGCCAAGGCAGGTATGCAGGGGCATGGTTACAGAACTGGGGTGAAAAGATGCAAGTGCAATGTAAAATATGTATGTACATGCATAAACACAAGAGGCTCTGCATGTGGTAACAGTGAGGGAAGACATGGTCACCAAGCTGCTCAATTTTGTCCAGGCAGAGAACTGAAGGCTGTGCCAGCTGGTGATCCAGAATGAGCAGATACTGTATCCACCACAGGGACCCCTGCCTTGTAAATCCCCACACCACACTTCATATGGAGGGGTCCATGGCTCAAGGTAAACCACTAATGTAGAGAGAGGGTGGCATGGTAGGCGAGGGAGCAGCACACCCATGTTGCCTCAGCAGAGAGGTGACATGGTGCAATGAATGACAGGAACTATGACAGGAACAGGAAACAGATGTGATACACAAAAGGAGATTTCTATTGGTCACCTATTAGACATAGTGGGAGCTCACAGAACAGCAGCTCAGCGGGAAGGAGAAAGGTAGCAGCAAAACCCCTGAACATGGCAGAGATAAGTGCAGGGGGTGAGGGAGGAGAAAAGGGTAGAGGAATGTAGGCAGCACTGGCAAGGAAGAGAGGCAGACTGGGATCACCTCCAAGAGCCATACATATACAGTAGAACAATGTGGAAAAACTATAACCATTATCAACATACAGGTACACACAGGAGCTGCAGGAGCCCCACATTACCAAAATGAAATCTGTGGGTAAAGATGCATCAAGAACAGCTGTGGTATGCAAGAAAATCCCCTTCCTATGTCACACCATCCCAACATAACAAGCACTAAACAGGTAGATGTGAGGGCTTCCATGTGAACAGTTCTGGATTTGAGTCTGCAGATGTCTCACTCCTGTAAACAGCTACACGAATGGTCCATTTGGACACTGGGATAATTAAAACTGAGACATAATCAACCTACCTACATATATGCCCATAAATGTCAACCAACATATCTGCAAACCCCATTTTAGAATGCCTTCACAGAGTGATAGTTGTTATTGAAACACTATGGCCCACAAGGCTAAAGAGTCATCTAGAAAGGATAATTTCTGCCCAGGAGAGATAGAGATGCTGCTGTGAGTATGGACAGCCATCAGGTGCTCTTTGGACCCACAGGTGCCAATCATTGCTTACCAGAAACAATGGATCTGGCATGTTATAGAGATGAGAGTGAATGCCATCTACCCCAGGAACAGGGAACATGAAACATGATAAGCAGACATGACCACAGAAAAAGGCAGCAACACTGGGAACCAATGACCAACTCCCATCACTTACTGAGCTGGATGCTATCAACAACTACTCTGCAAGGGGGAGTATGCAATCTGGGCAACTTCAGGACATCACAGACCAAAGGTGAGTACTACGCACATATGCATGACTGTCATTTTCACCCCCCATGCACTGGCATTGAACCCTTTACTACAGACCGGAGCCAATTTTTGACATGGTCCCTTTTACTTCCCCTACAGATCCTTGTTTTACAGTTTTGGTGGTATATCAAGTAAACATAACCATAACTATTATGCCATAGACCAAGGTGGTGGTAGCTGGAATGGGCTATAGTGGTCATAGTGGTCTCGCCTTGCTGATATGCCCATGGCTGGTGTGGACAGAGGTTCCTGGTCACACTTTAACAACCCCCTCAAAGGGCTATGACACCAACCATCACAGGAATTCTCTCATACTGTACTAGTTCCTCCCCTATGTGACCCTCATGTTCAGCAGCAATCATGATCTCTGGAGATGGCAACACTATGGAAAGCCACCATTGCTTAGACATATTGCATGCCTACTGGACAAGATGGTACAACATTAACAGCTACTATACAGTGTATTTGTATCTCTCGCTTCATACCTCCTGGTGCAGAGTATGCTAGTGATGCTACAGCTGGCACCAGTGCCAGGTCCTTTAGCATCAGGGGAAATCCATAATGAATCATCCTCAGGGTGCCCTCCCAAGGCAGAAATGGAGATTGGTCATAGTAGAGGTGCTTATACAGAATACCTGGAAGAGGAGAAAGAAGAGGAGGGAAAACTAAATGAGAAGGCCTTGCTGCTGCCACCACCTTCACCCTACCAAAATGTGGACTGACATACAGAGAATGTTGAGGATGCTGTTGAAGAAGAACATAACATAAGATATGCCATACTGGGTCAGACCAAGGTCCATCAAGCCCAGTATCCTGTTTCCAACAGTGGCCAATCCAGGTCACAAGTACCTAGCAGTTTCCCCAAAAGAAACAGGTTCACAATGCTTGTACTGGGTCAAGCATTGATATCCTGGGTCCCTTCTTAATAATGGTTTATGGACCTTTCCTCCAGGAACTTGTCCAAACCTTTTTTAAACCCAGCTACACTAACAGCCTTTACTACATCCTCTGGTAACAAATTCCAGAGTTTGATTACACGTTGAGTAAAAAAATATTTTCTTTTATTAGTCTTAAATAGCACAAGTACACTACCAAAAAACTGCCTCCAGTTTTGCAACTGATTCCTATAGATTTTGGGGTGCTGAATCCAGGAAAAATAGCCAAAATGTTCCATCACGTCACGTTTTCTTGCAAAATTAGATTTCTTACCCATATAAGGAATGTTCACATAATTTCTTTTTAGCCGACTGCAGTTTATTTTCTTGGCCCAAAATAGAGGTTGTAATGGTTAACTAACTAGAAACACTCCCTCATGATATTTTAGAGTGTTTTGTATTCATTTTATACATTAACAGGACAATTGGGAGGCGGGGGGCTAAATCCAGTACTCGCGCTGGCGCATGTTCTTTCCTGTTCGCCTCGCCTCGTTCGCTCGCTCAAACACGGTGGTTGCGACATGAACGTTCCTGTCAAATTTCAGTTTCTTGCAAGTTCATTATTACCTTTTGTTTGCTCAGTCGTAATCCAGCTTTATTCCGAAGTGGTTCACTACAGTTGTAGTTTGCAGTGCTGTGTATTTGTGGGGAATATACCGTGAAAAAGCGGCAGAGGAACATTTCTGCATTTATTAAAAAAGTATATTTCGCCTATTTCGGTTTGAAGTTAGGCGATCAAGACAAACCGTGGGCTCCTCACAAAGTGTGCAATACATGTGAGGAAGATCTACGCTTATGGATGAAAGGTAAAAAACAAGCATTTTGTTTCGGAATACCTATGATGTGGCGTGAACAAAGAGACCACAGCAGTAACTGCTATTTTTGCTCTTGCATTGTGAAGGGATACAACTTAAAAAATAAGAACGTAATATGTTACCCCAACCTTCCCTCAGCAATTAGGCCTATGCCTCATAGCAACGAAGTACCTGTGCCTGAACCACCAAAATCTTTGGATCATATTTGTGTGGACGGTTCTGATCATGATGAGACTCATCAGATGGCTTTTCCCGATGAGTCCAGTACTTCCAAGTTTGAAACTGAACCAGAACCGAAACCTGAACTTTTCTCTCAAGCTGAATTGAATGATTTAGTCCGGGATTTAGGACTCCCAAAAGATGCTGCCCAACTGCTAGGTTCTCGGCTTAAGCAGAAAAATCTATTGTCACCAGGAACAACTTTTTATTGGTACCGCAACCGCGAGACACAATTTTTGAAGTATTTCAGCAAAGAGGAAGATTTGGTATTTTGCAACGATATATACGGAGTGATGGAAAAGTTTAAACTCAAGTATGATCCTGCTGAATGGCGGCTTTTCATTGATTCGTCAAAAGACAGCATTAAAGGTGTTCTTCTTCATAATGGCAACACATTCGCTTCAGTTCCTATTGCTCACTCTGTTATTCTCCAAGAAAAATACGAGAATTTGGCCCTGATTCTTCAGAAGATTCGTTATGATGAGCATAAGTGGATGATTTGTGGAGACTTTAAAATTCTAGACACAGTCCAAGACGTGAGGATTGTGGAAGACAAATTTATTTACTCACAAACCTAGGCAACCCGACACAGGCCGTGTTTCGTAACCTTCGTCAGGGGTTGTAAGGTAAAATTACTATAAACATAGAAACATAATATATTAAAAGTGAAGGAACAAACAAATTCATCTAACAATTACATAAAAAACATAATAAAAACATAATAAAAATAATAATAATAATAATAATAATAAATAGAACAAATTATATAATGATATATAATATAATAATAAATACATAGTGTAATAGTGTTGGAACGCTATAGATCTAAAATATTGTAATAAAATACTAAAAATTAATAAAATTAAATTAAAATACTAGGTACATATAAACACATCAAATAAGTGTGACAAGCAAAAACACATCCATAAAATTAAAGAGTGGACCTCTATATATAATAAATATAGTATAATAATAACATAGTTAACATATAAATATACATAAAAAATATATATAATATTAATAATAAATATTAAATAGTAATAATCATAGTAAAATTGTATAGGGGGGCGGAGCTAGCTGCGAAGCGTGATGGCCGCTTAAAATCTCGCTCCTGCCTAGTATCACAGAATCCGCCCTTTCTTCCCACATACAGAGGTGAATAAACAATTTAAATCTAGTGAGCTAGTCTGTGAGCATGGCGACACTAAAACCGACAAAGCTAGAGTTTTCGCCGACAGCGGGGCAAGCTACAAAACGTTTAAAGCAGGACGCGGCCTCCCCGCAAAAGACAAAGCCCAATAAGGAAGCTGGTGAAGGGGTGCGTGAAATTCTTGCGGAGTTGAGAGTAATGAAGGAGATGATGGTGAACAACGGGGAAACCTTAACTCAAGTACAAGATGAGCTGCATGAAGTACGTGAGAAGCTGGGGGACATGGGCGGTCGATTGGAGAAAGTTGAGGCCTTGGTACAAAAACATGAGAGCGTGGTCTCGCAACTAGGCCCACTTGTAAAGAGAGTGACCATCCTTGAAGGGCAGCTGGAAGAGCAGAGTAATCGATCCCGCAGGAGCAATATTCGGGTTATCGGATTGCCGGAGGGAATCGAGGGTACTGACCCGATTGAATATATGGAGCAAATGCTCCCGGAGCTCCTTCAAATCAAATTCTCAGCCCCCTTTGAAATAGAAAGGGCGCATCGGGTTCCCATTTTGAATTCGTCGGCAGCGAAAAGACCTCGTCCAATGCTAATTAAGGTACTCCGGTATCCCCAGGTGCTGCATATCATGCAAATTGCTAAACAGAGGAACTCCCTAATGTTGAACGGCAACAAGATCGCTTTCTTTCCAGATCTGTCAAAAAAAACGGTAGACCGGCGTCGGGAGTTACTTGAGTGTCGACCAATGCTCCAAAAAATACAGGCACGATATGGACTTTTCTACCCAGCGAAAATGCGGGTAACAGTGGATAACGTCACCAGGAACTTTGAAACTGCTGCGACGTTGCGGGCCTTTCTGCAGGACTTTTCCCGGATGGATGTGGGCTGTTGAGATGGGCCACCAGGGAACTTGCCCGCACTGGCGGATTGAGATTGTTTCTTCAGGAGGCCGGAGGAATTGGGGGGCCTTTCTGGGCCTGGATTGGCGGTAACGATGATGATGGGCTGAAAGATCTGCAGGGAGCACAACCTCATGTCCCTAGTCCTTCAGATCTCTCTCTCTGTCCCTAAGGATGTGGGGCAGGAGGGGAGCTGAAGGTATTCAGATCTAGGCCTATAGTAATAAATGGTAATGATGTTTATTTGCATGAGGAAGTAAGAATAGAAGGGAAGAAAGGGGTACTGACATGTTTTATTGTTACTGTTATGGGATAAATGCAGGGGGGGGGGAGGATGGGTGGTTTGATTGCAGAGGGGAGAGTACTCCACTACACAAATGGGATGGTGGTTAACAGTTTTGTTTGTTCATTGGCTATGTGTATGTTATCTGTGCAGTAAACAGGACTGGCCTGTCAGCACTTGGCGATGGATAGAGATACCGGAGAACCGTTTATATCATGGCGAATGGGGGACTTAAAATCCTAACTTTGAATGTCCAGGGCATTAATAACCCCATCAAACGTTCAAAAATATTATTGTACTGTCAGAAGCAGGGGGCGGATGTCATATACCTACAGGAAACACATTTGACCCTAGCTGAGTCCTGTAAGGTCTGCAGTGGTACATCGCGAATCAACGTGGGCCAAAAGGAAACAATTCCATGCAGAAATTCTCAGCCGCTCACTAAATAAGCCAAGAGACCTTTTCCAGCTGGTGAAATCCCTTACCAACCAACCTTCCCCTCCTCAACAAGAAGGTATTCAGCCACAAGCATATGCGAATTACATCCAATCAAAATCAATAAAGGTAACTACAATGGCATCATCACCTCATCTTAACCATACCACAAATCCCAAAACCACTCTTTCCCAGTCCACACTCACCAAACTCTCACCGCCATCAACAAAGACCATTGAAGAAGTAATTGCATCAATCAACGCCACGACCGCACCAACCGACCCCTGCCCAGCGCACTGGATCAAGACAATGCGCACGGAGTTCAGCCCTATCATAGCCAACATCACCAAGTTGTCATTTGAAACAGGAGTCTTCCCAGATGCGCTCAAGCACACATCCATCCGCCCACTACTAAAAAACAATCAACTTGACCCAAAGAAAGAGGAATCTTACAGACCAATCTCCAGTATCCCTTTTCTGGCTAAGATCCTAGAGAAAATAACCCTTAGACAGATCCAGCAGCATGTTGACTCCTCCTCACCACTGGATCCCTCTCAACATGGATTCAGAGAAGCACACGGTATCGAAACCCTACTGACAACATTAACCAGTTCACTGATCAATGGAACTGACAGTATAAAGAATGGCTTCGCACTAATCTTCCTTGATATATCAGCAGCGTTTGACTCCGTAGACCACCTGCAGCTTCTCACCCGGCTACATGAGAAGGGAATCCGAGATCAAGCGTGGGACTGGTGTAAATCCTACCTCGAAGGCAGATGTCAACAAGTCCGGATTCAAAGCACCACCTCCGAACCTTTCCAACAGCGCCAAGGTGTACCCCAAGGATCCTCCCTCTCCGCGTTGCTCTTTAACATCTATATGCAACCAATCTGTGACATTGCCCGTTCATTTGGCATATCGTGTCTTATGTATGCCGATGATGTCCTGCTATTCACACCCATTGTCATCAATTGTCCCGACTATACAGTGCTAGTTGACTGCTTCAACACAATAACTGACTGGCTACTCACTCAGAACCTCCGGATAAACTTCAAGAAAACGGAAGTACTAATGATCACAAGGAATAAAGCCTTCTCTCCGCCACCAACACTCAAAGTCAGAGACGCGGAACTTCCAATCAAATCCAACATACGATATCTCGGGGTAATTCTTGATCAACAACTCAACTTCAAGGAACATATCAAACGCACTGTCAAGACCATCTATTTCAAGATAAAAACCCTACGGCATCTTAGGCCCATGATGGAATCCGCGGATTTCCGCACCATCTTCCAGGCACTAGTCACACCGCACTTCGACTATGCCAACATAGTTCTACATGGCCTTCCAAAGAGCTCCCTCAAACCATTACAGCTAGCCATGAATGCGGCAGCCCGTGTGCTCTACGGAACCTCAAGGGTCGACCACATCTCCCCCATTCTAAAGGAACTACACTGGCTTCCCATAAGCAGTAGAATCCTGTACAAAACCCTCCTCATTACCTTCAAGGCCTTCAACATGATAGCTCCCCCATCCATTTCCGACCCCATAACGCGTTCTCCAGACAACAGATCCAGGAGATCCCAGGCTGCCAACATGCTACTTATACCAATTGAATCCGCAAAACTCAACCAGATCACCACCAATAGGGCTTTCAGGAACTATGCCCCCGTATGCTGGAACAAACTCCCCCCACACATTAGAGCTATTAGAGACCTTATTCAATTTAGAAAAGCCCTCAAACACCACCTTTTTCTCTTACATTATAGCCATCCCGATACCCCATTACCTCCCACACACCCTCACTATATCATACAGCCGCTACATGATGTAAAACACTGTAATCATACCTAATATGTAATACAATCGATTTGTACATAGTTTCCTAAGTTTGCTATAAACCTGAATGTGTAAATAGTTCCCCAAGTTCTCATCCATGTTAACTCCCCGTTTTATGTAAACGACGGCCAATGTATCTGGTCAAGTGTTCTATTGTTTTGATGTAAACCGCGCTGATGACAAATAGCGCGGTATATAAGAAATGTTAAATAAAAATAAATAAATATCAGAATATCTTGGCATCGCCTGCACCACATAAGAAGGGTGGAGTTGAGGGGGGGCGGAGCCTGATGTCCAGCGGGTTAGACGCTTCGCGCTGAAGCTCCCGAGGGGCCTACTCAGAATCCTGACTTAATATCTGCATAAACCTAATATTTTACACCGAACTTACCGGGGTGCTTTGGGGGGAATGGCGATCCACAAACCAGTGCGCTCGGACTTCGGGTCTCCCTCTTCTTTGCATGGAAAACGTTCCAAAACAGAGTTGTCTTCCCCACTAAAGATGGTTCCACTTCGGGTAAGCACCGAAATGCAACAGGAGATCCTGGAGGAAATACGGGGGGGGAAGGAACTGGGACAGTCCAACGGAGAAGCGCTCCGAGCCAGGCGAGACGGTTTCGGTATACTTCAGGACCGGCTTGAAGGTCTTTCAACCGCGGCTGGACAATATGGCGGGGGTCCTCGATTCGCACGCGGTGCGCTTGGTGAACCTGGACAAGGCTGAGCGTCACATACAGAATCTTCAAAAAGAGTTAGAGGATTGCAATAATCGTGCTCGTCGCAATAATGTAAGGCTCATAGGAGTTCCAGAGGGGGCGGAAGCAGGAGATATCCGAGAATTTCTGGTCAAAATTCTCCCTTCCTTGCTGAAGATTACCTTTTGCAGAGATTTGGAAATTGACCGAGCATATCGTGCTCCTACTAACATCGCACTCAATCGGACGACCCCCCGGCCCATTATCTTCCGTTTGCTGAGGTATCAGCAAGTTGAGCAAATTCTCAAAGCCGCCCAGGTGATGCAACATCTGCAGTTTGACGATCATAAAGTCTCTTTCTTCCCCGACTTGGCAAAATCCACAGCTGACCGGCGGAAGGGACTCCTTGCTTTTCGTCCTAGACTTCAACGGTTACAGGCTCGCTTTGGCCTCTTGTATCCAGCGAAGCTCAGAGTGACTCTCCATAACCAAACTAGAACCTTCGAAGATCCTGCTCTGCTAGCAACATTTTAGATTCCAAAGAGGCAGACCAGATGCGCTAAGTCAACAATTCGGATAGACTCCGCTGGACCTGCCCGCCATTTTGAATGGCCCGGCGCGGTGCTCATTGCCTGGAATAGAGACTGCCTGGACCTTCCTTTCTTTTATTTCTATCTCTCTTGGTCTCCTTTTCCTCCATGATGTGCACCTCGGTTGGATTCGGAACACGCACAGCTCTACCGGTTATATGCTTCAATTTAGGCCTTCTCTGGGGTTTCACCCCGCAGACATCAGGTCGCCTGTAATTTCTGGGGTTTTGCTTCTTCTCTAAGGCACTTCGGTGCTCCTATTGTTGTATTGGGCGCTTCATGATTTTTCATTGGCTTATTTTCTATCATATCGTGTGTACAGTCATTTATAGTTGATATGAGGGACATTGCGCAATTCGGTGCGCCATCATGTTCCCTTTCTCAGAATGTTTGACTTTGTTGTATGGCCTGATGTATGCTCTTATTACTGAACGTAAGAGGCATCAATAGTCCAATCAATAGAATGACCATCCTTAGTTATTTTAATCATGACCATACTGATTTAGTGTTTCTTTAGGAAACCCATTTCACCTCTGTCGAACCACTGAACTTTGCTGCCAACTGCTATTTCCTATTTTATTTCCTATTTCCTTAATCACGAAATATTGGGAAAATAGCTCTTTTGAGTTTTCTTGAATGGTGAAATCTATCTGTCTTTATTGTAAATATGTGCAAATACCTAGTATGGCTGCCTCTTCCGTTCAATTATTCCCTATTGGTCTGGCTAGAAGACGCTCAACGATTATGTTCAAAATTTCAATGCTCTCAGTTGACTGTTTGATTCTGTATTAATCTTTGTCACATGCTCATCCGGTATCATAGATTCTACTTCTGTTTGTTTGATGTACAATAATTGTTGTATGTAAGCGCTCATATGATGATTCTTATCAGCTTAGAGAAGAAGCATTGGGGTGGGGGGTAATTGGGGTTGCTTTCTTTATTGTATGTGTGTATTTGTTTCTTTTGGTGTGTTGTTACTTTGTTTGTTGTAAAATGAAAATAAACGTTTAAAAAAAAAAAGAAGGGTGGAGTTATCATTCTACTTCGGAGAACTCTGCAGCCAATCATTCTGGAGACTAGGATAGATCCTAGCGGCCGGTGGGCTAAGGCGAGACTACAGATTGACACTGAGGACTATGTCTTGTTGGCGGCTTATGGCCCCAATATTGAAGATCCGCCTTTTTTCCAACAATTAGCGGATGAACTGCAGGCACCAACTTCTGCGCACCTGGTACTTGGAGGGGACTTCAACATGATCCAAGATCCGCTGTTGGATCGAACCCCTTATCGGCCCAGAATAAACCCAAGGCGCTTGGAGTATTGCACGGACTTATGGAGACATTTGATCTTGTGGACCCCTGGCGATTAATGCATCCCAGTGCTCGGGAATATACATACTATTCCATGCCACATCAATCACAAACTAGAATCGATTATTTTTTGATATCCAAGACACTTGTGCCTCGAATCAGTGAGGTTGAGATCTTACCTAAAACCATATCAGATCATGCAGCTATTGTCCTGAGGTTGGGAGTCAGTGCTATAGGACAATCGCGTATGAATTTCCGAATGGATAAAGCATGGCTTGCAGATGCGGAGTTTATTGACTATATGCATACATGCATTGATACGTATCTGGAATGTAATAAGATTGAAGATACGGCTACATGGGCTTGGTGGGAAGCTTTTAAAGCGACTCTTCGTGGCCACATGATAACATATGATATCCGACAGAAGAAATTACGAAGGGAAAAGCTGACGGAATTGCAAACTTCAATAGGTGTAGGGGAGTGACTCCTAGCCAGGAAATCCGACCCGATGGTATTGATTCGGCTGCAGCGCCTTCGTTATCACTATAATGTCATCCTGAGTGGCGAAGCTCAGCGCTTGCAGCAAATACAACAAAGTGTGTACTATCAAGAGAACAACAGGGCTGGCCCACTTTTAGCAAGAGAACTGAGGGCACAGCCATCGCGTACCCGTATTGCTGGATTGGATGACGGGCAAGGTCATGTGCTGGTGAAAGATGAGGATATCCTGGAGAAGTGCAGAGAGTTTTATCAAGACCTCTATAATTCAGAAGTAACCTGGAAGGAAGAAACTTTTCAAGATCTGGTTTCCGATGTTCAGAGACCCCAGTTGACACAACAGCAGATATTGGGGCTAGAAGCGGAGATAACTTGTGCGGAGATCGATAAAGCCATGAATCAGTTGGCCAACGGTAAAGCATGTGGTCCCGATGGTATACCATTGGAGTTCTATCGTGCCTTCTCTGCTCTTTTGATTCCCGAATTGCAGATCTATTACAGTCGACTGTATGAGGAATATCCAGATACGGGAGCACTTTCAGAGGCTACGATTGTTATACATCCAAACCAGGTAGAGATCCTCAAAGGATTGATAATTATCGACCTATCTCCCTTCTCAATTCAGACTATAAAATTTATGCCAAAGTCCTGGCTAATAGATTGAACAAAGTGCTGAATACTCTCATCCACCCGGATCAGTCCGGTTTCATGTCAGGAAGATCGACAGTTGATAATGGAAGACTGCTGGCTCACGTGCTGTTGGAATCTCAGCGAATAAAACACCCGCTTGTGGGGCTTGCATTGGATGCAGAAAAAGCCTTCGACAGGATTGAATGGCCCTATCTTTTTCGCTCCATGCAATGGTTTGGCTTTCAAGACCTTTTTTTGAAATGTATACAGATGCTCTATGCCCATCCTAGTGCGCGGATATTGGCAAATGGGACCCTATCTTCTGCCTTATGTTTATACAGGGGTACACGACAAGGGTGTCCCTTATCACTGCTACTCTTTAATCTCGCTCTAGAGCCGTTGGCTATTCGTATAAGGCAGCAGGAGGCCATTCGCGGTATTGAAATACATGAGCACCACTACAAATTGTCGGCATATGCCGATGATGTATTCATATTTGTGAAGCCGGAATCTATTGAAGCCCTATTGCACATTATAGCACTCTATTCAGCTGTCTCTGGCTACAAATTGAATCTCGCCAAAACAGTGGCTATCCCGCTCAACAGCATGGTAACGGACAGCCAGCTAGAGAATTTTCCATTCAAGGTAGAGACGAGTTATTTCAAGTATTTGGGAGTCGAATATTATATCACCCTGTCGGAAACTGTGAGGCACAATGAGATCCATTGTGAGAAGCTAGTGCGCGAATGCATTAAAAAGTGGAACCCCCTTCACTTGACGTGGTGGGGCAGGCTTGAGACCATAAAAATGGTGATAGTTCCAAAAATTAATTATATTTTAAGTATGATACCAGTGTTATTCTCACCCGGTTTCTATAAAACCCTGAGATATATGTTTTAAATGATTTGAACCTTAAAAAATTACGATCGTAACTGCTTTGGATGATTTGTAATTCCTTATAGAATCGTTTCTCAAAATAAAAGCCGTTCCGACCTCTTGGGTATAAAGAGACAGCCTCCGTTCCGCGTGGACCATTTAGTACTGATGGAAACTTAAAAGCCTATAAACAATATAACCCAAGAGGTCGGAACGGCTTTTATTTTAAGGTTCAAATCATTTAAAACATATATCTCTTATAAATATACATAGAAAAATATTTTTTAAACAATTCTATAATATATTTTTTAAGAAACATTTTTATCCTGTAATTTCACTTAAATCTATTAAGAATATTAGACAGGTTTGTTTCACAATAGAAGAAGAATTTGTATGAGATTTATATTTAATTGCTCATTTTATTTTATTTTATTTATTTTATTCATATTTTTTATGAAATTATGGTGTTTATTTAATTCATGATCTTAATTTATTTATTTAATTTTAATTTATTTATAATTAAGTTTAGTTTTATGTAACACAATTTTATACTTTGATAATAATTTTAGATCATTTTGAATATATTTTAATGGTCTTCATTAATATTTTTATTTTATTTTTATAATTATATTTATAATTCTTTTTTATTTTTATTTTAATTTAATTTTATTTTTTATTTTTTATTTTTTATTTTTCTTTTTTAACTCAATTGACTATGATTATTTTATGATATAAAATCTGCTGATGATTTGTAATTGTTTTTAGAAATAACTTCCTCCTCAATTGGATATTTGTATCAAATTAATTAGGATTTGTTCGCTCCTGCTGCGCGCTCTCTCTCTCTCTCTCTTTTAATCATCTCCTTGTGGCGATATATACATAATTAGATATTTCTTGATAGTATAGTTTTAAGACAATTATTATTATACAATTTTTCTATGATTATTACTATTTAATATTTATTATTAATATTATATATATTTTTTATGTATATTTATATGTTAACAATGTTATTATTATACTATAATTATTATATATAGAGGTCCACTCTTTAATTTTATGGATGTGTTTTTGCTTGTCACACTTATTTGATGTGTTTATATGTACCTAGTATTTTAATTTAATTTTATTAATTTTTAGTATTTTATTACAATATTTTAGATCTATAGCGTTCCAACACTATTACACTATGTATTTATTATTATATTATATATCATTATATGATTTGTTCTATTTATTATTATTATTTTTTTTTTATTATGTTTTTATTATGTTTTTTATGTAATTGTTAGATGAATTTGTTTGTTCCTTCACTTTTAATATATTATGTTTCTATGTTTATAGTAATTTTGCCTTACAACCCCTGACGAAGGTTACAAAACACGGCCTGTGTCGGGTTGCCTAGGTTTGTGAGTAAATAAATTTGTCTTCCACAATCCTCACGTCTTGGACTGTGTCTGTGCTATTAACGTGAGTACTGCCTACTTCTTGGACAGACTTTAAAATTCTATCCATGCTATTAGGGCAGCAATCCGGTTTCACCAAATATCCCTGCTTCCTTTGCTTGTGGGATAGCCGGGCCCGCGACCTACACTGGGGGAAAAAAGACTGGCCAATTCGGGAGTATTTGAGACCCGGTGAGAAAAATGTTCTTCATGAGAGCTTGGTACCTCGTGATAAAATTCTATTACCACCTCTCCACATTAAGTTGGGTCTCATTAAGAAATTCATCAAGTCCCTTCCAAAAGATGGTAAGTGCTTTCGGTACCTTTCCTGAAAGTTCCCCCGACTTTCTGAAGCAAAGCTAAAGGAAGGAGTGTTTGTTGGCCCTGATATAAGGAAACTCATTTCAGATGGAGCATTCGCTGAAACGATGTCTGAGAAGGAAAAAGAAGCCTGGGATTCCTTCAAGGATGTTGTTCTCAAATTCTTGGGGAACAGGCGGGATGAGAACTATAAGGATATTGTTGCCAGGATGCTCAATGCCTTCAAAGAACAAGGCTGTAACATGAGCCTGAAAGTCTATTTCTTGCACTCCCATGTGAACTACTTTCCCGAAAACTTGGGGGCGTACAGTGAAGAACAAGGTGAAAGGTTTCACCAGGACATCAAGGACGCAGAGAGAAGGTACCAAGGAAGATGGAACACCACTATGATGGCTGATT
The DNA here is from genome assembly GCA_033557465.1 of Ichthyophis bannanicus. Classification (NCBI taxonomy): domain Eukaryota; kingdom Metazoa; phylum Chordata; class Amphibia; order Gymnophiona; family Ichthyophiidae; genus Ichthyophis; species Ichthyophis bannanicus. The sequence continues at coordinate 106,438,795 of CM066033.1, forward strand.
TCTGCTGGTTGCTGCTGCGGGAAACCCCAGATGAAAAATACGCCAAGCAGCGCACCAAGAGAAGCATTCGGGGGAAGAAGAAACGGGCCCACCAGGAGATTGATTGACCCAAGAATGACTTTAAAATCTAAACTGTGTTGACAAATATCGTGTTTTTACTAAACTTTGAAATAAAAATTTGCTAGTTATTACCACAGTTATTAGAATTTTATTTTCACACCATCGGGTGTTTGTCTTCATGTATTGCAATGGTGCGGTTTGCGTTTTCTATTCTTACATACATACCTGTACAACATTTTTTGCACATTTCTTTGCTTTGCTTTGTGTCTAACCTCGCTCTTATATGCTCAATGTTTGTGCACATGTATGTGGCTGTTTTAAGTGCAGACAATTTTGCTACCATCACAGTGTGTTTTGTTGACATTATTCTATTCTTATGTGCTGCCTTGTTACAATTTTCTTTATTCTTATTTGAATAACTACTAAACAATTAGTATAAAGAATTCATCCAAGAAACTTTTATCTCGATCGCACTCAATCTGAAACGTTCACCTCAAACTGCTAACCCAATGTAGCAAAAAATCTGTACGTGATGGAGCAAATTGGTTACCAGATTTGGATTCAGCGCACCATAAAACGTAAAAATCAATCGAAACATTAGAGGCAGTTTTAAAAAACTTTTTTTTTAGTGTACCTGTGTAGTTTACCCTGTAACCTCATTGCATGTCCCCTAGTCTTTCTATATTCTGATAACGTAAACAATTGATCTACGTTTACCCGTTCCACTCCGTTCATTAATTTATAGACTTCTATCATATCTCCCCTCAGCCATCTCTTTTCCAGGTTAAAGAGCCCTAACCTTTTTAGCCTTTCTTCATAGGAGTATCCTTCCAACCCCTTTATCATTTTGGTGGCTCTTAACTGAACCTTTTCTAATAACGCTATATCCTTTTTAAGATATGGCGACCAGAATTGCACACAATATTCAAGGTGCAGTCTCACCATGGAGCGATATAGAGGCATTATAATATCTTTTGTTTTATTTTCCATTCCTTTCCTTATGATACCTAGCATTCTATTTGCTCTCTTGGCCGCCGCTGCACACTGGGCCGAGGGTTTTAACATGGTATCCACAATGACGCCTAAATCTTTTTCCTGGGTGGTGGTTCCTAATGTGGAACCTTGCATTGTGTAACCATAGTTTGGGTTGTTCTTCCCTAGGTGCATAACTTTGCACTTGTCCACATTAAATTTCATCTGCCATTATGATGCCCAGTCTTCCAATTTATCAAGATCCTCTTGCAATTTTCCACAATCCTCTTGGGTTTTAACAACTTTAAATAGTTTTGTGTCATCTGCAAATTTGATAACCTCACTTGTTATTCCACTTTCCAGGTCATTTATGAATATGTCAAAAAGCAGCGGACCCAGCACAGGTCCCTGGGTTACACCACTATTCACCTTTCTCCATTGGGAAAATTGGCCATTTAGCCCAACCCTCTGCTTTCTATCTTTTAACCAGTTCCTGATCCACAGTAGTACACTGCCTCCTATCCCATGACTCTTTAGTTTTGCCAAACGTCTCTGATGAGGGACCTTGTCAAAGAGATACACTATATCAACCGACTCAGCTTTGTCCACCTATTTATTCACACTTTCAAAAAAACATAACAGATTAGTAAGACAAGATCGTCCTTGTCTAAAGCCATGTTGGCTGTCTCCCATTAGACCATGACTATCTACATGCTGAGTAATTTTATTCTTTATGATGGTTTCTACCATTTTTTCCGATACTGTCGTGTACTGTAGTTTCCGATACTGTCCGATACTGTAGTTTCCCGGATCACCCCTGGAACCCTTTTTAAAAATTGGTGTTACATTGGCGATCCTCCAATCTTCAGGTATTAGAGATGATTTTAATGATAGTTCACAGATTACTAATAGCAGGTCTGCAATCTCATATTTCAGTTCTTTCAACACCCTTGAATGTATACCATCCGGCCCAGGTGATTTGCTACTCTTCAGTTTATCTAATAGTTGTAATACATCTTCCCGATGTATCGATATTTCCTTCAATTCTTCCACACCTTTAAATACCACTTCATTCATGGGTAACATCTCTACATCTTCCTCAGTAAAGACCGAAGCAAAGAATTCATTCAGTCTCTCCACTATCGCCTTGTCGCCTCTTAGTGCCCCTTTAACTCCTCTATCATCTAATTGACCAACTGAGTCTCTCACAGGTTTTTTGCTACAAATGTACTTGAACAAATCTTTATTTTGCGTTTTTGCTTCCGCAGCAAGCTTCTTCTCAAATTCTCCCTTTGCCTGCTTTATCAATGCCTTGCATTTGCTCTGCCAGTGCTTGTGCTGTTTCCAGTTTTCGTCGTTTGGCTCTTTTTTCATTTCCTGAAAGATGCTTTTTTGGCAACAACAGCCTCTCTGACCTCACCTTTAAACCATGTTGGCAGTTTTTTGAACTTCCTTCCACTTTTCTTAAAGTGTGGAATACAGCTGGTCTGGGCTTCCAAGATAATATTTTTCAACAACACCCAAGCTTGATGTAAGTCTTTAACCTTTGCAACTGCTCCTTTTAGTTTTTTCTTAACTATTTTCCTCGTTTTATCATAGTCTCCCTTTCGAAAGTTAAAAGGTAGTACTGTGGATTTCCTTACTATCCTTCCTCCACTAATTAAATCAAAGGCGATCATGCTATGATCACTATTGCCAAGTGGCCCCAACACCCTTATCTGTTGCACTAGGTCTGGTGTTCCACTAAGGACTAGGTCTAATATGGCTTCCCCTCTGGTCAGTTCATGAACCAGCTGCTCCAAGAAGCAGTCATTTATGTCATCTAGGAACTTTATCTCCCTAGCATGTCCTGCTGTGACACTGACCCAGTCAATACTGGGGTAATTGAAATCACCCATTATTACTACTCTGCTGTGTCTTTTGTTAGCTTCCTTGATTCCTTTGAGCATTTCATCATCCATTTGTTCATTCTGGCCAGGCGGTTAATAGTACACCCCCACTGCCATCGCCTTCCCCTTTTTACATGGAATTTCAATCCATAGAGATTCTACAGCAAATTTTGTTTCCTGCAAAACTTGAATCCTTTCTGACTCAATGCCCTCTCTAACATAGAGCGCAACCCCTCCACCAATTTGATCAGCTCTATCATTACGATATAGTTTGTACCCAGGTATCACAGTGTCCCACTGGTTGTCCTCTTTCCACCATGCCTCTGATATTCCAATCATATCTAACCTCTCATTTAGTGCTTTATATTCTAACTCTGCCATCTTATTTTTTAGACTTCTAGCATTTGCATGCAAGCATTTTAGAGACTGCATTTTATTCATATTAATTTGGCTATTGGTAGACATGGGTAATTTGGGTTCTTTAAGCTCTGTCTGCTCCATACTCCAGGGCATTTGGGCTACTTTACTCTTTTTTGAAACCTCTCTGCTTTTGGTAGTATCCTTCAAGGATACATTCTTCCGAACCATCCGCTCTTGGGCGACTGTCGGCTTTCCCTTATTATCTAGTTTAAAAGCTGCTCTATCTCCTTTTTAAAGATTAATGCCAGCAGCCTGGTTCCATCCCGGTTAAGGTGAAGCCCAACCCTTCGGAAGAGCCCCTTCTTTCCCCAGAATGTTTTCCAGTTCCTAACAAATCCAAAACCCTCATCTCTGCACCATTGTCTCATCCACGCATTGAGACTCCGGAGCTCTGCCTGCTTTTTGGGTCCTGCACGTGGAACAGGAAGCATTTCAGAGAACGCTACCCTGGAAATTCTGGATTTCAACTTCCTACCTAAAAGCCTAAATTTAGCCTCCAGAACCTCCCTACCACATTTTCCTATGTCATTGGTACCGACATGTACCAAGACAGCAGACTCCTCCCCAGCACTATCTAAGACCTTATCTAGGTGGCGCGTGAGGTGCGCTGCCTTTGCACCAGGCAAGCATGTTACCAGGAGATCCTCACGTCGACCAGCCACCCAGCTATCTACATGCCTAATGATCGAATCACCAACTATAATGTCTGTCCTAACCCTTCCCTCATGGGCACATGGCCCTGGAGAAACTTCTTCGGTGTGAGAGGGTTTTACATCACCTGGAGGACAGGTCCTAGTTACAGGATCACTTCCTGCCACACCAGGGTGATGCTCTCCTGTCACGTGAAGGAACAATGCTACCAATCAGCAAAACCAGCAACTGCTGCTATGTGGAGAAAGACTGCTGCAACAGAATGCACAACATCTGCAGCAACATTAGGAGACTCGAGCTCATGCATCAGTCACTAATGCTGCATGAGAAATAACCTGATGTCACACATACCCTCATCGCAGAAATCAGGACCTGAAGACAATTTTTGCATCATGTTCCAGCACCATTCAGTCTCCAGCCAGTGCACATAGTGCCTCCTCTGCATGGGCAGCAAAGCAGCAGGCACCTGCCATAACATACTGTCATAGATGTGACACAGTCCACTCAGCCATGCTGCCCAACCAACATGTTCCTCAACTGTCTAAGGTCCTGGGACCTATGTCACACGGATTTGGTCCCCACTATGCTTCCTTCCATTCCATACAGCTTCCAAAGGAACAGAGCAGTAGAATGAGGACTCCTTCTGCTCCACCAAACATCAGTGCAGAACCCTCCACCACACACCATCCCAGTCCTAAAGTTCTACCCAGTGACAGGGTGCCAGAGGCAAGGGCCCATAGAAAAGGAGAAGGCTAGGAGCCAACATGCAAAAATGATCAGTCAACCACCATTACAGGTACACAGCTGTAGGAGTGCACACCAGTCTTAGGCCTGTGGATTAGTGACGAGGCATGTATAAGGGGGTTAAGGTGTGCAATGCATTGTGTGATGTGAACCTAGGGGAATATGTGAGGGGGTAATGCATGGAACTGTGTATGTGTGTGTGTGTGTGTGTGTGGGGGGGGGTAATGTGGGAAACACACCTATATGCATTACAGTTTGAAATACAAGTAGAATGAAACACTTAACTTCGCATGAAATGCCTGTGTATGAGCACTTCTCTGGCTGTCTGACCCTGTCTATATGTCTGTGATTTCACCCTGGGCATTGCAGACTACCTGCATGTTCATGGAGTTGAGCGCTTTCCTATTGTAGTAGGTGGCATCTTTCCCTTGTGGGGGCCTGAAGGTCATATGTGGGCAGTCAATTACACCCAATACAGTGGGAAACTGCCACATCATGGAACTGCAACATGGTTTGCTGCCTTTGCTGTGTAATGGAAGGAAAGACTATATAGTCAGCTGTGCAAGTAAGAAAGGCTGATAGAAATTGGAGATGCACAGTGGCACAACTGACTAGCTGAGGCCGGCAGTAGCAGCCAACACAAATTGGAATTTGCTCATGGCTAGGAATGCAAGGACTATGGTGACCTTTAGGTGGAAGGGCATGGGCTGGCCCTTCTGAGTGTCTGATCAGAGGAGGGAACCCAGTCCTAACATAGATATGGTGAATAGTAGATTTGTCAAATTCTAACTAAGTCATTGAGTTCCAGGTTTTGAGTCCTGGGCCGGTAAACCCTCTGGTATAGGTGTCCTCTTCTTTCCCCCCTTTGCTCCTTGTGAGACTCTGATGCAGGGCTAGCACTAACCATACTCTCACAGCATCCATGGTTTCTACTGACCACTAGCAGCACTCTTTTTTTAACCTCCCACCAACCCCCTTTTCAAAGCACCATCAATACCCTTTTGAATCTACCACCAACACCCAGTGCATTCTGATCATAGAACTACAGATAGATGGACAGAGAGAGAAAGACACACACACACACACACACACCATCACAGGCCACTCACACATCACCTTACCTCCAAGCTGGAAAACACAAGCACGCTCATGTTCTTAGTCCTTAAAGCGAGGATATACTCAGGAACACACAAAGATGCTAGGGCTGTTGGGAATAACAAGGTGCCACACAGATGCAAGGATCATGAAGGAAAAGGCATGTTAGCTGTCTTTACAGTGGTTTATGTTTTTTTTTTTAAATTCTTGATATATCACCCTTCAACAATATATCTGAGTGGTTTACAATAAAACAATAATCAAAAGTAGGAAAGGAATGCCATAAATAGTAGTATAAAGATCAGAAATATCATGGCAATGAGATAGGGAGAAGCAGGGAGGGGATAGAGAAATCCTGATGTTCCAGGTTTGCAACTACAACAGCCAAATGATGGTACACTATATGGTCAAAGGTGAAATGCCTGTTCAAAAAGATATGTTTTAAGGGCTGTTTTAAGTCTAGGGAGGGATGATTCAAGATGCACAGAGGTGGGAAGGGACTTCCATACTGAGGGACCAAGAAAAACAAAGCTGAATTCTGGGTGCTATCAAGATGATTCATGGATGGAGATGGTAAATAAAGTCGGTGAGCATGCAAGAAGCGAAGAGAATGCTGAGGTGCATATAGAATGATGTGAGAAGCAAAATAGGCAGGGACACCAGAACTGAGGATCTTATGCTAACGTGGATCATTGCACTGCAAAGATTACTAATGCGGATACGACAGGCCTTTTTCCACAGTAGTTGCACTTCCCGTGACGGCTGTTTGAATGGGTGGTATTGTGATGGCGCAGAAAGCAGAGAGAAAAGAGAGAGAGGAAAAAAACAGGCATTTTCCCCAGATAGTAGGGAAAGAACCAGAAGTTTAAGGGTTAAAACTTCTGAACTAGAAAAAAACTCTCCACAGAAAGCAGGTAGCAAGGAGACACACCCCAGCTCCATGGTTACCAACCCTGCTCACGAGGGACAGCTGGGGGTGGGGCCAGGAAGCCGAAGGGGAAAGCACTCATATAAACTGCCAGAGAGTGAACTCAGGGGAGAGGAAGCAGCAGAGGAGGACAGAAAGAAGTCTGAATTCAGAGGGAAGCCTGAACTCAGAGAGAGGTCTGAGAACCATGAAGGGAAACGCTTGACGAGGATTCCTAGTTCTGTTTCCAGTGCAGCTTGGAACAGGTCAGAACGTCCCAGGAGGGGAGGAGGTCCTAGAAGCTCTGGAGAACCATGCAAAGAAGGTACTCGGGGAGTCAAGGGAGCTTCATTGGAAACCTCTGGGAGAAGGGCAGAGCCAGCCAGAGGATTTGGAGCTAACCCAGGGCCCGGTAAGGGAGACAGGAGATATACTTCTAGAAGGAAAGCTTACCCAGGGGAGTTGGTCAGCCATGTTGGCAGCAGAAGCCCTTCCTCCGAAGTATGCATGGAGCATGAGCCTTCAGCAGTAAAGCCTGTTAAGTGCTCAATTCCAAGAGATAAGGGGAGCAGCCTAAAGCCTTCTATTAACTCCTTAAAAGCTAAGAGACTTTCCAACTGCTATACCATTCCTCAGAGAAGGAAGGACACTGCCTTGACTAAAGTCTTAGAAATCCTGAAGGGATTAAAGCCAGATAGTTTTGAGTCTGAATCCTGTACCTCTCAAGCAGACTCTGACCTCGAGAGTATGGAAATAGAGATGCCTGGTTTAATAGAGGAGAATTCTGATGAGGAAATGGAATGTTCAGTAGCCTCTAGGCATTGAGAAAGGCTAGAACATTTGCAGAAGCTTTAAACCTGGCAGCTGCTCCTTCAAGAGAGCACGGCTGGGAAATATGCAAATAAGGTTCCTGAAGTTTTAAGCCGTAGCTGAGTGTGTGAGCATTTGTATGCTAGAAAGTGGAAAGCCTGAGATACAACAAGCTGAAAGGAATTACTTGGTGAAAAGAAAGAAAAAACAATGTGGAACAGAAGTTTGCCGGTTTGGAAATGTAACAACTTCTGTTTGTTTTTAAGCTATGAAAGAAGATGGGGTTTTTTTCTAATTCTTTTTGCACCGGAGTTTCAGTGCTGTGTTTGGTTATAGTAAGAGGAAATACTGTGTTTTCATTTAAGTGCCAAAGCTGAAGAGAAGCGAGTTTGCCTTTGTTTGATGCTGTTGGAAAATATCCTTACCTTATCCTGATAATTGGAATCTTTGAAGTTCCTTTTGGCTAAAAATAATAAAAATCCTGTGTGCCTATAATTACCATCTCGGCTGGATTATTATACAACTACAAGAAATAGGCACTTAAAACAAATAAATATATTGACTGCCCATTCCCAAGCCTTAGGCAACCGCCTGGGCAAGGGAGGCGGTGACAGGATTGGCGTAGTCTATTGGATTTTTTTTCAAAGAAGCCTATATCCGGAAGTAAGGAGGGCCTGGGAGGAGTCCGGAGAGGCCACGAAGGAGCTGCAGCAGCCCTAGGACCATCGGACAGCGGAAGGAGGACCGGAGCAGTATTTCCAGGAGGGTGCCTACCTTGATGAGCTGAGTCTACCTTGCTGGCAGGTAACCAGTAGATAAGCTGGGTCAGCGTAGGATTGCCTTCCAGGGTGGGGTACTGTAGTCCTCAGTTGGATTGGGAAACAGCCTGTGTGTGGAAGATCCGCACTTGGTGTGTTTGTGTTTGGTTATAGTATGAGGAAATACTGTGTTTTCATTTAAGTGCCAAAGCTGAAGAGAAGCGAGTTTGCCTTTGTTTGATGCTGTTGGAAAATATCCTTACCTTATCCTGATAATTGGAATCTTTAAAGTTCCTTTTGGCTGAAAATAATAAAAATCCTGTGTGCCTATAATTACCATCTCGGCTGGATTATTACACAACTACAAGAAATAGGCACTTAAAACAAATAAATATATTGACTGCCCGTTCGCAAGCCTTAGGCAACCGCCTGGGCAAGGGAGGCGGTGACAGTATATGGGTGTTCCAATTTCGAGCAGCTACTGGGGCCATTCACATCATGTGGTGGCAGCTGCTTCTGCAGGTAGCATGGATGCAGGGCCGGCCCTCCATTGAGCAAGAATGTTTTTTGCACAGGGCCCCGCGTTTCAGGGGGTCCCGCGCAAAGAACATTCTGCTTTTTTTCCAAAATTAAGTTTAAAAAAAAAAGCTGTATGCTACCACTGCCACTGCCGCTGCCACTGCCACCGCGGCAGCAGCAGAATGGAGTGTCCCGCGGGGCCCCCTCTGCCTGGCTGAGCTCTCCCTCTGCGATGGCTGAGCCCCTCTGTGCCGGCTTTCAGATACGCAAAGGGAGAGTGTCTCCCTTGCGTCTCTGTTAAGCCTGCAGGGGCAGATGGGAAATTTCCCATCAGCCCCTGCCAGCTTAACAGAGACGTGAGGGAGACACTCTCCCTTCGCGTATCTGAAAGCCAGCACAGAGGGGCTCAGCCGTCGCAGAGGGAGGGAGGGAGGGACTCAGCCAGGCAGAGGGGGCCCCGCGGGACATTCCATTCTGCTGCTGCCGCGGCGGCAGCAGTAGCAGCCAGCTTTTTTTTTTAATGTTCCTTGAACCGATGGGGGGGGGGGGGGGTAGGACTGGTAATGGGCTATGGGGGGGGTTAGGACTTGACTTGAGGTGGGCTGTGGGTTGATGGGGGGTTAGGACTGGTAATGGGCTATGGGGGGGCTAGGACTGGAAATGGGCTGGGGGGGTTAAGACTGGAGGTGGTCTGATTGGGTTAGGACTGGCAATGGGCTGTGGGCTGTTGGGGGGGTTAGGACTGGTAATGGGCTGTGGGCTGATGGGGGCTGTCTGGTAATGGGCTATGCGGGGGCTTAGGACTGATAATGGGCAATGGGGGGCTAGGACAGGAAATGGGCTGATGGGTAGGGGATAGGACTGGTAATGGGCTGTGGGCTGATGGGGCAGTCTGGTAATGGGCTATGGGGGGGTTAGGACATAATGGGCTATGGGGGGGCTAGGATAGGAAATGGGCTGATGGGGAGGGGTTAGGACTTGAGGTGGGCTGATGGGGTTAGGACTGGTCATGGGATGTGGGCTGTTGGGGAGGGGTTAGGACTGGTAATGGGCTGATGGGGTTAAGACTGGTAATGGGCTTTGGGCTGATGGGGGCTGTCTGGTAATGGGCTATGGGGGGTTCGGACTGATAATGGGCTATGGGGGGGCTAGGACAGGAAATGGGCTGATGGGGAGGGGTTAGGACTTCAGGTGGGCTGATGGTGTTAGGACTGGTAATGGGCTGTGGGATGATGGGGGGGTAGGACTGGCAATGGGCTATGGGGGGCTGACTGGAAATGGGCTGATGGGGGCTTAGGACTGGTAATGGGTTATAGGGGGGGCTTAAACTGAAAATGGGGTGATGGGTTAGGACTGGAAGTGGGTTGATGGGGGGGCTAGGACTGGTATTGGGTTGGGGGGTTGCTAGGACTGGAAATGGGCTGATGGGGGGCTAGGACTGGAAATGGGCTGATGCAGGGACTAGAAGGGAATTTATTTATTTATTTATTTACATTCTCTTATATACCGCGCTATTCTGCAATGGATGGAATGGATGAGGCTGGAACTAGAAGGGAGCTGATGTTGGGGGAGGATTAGAATGGGATGGGGCTGGGAGAGTAAAACGGAGAGAGGAAAATATTTTGTGTGGGAGGGATGAAAAATCTACAATTGGCCGGGTATTGGGAGAGTAATTGGGGATTGAGGATGGAGGGGTAAAATTTGAGTGGATGAAATAGGAATGAGGAAATAGCAAAAGAAGAAAGATTAGTATGTTAAAGTAGATGTGGAGAGAGAATGGAAAAAAAAACTAGGAGAGAAGAAAGGACAAATGGACAGCAGACGATGGAGAGTTAGCAGAAGACACGAAGAAACCAGAAGAAAGTGGCTGGAGCAATTGCAGCTGAAAAAAAATGCACAAAAGGTAGAAAAATATCTCTTTATTTTGAATTTATTAATTGGGATATGTCAGCTCTGGTAAATGTGCATCATTAACGTCTGCGCTTTGTTTAGTACAAGAGCAAATTAATGTATAGTTTTATTTCTACAGTGTTGTACATTTCAAGTTTGGCTTTTGGGATTCCCAGTTTAATTATTGTCATCCTGTTTCTAAATTGTGATTCCTTGTTTGGTGATGGTTTATGTTCTGTTCATGTGTAACTGAGCTGAGGTATTCTGTTTATATAATTCCTATTTGACATTGCCACTTGTTTTCTTTCCCCAGTAGGTCATGTATTGGTATTCTCTGAAATGTTTGGTTTAATATTTGCATGTTTCCTTTTGATAGGTAGGGTATGGTGCTTTGTGAGTCCTGGTGGTGCTGTTAGGATACGGCGGGTTTGCTATGGGTTCTAAATGTGCAGTGTTTGTAGTAGTTCCTAATGTGTCTGGCGGTTGGCACTGGATTATAATAATGTAGAAATCTTTTAGTCTTTCTTTATTCATACACTCATTAAGAGGCATGTTTACTAAAAGTTAGTATATGGTAACATTATGCAAATATTTATGCAAATGAGGCCCCTTATGCAAATGAGGCCCCGCACCGAATCTCCTCACATGGCCCCGCACCTCCCTTGGGCTGCCCCTGCATGGATGCTGCTATCGCTTATCTCAATGGGTGGCATTACCTGCATCCATGAAATTTAGCTCCCATGATCTTGCATTTGCTATGTGGTATCCCTTAACTCCTGAGCTTGGGGATACATTGCAGCATGGGCGTGTTTGTTCCTCTCGTGACTCACTTTGTTTACGTTTCCCTTGGAAACCCTGAGCCATGTGCTCTGCCTGCCTGTCAGTTTCTGAAACAAATTCCTCTGCTTCACTTAGCTCCATAGACTCAGAAGGGTCTTCTACATGACAATATATAGACCAATGTTGGAATCTCATGTCCTTTGTTAATATGTAAATAGTTTACCCTGTAATTACTCCAAGTTACCCATCCTGTTAAAATGTAAGCACAAGACAGTTTCGACTGAATTGAGCAATTATCATTAATTGTAAACTGCACTGATAACAAAGAGCGCGGTATATAAAAGATGTTAAATAAATAAAAAGTCTCTGATGATTGTCCTTGTCAAAGGCTTTCTGAAAGTCCAGATACACTATATCAACTGACTCACCTTTGTCTACCTGTTTATTCACACCTTCAAAAAACCATAACAGATTAGTAAGACAAGATCTTCCCTGTCTAAAGTCATGTTGGCTGTCTCTTATTAAGCCATGATTATCTACATGTTGAGTAATTTTATTCTTTATGATGGTTTCTACCATTTTCCCAGTACTGACACCAGGCTCACTGGTCTGTAGTTTCCCGGATCACCCCTGGAACCCTTTTTAAAAATTGGAGTTACACTGGTGATCCTCCAATTTTCAGGTATTACAGATGATTTTAATGATAGTTCACAGATTACTAATAGCAGGTCTGCAATCTCATATTTCAGTTCTTTCAACACCCTTGGATGTATACCATCCAGTACAGGTTATTTGCTACTCTTCAGTTTATCTTTTTATTATTTTGGAGGAGATTTAATTCACCCTTTTCAGTAGTAGTTCAAGATGAGTTGCATTTAGATACAATAAGTATTTCCCTGTACCCAGAAGAAGGGTGGCCAACTGGCTACAGATTTGAGGGACAACCTGATCCAGTCCTGATTTTACTTTGCCGATTTCTCTAAGGAAATACGGATAGCAAGTCCATGCAGCTAGTAAGGTAAAACTAGGATTGTATCAGGTTGTCCTTAAATCTGGAATCAGTTGGACACCCTACCCAGCTGTAGGAGGGCTTCTCAATATAATTTTGTACCTGAGGCAATAGAGGATTAAGTGACTGACTCAAATTCACAGGTGGCATCAATGGGATTTGAGCTCTGGCTTCACCGGTTCTAAGTGCTCTATTAGCCTATTCCTCCACTCCATCTTGCTCTTTCCTCTTTCCCTCTCTTGATTCCTCCCTTTGCTCATACATCTCTTGCCATTTTTAGTCTCTCTTCTATCCAATTATTATTTTTTTTTTTACACATTAATTAAATATTACATCCAAGCATATTACATGAATGAAAATAAAATGGTCTAATAAACCAAGAAAACATTATCATAAAGCAACACTAACCATTTAATTATTAGTCCACAAATCCAAAAAAAAGAGGATCCCAATAAACTATAACACAAGATAAAAATTAAGGCACACCTTGGACCTAAAATAACCTAACAGAAAAATACATAGCAAGTGTCAGCCGAATGGGATGGTCCAGCAACTATAACCCAAACCTCTTCCCTAGCAAATGAAAACTCCAGAAGTTGTCTAGGCTCAAAGAACATATATATTTTTTCTTTATATGAAACACAACATTTAACTGGAAAATTTAATTGAAAGGTTGCTCCCAGGGCCAATACCCTGGGGCGAAGGACCAAAAAAATCCCTCCTTCTCAATTGTGTAGTACAAGACACATCAGGAAAAAATCCTAACCTGTGAACCTAAGAAAGTCTCACTGAAGTTTTTAAAGTATAGTCTTAGAATAAAGAATTTATCAGATTCCAGAGCAAAGGTAACAAGAAGGGTAATTCTTTCACTAAGAACCTCCAGGGAATTTTCTAAAAAAACCTTGTGAAGTCTCCAACCCAAGGAGAGGCAGAGGAAGAATTAGTAGTACTACAGGACCCAGTGCCAACAGTCAGATACAAAGCCCTGGTCACCTGTGGGAAAAGTTCTGGGGAAATTTTTAAGACTTCCCCAAAGTACTTTCTCACCATCTCTACCGGAGACATAACTGAAGATCTAGGAAAATTCATGAATCTGATTTTCCAGATATTCTACTTTTCTAAGATTCAAAGTTCTGTCCTTAATTTGGGCATCAAACAAGTCCCAGAGCTGCCCAGTTTCATGTTCTATCTTGTAGATTCTCCCCGCATGTTCCTCAAATCCACTGGAGAGATGAGCACAGTCATCTTCACCCCAACAAACTGGAGAGATGACCCAACAGTCATCTTCACCCCAACTTACAAATCCCAAAAGTTGATTCAGTGAAGAGCTCAAGGTCACTAAACTGTCCCACAGCACACCCATAATAATCACCGTGGGTCTCATCAACTTGAAAGTAGCTGAAGCAACCTCCTCTCAATACTGTGCCACAGCAGCCTCCACCTCCGTAGACAAAGACTCCACTTTGGTTCCATGCAGGGCACCAGATCCAGGAGAGGGAACTACTAACACTGGGGAGCCCCCTTCACTTCCCTTCAATGGCATGCTACACGGCAAGCCAGAGGAAAGCACTCCAACCAGCTTTGAGTTGCTTCCAGGTCGCGACGAGGGGGTTCTCTGGTCTGGGGAGAGCTAGACACTCAATGTTCTCAGGGTTGGCAGATCTTCCGCCAGCCCCGCCGAAGACACTGCTCTGTCATTGACAGCAAAGCCACAAGACTCCAATATCTACTACTCAGTGCACTCGACAGAGCCGGTCCTGGAGGTAGGCCAGCCTTCTTCCGCTTCTTCCGCCCCATACTGCAAAGGTAGAGCAGCACACTGGAACCTCAGACACTGAGAGAGAGCAGCTTCACAACAACACACCTCTTGCTGCCATCTTGCCACCCCCCCCCCACTCTATACACAATTTCATCTCACCCGACTCATACTTATCTTCCCCTCTCTCTTTGCCTCCATCATCACTCATTCATTTTCTTCCTCTCTTCTCTCTCTGCCCCACCACACACTCACACTCTTACTTTTTATCTACTCTTGATCCCTCCTCACATGTACACAATCTCATGTTCTCTCTCTGACCCACTAACTCTTGATCTTTCCCCCATGCCATCTCTTGCTCATTCTGTGTTCCCCCACTCATTCTCAGAAGCACACAATCTTGGTTTCTTCTCTTCTTCTCCCCTCTCACCGTCCCTTCCACACAACATTCTTGCATGTTCCTTTCTTCACTCCCATACTCACTCTCTTAATCTGTCCTTATATACATATAGGACTTTATATGTGGGAAAAGTTTATTTTATGCATGCTAGAGAACTTTTATATACAGTAATTACCCCAGGGGTTATGCATATATGTGTGGTGTCAAGAAGGCACATGCTTTTATGTTACCCATATATAGGCATGTTCTGAGGCAGAGTTTGGGTTGAGTCATGAACTATGCATGTATTTTATAAAAACACATGCAAATGTATATTCTACTTGTTAACATTTACAAGTGTTCTTGGGCAGGCATAAGTGTCCATGGCTTCAATCTTGCCATAATTTCTACTGGTGCACCCCTAGTATTTTATAAAGACATGCAAAGGCACATTTTAGAAAAAATGTCTGACTTGGATTTGGGACATCTGTATCAAAATGTCTGAGATACCATGGGAAGAGTTGCAATGAAGTTGGGCATGTGTAAGTGCCTTGTGAAATGAAGGTGTCTCTACCCTAAAAGATACACGTCCCTGTGAAAATAAATGCAAATGCAGCCATGCAGACTAAGGCCATGGACACGTGCAAGTTTGCAAGTAACTTGCACATTTTGGTTATAGACATGCCAGTTTCCAGCTAGATAGATGTGTCTGCGAGGCCGTTTCAGAACGTACATGTGCTATCCTCTGCCACTTATATTTGCTGGCCTGCCATGCAGCAGCGCGGCAGCAAAATGAAAGATGTATTTACAAATCTGGGTGGAAATTTGTGAGGGTATGAGAGCACAATATCCTCTTCTCTGTGCAAGTTTTGTTTTCATGAAAATAGTGCTTTTCTGATACCTATTTATTTATATTTAGCTTGCACCTTTCTAGTAATAGTTCAAGGTGAGTTACAGTAGGTTTTTCTCTATCAGGCTTACAATCTAAGCTTGTCCTGAGGCAGTGAAAAGTTAAGTGACTTGTCCCAGGTATGCCAGTGGGATTCAAACCCTGATGTCTTTGGGCAGAGGCCACTACCCTAACCAATAAGGCTACTTGTGCCCTACAGCAGCACTAAGCATGGATGTGTCAGCAGATGAGTCCAGACACGTGGAGGCCCTTCTGAAATCATGCAGACATGTGCATCTTTTTAAGACCACCCAGGTCTCATCTCCACCATGTGCCCATGTGAGATGGACATGATCACACTGGATACATATATATCCCAGACTATCTATCCCATCTATAGGCATGTATAGGCATATATATCCCAAAATAATACACGTCTTCACCAAAACCCACGCTTAACACAACCCCAACTAGAAAATTCGATAGCCTGACACTCCTCCTGTTACCTTTCCATTCTTCATACTACAATCCCTAACCATGCCCTTCGTCTGATGTTTTAATCTTCTTCTTTACGTAACACTGTACATAGTTTTTCTCCCGGTTATCCAAGTTTGTATCCCTTGTTCATTGTAAACCCAATGTAAATTGTTACATTGTTGTATGTTTTGTTCCAATGTAAACCGCACTGATCGTAATAGCGCGGTATATAAGAAATGGAAATAAATAAATAATAAATAAATCTTAAATGGCTGTTAGGACTTTTATATGATTGGCACATCTGAATGGCTGTTTTCAGAAGTGCAAATCATGAATAGGGTTTCTAAGATAACCACCATAGGCCTCTATGTGCCTTTAAACTACAAATGCATGCCTATTTGCCTTATCTACTAGGCAACCTATTATCAAATTACCTCCTAATCTCTTGTTCTCCTCTCAGTGCCCCTTCTCCTCTTTCTCACTGCAGAAACTGTAGTCAGTGTTTCCCTGCCTCTCTTTGCTAATTGGTCCTGACCAGCAGAAGAAGCCAAGCAGAATGGAAGGTGGGGGAAGGATTTCAAAAAGTTGACAGGTGTTTTAATTGAAGTGTCTGCATTATTGTAAAAGAAACTGTTGAAAAACACATTTTCATTCATCTTTCTTTGAATGAAATGAAACCAGCAAAATTGGAAACACCAAAATTAAACCAAATGAAAATTGGAAATGAAACCAAATGAAAATTGGAAACACCATTTACATTTTCTATTGCATTTTAGGTAAAACCACATCCTTAGATTTAGGTATGACAGAATGATGGGTTTTATTGGCAAAATGAAAAAAAAAATGGCTGTCTCTTCTGCATCAGGTTTCAACACAATGTTGTGAACCTCTTCATGGGCTATGGTGGACCTGGTAATATGATAACATGCTTGGTTTTGTAATTAGAAATTATAGACCAGGCAATAGTTTTCTAGGATATGCTGAGTATTTTTTCTGATGCCTTGAAAGATTCACCTTGCGTGGCTAATGCAATACTATCAGCGTAAATAAATTTATGAGATGCTATCACTATGCTGTCATTGTTATGGTGGTTGAAAATAATCAAAGAAAGAACAGACCCTGGGGAAGGCCATCATTTAGCACTCACCAGTGGTTCAAATGCTAACTAAGAATCTTTGATAAATGAACAGTTTTGTAGAATAAAAATAATGCATAAAAAAATATTCATTGCACCTTCAATTTACTTATACTTGAACTCAATTATAAGAATACTTTAAAATAATAGGTGCAAAAATCAAACATATTAAATATTGTAATGAAACTCACTGGAAAATCTTAGAGAACAGAGATTCCCAATTCCATTAAGTCAGAACAGTATCTGGTAATCTCTGCAGCTGAATAGGGAAGTGTTCCTTGAAAACAGAATAAGAAATATCAATGTATTTCCCATTTCTTTAAATAAATTGGGGAAGTGACGCCATAGTAGTTTAGAAAATTGTATGAGCATTGAGAATGCACACTAGTGGGGCCCCTTTTAATAACGTGTGTTAGGTGTTTGCACATGATGTACATTAATGGCAATACCTAACAAGAGTTAAGTGCAAAGCCTCCATGGTAACTGTTGATGGCATATCATAACATATGTCACTATTACCCTGGGTACACTTGCCGCCACCTATTGAGATGGCATTATGCCAACCCTCGCTAATGGCAACATTCAAAGTTAGCATGCAATATATAGCCTTGCACTAGTGCAAATGTGCTGACTACCTCCACTCTCCACCCTTAATCTGTCCATTCAGCACCCTAATGTGCAATTGGCAGTTAGCGTGAAAACTGGCATGTGCTGTCATGCCTCTGCGGCAACTGTTACCATGGATCTGAATAAGCAATTATCGCATACCAAATTGTGCATCATCATAGAACACTTTAGTAAAAGATCCCCCAACAACGTTACATGCACAAAACTTTAATGCTCTTAAAGTTGATTTATGCATATTACAAAAAATGCATACATATTAATCACATTTTAGGTGTAGAAAATTTCTGAAACAAATGTGAAAACTATCCAAAAAAAAAAAGATTCAAAAGTGAACCTTTTTTTTTGTACAGTCCCCAAATGGGTCTTCGAGGAGACACGTCACTGCACATGCAATTCCCTCCCTGTCATGGATTGAAAAAACAATTCTTCCAGTCCACATTTAATAAAGTTAATTATTTTCCAGAACTAGGACTTTTTGTACAGAATATCGTTACTTGGGGATTTGCATTATACAATAAGCATATACAATAAACTCTCACAGAAATTAAGCTATACTTATATTATCACAAAGTAATTCTTAAATCCAACACTTTATTTCCCTGAAGGAATTTCAGATCCCTTAAGAAAGACATTTTCAGTACACATGGCAAAAACAAATCTGATGATGAAAACTGTATAGGATATTTATATTCACACAAGAACATCTATTCACCATCTTAACATTGAAGTTCCTAAGAAAAAGTAGGGAACAGATTAATTATGATTAGACATTCGGAAAAGAAAATGTTAAAACTCTTTCTTCCTCTGTGGTTTCTTTCAACTCAAGTAACGTGACAAAAAAATAAATTAAAACATTCTCCTTTGTGACTCATACTGTCTCACAGCATTGAAAGATTCTAATAAAAATGCACTGAGGCTGCACAAAACACTCTCAGGACACACTTAGTTCTTGTTTAAATTTTCTAAGAACAGCTCACTCTTGGGTATTTGATTCCCCTTAGGGAGTGAAGTAATTTATTGCATACTTCCCGCTGTCTATCCTCAGGTCCTAGAGCAGTAAGACCACACAAAGAGAGATTAAACAGATTTTTTTAAACTCTAGGATAGCTTCTAATAAGCCATTGAAGTAAAAGGTGCAGATGCATCTTTCTTGAGATTTATCATGGAATCATGGAAAAATAGGGCAGGAAGAAATCTCAAGGCCTCATCTGATTTGTCCTCCTGCCTTCATATAGGAGCCACTGTGCCCATATGTGTTTGGGTATGTGCTGTTGAGTCAATGCTGACTCCTGGAGACAACACCCAGTAATTTGTCTACTCTACTTTGAATATATTTAATAAAAAGGTTCCACCATCACCTACGTAACTTTGTTCTCTAAGGATAACTTAATTGTGATATATGGTTTTTATATTATAGATTTTAATATGAAATATGAAAGGTATTCTGTATTCAAACTGAAAAAAAAAATGGAGGCAGCTGTTACCCATATCCTTTGTGTTTTAACAGTGTTCATTTACTTATAAACTTGTATTTGATTATATATGTAGATAGAGAGATAGAGAGATATGTATAGTTTATTGTGATTTGTTTTACCCCTTCTTTTACTTCAAAGCAGTTTACAATAAACAAGGAACCACGGAAGGAAAGAAAGGAATGCCATTTACTAACTGAATGAAAGACAGTGAATAAGAACAGGTTGTCAGAGGGCTTGCTGTATTCTGTGCCCGCCGCTAGATCCCCAAAGGCCAAGGTGAAGAGGTGAGTCTTCAAAGCTGATTTAAAAGCCTTCAAAGTAGGCTCTAGTTGTAATGTAGAGAGTAACTGATTCCGGAGTGTAGGGGAGAGATTGAAAAAAAGCAAGAATGCCAGGTGGATTCATATTTAGCATTTGAGAGAGAAGGAATGACAAGCTGTTTGTCATGTAGGAAATGTAAGGTAAGTTAGGGAGTGCAGGGAATAACGACATTGGAAAGATAAGAAGGGAATCCCATGTAAAGAGTTTTATGAGTTAGCACAAAAAGTTTGTACTGAATCCAAAAAAGTATTGGTATCCAGTGGTTCAAATAAAGTAACAGGGTTATATGGCTATGTTTTTGGTTGCAAGTCAATATTCTGACTATTCTGTTCTTCAAAGTTTGTAATCTTTTTATATTAGATAGATGCCCATATAAATAGTGTTGCAATAGTTAACTCTGGGTAAAATTAGGGCACAAGTCAAGGTCAGCATGATGGGAATATCAAGAAATGGTCAGAGAATATGAAATATATGCAGGACTGGAAAGAACGGACTACAGCACTGAATCAATGGTGATTCTGAAGCATCTAAAGGAATCCATGAGAACAATTGCAGGACCCTCAAGTTGTGGGCAGCTGAAGGTTGTGAGGACGAACAGTAACAGAGGTGGCAGTAAATTCAAAAGGATTTGATATGAGTCTTTGTGAACCTAACCACTGTGTCACCTGTTCCAGGCAGAAGTTGAGGGGCATAAGATCAGGAAGGACTGGATTACTGTAGAGGACATTTGCAAAGTCAAAGGCTCTAATGCAGGCATTTTGAGTAGTTTAACGAGTCACATGAATGGGATATAGCCATAGTTGGCTATAATCTATTTAGAAGAGATAGAGAGGGTAGAAAAGGAGGATATCAAAAGCAATATTAAAGCTTCCGAAATGCAGGGGACGTGGAGAAAAGAAGAAGCGCTCTGGATTGTGTTGGAAAGAGGAGATGGCACTGCCATCCATATTGGTGTAGTCTACAGGCTTCCCACTCAAATTGAAGAGATGGATAGCAAATTGATTGTTGATATTGCAAAGATAGCCATGAAGGAGGAAATGATCACATTGGGTGACTTTAATCTACCCAATGTGGATTGGAGTGTTCCTTCTGCAAATCTGGAAAGAAGTAAAAAAATTGTGGATGCCTTCCAAGATGCATTACTTAAACAAATAGTGATGGAACCAACCAGTAAGAGTTCCGTGCTGCATTTAGTGCTCACCAATGGAGAAAGCATGTCGAATATCGAGGTGGGTGTTCATGTGAGCAGCAGTGATCATCACACAGTGTGATTTGAGATAAAAGTCAAGGTGGAATCCAATCACAGCAAACTCAAAGTCTTAGACTTCAAAAATGCTGACTTCAGTAAAATAGCCAAGTACCTGAAGGAGGAATTGGTAGGGTGGGAGGGGTTAAGGGAAGTGGAATTGCAATGGGCTAAACTAAAGAAAGCAATAGAAGGTGCAACATATACCTACATAAGGAAAGTAAATAAAAACAAGAGGAAAAGGAAACCTATTTGGTTCTCCAAAGAAGTGGCTGTACAAATAAAGGCAAAAACCACAGCTTTCACAAAATTCAGAAGCTTGCAAACAGAGGAACACAGAAAAGATTACAAGATCAAACTAAAAGAGACAAACAGAGAAATAAGGATAGCAAAATCAAAGGCAGAAGAAAAGATGGCTAAAGATGTGAAGTGTGGGGACAAGACTTTTTCAAGTATAAACACCAGTCTAAACACCAAACATTATAAACCAATTCCAATCATACAAAGTCTTAACCGTCATCATACACTATCAATACATGCACCAAATTGGCCTAATACAAAGGTAAATCACAACCGCCTTATACATATAAAACCTACCACGCTCCACCAACCAAATACCCAGCCAAACAAAAAAGAACCAACAATTTTATCATGCATCCTAACAAATGCTAGATCCATGAAAAACAAACTCCCTATCTTCACTGACCTCTTAAATGACAATAAACCTGACATACTTTGTGTTACAGAAACATGGTTATCTGACACAGATGCGGTCTACCTAAACCAGCTAAATAAGAATGACTACGACATTTATCATACACATAGAAACAGCAAAAAAGGAGGAGTGCTTATAATGACTAAAAAGGTCCTAAATGCTAAACAACAATCCTCCGAGATCATTAACAACACTGACACCCTCATCATAAAGATCGACCATGTTAAATTATGCTTGATATACAGACCACCTGACCATAAAACAGAAAATATGGATGTCCTAATAGAGCTTCTCAGTTCATCCACAGACCAGTGTCCAATAATAATGTTAGGAGATTTTAATCTCCCATCTCTACCCATCACATATTCAACCCTCTTTCTTGAATCTATACACGACATAGGCTTCCATCAAATAATTAATACAGAAACTCATATCAAAGGAGGAACATTAGACCTCATATTTCTCCCGGAAGTACTCCATAAACTTTTTAATCCGGAATCCCTACAGTACATACCGATCCCATGGTCAGACCACTACCTGATTAAGTTTAACATTACATACACAGACTCAAATAACAAAAGCAACCAGCAAGAACCCCTACCCCCCAAATTTAAAAAATTCAATGCAGATGATTTCCTAGACCTAACAATCCCTTACCTCTCCTTATCTCCTTCCAACCTTGTAGAGGCTATTACAACTTGGCATAATACAATCTCAAAAGCAGCAGCATATAACCAACCAAACAAGAGGAACATCCGTCCCAGATCTGGTGATGCCCCTTGGTTCAACAACACTTTAAAAGTTATGAAAAGAACACTCAGGAAAATTGAATCAAAGTGGCGCAAAACTAAATCCACATCACACAACGAACTCTATAATACTTATCTCAAAAACTACAAAGAAGCCACAGACAGCGCTAAAAAAAACTTCCACTCATCTATCCTAAATAAATCTATCAACAGACCAAGAGAATTATTCTCCATTGTCCAAAACCTAACTAAAAACACATACAATTCCAACCATGAAGCCAACGACATATCTCCCCAAACATTAGCAAATCACTACATAAACAAATCAAAAATAAATAATATCCTACCAATCCCACAAGCCATATCATACCAACCACTATCAGTTTCTTGGAATAAATTTTATCCCATAACAAAAGAGACCCTTAAGAATATAATGACGAACTTAAATAACACAACTTCTCACCTTGATCCCTGCCCAATAAACTGGATAAAGAACACCCTTCCAACATTATCCCCTTTCATAATACCACTAATCAATCTCTCACTAAATTAAGGTTACCTGCTGCCCATACTAAAGCATGCACAAATTAGACCCATATTAAAAAACAATACTATGGACAAAACCTCACCGAATTCTTATAGACCCTTCTCCAGTATACCATTTATGGCTAAACTCATAGAAAAAGTAGTTCAAACACAAACACAAGAATACATTGACACATCAGCTCCCCTTGACGACCAACAATATGGCTTTTGACCTGGTCATGGGGTAGACACTCTTTTAACGGTCCTCCTAGACACACTAGTAAGAGGAATAGACAGCCCTAAAAATGCATTCCTACTACTTTTCCTAGACATATCTGCCGCTTTCGACAGTGTCCAACATACACTAATGCTCAATATGCTCATACAAATAGGTGCCAACTCAATAGTTCTTAAATGGTTTACATCGTATCTATCCAACAGATCTCAAACTGTCAGGATCAACAATCAAACCTCTAACACATATAAACAGGAAATAGGCCTCCCCCAAGGTTCAGCGCTCTCTGCTCTTCTATTTAACATATATATACAACCAATTTGCAATATCTTTAAAAAATTTAAAATCCATTATCACATATACGCGGGTGACATCATGCTGTACATTCCTTTCACAATCCCTACGATTCCACTCCAACTATTAACAGATTGTTTCAAGGAACTAGCAACTTGGTTAGAAGACCACAACCTCTATATTAACCACTCCAAAACCGACATACTGATTGTAACAAAAAACAAATCTTTCACCCCCCCCCACCCACATTACACTTCAGAATCATGACATCCACATAAAAAAAGAAATAAAATACCTAGGGGTGATACTAGACACACACCTTAGTATGAACACACACATAAGAAATACAACAAAGAAAATATACTTTAAACTCAAAGTTTTAAAACAATTATGCCTTCTAGTTCACCAGCAAGACTTCCTAAGTATCATTCAAGCCATTATCACCCCACATTTTGACTTCGCCAACCTCTCTCTATTAGGCACAACTAACCAAAACATCAAAAGGCTCCAATTGGCTCAAAATGCTGCAGCCAGAACCATAATGAAGGTACACCCTTTCGAGCACATATCACCCTATCTAGCCAAACTACACTGGCTCCCCATTCAATGTAGAATAAACTATAAATTAATAATAACCACTTTTAAAGCATTAAATAACACTGCACCAGCTACTCTAAATAAACTAATCACTAAAGACACACCCCAATGTGCACATAGAAGAGGCAACGCCAATAAAATAAGGATTCCAAAAGAATTCACAAAGACCAAAAAAACAACTAATAAAAAAGCATTCTCCCATGCAGCCCCTATACTCTGGAACTCTCTACCTGATGAAATCAGAGCCTTAACCGACCTTAAAGACCTACGCAAAAACTTAAAAACTCACCTTTTTATCTCCCACTACGGATCAATGTCAAATTCTCAACCCCAAAACGAAAAAGGATAATCTATATAACACACGGAGACCAATACCGCAATGCCTCAAGATATTTTGACCTTGACACTGCCTATGATGTTTATACTGTTGAACTCTCTCCTACTAACTGTACATAGTTAATTATACATAGTTCTACAAAGTTTAATAGTTAAAAGTTCAATTGTTTATGCACATAGTTCATGATTGTTCAATGTAAAAACAGAAATGCCTTTCTGTCTCCTTATCTGTTTTATGTAAACCGCACCTGATCATCGGAAGGTTGCGGTATATAAAAGTTTGTTAAATAAATAAATAAAAAATAAAGTATATTTTGGAGAGGAGGAAAATTAGAGGTGGAATTACAGGACTCAAAAGTGCTGG
This sequence comes from Ichthyophis bannanicus, assembly GCA_033557465.1. Taxonomy (NCBI): domain Eukaryota; kingdom Metazoa; phylum Chordata; class Amphibia; order Gymnophiona; family Ichthyophiidae; genus Ichthyophis; species Ichthyophis bannanicus. Next base: position 106,463,419 of record CM066033.1, read on the forward strand.
GAACGGATTTGTGGAAAGTGCCATTGAAAAAGTGAGAATGCTAAACAAATACTTCTGCTCTGTTTTCACTAGAGAAAATCCTGGAGAAGGACCACCTGTGATTGACAAATATACAAATGGAAATGAAGTAGATACCACACCATGTGTCAGAACAGCTTGCAAAACTGAAAGTTAACAAGTCTATGGGACCAGATGGGATACACCCCAGGAAACTGAAAGAGCTCAGAGAGGTTCTTGCAGGGCCTTTAAAGGATTATTTTAAATAGATCCTTGGAGACAGAAGTTCCACTGGACTGGAGAAGGGCTGATGTGGTACCTCTCCACAAAAGTGTTAATAGGGAAGAAGTGACAAACTACAGACCAGTAAGCCTTACCTCGGTGGTGGGAAAAGTAATGGAGGTGCTCCTGAAAGAGTGAATAGTGGACTTCCTTGAAACCAACAGGTTGCATGATCTGAGGCAACTTGGTTTTACCAAAGGACGATTTTGCCAAACAAATCTGATTGAGTTCTTTGACTGGGTGACCAGAGAACTAGATCAAGGGCATGTGATGGATGTGATCTACCTAGATTTCAGCAAAGCCTTTGATACTGTTCCTCATAGGAGGCTTATCAATAAACTCAACAGCTTGGGGATGGGTCCCAAGATGGTGAACTGGATCAGAAATTGGTTGACTGACAGATGACAGAAGGTGACGGTAAATGGAACTCACTTGGATTAAAGGAAGGTGATTAGCGGTGTGCTATAGAGTTTGATATTGGGACCAGTATTGTTCAATATATTTGTGAGTGATCTGGCCAAAGGGCTGAATGAAAAAGTCTGTCTTTTTGCAGATGACACCAAAATTTGCAACAGAGTGGACTCACCTGAGAGAGTGGGGAACATGAGGAAAGATCTGCAAAAGCTGGAAGAATGGTCTAATGCAGTGTCATGCACTTGGGAAGCAGAAATCCAAGGGAAATGTATACAATAGGGGGCAAGAGATTGGTGTGCATGGACCAGGAGAAGGACCTCGGTGTGATTGTGTCTGATGATCTCAAGGTAGCTAAGCAGTGTGACAAGGCGGTGGAAAAAGCCAGAAAGATGCTGGGTTGTATACAGAGAGAAATTGCCAGCAGAAAGGAAGAGGTACTAATGCCACTGTACAAGTTGCTGGTGAGGCCTCACTTGTAACATTGTGTTCAGTTTTGGAGACCATATCTCGCAAAGGCTATAAAAAGTCTGGAAGCAGTTCAGAGGAAGGTGACCAAAATTATTTGGAGCTTGCATCAGAAGACTAATGAGAAGAGAATTGAAGACCTAAATATGTACACTCTGGAGGAGAGGAGGGACAGAGGAGATATTGTTCGGACCTTTAAATACTTAACTTTAATGGACAAACAAACTCTTCCAAAGACAAGGAATCTGTAAAACTAGAGGGCATAACATGAAGCTGCAAGGGGGTAAACTGAAAGGCAATGTCAGGAAATACTTTTTCACTGAAAGGGTGGTGGATTCTTGGAATGCCTCCTGATGGAAATGGTGGGGGCAACTACAGTGACAAAATTCAAAATGTCATGGGACAGACATAGTGGATCCCTTTATAGCAACACGATGAAGTCAATATAAGCATAACTATCTCTTATATCTGAACAAATAGGAGTGACCTACACGGAGCGGTGGGTACACCCCTGAACAAAGGCATGGGGAGAGGTGACCTGCATGGAGCGGCAGGTGCACCTACTCTTGCCGCCTTTCTGGGCAGACTTGATGGACCATACTGGTCTTTATCTGCATCATATACTATGTTACTATGAGTGACCTCGGCAATGGGCTAAGGAAAATGTTAAATGAAAGCAGGGCAAGAACCCTGGGGGACACCACAAAATAAGTGAAAAGATATTGAAAAGGAGCAACCTGCTGACACTGAAAAAAGACTGGCCAGTCAAGAAAGATAAAAACAAGATAGATAGATCTACACAGATATGGTTTATTGTATATTTTACTTTTCCCTCTCACTTGGTTTGCAGCTTGTCGTGCTGTGAGGGCTTGCATGCATCAGTGATGCTGAGAGCTAAACTATCGGTAGTTTAACTACTGGCAGGGTCTCCCAAGATGGACAGGTCTCAGCTGAGGTGCCAGACCAAGACAAACCACCCATCTGGGCAGCAGCAGAATGGGACAGTGTTGACGGTGGAGGATCACATTTTTGTGACAACGGCAACAACACCAAACTTAAACTGCGCGGAAGAAAGGTCTGGCAATCTACTTCTGTATCTTGCCATGAAAACCCAATGGATAGTTACAACAAAACAAATTGTGCTATGGTGCTGGAAGATGAGACCCCCAGGTCAGAAGGCACTCAACTAGCTACTGGGGAAGAGCTGAAGACTTTTCAGAGTAAAGCCAGCATTTATGATGTGGTTGGATCAAAGCCCTCGGGAAGTCTGACTGCTGATGTAGCTGCGCATGAAATGAGAGTCAGAAGCTGTAAAGATGTCTTACACATTGGAACATGGAACGTACGAAGCATGAACCAAGGGAAGTTGGAGGTGGTCAAGAATGAAATGGAATGTGTACAACTTGATCTGTTGGGTGTCAGCGAATTGAAATGGACTGGCATGGGGCACTTTGCATCAGATGATCACATGGTCTACTATGCTGGAAATGAAAGACAAAGAAGAAATGGTGTTGCATTTATAATAAAGAAGAAACTTGCAAGAACTGTAATGAAATACAATGCAGTCAGCGAATGCTTAATCTCTATTCGTCTATGAGGATTGCCTATCAACACAACTATAATTCAAGTATATGCCCCAACAACAGCTGCTGAAGAGAATGAAATTGAAGAGTTCTATGAACAAGTACAAGCTGAAATTGACAGAACATGCAAACAGGATATCCTGATAGTCATGAGTGACTGGAACGCAAAAGTTGGCAACAAAGAAGAAGACAAAGTAGTTGGAAAATATGGACTTGGCAACAGAAATGAAGCTGGAGAAAGACTGATAGAATTCTGCAAGACCAATGATCTATTCATCTCAAACACCTTCTTCCAGCAACACAAGCGGCGACTGTACACATGGACTTCACCGAATGGATTATATAAAAATCAAATTGACTACATATGTGGAAGTCAACGATGGAAAAGCTTTGTAACATCAACAAAGACAAAACCTGGAGCTGACTGTGGTACAGATCATCAACTACTAGTATGCAAACTCAAGCTAAAGTTGAAAAAGAGCAAACCACTCATGAATGCAGCAAAATATGACCTTGAGAATATACCACTGGAATTTAAAGACTGCCTGCAAAATTGATTTGCTGCTTTAGATACAAATGACAGAACTCCGGAAGAGTTATGGAATGACATCAAGGAGGTTGTGTTGGAAGAAAGCGAGAAGTCTCTACAAAAGGTGAAAAAGCAAAAACGGCCAAAATGGATGACGGAAGAAACTCTGAAAATTGCCCAGAAACGCAGAGAAGCTAAAGCCAGAGGAGAAAGAAAGACAATCGCAGAACTCAACAGAGATTTCCAGCGTGCAGCAAGACAGGACAAGGAAAAGTACTACAATGACACTTGCAAGGAAATAGAAGCAGAAACTATTAGAGGAAGAACAAGATCGGCTTTCCTAAAGCTACGAGAGTTAAAGAAAAAGTTCCAGCCTCGAATTGGAATGTTACAAGATGCTCAAGGTTCTATGTTGAATGATGCTGAGAAGATCAAGAAAAGGTGGAAGGAATATACAGAGTTTTTATATGATAAAGATCAAGTGGACCAACAGCCGTTTCAACCTGTACCTTATGATCGGGAACCATTGGTGATGAAAGAAGAAGTTGAAGCAGCATTGAAAGCCTTATCAAAGAACAAAGCACCAGGCATTGATAGCATTTCCATAGAAGTATTGCAGCAATCTGATGCAGCTGTTACCGTACTCACAAGGCTCTGCCAAGAAATATGGAAGACAACATCATGGCCAACTGACTGGAAAAGATCTGTATTTATACCAATACTAAAGAAAGGTGATCCAACTGACTGTGGAAATTATCGCACAATCGCTCTGATCCCACATGCCAGCAAGATTCTACTGAAGATTATTCAAAAGAGACTACAACCATACCTGGAACAAGAACTACCTGAAGTGCAAGCAGGGTTCAGGAAAGGGCGAGGAACGAGAGACATCATTGCGGATGTGAGATGGATCCTTGATAAGACTAAAGAATACCAAAAGGATATCTATTTGTGCTTTATCGACTATAGCAAGGCTTTTGACTGTGTAAACCATGAGAAACTCTGGGCCACATTAAGAAGCACGGGTATACCAGAACACCTGGTCGTTCTCTTGCGCAATCTGTACATTGATCAAGAAGCAACAGTTCGAACGGAAAAAGGAGAAACAGAATGGTTTAAAATAAGCAAAGGTGTAAGACAAGGCTGCATACTTTCCCCCTACCTGTTTAATTTATATGCAGAACAAATCATCAGAGAAGCAGGATTGTATGAAGACAACAGAGGTGTGAAGATTGCTGGAAGACTCATCAACAACCTTCGCTATGCTGATGATACCACATTACTGGCGGAAAGTGAAGATGATCTGAAACATTTGCTTCTCACAATCAAAGAACATAGTCTCAAAATGGGCCTGCACCTTAATGTAAAGAAGACAAAGATCATGACAACTGGCATAATCAACAGGTTCATCGTTGAAGGAGAAGAAATTGAAATTGTGAACAACTTTAACCTACTTGGATCAACTATCAGTAAAGAAGCAACAAGCAGTCAAGAAATCAGACGACGCATTGCTCTTGGCAGAATGGCTATGAAAGACCTAGATAAGATTCTCAAGAGCAGAGATGTCTCTCTCCATACAAAGATTCGACTTGTTCAAGCCATGGTATTTTCAATAACATCATATGGATGTGAAAGCTGGACAGTGAAAAAGATAGACAGGAAGAAAATTGATGCCTTTGAATTATGGTGCTGGCGGCGAATACTGTGTATACCATGGACTGCCCGAAGAACAAACCAGTTGGTACTAGAGATCAAACCTAAGCTTTCTTTAGAAGCTCAGATGACAAGACTTCGACTTTCATACTTTGGACACATCATGCGAAGAGTGAGATCATTAGAGTAAGACATTATGCTTGGCAAGATAGAAGGTGAACGTAAAAGAGGAAGGCCAGCAATGAGATGGATCGAAACAATAACAGCAGCTACGGGTACCAGTCTGTCAACAATGAGCCGCCTGACTGAAGACCGAACACAATTTAGGATAGCTATCCAGAGGGTCGCCATGAGTCGACTCCGACTCGACGGCACTTAACAACAATAACAACATATTTTACTTTCTATTCCACAATTCAAAAGCATATAAGAGTGGTTTGCAAATAAAATAAAATCAATTTGGAGAGGAAAGAGTGAGTTACAATTTCTGATAGAGAGGAAGAAGACAGAGCAGAGAGGTAGAGAGAGAGAGAGAGAGAGAGAGAGAGAAGTATAGATATATGTCTAAATAGATAGATAGGAGTTAGTGGGTCTTTCTCCTGCTCCCACGTTACACCAACAACCTTGGTAAGCCAGGGGATAGTCATTGGGGGTATTCCAGGTGAAGGGTGATGTCATTTGTGTGTGTGTCTTTGGAGAAGGGGGGTGCTTTTCACAACTTCTGGGGGATGGATGGAGGGGGGGGGGCACAGGCTTACCTCAGGTGGGATTGGAAGGGGGATTAAACACTTATCTTGGGAGGTGTGGTGGGAGAGGCTGCCAGAGGGTGTTTCTGGAGTTGGGGGATGCAGGTTGGGGAGGGGGTCCGATGTCTACATTGACATATGCTCCTGTCAAAAGGCACTTATTCATGCCTGGAGGCAGGTGTAAATGACGATGCTTACCTTTTTTTCTCTAGACATGGATTCCCATTATAAAATAAAAAATCTGCATCTGCATGGTGAACCCTGCCCACACCACTCCCCACTGGTTCTGTAGATGTGTGGAGCCTTCCCAAATCTACAAAAAACAGGTTCTATTGAGATGTGTATTTCAAACTCTACATTTCACTGCTGCTTTTTGGACGTGGGGATGCTTCTTAAATGCCCCCTCACCTTTGTCCACATACTTATTCATGCCTTCAAAACAATTGAACAGATTGGTGAGGCAGGATTTCCCTTAGGTACACCTATGTTGATTTTACCCCATTAAACCATGTTTGTCCAAGTGTTCAGTAATTTTGTTTTTCGTAATGGTTTCCAGCATTTTGTCCAGCATCAACATTAGGTTTACTGGTCTGTAGTTTCCCAGATCACCTCTGGAGCCAGTATTATAAATAGGCTTTATGTTGTCCTCCCTCCAATCTTCTGGTAACATAGACAATTTTAATGATTTGTTCCCAAATTAGATACTGTGGGCCCCATTCTGATCTGGGCCCTTCCGGCCCATCTGGACATCCAAAATCTGGATGGGCCAGATTTGCACCCGATTCTGCAGCTGTGGGAGCTCCTGAGGAAGTAGAATTGGATGCAAAGCTCCTGGATGGGCAGGATGTGCCCCGATTCTGTGCTGCGGGATGAACAGCTTCCACCCTGTCTAATCCAGCCAAAGCACCTGTATGGAGCCTCAGCGCCATGGTGTCCCATCACTATGGTACCGGGACACCATGCAGGAGCCCCGCTGCTCTGCAAAATTTAAAGATTGCTGTTCCCCACTGCCCGACCCCTGAAGGGGCCTGCCAAGGCTAAGATCGGGTTGCGGAGAACCTCCTAGTGCTCCTTACCTCTTGTGGGGGGGAGTCCTCCAGTGGAAATCCCCATCTTTGGGGAGACTTATTCCACCTCTGGGTAGAATAGGTCCCCCATCTCTCCACACCGGACATACAGGGCTGCAACCAGAATCGGCCCAGTACGTCCGTGTTGTGCAACACACCCCCACACCACCCACTCTCCTCCCAGTCACCACCCCTTCCCGCTCCCGTCTGGAGTTCTCCACACAACTGCACTATATGTGTGTGGAGCTCCTGGTTGAGAATAGCAGGACAGAGAATAGCGGGTCTTGTATGTCTACTCCAGACATACATCCCCTCTATTCCCTGTTCGGAATGACCCCCTTTATGTTCTATGTAAAGCTTGTCAGATTCTAATATAACCCCCATTCTGTTTAATATGTTGTTTTTCTAACTGTCCTACAGTATATAACTGTGGAAACATTATGAAAACTGCTTTGATTCAAGGAAAAACATTGTATAAAAACTATTAAATAAATATATAAGGTTGAAAATCATTAATAGCAGTTTTGTGATTTCATCTTTGAGTTCTCTCAGCACTTTTGGGTGTATATCATCTGGTTGAGGTGATTTTCTGCTCTTTATTTATCAGTTTTTACTACTACATCTTCCAGGTTCACTCAACACAATTAAATACCCTTTCTGCCATGTCTTCCTCACATCTTCCTCAGTAAAGACCACAACAAAGAATGGATGTGATGTCTCAGCAATGTACTTGTCCTTCCTGAGTGCCACTTTTATGCCTTGATCATCTAATGGTCTAACGGACTCCTTCCCCAACTTTTGTTTCATGTATACTTAAAGACTTTTATTGTGAGTTTTTGTCTCTTTGGCAAGCATCTTTTCAACTTATCTTTTTGTATTCCTTATCAGTGCCTTCCATTTAGCTTGCCAAAGCTTACGGTGTTTCCGATTTTCTTCATTTGTTTCCTTTTTCCATTTTTTGAAAGATGTTTTCTTGGCTTCAGTAGCCTCTTTCAACAAAACTGGTTGTCTTTTGGCCTTCCTTGTGCCTTTCTCAATGCATAGAGATATCTGGTCTGTGTTTTTTAAACAATATCCATCCCTAATCCGTTTAGTATTTTTCTAACCATTCTCCTCATTTTATCATAGCCTCCCTTTTTGAAAATTAAATACGGACACTTTAGATTTCCTTTGCATACTCACTCCATTTATTAAGTGAAATGTGATCATATTATAATCACTAATGCTAAATAGTCCCAACATAGCAGTAGCATAAATTCCACTTAAGCAGCCCCTGCCATGCGGGGGGGGGGGGGGGGGCCCGCAGGCAGCTGTAACCTCCCTTCAAGAACCGCAACTTACTTGAATTTGTTTGCCGTACCGCCTATGGTCGAGTCTTGGCGCTGTCACCTCCTGGGCCAAAGTCTTGCAATAGTAGCTGCACCATAATACTTCAGCCTGGGAGGTAACAGCTGCCTACAGCAGAAGCAGTGCAGCAAAGTTTTCTGCACATGGAGGGCATGCGGCAATGGTGGGTGCCATGGGGGGGTGACAATGGGGGCCACCATGGAGGGCCCTCCGAAAGGTTTTGCTTAGGGGCTCCTCATTAGACCTTTTGCCACTGCAACACAGCTTCTTTACTGAATCCTGTGTTCAATAAACAACTATGTCAGAAATAGCTCATTCTCTAGTCCAGCGTTTTTCAACCACTGTGCCGCGGCACACTAGTGTGCCATGAGATATTGTCTGGTGTGCCGTGGGAAAAATTCCGATTTCATCCGTAACATGTGGCCTCGGCTCACAAATAGACCAATCATTAGATTCTAATGATTGGTCTATTTGTGAGCCGAAGCGCATGTTACGGACTATAAATAGCTCCGGTGTCACTGTTACACTGACAGGAGAAGACATCGCAGTAGATCGCCGATGCGCAGAAGAGCACAGAAGGATCTGGACTCTGGAGGATTATCGCGGACCGCAGCACAGAAGAGCGCTGAGTGATGGATCTGGAGGAGACAGGAGCAGAAGAGCGCTGACTGATGGATCTGGATGGAGTGCTGAGTGTGACGGACAGCGGCTATCTGGAGGAGACAAGCGCAGTAAGTACTGAGTGACAGTGAGACAGGAATAGATACTGCAGTGATGGACAAATTTTTGAAAAGGAAAGAACTGGATTCTGAACAAAATTCGGAGACAGATAAGAGCCCAAGTATGAGTGGGGATCAAAAGAAAGCAAAGATGGTTAGCTCAAGGAAATTCTCTGGCACAAGGCAATATAGCGAAAGCTATATTTCATTTGGATTTACTTTCACCGGAGATGCAAAGAAACCAACTCCACTGTGTGTGGTTTGTGGTGAAAAGCTATCTAACAGTGCTATGGTCCCAAGTAAACTTAAACGCCATCTCCAAATGAAACACCTTTCGCTTCAAAACAAGAATGCGGACTTTTTTGTTCGCCTGCGTGAAAACACGGAGAAACAGGCAACTTTCATGAGAAAAACCACAAAGGTAAATGAAAGAGCTCTTAAAGCTAGCTATCAAGTTGCTGAACTTATAGCCAAGTCAAAAAAGTCGCACACTGTGGCAGAGACATTAATACTTCCCGCCTGCAAAGCTATTGTAGAGGAGATGCTCGGACCTGAAGCAGCTAAGGAAATAGACAAAGTCCCTCTCTCAGACAACACAATTTCCAGACGTATTAATGACATGTCTGCAGACATAGAAAGTGTGGTTTTGGAAAAGATCCGTATCAGTGAGAAATTTGCATTGCAACTTGACGAGTCTACTGATATCAGTGGACATGCTCAACTCTTGGCCAATGTGCGTTTTGTGGATGGTGATGCAATTAGAGAAAACTTCTTTTTTTGCAAGGCATTGCCAGAAAAAACAACAGGAGAAGAAATTTTTCGGGTCACATCAGAATACCTTGAACAAGGAGGACTTAAGTGGGAAAACTGCACAAGTGTCTGCACCGATGGAGCTGCAGCCATGGTCGGGCGCACCAAAGGCTTTGTAAGCAGAGTGAAGGAAAGAAATCCAGATGTGATTGTTACGCATTGTTTTTTACACCGTGAGGCCCTCGTAGCCAAGACTTTACCAGCAGACCTAGTTCCTGTGTTGGATGATGTTGTGCGCATGGTAAACTTTGTAAAGTCACGACCCGTGAAAAGTCGCATGTTTGCAGCTTTGTGTGAGGAGATGGGAGCGAAGCATAAAACCTTGCTGTTTCATACGGAGGTCCGGTGGTTGTCGCGTGGCAAGGTCTTGGTTCGTGTGTATGAGCTGCGGGAGGAACTTAAAGTGTTTCTGACAAATGAGAGGTCAGATTACGAAAAGCTGCTTACAAGTGATGAGTGGTGTGCAAGGCTGGCATACCTGGCAGATATTTTTCATCATCTGAATGAGCTGAACACACGAATGCAAGGCCGAAATGAAAATCTGCTTACAAGTACAGATAAAATAAATGGATTCCGTTCAAAGGTGCAACTCTGGAATCAACAAGTGGAAAGTGGCAATTTTGAAATGTTCACACTCACCAAGCAATGGCAAGGTGTTCACACTGCTGCACTGGGTGAGATAATAGTTAAACATTTAAAAACTCTCGAGGAGAAGTTGTCATGTTATTTCTCTTCAGTCTCCACTGAATGCCTTGACTGGGTTAGGGACCCTTATAGCTCAGCATCAGTTGGTGGAAAGGACATGACTTTACAGGAGCAGGAGGAACTAACTGAACTGAGACAAAATCGTGGTTTCAAGCTAAGATTTGATGATCTACCTTTGGACAGTTTTTGGTTGGATACTGCCAAGGAGTTCCCCGTTCTGGCAAACAAAGCTATTTTGACATTGCTCCCATTTTCCACTACATATCTGTGTGAGATGAGCTTTTCAAGCCTGATTGCTATAAAAACTAAAGACAGAGAGAGACTGAGAGCTGTTGACGAAGAGCTACGTGTGTGTCTTTCTTCGATTCCTGCCAGAATATCAGCTTTGTGTTCAGCCAAACAGGCCCAGGTTTCGCACTGAGTAAGTAAACAGAAATATGAACAATTATAAAATACTTTATTATTTCATAATAAAGTAATTATAAAATAATTTCTTTGTGTTTGATTCCTATTCAAGAGAATTACTTTATATATAGTCAATATAGGCACAGAGGTAAAGTTTTTTAACATTTTCTAATGGTGGTGTGCCTCGTGATTCTTTTCATGAAAAAAGTGTGCCTTTGCACAAAAAAGGTTGAAAAACACTGCTCTAGTCAGTTCTTGAACCAGCTGCTCCATGAAGCAGCCATTTATTTCATCTACTAACTCTACCTCACTAACATGCCCTGATGTGATATTTCTCCTATCTGTATTGGAGTAATTGAAATCCTCCATTTATTGTGTTGTCAATTTTGCTAGTTTTCCTAATTTCTGATAACAATTCATCATCTCTCTGCTCATTCTGTCCAGGCAGATGGTACCACTATTTTCTTTCCCGTCACACATTGCATTTCTATCCATAAGGATGGAATGGCATATTTCATTTTCTGCAGAATTTGTATTCTGTTTGACTCACTGCCCTTCCACCAATTTGATTCAGTCTATCTTTGTGATATAATTTAGACACTGGTATCACAGTGTCCCATTGGTTGTACACTTAGGGCCCTATATTAGGTTGGGCAGACTATGCGCCCCTACTGCACATAGCCCTGCCTGTCAACCCTTAACCTTGGATATTCAATACCGGGGCCATATGCGGCACTGCCATTGAATATCTGGGGATCACTGCAGACACCGGAAGCCACAGTAGCTAAGCGGGCCCTAGCGATATTGCATGCTACCCTTTTAGCTCCTGCACCTTAAAGATAGGTAAGGATTTTCCTCGCCTATCTTTGGGTAACTGTTCATAGAATGGCATCCATAGCTACTGTTATTGTATCACTCTATTGCATTGTTGGCCTTCCTCTATAGTGCTGACCTTCAACCTTGCCAAGCATGATGTCTTTCTCTAATGATCTTTCTTTTCTCAAGATGTGTTTAAAATATGAATGTTAAAGTCTTGACTTTTAAGCTTCTAAAAAAAGCTAGTGTTGATCAATTTGTTCTCCAAGCAGTCTATGGTATACACAGTATTCTTCACCAGCACCATAATTCAAAGGCATCCATATGACGTTATTGAAATAACAGTAGTTTGGAGAAGCCTATCAAAAGCAATGTGTGGTATGGCAGATTTCTTGACTGCTTGTCATTTCTTTATTGATTATTGATTTAAGCAGCTTAAAGTTGTCTACTGTTTCTACTTCTCTATCTAGGATGAAATTATTCATTTTGTCACTTCTAGAGGTCTTAGTCTTCATCATGCTAAGGTGAAGACCCATTTTAAGACTATGTTCCTTGATCTTGATAAGCAGATGTTTCAGATCATCTTCACTTTCATCCTGTTGATGAGTCTTCATACAGTCCTGGCTCTCCGATGATTTGTTCTGCATATAAATTATACAGATATGGGATAAGTTTGCATAGCAACTTAGGTACATAAATAGCACATAACCTTAGACAGATCCCTTATAGAATCAGTCCCTAACTGTACAGTCTGTTTTAGGGCAAGAAATGGGTGAGTTTTGGTATAGGCATCTGAGCTGTTAATACATTAATCTCATGGCACCTGTATAGAAACATGCAGGGAACACCACCAACAGTTCGTGCACAGACTTTGCACTTTCGTGTGGTAAATGAAAAACTTTGACACACTTTAGTGAAAGAGCCCCTCAGTTTTTCTGCTATTTCCTTATCATCCCTGAGCATTTCCTTTACCTTTTGGTCATTTAGTTGTCCGACTCCGTGAAGGAATTTTTATTTTACATATACTTGAAAAAGAGTTTTGTTTGAACTTTTCCCTCTATGGCAAGTTTCTTTTCAAAGTTCCATCAGAATTTCCGGCCAGTGTTTGTGTTCATCCCTGTTCTCCTCATTGGAATCTGCTTGCCATTTTCTGAATAATGCACTTTTGGTTTGCTCTGCATTTTTCACTTTACCATTAAACCAGGTTGGCCATCGTTTGATATTTTTTTAAAGCGTTACTCCGCAATGGTATTTTTACATAATGTCTGCACCTAATGAAAACTAGGGGTGTGCATTTCATGTTCAATTGACCTTTTGTTTGTACACCTAAATTTTAAGAATGCGTACAAATTGCTGTGTATGCACTATGAGGCCAATTCCATTGTGTGAGTCCCCCGCCTGTCAGATCGGTCAGAATCGGGCCATGCTCTAGTGCACCCGATTCTGATCCCATGGGGGCTAGAGATGCATGCAGGATCAGAATTGGGTCTACCAGCCTAGATGTGCAGACTGTGCCCTGATTCTGGCCACTTGGATGTCCAGCAACTCCTTGACTAGCCCAGCCAGGCTCCTGCATGGAGCAGTGGTGGCATGGTGTCCTGTTGCCATGTCACTGTGGCTCAATGCAGGAGCCACAATCACTGGTGGAATGTCAGATTCTTCTTTCCCTGTAGTCGGATCCCCATTCAGGCCTACTGTTGCCAGGGTCAGGCCGCGGGGATCCCCTTGCACCCCCTCACCTTTGTTTCCGGGCCTGGGCCATCCATTGTCCTCCATTCAGGGGGACTTATTCCACCTCAGAATCAGCCCTGTATGTCTGGAGTCATGTCCCTGCCCACAGCCCACCCTCTCTTCACCTCTGGACCGCCCCCTCTAACATAAGAACAGAGCTCCCACACAGGCTGCCTATACAGTGGTGTGCAAAAGTCTGGAATCACTTGTAAATTTGACGTTTTTTCAACTTTGTGACCTTATATCTTAATTTATTTTTCCTCCCAGTGGCTTTTTCTGTGTATCTCATGATAAGTGATAGATTTGGCTATTAGGGCCAACTTTAAGTATTGGCTTGGCCCTTATTTTCTGAGTTTTTTCCCCATAGCTGTCCTGTTGATAGATTTTCTGTGAAAATCGTGTAATGTACATCATTGGCCAATGATATATTATTGTAAGTATGCTTTAAAATATTATGGACGCCCGCCAGGTTTCCTTCAAATTAATGTGTGTGGCCTTGAAAAAGGCTTTGTTTATGTTCAGTGATGGCTCAATATTAGATGGGAAACCCTTTGTTCTTGATCACCTGACTGCACCTTGTCAGCATTGAATGAACCAGTCTGACAAGGTGATTGTTGGTGACAACATGGTTCCAAGCTGCAATGAGTGACTCAATCAGCTCACGCTTTGATGTTGGATACCTCTTGGATATTTCCAAGGCCACCTTGTGCCACAGGTTCTTGACTGGATTCAGATCTGGAGACTGGGCAGGCCAGTCCATTGACTTGATGTTGTTTTGCTGCTTTCAGCTGATCACCTGTCTGGAGCAATGGCAGGGTGCATTGTCATCTTGGAACAGGAACTGGCCAGGAAACAGCTGGTGTGCTGATGGCACCATGCACTTTTGCAGTATGGTGATGTACTTGGCCCCGTTGACCATTCCATCAATGATGTGAAGATGTCCAACGCCACTGGCAGCCATGCAGCCCCAGACCATGACCTTCAAAGGATGCTTCACAGTGAGGTTGAGACACTCAGGCTTGAGTTCCTCTCCAGGAAATCTCCTCACATAGGTGTGGGCCTGGTTACCAAACAGGCAAAAGGTGCTTTCATCCCTGAATAGCACTTTTTCCCACATTTCAGTCAACCAGTTTGAGTGCTTTCTCAACCACACGATCCGGTTGTGCCTTTGTATGTCAGTCATCAGTGACTTATTCCGTGCTTTGCAGCCCCAGAGACCAAACTGCAGGCACCGGCGACAAACTGTTGATGAGCTGACACTGATCTCACTCTTGTCTGACCACTCTCAAAGTAGCTGAGGAGAGGTCAACTTGCGATTAGTCAGTGAAATGTGTCATAGTGCACGGTCCTGGCGTGATGTTGATGCACGTGGACGACCTGAACGAGGTTTGTCCACCACTAAACCCATTTCTTTCTTCTTCTGTACAATCTTAACAACAGCACTCTGACTGTAGCCAACTTTCCTGGCTATCTGACGGCTTGAAAATCCTTCCTCGCTCATAAAGGACACACGAACATGCTCCTCCAATGTCAGGGTCCGAGTCATCTTCATGGTCGATTCAGAAAACGTATGAAATTCAAAAATTCTGCGCGTTTTTATAGCTGCACTGTTGGCTAGATATCTGCATTGTGATTGGTTAGTGAAACCAGCCTCCTGATTGGTCAGAAATAATGTGTGCATATTGGATAATCTCAATCCAGTTTTGACCCAGGATCTACAAAAATCACAGTAGCTAGCTCCCAGTGTCTGTACAGTATTTAAATTGGAAGCAAGGAATGCAAAAAAGTCAACTCTAATAGCCAAATGTATCCCTTTTAACATGGTAGAAAGATGAATATGCTGGGCTAACACAAAATTTAAAAGAAAACCCCAAAAACGTTAGAAAATATGAAAAACACAAAACTCACAAGTGATTCCAGACTTTTGCACACCACTGGTGCAGGGAGCTCTCTCAGCAAAGTAGCCATCCCGGTGTTTAGCGGGTCTGGACATCCAGATCAGATGTCCATCTCTGCTGAATGCGGGTCGGAATCTACCCCTATATCATTAGTGCACACTTAAATACAGATGTATAAAAATGCACACAAGCAATTTGCTTGTGCAGGGGGCACAGAATCATAATTTTGGTTTGTATGTTTATGTTTATGTTTGTCTTTGCAATGGATATGATGAAAATCTTGGTCATGCATATGCTTAATGCAGACTTTTCACCTGTGTTACTATTCCTTTGTGTTTATTTATAATTTCCTCATTTTATCACTGCCTCCCTCTTTAAAATAAAATATTGCAGTAGCACTTTTCTTTGGTGTCCTAATTTTACTGATTATGACAAATTTGATCACACTGTAATCACTCTTGCCAAGCACACCCAACACCATGTCTTGTGTTCCTCTAAGGACTAGGACTAAAGTCGCTTCCCCTCTTGTCATTTCTGAGACTTTAGCAAATCTATCCCTTGTGATTCCCCCTCCACCTTTTGCTCATTTTTCAACAATTTTTAACAGACATAAAAATGTCTGGTACATGGACAGTATATTAAGATACTGTATCATTCTCTTCATTACCTCTGTTCTAGAGCTTACTTTGTTCTCCTATTGCAAATCCACAACAGGTTATTGCTTTTATATAATTGGGTAAATGTATCTTGTTCCAAAAACATCTTTCCTGTTTGTGGCATTCCTTTTAAGTCTATAAAGTGATGCTGCTGTTTACTCTGCTGACCTTCTACTTCAGTAGTTTCATCTTTTATGGAATGAAATTGATTTTCTCATTTTGCCATGTAGCAATTCAGAGGAATGCCCCAATGACTCATCATTCCAAATGTGCATTGATACTAGAAACAAAGAATTTTGGATCTTTTCATCAACTATATTACTAATCAGAACATTTAAAGGAGATGCAGGTGAAACGTGTTTTAGCTTTAGAGACCAGTTGTTCTACTTCAAGATAAATAATATTTCTGTGAAAATACAATATTATTTAAGTTATTAATGGTTTTATTTGTGTGCTAAACAGGTTCCCACCTTCCAGAAATGGTGTAAAACTGATTTGAGTGTAATTTATGTAGGTAATCAGAAACTCTTTTCCTCAGTGATATTGAAAAATAGCAGTTTAAATGCATTCTTAAAGGTCCCAGTATACCAAAGCAGACAGCAAATGTCTCAGTATATTTTAATTTTCTGCCGTGTTCTTCTGGTGTCTGCAGTTCTTGTCACTTCAAAAAGAAGTTGCACATTTTGCAACATGAAACTCATAAAACTGAATTGTATCAAGAGTAGTAGCTTTGTCAGGTTAGACTTTTTTGTACAAATCTGATTTGTAACTGTACTACAGTTATTTTTACCTATTTAATCTCTCTTTAAGCCTGGCCATTGCAGCTGCCCTCCAGAACTCAGTGCAAGTGAGCTCTTAAACCAGTAGATAGGCGTTATTATTAAGCAATGATGGAGCACACCCAGGGTCGCTTTTACCTATGGGCAAAAGGGGCAGCTGCCCCCAGCCTCTGCATAACGGGGGCCCAGCTGCCCTGTTGCCCATTAGGTAAAAGAGTCCCTCTTCCTCCCTTCTACTCCTTCAGGCCCAAGAGAAGTGGGAGGTACTTAGCGAACTGACCAATGACTTACTGATTCAGGTCTGTTCACTAAAACACCGCTCACTCCACTTGCAAGCGGCTTTAAGGGAATAGAAGACAGGAACAAGGCCACTGACTGCTGTTCTGGTGGAAGGGGGGCTATGAATGGGGGAGCCTATGAATGAAGGGGGGGGGGACATTCTTAAACATTTGCCCATAAAGAGATGAAGCAGTCCTAAAGTGCCTGTTAGAAGGTATCTGTAAACCACTCTGATACACACAGTAAAGGGCGGTATATCAAGAGCCTAAAACCATAAACCATAAATCTCCTATCCTCCTGGGAACTATGAAAGCTACCAACACAGTATCCCCACCCCTGCTGTCCCACAAATTCACTGTAATGATCTATTAATTATTTTTACACAGCGCAATCCAATATCACTTTTAAGGAACATAACTTCCACTTCGGCGATATTGTTTTAGCGTGCATAAGCCTTCAAGCCCTCTTGATTAGTTTAATGATGCTTTATGGCTTTTATCCCTGGCTATCTTTTACTAAACATTGATGGGGAGAATTAAATTTCATAATTTCATATTCTAAACATATATTGATATTCGATACAAGAATGTTGGATGTTTTATAAATTCTATGACTAAACAGAAATATTTTAAAGAGATGAAGCTTAAACTTGTTACAGCTTTATTGACCAGTTGTTCTACTTGAAGGAGGGGTCTTGATCGAGAGGAGAATGAAGCAAGAGATCTGTTTGGGGGGGGATCAGATCAGGGTTCTTGTATATGGGAATCTGATCATGGGGAGGGGGGCTTGGGGGAGGAGTGATCATGAAGGAGATTGGATTGGGGGGGGTGATCTTGTGGAAAGATAACAGCTTTCCCTGTTGCTTCCATGTTTAATGTTTATTAAAATAATGTCACTGTGCTCATCTTTGCTTGCTACTGTATGCCTCCATTCCTTGTGTTATGGAGTCACTTCCTTTTCTACCTTTCAAATTTTGTTTTTCTTTTGGATTGGTGCTGTTGGTTTTTAAAGTGTCAAGTTTGGGAACAGATGTGCCTTTAAAATTTCCTTGGGAAGTTTTTACATCTTTCCATTTCCCAGGGAAGTGGGAAGTTGAGATGCCCAGCAATTCCCAACTGGGTAGGGGGTATGGGCAGGGGGTATGGGTTTTGAGTCATTTAGTGCTTGTAACTGGCCCTTTAGTTTGGAATGAATTACATTTGGAGCTTTGGGTGTTGCCTTGATTTTACAAAGAAGGTGAAACCCCCTCAATTAATTTATTTGTTATACATTTCTATACCGCCCCTTTCAAAGATCAGGGGCCATGGTAAAAAAAACCAGAACAAAACAGGAACTATTTACATATCCACTATGTACATGATTTACCCAAGTCAAGATGGTAAAGTAGCTTTGTAAACTCAGGTGTAAGGGGAGTTCTGAAGGGACAACATGTGTGTGTATGAGGGGATCAGAGAGTGTTGGGCATGATTTATTTATTTATTTACATTCTCTTATATACCGCGCTATTCAGCATCAGTGCGGTTTACATTGAACAAACTGAAATTACATTGAACAGGGCATTATAACTTGGAGATAACTATTTTACAGGGAACATGGGCTATGGAGGGTTAAGTGGCTTGCCCAAGACCACAAGGAGCACCTGTGGGACTAGAAACCCCAGTCCTTCCGGCCCAAGGTTGCTGTCCTCTAGTGGGATTTGAACCCCCGACCTTCCGGCCTGAAGTACCTTGCCCCAACCAATGATGGGGTGTGATGGGGTGTATGTTAGTGTTGTCTATAATGTTACCATAGTATTCCTTGAAAAGGAGTGTTTTGATCTCTTTTCTAAATACTTGGAGGTCTTTTATTGAATGGATTGTGTCTGGGAGGGAGTTCCATAGATTGGGAGCAGTGTAAGTGAATTTTCTGGAAATTTAGGAAAGTGTTATGCTCAGGAGTCAGATAAAAGTATTTTTCTGGTGGGATATTTGCTCTTTTTTTCCTGTTTTGGCTTATGGTTTTGTATATTTGTTACATGATGCTTTATTAAGTTATGTTTCAATTGTGTCTTTTGTAATTATTTGTTGTATTATTTCTCATTAAATTGTAAACCACAAAGATTATTTTGGGTCCGTGATATAGAAGTCTTGGAAATAAACAATTCACATGCTTTGCAGTGGTTTCCACTGTCAGCATCAGAGGTTCTTCCACCCTCCAACATCTATTATATCTGCTTATTTTTGGTTTTCAGGTTCCTTTTTTGCATTCTGCCCTTCACATCTTATGAGGGATGCCGGGGGCTTGCAGAAATGATTTTATGACTTCAAAGGAAGATTTCAGAGCAGATTTTAATAGCAACATACTCTGCAAAACATTCTTCTTTTATCAGTTAATAATGTTACTAACAGGTCTTTATTATGATTTTAATTAGGCTTCTTTTAGATTTTTGAACATCAATGCAGTCTACATAGTTTCTTTGAAACACATTATGGTAGGAAGTGAATCATGAGAGGGGCATATTTGGGTGAGAATAAGTCTGTATACATCATGGACTACTAAGCCCTTCTGTTTAAAAGTATGGAAGTATTTTATAAAAGGTTCAGCAATTGCAGAGCCTTTTTAAAAATATGTCTGGCCCTCCAAAGAAGCATATATATCTGACACCACACACAACAGAGAAGGCTATTCAAATATACATTAAGGGGCACGTTAAGTGCTGCAACAGCCCATAGAAATGAACGGGCAAATGCAGCATTTAACACAGGTTAATGCTACTTAACTTGCATTAACCTTTAGTAAACATGCCCCTAACTTTATATATGGATAAATAGCACCTGCTGTTATGTGCCATCGAGTCGATGCCAACTCCTGATGACCCCTAGGTCTTCTAAAATTCACTCCATATTATATTGACGGCAGAGAGAACAACTGGAAGCCACACAATGCATTATGTCTTTGCCTTCCAGAGAAGCTTTAAAAAATGCAGTCAGAACTAGCCAAACCTGCAGGCTATATTTGCATTTTTTATTTAATCAACCACACAAATGAATTAATTCAGACAGTCATCTCTAGCTGGAGTGCCCTTTGCTACATTAGTATTGATGCAAATGTGCTGTTGTAACAATGGAAATGTCACCATCATTACTCAGGAACTCTTTTTCAAACATGCATTAGGTTTTTGCACTTAACACACACTTAGTGCTAAAACTAACATGCGTTAAGTGCAAAGCCTCTATGGTAACTGTTGGGTCATAGCCAACATGTTCCCGGCAATTAATGCACAGTGCAATTGGCACAGGTGAACCTAAGTCCATCTATTTATTTATTTATTTAACTGGTCTTAAATACCTCTCTATTTTGCAGTCAGAGTGGTTTACAATTAACATTACAACAGTGAAGTATTGCACATAGAACAGGAAAATAAACCTGGAGAACTTGAAAAGGTTTATCTAACTTGTTCAACAAGATAAAGTTCCTATGCAGCAAGAGTCTGAAAAGCGGGGATGAGCTGTTAGTCCATAAAAGTTCCTTCCCCCTGTGGTATGTACTCATAGTACTGTTAGAATAAATGTGTTTTTAGTGTCCTGCAGAACCTTGAGAGATCAGGGTTACCTCGGATTTAATCTGGGAGGGAGTTCCAGAGGGTTTGTGCATACAATAAGAATGCTCGGTTACAGGACATTGGGCTGCTCTTTATTCTTGCTGCAGGGGTCATGAGTGCTTTACACATGCTCTGCCTTCTCATTCTGTTGTAAGGAGTCAAGTATATGATGGATGAGAGTGAGTCTGTGGATAAGTTATGTATTGCTTTAAATATCGTGAGTAGTGCTTTGTATTTTATATGGACTGCTACTGTTAGTCAATATAGGTGCATTAAAATAGGTGTGATGTGTTCCAACCTGGAGGCTCCATATAGGGCATGGGCAACAATATTTTGGGCCATTTCAAGAGGCAGCAATATGTATTTTGGTAGACCTTGGGGAATAATATTGCAGAAGTCAAAATGTGGAAAGATGGGAGCTTGGAAAACCGTGAGGAAGTCAAGGGTGTCCAAGAGTGGAAGTAAGTGGTGGAGTGTTCTTATACTGCTTTAGTGGTGCTGTTGATATGGGTCTGCATGGTTAGTTGATGGTTGAGGGTGACTTTGAGAAATCGTACCTCCTGTTTCACCTCCAGCTCTGCATCCCTTATGTCTAGAGCTGATGGGGAGGTAACAGTCTGATATCTGGTTATGAACAGAACTTTTTTTTTTAGTTAACTGTCAGATTGTGCTTGGAGAGCTATAGTTAGACTGCCTCAAAGCAATCTAATAATTTTGTGTAGCTAGGTTTGTCTGCGGAGAAGGATGCATACAGCATAATGTTGTTAGCATACACATGGTAGTGTATATTAAAGGATTGCATTAGGGAGAACATAGGCTGAATGTACATATTAAATAATAAGGAAGATAAGGTTCATCCCTGTATGTGGTTGATGAGTGTGGCCCTATTTTTACTTGATGTAGGCACCCTGTACGGTGGCATTAGTTGCACTGGAGCTAATTGCAACATTGACAGTGCACAATATGTTCTGGGGCAATTTCTCCAAATGGGTTAATTTTGCCCATACCATGACAGTCATGTACCTTACTTCTAAACCAGGGTATGTGGAGCATGATCTCAGGCTCTGAAATTAACTGCTAATGATCAGTGTAGTACTTGCATCATGCCAAAGAGCTTCCTTCTGGAGCTCCGAAAATGTAACATGTATTGGAAGTTTGTCAAGATGTGCATGGGAATTCCTCTTTATCGAGCCTTTCACTTCCAATACAATGGGAAATATTTCTGTATATTTTTGCCACATTTTCTTAATCTCTGACTGCATTGCTTGGTATTTTAGGATCTTCTTCCTCTCAGTGTGATCCACAGAATAATGACTCAGAACCGACACCTTTATTATTAATGCCATTCTGGTGTTTTTCTCCTTTTCCACTATATTGGTTTCTTTGATATCAGAATAGGAATGTCCCAGGTGATCATAACCTCTTCATTGTCTGTGATCCTCTAAGGGTCATGATCTCAGTGCTTTTCAGGCACAGTGATGTTGTAGTGTTTACAGAGTTTCCAATGTATGAGGCATGCTACCTTGTTTTGCCTTTCTGTAAAGAAATTTTCCACGATCAGAACTTCACAGCCAGCTATGAGGTGAGTCATTCTTTCCAGTTCTTTCTTACAGAATCGACACATATCTGTGTTGCCAGTTTTTTCAGTGCTCACTATAAACCATCTCATCTGTAATCCACTGTTCTGGGCTACAACTATCAATCTCTCTTCCTTCGGTGTCAGTTCACCTCTCCTTAACCATTCATGGGTCCATTCTTGATCGACAATCTGGCGTCCATCTGTCCAAGAAAGGTCAACACATCTTCAGTAGTAGACTGGCTAATCTACCAAAGAGGGCTTTAAACTAGATTCATTGGGGATGGGTGAAGACAGCCCCCAGTTAAGTTAAACATTAAATACCTTTATGGAAATGGATAAAAAGGGTAACATATGGAAAGCAGTGCGTGTAAATGCCTGTAGCATGGGAAATAAGATCCCTGATGTTGAAGCTTTGGTGGTAGTGGCTGACTTGGATTTAGTGGTAGCTACAGAAACATGGCTCACAGAAAACCACGACTGGGATGTACCTATGCCAGGCTATAGTTTATTCAGAAAGGACAGGGTAGGAAGAAGGAGAGGAGGCGTGGCACTATATGTAAAACATAATATTAAAACCTTGGAATTACAGAGCTTAAAAGGGAGAGAGGAGGCACTGTGGGTTAAACTAGAAAGAGGGAAAAATAAATCTATTTGCATTGGCGTGATATACAGACCTCCTTCACAAGAGGAAGAGGTGGACAGAGAGTTAATTGAAGACGTATGCAGTATTGCTAGGAAAGGGGAAGTGATACTAATAGGGGATTTCAATATGCCAGATGTTGATTGGCACATTCCTGCTGCAGTATCATCTAGAAGTAAGGAGATCCTGGATTTTCTACAGGAAGAACTATTCAGGCAGTTGGTAACAGACCCCACTTGTGAAGGGGCCATACTGAACATGGTGCTTACCAATGGTGAAAGTGTTTCTGATGTTATAGTGGGAGATCATTTTGTATCCAGTGATCACCAGATGGTGTGGTTCAGTATTAGGATCAGGGCTGTTAGAATCCATTCAAAAGTGAGGGTCTTAAACTTTAGGAAAACTAACTTTGCCAAGATGGGCCGATACCTCAGGTAGTTGTTAGCGGGATGGGAACAGCTGGGGGATGTAGAAAAACAGTGGACAAAACTGAAAGGGGATATTTTAAGGGAAACCAATCTTTTTGTTAAAATGGTAAATAAAGGTAAAAGGAAAAGAAGACCGCTATGGCTTTGGAAAGAAGTAGCTGAAAAGGTGAAGAAAAAGAGGGAGGCCTTCATGAAATACAAGAGATCACAGAGAGAGGAAGACAGGCATCTACATTTGGAAAAACTTAGAGAAGCTAGCAAAGTAGTCAGAAAGGCAAAGATTCAAAAAGAGGAAGAAATAGCCAATGCAATAAAATGGGGGGATAAGACATTTTTCAGACATGTTAGTGAGAAGAGGAAGGGCAAAAGTGGTATTGTCAGACTCAAGTGTGAAGGGGAGGAATATGTAGATGCTGATGAGGATAAAACGGAATTGCTTAACACATATTTCAGTTCTGTTTTCACAGATGAAGAACCAGGAGCAGGACCTCAGAAAACACCCACAAACAGGAATAGAAACAAGGGGTATATTGAAGAATTTTCAGAAGACTGTGTTTGTGAGAAACTAGCTGAACTTAAAGTAGACAAATCGATGGGACCTGATGGGATACACCCTAGAATACTATGGGAACTTGGGGACGTTCTAGCAGCTCCACTGACTGACCTTTTCAATGCCTTGTTGGAGTCGGGAATGGTGCCAAAGGACTGGAGAGAGGCTCATGTGGTGTCTTTACACAAAAGCTGAAGTAAGGATGTGGTTGAAAAGTACAGGCTGGTTAGTTTAACTTCGGTGGTGAGTAAAATTTGAAACGCTGCTGAAAGAGAAAATGGTGAGGTTTCTGGAATCCAGCGGATTACGGGATCTGAGGCGGCATGGATTCACCAGAGGCAGGTCTTGTCAGACAAATCTGATTGTTTTCTTTGACAGGGTGACCAGGGAGTTGGACCGAGGGAGAGCACTTGATGTGTTGTATTTAGATTTCAGTAAAGCCTTTGACACCGTTCCTCACAGATGACTTATAAACAAACTGAGCACCCTAGGGATGGACCCTAAAGTTACTACTTGGGTTAGAAATTGGTTGAGTGGGAGGCGATAAAGGGTAGAGGTAAATGGAGCTCACGCTGAGGAGATGGAAGTTACCAGTGGTGTGCCCCAGGGATCAGTCCTTGGTCTGATTCTGTTTAACATCTTTGTTAGTGATATAGCGGAAGGGCTATCGGGTAAGGATTGCCTCTTTGCAGATGATACCAAAATGTGCAATAGAGTAGACACCCAGGAAGGTGTAGATAACATGAGGAGGGATCTAGCTCAGCTTGAAGAATGGTCTAGAATTTGACAGCTGGAATTTAATGTTAAAAAATGCAAGGTCATGCATTTGGGCTGCAGCAATCCAAGAAAGCAATATAGTATAAGGGGCGAGGTACTTTTGTCCTCTAAAGAAGAGCGGAACCTAGGCATGGTCGTGTCAGATGATCTTAAAGTAGCTAAACAGGTAGAAAAGGTGACGGCAAAAGCTACAAGGATGCTTGGGTGCATAAGGAGAGGAATGGCTAGCTGGAAAATGGAGGTGATAGTGTCTCTGTATAATTCTTTGGTGCGACTTCATTTGGAGTATAGTGTGTAATTCTGGAGACCGCACCTTCAAAAGGGTATAAACAGGATGGAGTCAGTACAGAGGGTGGCTACCAAAATGGTTAGTGGTCTTCATTATAAAGCATATGAGGATAGACCTAAGGATCTTAATATGTACACCTTAGAGGAAAGGCGGGATAGAGGTAATATGACTGAGACATTTAAATACCTCCATGGCATAAATGCACAGGGAGAGAGCCTCTTTCAATTGAAAACAAGTTCTGCTATGAGGGGACATGGGTGAGGGTGAAAGGGGATAGATTCAGGAGTGATATACGGAAATATTTCTTTACGGAAAGAGTGGTGGATCCACCATTGGAGGTGGTAGAGATGAGGATGGTATCTGATTTCAAAACAGCATTGGACAAATACAGAAGATCTCTAATGAAAAAAAGGGGACTGTTGTAGTTGTTGATATGGAAGGACAGACTAGATAGGCCATGTGGTCTTTTTTTGTCGTCATTTTTCTATGTTTCTATGACAAAGAGTTCCTGGAGTAACACTTTGTATTTGGCACTGTATTTGTGTATTTGCCACTTGTTTTTCTCTGTTTGCCTGTCTAATTCTCTAAAGAGTTGTTTTCTCTTGTTTTGCAAATTCTGTTGCTTCCTTTCCTGTGTGTGCTTATGGATTCTCACTCATTCCTTCTAGTCATCGGAACACTTGTCCTAGTTTGATAGTAGCTCTGTATGTATAATCAATTTCTATGAGGCCTAGTCTTCCTTCAGCTCTAGGAATGTACAGTCTTGGTACACATTGATTCTTGTAAATTTCCTTATGGGCATGAAGGATTTTTCTTGTTTGCACATCTAATTTTTCAAGATCTTTAAGATTCCAGTCTACAATCCCAAAGCTATATGAGAGTACAGGAATTGCCAGCTGATTGATGGCTTGTATCTTATTCTATGATGTTAAGGTACTTTTCACTAATGATTTTAACCTTCTATAGTACTGTTAAAATCAATAATTTCTGCTTGAGTGTCGTTCCTGTCTCTTCTCCAAGATATTTATATATGCCTTCCTATTCAAGTTCCTTGCTGTCACAGCCCTCAGCCAGGGAGATGTTTTCTGTTTTGCTCTATTTTCTTCTAAAAAAAATTGCCTTGGCATATTTGTCTAGGCCAAAAGTCATCCTTATGTTATCAGAAAAGCTATTCACTACACAGAGCTGCTCAGCTAATTGTTGGTTACTTGAACTGTAGAGCTTCAGGTCATCTACAAATAGTAAATGGGATGTTACCTCAGTCCCGTGGCAGTTTCTTCAAATGGGTTAGTTTTGTGCATTAATAAAGCCAACTGCTTAAGGGTAAACTCAATCACTATACACTAACACCCTTAATAAAAACCATTTAAGAAAAATATACCAAAATTTACAAATAACTCCTTTAACATATACTTATACTTATTGCACAACTCAATAAGGTATGTGTGACCTCAGGATGGTCTCACCCCTATATGTGGCGAAACTAATCACCATAGGGTTAAAAGCAGACGCTCACATCATAGGTCACTATCCTTCTTGTTCTTATTGTAAATTGTATTTATATATTGCACAATTTCCACTTACCCTAATGTAATCAAAACTGTTAGCATCCAAAAGAATACTTTTAAGGATTCTCTGAGTTAGTATTAAAAACTCAAACACGTCTGCATTCCAACATGAAACCAAAGCTCATGGATCATCAGCTCATTCCCTGTAAAAAATAGAAAAAACTCTCTTCAAATGAAATTATCTATACACCATTTAGTAACTATTTATCCACTTATCTGAGAAATCCAGAGATTTCAGCACATGTCGGAACCAAAACGCCTGTTTCAACTGCAGCTGCCAAGCCGCAGTCACGATGAATGAGGCAAAATATACCAATGCCCAACAAAAGCCTCTGTTTCACCAAAAAGGCTTCTCCAGGGATTCCTGATAGTACAATTGTTGAAAATGTTGCCAAAATCAGATACACAAAGTGTCTATATACACCTCAAACGTTGGGTAAGAAAAATGCCTCCCACCGCTGTTACAACCGTTGTGCATACCATGACAGGTATGAACCTCACTTCTAAGCCTGGGCATGGGGAGTATGATCTCTGTCTCTCAAATTTACTGCTAAAGCCAGGTGTAATACTTGCATCATGCCAAAGAGAGCCTCCTGCTGGAGTTTGTAAGATGTGACATGTATGGGTAGTTTGTCAAGATGGGCTTGGAAATTCTTCTTTATCAGACCACCGGCATCCAACATGATGGGACATATTTCTGTAACTTTCTGCCACATTTTCTTGGTCTCTCACTATATTTCCTGGTATTTCAGGATCTTCTGCCTCTCACACGATTCAGAGAAGTTGCTTGGAACTGACACCTCTATTATCACTGCCATTCTGGTATTTTTCTCCTTAACCATTATATCCGGCTTCCTCACATCCAGTTTTTTATTGGTCAGAATGGGAGTATCCCAGATGATCATAACCTCCTCTATAATTCTATTAGAGTCATGATCCCAATGCTTTTTGGGCACAGTGATGTTGTAGTGTTTACAGAGTTTCCAAAGGATGAGGCACAGTACTTTATTATGTCTTTCTATATAGAAATGTTTTGCCATCGGAACTTCACAGCCAGCTATGAGGTGAGTCACCATTTCCAGGTCTTTCTTACAGAATCAAGATATGTCTGTATTACCAATTTTTTCAATGCTTACTGTAAACTATCTCTTTCATAAGCCACTGTCCTGGGCTGCAACTATCAACCTCTCATCCTTCCTTTTCAGTTCACCTCTCCTTAAGCATTCATGTGTCCATTCTTGATCGACAAAGTGTTCCTGGTGTAAAACTCTGTATTTGTGCACCTGCCACTTGTCTTTCCTTGTCTGTTGATCTAATTCCTTGTTTTCTCTTGCTTTGCAAATTCTGTTACTGCCTTCCCTGTGCATGCTTGTGGATTTTCACTCATTCCTAGTCGTCTGAATGCTTGTCCATGTTTGATGGTAGAGATGTTTACTCTCATATTTCATCACTTTTTGCATATTTGGATCTGATGATGCAGTTAAGTAGGCCTTAAGACCTATGATAGTAGCTCTCTATGTGTAATCAATCTCTGTGAGTCCTAGCCCTCCTTCAGCTCTAGGGATGTACAGTCTTGGCATGCATTGATTCTTGAAAATCACTTCATGGATATGGAGGAGTTTTCATGTTCACACATCCAGTTTTTCAAGATCTTCAAGAGACCAGTCCACAACCCCAAAGCTGTATGAAAGTACAGGAATTGCCATCTGATTGATGGCTTGTATCTTATTCCGTGATGTTAAAGCACTTTTCAATAATAATCTTAATCTCCTATAGTATTCTTTACATATCTTTTCTCTCAGTAATTTCTGCTTGAGTGTCATTCCTTCTACTCAGAAATACTTATACGAGGTTTGACAAAAAATAAACAAGACTGTGACAGCCACACCCATGACTCAATGACAGTTGGCTAACCACTTATGTCACTGTGTTGTACAATATCTCACCACTATGCTGCTATAATATTTTTCATCTCTCTCACTCTGTTTTTCTTTTCAGGTCTTTTTGTAGCACAATGCTCCATCGCTTTGTCACTCAACTGGAGGAGGCAGAAATATGGAGCAAAGAATCAACTTGAAATTTCTGGTTAAGTTAGAGAAGGGTCCAACTGAGCATCTCCAACTTCTCCAAAAGGCTTTGGAGAAGATACAATGTCAAGGACGTGAGTATTCGAGTAGCACAAATGCTTCAAGACTGGCCATGAGGAGGTGGAAGATGACCCCAAGTCAGGATGGCCTTCCACGACAAAAACAGCTGAGAACATTGACAAAGTGAACCAGCTGGTGAGGAGTGATTGCAGACTGAAGGTGCAGATGATAGCTGAGGAGCTCAGCCTGAACAGAGAATCAGTGCAGACCATCTTGGTGCATGAGCTGAGGATGCGGAAGGTGTGCGCCAAGATGGTGCCCAAGCTTTTATTGGATGACCAGAAGGAGCACTGGGTCAATGTTTGTCGAGACTTGCTACAGAAGATTAGAGAAGTTCCAAAGTTCATTGGCCGAGTCATCACAGGAGACAAGACTTGGGTCTTCCAGTATGACCCTGAAAGCAAGAAACAGAGCCTGCAGTGGAAGACTTGACTGTCACCCAAACCCAAGAAGGCACGCATGTCCAAATCAAGGATCATAGAAACATAGAAACATGATGACAGAAAAAGACCACATGGCCTATCTAGTCTGTCCTTCCATAACAACTACAAAAGTCCCCTTTTTACCTTTAGAGATCCTCTGTGTTTGTCCCATGCTTTTTTGAATTCAGTTACTGTCCTCATCTCTACCACCTCCACTGGGAGACTATTCCACGGATCCACTACTCTTTCCGTAAAGATATATTTCCGCATATCACTCCTGAATCTATCTCCCTTCACCATCATCCCATGTCCCCTCATAGGAGAACTTGCTTTCAATTGAAAGAGGCTCTCTCCCTGAACATTTATGCCATGGAGGTATTTAAACATCTCAATCATATCACCTCTATCCCACCTTTCCTCTAAGGTGTACATATTAAGATTCTCAAGTCTGTCCTCACATGCTTTATGATGAAGCCCACTAATCATTTTAGTAGCCACCCTCTGCACCGACTCCATCCTGTTCACATCCTTTTGAAGGCGCGGTATCCAGAATTGCATACTATACTCCAAATGAGGTCACACCAAAGACTTATAGAGAGGCATTATCACCTCCTTTTTTTCTGCTAGCCATTCCTCTCCGTATGCACCCAAGCATCCTTGTAGCTTTTGCCGTCACCTTTTCTACCTGTTTAGCTACTTTAAGATGATCAGACACAACCACGCCTAGGTCCCGCTCTTCTTTAGTGGACAAAAGTACTTCACCCCCTACACTGTATTGCTCCCTTGGATTGCTGCAGCCCAAATGCATGACCTTACATTTTTTTAACATTAAATCCCAGCTGCCAAATTCTAGACCATTCTTCAAGCTTAGCTAGATCCCTCCTCATGTTATCTACACCTTCCTGGGTGTCTACTCTATTGCAGATTTTGGTATTATCTGCAAAGAGGCAAACTTACCTGACAGCCCTTCCGCTATATCACTAACAAAGATGTTAAAAATAATCGGACCAAGGACAGACCACTGGTAACGTCCTTCTCCTCAGAGTGAGCTCCATTTACTTGTACTCTTTGTCGCCTCCCACCCAGCCAATTTCTAACCCAAGCAGTAACTTTAGGGTCCATCCCTAGGGTGCTCAGTTTGTTTATAAGTCGCCTGTGAGGAACAGTGTCAAAGGCTTTACTGAAATCTAAATACACCACATCTAGAGCTCTCCCTCGGTCCAACTCCCTGGTCACCCAGTCAAAGAAATCAATCAGATTTGTCTGACAAGACCTGCCTCTGGTGAATCTATGCTGCCTCGGATCCTGTAATCCGCTGGACTCCAGAAACTCACTATTTTCTCTTTCAGCAGCGTTTCCAATAATTTACTCACCACCGAAGTTAAACTAACTGGCCTGTAGTTTTCAACCACATCCTTACTTCCGCTTTTGTGTAAAGGCACCACATGAGCCTCTCTCCAGTCCTTTGGCACCACTCCCGACTCCAACGAGGCATTGAAAAGGTCAGTCAGTGGAGTTGCTAGAACATCCCCAAGTTCCCTCAGTATTCTAGGGTGTATCCCATCCAGTCCCATCGCTTTGTCTACTTTAAGTTGAGCTAGTTTCTCACGAACACAGTCTTCTGAAAATTGTTCAAGATGTTCCTCGCTTCTGTTCCTATTTGTGGGTGTTTTCAGAGGTCCCCTCCTGGTTCTTCATCTGTGAACACAGAACAAAAATATTTGTTAAGCAATTCCGCTTTATCCTTATCAGCTTCTACATATTCCTCCCCTGCACGGTCATGCTGATCGCATTCTTTGACCAGAAGGGAGTGGTCCATTATGAGTTTGTGTCTGAGGGTCAGACAGTCAACCAGCACTTCTACCAGCAGTCCTAAATTGCCTCCATGACTGGGTTCGGCACAGCATGTGGGCTCTGTGGAGAGACAAGTTGTGACTGCTCCACCACGACAACGTACCCACACACACCGTGCTCAGTGTGAGGCAGTTCTTGTCCAACAATCAGATCACAGCTCTCGACAACCCTCCTTATTCCCCAGATCTCACACCATATGACTTCTGGCTCTTCCCCAGGCTAAAGACTGTGCTCAAAGAAACTCATTTTGCCTCTGTAGAAGAGATCAAGGCCACTGTGACGAGGGAGCTGAGGGACCTCAAGGAGGAGGACTTTACCGAGTGCTTCCATACGTGGCAGAAGCAAATGCAGAAGTGCATTAACTCGGGGGGGGGGGGGGATTACTTTGAAGGGGATAATGCATAATTTTTCTGTAGAAAGGCTAAAAAGGTTAGGGCTCTTTAACCTGGAAAAGAGACGGCTGAGGGGAGATATGATAGAAGTCTATAAATTAATGAACGGAGTGGAACGGGTAAACGTAGATTGATTGTTTACATTATCATAATATAGAAAGACTAGGGGACATGCAATGAAGCTACAGGGTAAACTATTTAAGACTAATAGAAAATATTTTTTTCACTCAACGTGTAATCAAACTCTGGAATTTGTTATCGGAGGTTGTAGTAAAGGCTGTTAGTGTAGCTGGGTTTAAAAAAGGTTTGGACAAATTCCTGGAGGAAAGGTCCATAAACCATTATTAAGAAGGGACCCAGGACATCAATGCTTAACCGAGTACAAGCATTGTGGAACTTGTGTCTTTTGGGGAAACTGCTAGGTACGTATGACCTAGATTGGCCACTTTTGGGAACAGGATACTGGGCTTGATGGACCTCGGTCTGACCCAGTATGGCATATCTTATGTTCTTATGTAGAAAAAAGAAAGAAAAATCACCCCTAATGCGCGATCAGATAGTACTAGTCAGAAAACAGAGGCAATAAAGTATTGAGAAGGGAGACACGATGCTGCAGAGGGCAGGAGCTGGGTAAAGGTAGAGGCAAAGAATGCAGTCTGGGTAAAGGTTTGGAGAAATTATATAGCCTTCTTGTATACCTTTGTTGATTTTAAACCATTCTGTTTCTCCTGGTTCTATTTGAACTGTTGTTGTTTTTTTTTTTTATCACTGTAAAGGTTGTGCAAAAGAACTACCAGGAGTTCTGGTATACCCATGCTTTTAATGTGGCCTAGAGTTTCTCATGGTTTACACAGTCAAAAGCCTTACTATAATCAATAAAACATATAGATATCCTTTTGGTATTCTCTTGTCTTTTCAAGGATCCATCTCACATCCGTAATGATGTCTCTCACCCTTTCCTTGAATTTCAGGCAGTTCTTGTTCCAGGTATGGTTGTAGTCTCTGCTGAATGATCTTGAGTAGAATCTTGCTGGCATTTGGTATCAGAGTTGTTGTGTGGTAATTTCCACAGTCAGTTGAATCCCCTTTCTTCAGTATTGGTATAAACACAGGAATTGTCCAGTAAGTTGACCATGATGTTGTCTTCTAACTTTCCTGGCCTTGTAGGTATGGCAATAGTCACATCCGACAGCTGTGGGAATGCCATCAATGCCCAGTGTGTTGTCATTCTAGTGAGATTTATATTCTGAATTTGGAAATTAAACAAAAATCTCCACTCCATTCAGTTTGCATATTTGAATGAAGGTGTAAACCAAGGAAAAGTGAGTAGCCTAATGCATTGGTTCCAAATCTATCCCGGGGGAATCTCCATTCAATCAGGATTTGAAGATATGTTTAGTTAATACACATGAGATAGATTTACAGAATGCCACCATTGTATGCAAATTTATCTCATACATATTCATTATAGGGCTCATTTTGTCCCAGACGTAGATCCCTTCTGTACGCCCGGTCTGAGCCAGACATACAGAGGGGATTGCGATTCTGATCCTGCAGGGCACATCTAGCCCCGCGGGATCAGAATCATGATCAGTTCTGTACATGCAGGTAGGGTTGCCAACTGGCTCCTGATGCGCCCGACAGGCTTGATCCAGTTCTATGTTTACCCCATTGCATGCAGGGACTTGTAGTCTTGGATTTCCTATGGAGTGCAATGGAGAAATCAGAACTACATGTCCTTGCATGCAATGGAGTAAACCCAGGACTGGATCAAGCCTGTCGGACGCATCTGGAGCCAATTGGCAACCCTACATGCAGGCTGGGAATGCGATTCAGCCTGGCCTGTACATACAGGACCTTCCCAGCTAACTCAGTCAAGGCTCCTCAATGGAGCTGCAGCATCATGGCATCATGTTGCCATGGCACTGCAGCTCCATTGAAGAGTTGCAATGCCGGCTGCTGGAAAAAAAGCTTATTCCCCACTACCCGACTCCCGATCTGGCCTCCTGAAGCCAGGGTCGGGCTGCGGGGAATGTCTTCAGGCCCCCCTGCCCCATCCATGCCCCTGGCCAATGACCGCCCACTGCCCACCCAGACTCCACCCCTGAGCTGCCCCTCCCCCCCCCATCTAACTTCCCGCACAACCGGCAGGGAGGTTAGATGTGGCACGGGAAGGCATGAATAGCCCCATATGGGTATGCTGAACACATGATTGGCTTCAAGGGTCTCCAGGGTCAGGTTTGGGAACTACTGTACTGGCTTCCAGGTTAAAGCAGCAGGTTGAGGACGAGGAAAGCCTGGATTCAAATCTTTCTTCTGCTATTGATGATCTTTATAACCCTAAGCAAGTCATTTAATCTTTCATTGCCTAAAGTACAACTTGCATTGTAAGTTCTCCTGAAAAGGGATCTACAGACTATATAAAGTTGAATTTGGAAAATACAATGAATTAAATCTAACATCTACAGTAACTCTGATATTGTAGGGGTGTGTATTTGTCAGCACATGTTTGGTCTGTTTGAGCACCTAAAAAAAATTTGTGCAAGCAACTCACTTGTGTGTGTGGATGCCTAGGAATTAATGCATATACAATTGATTTGCACACTCATAAAAAGTTTTAGTATCATATAAGGAATGTGTTTAAGACAAATGTGGGAAATCATGAAAAAAAAATGAAAACTGGGACAAATGTAGAAAATATAAATAGTAAAATTTGACAAGCAAGAGAATTTTCTGTTGGCACATCTTTAAACAAACTGAATGACAGAGGACAGAATTAAATGAAACCTCATTTTTTCCATTTGCTTTTTGGCAGCAAACTTTGAATGTGGGGCAGACTCAGACAGCCATTTTGGTGAGGAGTAGTCTAGTGGCTAGGGCAGCAGCCTGGGACCAGAAAGACCAGGGTTCAAATCCCACTAGTACTCCTTGTGGCTTTGGGCAAGTCATATGACCCTCCACTGCCTCAGGTACAAACTTAGATTGTAAGTCCTCCAGGGACAGGAAAATGCCTATGGTACCTTTGTGGCAGGTGCAGGCCTGTGACCCACAGTGTCCGAACATAAGCAGGCCAGCATGGCTAGCTTGACCTGTAAATGAGGCCTGTGGAGAGGCATATAGGATTGCACATCCCCCA
Source organism: Ichthyophis bannanicus (assembly GCA_033557465.1). Classification (NCBI taxonomy): domain Eukaryota; kingdom Metazoa; phylum Chordata; class Amphibia; order Gymnophiona; family Ichthyophiidae; genus Ichthyophis; species Ichthyophis bannanicus. The sequence continues at coordinate 106,497,662 of CM066033.1, forward strand.
ATATGCTGCTATTGTAAGATAGAACTCAGTAGAAGTATTGAATTAGCTTAGGTAAGCAGAACTGCAGTATTGAAAGATGGAAAAATACAGAAAAACATGTTTAAAAGTTACTGATAAGAAAAAGTACATCTGCAAAGAAATAATTGGGAGTGCTGACAGATGAGTTGCAGAGCCCAGCTCCTCTGCACGTACAAATTGGTTCTATAACCTTGAAAGTGTGAAAGTAACAAGTTGATGAACTGACCATTGTAATTGGGACTAGAAGGGGGGTATGCAGGTGTCATGCCCACTGGAGGGACATAACTGGATAAACTTATCAGTACCGGGACCAATAGAAGAGGTACGGGAGATTACCGGGACCAATGAAATGTTTTTCTATACCTAGAATGGAACAGAAGTCTATAAAAGTTGTTGTAATGCTTGAAAACTTGGCTCAGCCATTTTGAAATTGACTGGTTCGAGACTTGTGCACAAATAAATGATTTGGACCTTCTGAACAGACTCCTGGTATCATTGGTTTGTCTGCCCTTTGCTGCTACATATTCCTTGGTGCATTGGCCGGGAAGTTGTGGAATCAAAGTGTATATAGGGCAATATACCACGACTTTCCGCCTCTATAGGCTTGGTCCTGCCGGGATCGCGCCCTTCCGACGAGGGCTGCTCCCTGGCGCCACCGGTCCCTTGTATCGGAGGGAGCTGGTCGGACCTCGGCGGGTGACGAGCCCGGCTGGAGTCAACGCCTCGAACCCAAGTGAGGGGAGTCCGAGGTCCAACTCATGCGCCTGCTTGGGAAGTTTGAGGACCGGATCCGGTGAGTATAGTTTTGATTTTGGGTCTAGACAGAAATAGAAAGCGCAGTACTGCCATTGGAACTTGGAACTTTGGAATTTGTAATCTCGAGATATTGGGAATTGGTAAGAGAGCATGATCACCTCTCAAGGAAGAGCCGAGTAGCCTGGCATGGGAATTCGCTGGGTGAAACCCTCATCCTTTTTGTAATTGGGAAATTGGAAAAGACTAGTCAGAACAGATAGAAACGAATGCATTCTGGGATACGTTGCTAGCATGATTGTGTGAACGAAGTGTGAATGAGAGGTCTGGCAGCACGGACCAAGTGAAGGCGGACTCCTGAGTAGCGCATTTCCTGACCGGGCGACCGCGTTCAGGTCGCGAAAAGGGGGAAGCGATTGTCGTCTCGTCTTGTTATTTGTACTCCTTATACGTTTCCAGGGCCGTGAGGACCCCTTACCCACGGTCCGCCCTCCTTTTCCTTTTGTCTGTTGTTGCGCGCACACATCGAAATGGGAGGGGCGGGGTCTACTAGAAACACTCCATTAGAATGTATGATCGCACATTTTAAAGAGGGATATTCAGGAGATTATGGTATTAAAATGACAGCAGCCCGTTTGCAAATTTTGTGTACTAGGGAGTGGCCCGATCTAGACCCCATCTGGCCCCGAGAGGGAACGTTCAAAGTAGAGATTATTCAGTCAATACACCGTAGAGTGCGGATAGCGCACCCCGACCAGTACCCCTATATAGATTCCTGGTTAAGTATTTGTGAAGATCCGCCCCCCTGGGCGCAGCGCTGTTATGAGGAACAGTGCAGAATAATGTTAGCTAAAGCAGATTCTAGACAGAAAACGGAACAGCCTAGAATGAAAGAGCAGGATAAGAAAGCCAGACAGAAGCCCATCCTGGCAGATCCTGATTCCCCAGAAATAACTCTCAGGCAGCCCCGAACCCCAGGTCCAGTGAGAGTAGCCCGGCGTCCTGCCCCAGAAACCCAGAGACGGCCAGAGCCGAGGCGGGACCCAACCCCTGATCCCCCTCCTGGAGAAGAGAAAAAGGAAGAATTAGCGAGAAAAGAAGAGGAGGACCTAAAAAGCGAGTCAGAAGTGGAGACTGAAGAAGGAGGAGAAAGAGAGAATCCCCCAGATGAGGAAAGTGTACAAATAATTGAGAAAGCCAGCACTAGCACTAGCACGCCAGTGACAGCGAAACCCAAAGCAAAACCTGTTGAGAAAAAGAAAGTGACTCCTGCAAAGGCAACGACAATAACCCTTAGATCCCAAAAGACACCCATAGCAGCTAAACTGTTTCCCTTACGGCAAGTCCCGGGAGTGCCCGTAAAGAATGATAATGATGAAGTGGTAGCGGGACCCCTAACTTATGTGTATATCCCTTTCTCTACAACTGATTTATTAAATTGGAGGTCGCATTACGCCTCCTATACTAGTAAGCCCCAGGAGCTGACAGAATTAGTAACTAGTATTATGGAAACTCACCAACCCACTTGGCCAGATTGCCGTCAGCTCCTGACCACCCTATTCACTACAGAAGAACGAGCAAGAATTAGAAAAGCAGCTATTGAATGGATGGCAGAAAACCCTGCAGCTCCGGCACAGGGGCAGAATATAATAGATCGTAGGGAAGCAGCTCAGAGAGAATTCCCGAATGAAGACCCCCAATGGGATCCAAATACAGATGAAGGATCCACAGCCCTAGCCCGTTTTCGCCAAGGCTTTTTACAAGGCCTGAAAAGGGGGGGCCAGAAAGCTATGAACCTTTCCAAAGTTACAGGAGTTATCCAAGGGATAGATGAGAGCCCAGCAGATTTTTATGAAAGATTAACTGAAGCATACAGAATGTATACTCCCTATGATCCCGAGGCACCAGGAAGTTTATGTATGGTGAATTCTGCTTTTGTAAACCAGTCTCAACCAGACATTAGACGCAAATTACAGAAGTTAGAAGGGTTTGCGGGCATGAATGCAACACAGTTACTGGAAGTCGCTCATAAAGTGTATGTGAATCGTGATACTGAAAGACAGAGAGAATGTGATAGAAAGATGAAGAAGAAAGCTGATTTTTTGGCTGCGGCCATAGTGGAACAGAAAAGGGGAGGTGTCCCTAGTCGAAGGAGCAGAGGAAGAGGGCGGGGTCAAGGCGGAGGCCGGACCCGAAGACTAGGCGTGAACCAATGCGCCTATTGCAGAGAGGAAGGACATTGGAGAGATATGTGCCCGCAACTCGAAGACGCCCAGCATGATGACGACAGCAGCCATCAGTGGCGAGAAGAAAGACGAAGCTATCCCCGAAGCCGAGGAGGAGCCAATCGAGAACAATTCCAGCGAGAGAGAGGAGGAACCATTCAAGCATTGGCCACACCAGCCCATGATGAGAATGACGTGGATTAGGACAGACCGGGCTCCAAGTTTGCTTTAGGTCTCCAGGAGCCTATGGTCGGAATACAAATAGGAGACCAAATTATGGACTTTATGGTTGATACTGGAGCACAACATTCAGTAATAGACAAAAAGATAGCCCCATTCACTACAAAAGCAGTCACCATTATAGGAGCAACTGGTGCCAAAGCCACAAAGTCTTTCCTTCAAAACCGAATATGCAGTCTGGGAGGACAGCAAGTAACTCATCAATTCCTTTACATGCCCGAATGTCCAGTGCCACTACTGGGACGAGATATGTTAGCCAAGCTTCAAGCACAAATATCTTTCTCTGAGCAAGGAGAAATGCAAATGACAGTAAATCCCCAAACCAAACCAGCAGGAGTGATGCTGCTGACAGTTCCCCGAGAAGAAGAATGGAGATACTACATTGATGATTCGATACAAGATACCTATTTTGAACAAACTTTGAAAAGTATTGATGCACCACCTGGAGTATGGGCAGAAGGCAGCCCCCCAGGCCTAGCCAAACATATAGCTCCAGTGATTGTAACCCTCAAGCCTAGTGCTACACCAGTGCACGTCAAACAGTACCCTCTCCCAAGAGCCGCAATTGAAGGCATTCATCGCCACCTACAAAGATTGCTTGAGTATGGCCTACTAAAAGTATGTCAATCCCCATGGAACACCCCACTTTTGCCAGTAAAGAAACCTGGGACAGATGATTATCGCCCAGTGCAAGATTTGAGAAGAGTGAATGATGCAGCTGAGACCATACATCCAGTCGTACCCAATCCTTACACCCTCCTAGGACTGATACCTGCTGAAGCTACCCATTTCACTGTACTGGATTTGAAAGATGCATTCTTTTGCATAAGATTAGCCCCTGTAAGCCAAATATTGTTTGCATTCGAATGGCAGGACCCCATCTCTGGAAGAGGGGGCCAACTTACCTGGACAAGATTACCTCAAGGATTCAAGAATTCACCTACCATCTTTAGTGCTGCACTAAATCAAGACCTTTCAAGCTATCCAGTAGCCCCGGGAAAGAGAGTGCTTCTCCAATACGTGGATGATCTGTTGATAGCTGCCGTATCAGAAAGTGAATGTATACTAGCCACCAAAGATCTCTTGCAGTTACTAGAGGAAGCTGGATACAAAGTTTCCAGAGCCAAAGCACAGCTATGCCAAAAAGAAGTGAAATACCTGGGTTTTCGTATCACCCAAGGAAGCAGAAGATTAGGCAGAGAAAGAAAAGAAGCAGTATGTAGAATTCCAATTCCAACAACCAGAAAGCAAGTCAGAGCCTTTCTGGGAGCAGCAGGATATTGCCGAATTTGGATACCCAACTTTGCCCAAATTGCCAAACCACTGTATGAAGCCACAAAAGGAGAAGAGAAGTCACCACTGGAGTGGGGACTTGAGCAGGACACAGCCTTCCAAAAGTTAAAAGAAGAATTAATGTCATCACCAGCACTTGGACTACCAGATGTCCACAAACCTTTCCACTTGTTTGTACATGAAGAACAGGGAAATGCCTTAGGCATGTTGACTCAGAAATTGGGAAATTGGGAGCGACCTGTAGCCTACCTATCGAAACAATTGGACCCTGTGGCCAAAGGATGGCCACCTTGCTTGAGAGCAGTTGCAGCTACAGCGCTACTAGTGAGTGAAGCAGACAAACTCACACTAGGACAGAACATACGAGTCACTGTGCCACATGCAGTCCTTGCCCTTATGGAACAGAAAGCAAATTATTGGCTCACCAATTCCCGAATGTTGAAGTACCAGAGCATGTTATGTGAAAACCCACAGATACAACTTGAAGTGAGCCATGCCCTGAATCCAGCCACCTTGATACCCATCAGTGAAGAACTCCCAGAACATGACTGTATCGAAGTCATGGAGACTGTGTTCTCCAGCCGACCCGACTTGACAGATGTGCCCATAGACAATCCTGACCAAACCTATTATGTTGATGGGAGCAGTCTCATCCTTGATGGACGACGCTGTGCCGGATATGCAGTCGTCACTCAACACGAAGTAGTTGAATCATCAGCCCTAGCCTCAGGCACATCAGCCCAGAAAGCCGAATTGATAGCACTCACCAGAGCATTGTTGTTAGGAGAAAAACTTATACTGAATGTATATACAGATTCCAAATATGCCTTCACTACCCTGCATGCCCATGGAGCTCTCTATAAAGAAAGAGGACTCATCACATCCGGAGGAAAATCAGTCAAATATGGTCCCGAAATATTGATGTTACTTGATGCCGTTTGGGCCCCAACACGTGTAGCTGTCATGCATTGCAGAGGACATCAAGCAGGAAAAGGAGAAGTTGCCCGAGGAAATAGATTTGCAGATGCCTCAGCACGACAAGCAGCTATGACAGGACAAATTGCCCCACAAGCTATGCCAATGCAAGCAGCATTGTTTCCAGTACCTTTGAATCTATGGACCCCACGATATACCACCAAAGAATTGGACTACTATTGTGACAAAGAAAATGGAGTATTGAAAGACGGATGGATTGAGCTGCCACCAGAAGAGGGCAGTCAACCTCCAGGACGAATAGTAATTTCTGAACTGTTAGGACCATCCTTTGTCAAAGCTTTCCACGAAGCTACCCACTATGGGAAAAGTGCTATGGAAAAAGCACTCAGACCACATTTCTACATCCCTCTGATGACAACCATATCAGCTTCAGTAGCACGACAATGTCAAACTTGTGCCAAGAATAATGCCAAGCAAGGCCTTATTACAGCACCCCGAGTTCAGTCAAGAGGTGTGACCCCCATGCACAACCTCCAAGTTGATTTCACCGAAATGCCAAAAGCCAATGGGTACCATTACCTATTAGTATTAGTTTGTACTTTCTCTGGGTGGGTAGAAGCATTCCCAACCAGAACTGAGAAAGCCCGAGAAGTTACCAAAGTCTTAATGAGAGAGATTGTCCCCAGATTCGGAATTCCAGCAGTAATAGGGTCAGACAATGGACCCTCATTTGTCTCCCAAGTTACTCAGCAGTTAGCAAAAGCTTTGCAGATACAATGGAAACTCCACACTGCATACAGACCCCAGAGTTCAGGGAAAGTGGAGCGAATGAATCATACCTTGAAAGCCCAAATGTCTAAGCTTTGTCAGGAGACACAATTGAAGTGGCCCCAAGTGCTCCCCATAGCTTTATTCAGAATACGCTCAGCTCCTGTAAAGTCAACAGGATTTTCCCCTTTTGAAGTTTTGTATGGTAAACCCCCACCAATAGTGCAGGGAATCAAAGGAAGTCTAGCCCAAATTGGTTCAGAAATAACCAGACAAGAACTTCTAGCTCTTAGTTTTGTTCTGCAGACTCTCCATACGTGGATCCAAGACCAGTTGCCTATCAACTTGACGGAACCCTTGCATCCCTACCAGCCTGGTACCTCGGTGTGGATCAAAGATTGGAAGAAGACACCGTTGGAACCCCATTGGAAGGGACCGTACACCGTCATCCTGTCTACCCCAACTGCAGTAAAGGTAGCCGAGATCGACGCCTGGATCCACCACAGCAGAGTCAAGCCCGCCGCTGATCCTGAACCAGAGCAGTGGACAGCAGAACAGCACCCTGATGTACCCTTGCGAGTTACTTTGAGACGACAACCAGCAGCTTAGACACTTCATCACAAGTGCTTTGCAGCAGCCAAGTCTTTCGAAGAGGATTGCTGTTTTCCATGCAGCAACAGCTTTGTTTCAACGAACCCAATTTGTGTGTGATTTGACACACTACTTTGAGACTACATTGACTAAGCCAGACTTCACAAGCCAACTGAAATTACTAATAAGTTGGTTAATGTGTACTGGACAACCTGAGGATCTTCAATCAACACTCAGCACCCGTTAAATTGCTTCATTAGCAAACGGGACGAAGAATAATAGAACGTCGTGATCAAGATCAGCAAGCTGAGGATTCAGAAGAACTCCAATCAACATCGACATGCATCTCTACTTTTGCTTTGCTTTGGTTGCCTTCTTTGGAGGTTTTGAACAGACTCATGCTTTACCTCCATGCACTGCCTGCATTACTTCTACTAGAATTGGACTGAAAGTAACTCAGACTTTGCTTTATCATTCTTACTATACCTGCAAGGGGACAGTAACTCGGTGTATCTATAACACCACTGAACTAAATGTTTGCACTCATGGAAAAATTAAAACATGCTATAATCCACATCAGAATCCATCCTATTACACGATGGAAATAAGATGGAAGGATGCAGATGGACCTATATTAGCTGCAACGCCGCCACTTAAGGACATTACTAAACCTGCTGTTTTGAATTTTGATGCATGCAATGCTATTAATAGAGATGGTTATTCCACCTGTGGTACATGGGAGAAAGCGTATCGAAATGACCATAAGTATATGTGTCCAGAAGGTGCCACGGGATGGAGAAAGTGTACAGGTAAAAAGGAACCAGGCTATAGTACTGCCCCAGCAGCAGACTACTATTGCCCGTATTGGGGATGTGTTTTTTATGCTACCTGGAACACTGGTATAACTGATGAGAAAATAGATAAACGAATGGCTACTTTAACCAAGCCAACCACAAATGATAAATGTCAGAAAGATGCTTGTAACCCCTTACACTTATGTATACACAATCCCCATGCATGGAAACAAGGATATAAGTTTGGTTTACGTATTGCTGGAGGAGCAATAGATCCAGGGACCATTGTGTATATCAGATTGAATACTCAAGCCCACAAGTCATCTAAATATCATATTCATAATACTTTTTATGAAGCCATGCATGTAAATAAGTTTGAGATCCCTCACCCCTCACAGAATTTATTTCTAGAATTAGCCGGAGCAGTAGTATCTAGTCTTAAGATCACAGATTGTTATTTCTGTGGCGGAACTCAAATGGGAGATCAGTGGCCATGGGAGGCCCAAGAATTGAATTATTCCATGATTTATAATCAGACTGAATTACACAAGACTACCAGTGAATGGGTGTTAGCGCACTCAATCGTTGGACGTCTTTGCTATGCCAGAACTGGACCCCAGTTCACCCAAAAGGTAGGACAGCTGGTCTGTCTTAGCCAAAAGTACTATAATGCCACAACCAAGAAGATAGCATGGTGGTCAGGAATTGGACATCCTGAACCTCCTAACCCATTAACCAGATTTCCTGAACTTGCAGGTCTATGGACTAACCTTGCTGAAATCCAAGCCTGGCAGGCCCCACCTGGCCTATATTGGATCTGTGGAAACCGAGCATATGCACAACTCCCACCACACTGGGGAGGAGCATGTGTCTTAGGAACCATCAGACCTTCTTTCTTTCTTTTAAATACTGAACATGGAGAACAATTAGGATACCCAGTATACACTACCCACCGACACAAAAGAGCACTAAGACAAAAGAGAGAGGCCTTACAGATAGGCAAGTGGGAGAAATGGCAGGGTGATGATTGGCCACCAGAAAGAATTATTGAGTATTATGGACCCGCCACTTGGAATGATGATGGTATGTATGGTTATCGTACCCCAATTTATATGATTAATCGTATTATTCGCTTACAAGCAGTAGTTGAAATAATAACCAATGAAACTAGTCATGCTCTCACGCTTTTAGCTAGACAAAGTACACAGATGCGCACTGCGATATATCAGAACCGCTTAGCACTTGATTATTTGTTAGCAGCTGAAGGAGGAGTATGTGGTAAGCGGAACTTAACCAATTGCTGTTTGAAAATAGATGATAAAGGTCAAGTAGTTGAAGAAATTGCTAAAGATATGCAAAGACATGCTTATGTGCCAGTACAGACATGGCACTCATTGAAATTTCCTAATTGGTTTGCTAACCTCTTTTCATGGGTGGGAGGATTTAAGACTTTCATCGTATTGGTACTAATCCTTGTTGCTGTTATCTTCTTATTACCATGTTTAATCCCATGTTGTATGCGTTCCATTCATAACACTATTGATAGTACAGTAGAGCGGAAGACCGCAACAAAAATCATGGCTTTATATACAGCCAGTCCTGGTAGAAATCCTTTAGCCAGGATGTGATTCTTCAGAAAGTGATTTAATTCTCACACCTTATTAAGTAATAGGGTGAGATTAATCAAAGGGGGGAATGTGGCAGGTGCAGGCCTGTGACCCACAGTGTCCGAACATAAGCAGGCCAGCATGGCTAGCTTGACCTGTAAATGAGGCCTGTGGAGAGGCATATAGGATTGCACATCCCCCAATATGCTGCTATTGTAAGATAGAACTCAGTAGAAGTATTGAATTAGCTTAGGTAAGCAGAACTGCAGTATTGAAAGATGGAAAAATACAGAAAAACATGTTTAAAAGTTACTGATAAGAAAAAGTACATCTGCAAAGAAATAATTGGGAGTGCTGACAGATGAGTTGCAGAGCCCAGCTCCTCTGCACGTACAAATTGGTTCTATAACCTTGAAAGTGTGAAAGTAACAAGTTGATGAACTGACCATTGTAATTGGGACTAGAAGGGGGGTATGCAGGTGTCATGCCCACTGGAGGGACATAACTGGATAAACTTATCAGTACCGGGACCAATAGAAGAGGTACGGGAGGTACGGGAGATTACCGGGACCAATGAAATGTTTTTCTATACCTAGAATGGAACAGAAGTCTATAAAAGTTGTTGTAATGCTTGAAAACTTGGCTCAGCCATTTTGAAATTGACTGGTTCGAGACTTGTGCACAAATAAATGATTTGGACCTTCTGAACAGACTCCTGGTATCATTGGTTTGTCTGCGCTTTGCTGCTACACCTTGATCTACTACTGCAAAGGCATGAGCTAAATATATAAAACCCTGTTGAATCTTTTTGATAAACAGCCAATCAAGCCTCTCTCTGTTTCTCTTCTCTCAACTCTCATGTATTCATTTATTTGGAAATCCAGATATACTTCCAAATCCCTAGATAAGGGCTACAAACAGTTGATAAAGAAAGTGAAAGGAAGCAGAGCACAGCACCATTTTGCCTTCCCCCATTCAGATGTAGACAGTGATTTCAGCAATTTGCCTTGCTAAAATGAAAAAAAAACTACAAAAAACTAGAGAAATTATTCAAAGATCAAGCTAGGACTCTGAGAACCAGCTATCACTGTATATATTTGAGATAGATAGAAGTTTCAAGTTTATGCAAGACTGGCTTTCCTGCCTTTCCTCTATGTCAGAACAAGTTTAAATAAGGGATCCAAGGTAGGTTAGGATCGTTTTTTTTTAGACATTTGATATACCACCTTAAACCAAATAGTAACAAGATCAAGGAAAGCCAAGGTAGGAAATATGCAGGCTCCTATTCTAGGTGCTCCCCATAGGATTTTGCAAAATACAAAGTCTTCAGACCTCATCTAAACCTAGTATAGGATAATTTGTAAAGATGTGGTGAAAATGCATTCTAGAAGGTTGATGCTAGACAGGAGAATGGACTATGATGCATAAACTTCAATTATGAGTGAATGACAGGATGAAGATGCAAACAATGTTTAAGAGATTGGGAGGACTAGTCAACAGAAAGAGGAATCAAGTGATTGGCTAAAAATGATGGTTGACCTGAACAAAAGGCCTTGTGGGCAAAAAAAAAAAAAAAAAAAAATTAAGTTATAAGATAGCTGATCAGAGCCAGTGTTCAGATATAAAGAGGGGGGTGATGTGTGGCAGGGGTAGCCTGCCTCAAATGTCCAGGGAGTTGGAGAACCCCACAGCACCTAGCCCCAAGAATACCCCCTAACCATGGCCATCCATACAGGGAGGAGGAGGAAGAGCTCTGGGATAAGCCAGGGGAGAAGGAGCTGGACTGGATCCAAACCAGGATTTAGGGATCACCCTGCATTATGCAAAGATTTGGGTCAAAGGAGTGAAGCCAGGGACTGGGTGGTTTCCAGGGACCCGAGGAAGCGTATGGAGATGATATTCATCCCTGCAGGTTGAGAAAGATTTAAGGCAGTTCCCAAAGCACCAAGGGGCTCCTACAGCCTGGAGTCATCACCCACCAAGCTTGCAACAGTTCCTGAGGTGCCTGAGCCTATGGAATTGGGACAAGCAGAACCTTGGGATTGCATCTTTGAGGACATAGAATATTAGGAAGCTGGACTTTCAAGTGTGTGAATTTCCTGGATTACCTTATGGTGGATTTGGACTGGGCCTGGGAATACCTAGGAGGAGTGTGGGAGGAAGGTTTTCCCAACCGTACTCCAACCCATTAAGGAGTGATTTGCCCATATTTAAAACAATGGAATGGACTGAACTGTTGATGAACTATCTTTAATGTTATGAACTCTTAATAGCTGAGGGGATATCAGTGAGAAGCCCTCTTCCTGAGGCTGAGCTGGTAAGGACCTTGCCATCATGTGTGGTATCCAGAAGAGAGTGGCCAGCTAATTCCAAACAATGAACTGTGAGGAAATCCCAGACCGGCTCACTTTGAAGCTTTACCTGGTTTTACAGACTGCTCATACAGCAAAATAATTTTGTTTTCTTTTTTCTCTTGTTTAATGAACTGTTTTACTTTGGGCTAAGAACTATTGGAATGGTGCAGGACTGGGCTGTGCCCCATTCTCACAATGGGCTGTGCTGAGCCAGCCATGAGGTATGCATATGCCAGTCGCTAACAGCAAGGTGAACTCTCCTTCTTAGAAGAGCACACAGAACTTCAAAGCAAGTATTGCACCCAGGACAGCTTCCCCTCCCACATAGTACATGCCGGAGTTAGGCGTGTGACACTCGTTCGTACTTTTTTTGCTGTCTAAAGCAATTGGATGGTGGTATTCTGAATCAATTGTATGTTCTGAAGACTGCTGTTAGCAAGGCCACCTACAGGATGTTTCTGTAGTCCATGTAGTGCATGAATCAAAGTTCCAAGAGCTTGTTTGTCAAAAATGAAGTGTGAACAGATTTGGCATAATGCAAAATGCACACCCTTTCCTACACTAGCAAACTGCAATTTAAAATAACCAGGCATCAAAATAGCAATATAGGATTTTTATATCAGAGTGATTAGTGAACCAACACTTTTAAGAATGAAGATAAACATCATGTCACCAACAGTTATCCACATGACTAATGATTTAGAAGAGTTAAGTTTAGCTTGTTATTGCCTAACCACTGGATAAATTCAGTGAAACAGTTGTCCATTGGAGTGATATTGGAAGACATGATGCATAGGGTCAGCTTAGTATCATCTGCAAGGTAACATAGTAACATAATAACATAGTAAGTGACGGCAGATAAAGACCAGCATGGTCCATCTAGTCTGCCCAGCAAGATGGCAAGAGTAGGTGCACCTGTCGCTCTGTGCACGCCACCCCTCCCCATGTCTTTGTTTAGGGGTGAACCCACCACTCCATGTAGGACACCCCTATTTGTTGAGATGTTAGATGGTTCAGAAGTTAGATGGTACCATTTATTTTGTTTTTATCCTGTTGCTGTAAAGGGATCCACTCTGTTTGTCCCATGCCGTTTTGAATTCTGTCACTGTGTTTGCCCCCACCACTTCCATCGGGAGGGCATTCCAAGCATCCTCCACCCTTTCAGTGAAGAAATATTTCCTGACATTGCCTTTCAATTTGCCACCTTGCAGCTTCATGTTATGCCCTCTAGTTTTACAGCTTCCCCGTCTTTGGAAGAGGTTTGCTTGTTCATAATTTCTCTTTAAGTATTTAAAGGTCTGAACCATATCTCCCCTGTCCCTCCTCTCCTCCAAAGTGTACATATTTAGGTCTTCATGTCTCTTCTGATAAGACTTCTGACGCAGGCTCCAAATCATTTTGGTCGCCTTTCTCTGAAGACTTTCCAGTCTTTTTACATCTTTTGCAAGATATGGTCTCCAAAACTGAACACAGTATTCCAAGTGAGGCCTCACCAGTGACTTGTACAGGGGCATAAGTACCTCTTCCTTTCTGCTGGTAATCCCTCTTTGTATGCAGCCCAACATCCTCCTGGCTTTTGCCACTGCCTTGTCGCACTGTTTTGCCACCTTGAGATCATCAGAGATAATCACACCAAGGTTTTTCTCCTGAACCGTGCATACCAACCACTCCCCCCTATCATGTGTACATTTCCCTTGGATTTCTGCTACCCAAGTGCATGACACTGCACTTTTTCACATTAAATTGTAGTTGCCAAGCATTAGACCAGTCTTCCAGCTTTTGTAGATCTTTCCTCATGTTAACCACTCCCTCAGGGGAGTCCACTCTGTTGCAAATCTTTGTGTCATCTGCAAAAAGACAGACCTTGCCATTCAGTCCTTCATCAATATCACTCACAAATATATTAAACAGTGCCGGGCCCAGGACCGAACCCTGGGGCACCCCGCTAATCACCTTCCTCTCATCCGAGTGAGCTCCATGTACCATCACCTTCTGTTGTCTGTCAGTCAACCAATTTCTAATCCAGTTTACCATCTTGGGACCCATCCCCAAGCTACTGAGTTTATTGACAAGCCTCCTATGAGGGACAGTATCAAATGCTTTGCTGAAATCCAGGTAGATGACATCCATTGCATGCCCCTGATCTAGCTCCTTGGTCACCCAGTCAAAAAACTCAGATTTGTTTGGCAAGACCGTCCTTCGGTAAAACCATGTTGCCTCGGATCTTGCAACCTGTTGGTTTTGAGAAAGTTCACTATTTGCTCTTTCAGGAGCGCCTCCATTACTTTTCCCCCCACCGAGATAAGTCTCACAGGCCTGTAGTTTGACACTTTTTCTCTGTCACCACTTTTGTGTAGAGGTACTACATCAGCCATTCTCCAGTCCTGAGGAACCTCTCCTGTTTCCAAGGATCTGTTGAAGACATCCTTTAACGGTCCTGCAAGAACCTCTCTGAGCTCTTTCAGTATCCTGGGATGTATCCCATCCGGTCCCATGGCTTTGTCCACTTTCAGTTTAGCAAGTTGTTCTAACACCTCATCTTCATTCCCATTTTTATATTTGAGAGTCACAGCTTGTCCATCTCCAGGATCTTCTCTAGTAAAAACAGAGCAGAAGTATTTGTTTAGCAATTTTGCTTTTCCCATATCACTTTCCACGAGTCCTTTCCCAGCACTTCTGAGTCCTGCAATTCCAACTCTGATCTTCTTCCTTTCTCGAATATACCTGAAGAAAGTTTTGTCGCCACCCTTAACATCTTTAGCCATCTTTTCCTCTGCTTTTGATTTTGCTATTCGTATTTCTCTTTTAGACTCTTTGAGCTTGATCCTGTATTCATTTATGTGTTCTTCTGTTTACAAGCTTTTGAATTTTGTGAAAGCTGTGTTTTTTGCCTTTATTTGAGCAGCCACTTCTTTGGAAAACCAAATAGGTTTCCTTCTCCTCTTGTTTTTATTTACTTTTCTTACATATTTATCTGTTGCCCCTTTTATTGCCACCTTTAGTTTAGCCCATTGCAATTCCACTTCCCTTATCTCCTTCCACCCCGTCATCTCTTCCTTTAAGTACTTGGCCATTTTATTGAAGTCAGTGTTTTTGAATTTGAGGACTTTGAGCTTGCTATGATTGGCCAGTACCATGGCTTTTATCTCAAACCACACTGTGTGATAGTCGCTGTTGCTCACAGGGGCACTCATACAGACATTCGACACGTTATCACCGTTGGTGAGCACTACATCCAGCGTTGAGCTTTCCCTGGTTGGTTCCATCACCATTTGTCTAAGTAATGCATCTTGGAGAGCATCCACAAATTTTTTGCTTCTTTCCAGATTTGCAGAAGGAGTAATCCAATCCACATCAGGTAGATTAAAGTCACTCAATATAATCGCTTCCCCCTTTGTTGCTATCTTGGCAATATTTATAATCAATTTGTTATCTCTCTCTTCAATTTGAGTCAGAGGTCTGGATGACAATATGGATGACAGTGCCATCTCCTCTTTCCAACGCAATCCAGAGTGCTTCTTCTTTTCCCCATGTCCCCTGCATTTCAGTAGCTTTAATATTGCTTTTGACATACAAGGCTACTCCTCCTCCTTTTCCATTTTCTCTGTCTCTTTTGAATAGATTATAGCCAGCTATGGCTATATCCCAAACATGTGATTCATTAAACCATGTTTCTGTAATGTCCACGATGTCTAAATCCATTTCCATCATTAGGGCTTCCAGGTCCGGAATTTTATTGACTAAGCTTCAAGCATTTGTGCTCATTGCTTTCCAGCATTTACCTGGCTTGTGCGTATTTTGCATTGATTTTGTTTTGCCCACTTCTTCCCACTTGTTTTTGATGTGTGATTTAAAAGTGTGGCTGTTTCTGATGTTATTCTGTTTTTGCAGGAGGTGGCATGCAGATGTTGACCTTCCACATCTGTCACCCCCTTTTCCTAGTTTAAATGCATATCCACATACTGCCTGCATTTTTCACTTAGGTTTTTTTTTTTACCTGCGACAGAGAGATGTAGTCCATCAGCACAGTATAGTATCTTGTTGGTCCATCTGTTGCCCCAGTTGCCAATAAATCTGAATCCTTCTTGTTTGCACCAGGTCTGGAGCCATGTATTAAAGCTGTTAATGCAATGCAGCCTTTTTGTCCCCTTACCAAAATCAGGTAGAACTTCTGAGAATGCAACAGTGTTAACAATGGGCTTGACTTTCTCTCCCAGAGATTGGAAGTCCTTTTGGGCTGTAGAGGCACTGTTTCTAGCCAGGTTATTTGTGCCCAAGTGGATAATAACATCAAGTTTAGAGTGTTCACTTTTTGCGCTAAGTATTTCAACAACTTGGTTTGTATTCTTGCTAGCTGAAGAGCCCGGTAGGCACATGACTATCTTCTCGCCTTTGAACTGTGTTCCCAAGTTAGTGCCTCTGATGATGGAATCTCCAAGTAGTAGTATTTTCTGTTTGGTGAGGTTTTCTTCATATTTTGTGCTTTATCAGGAGATTGGGCATTGTCTGACTCATTTAAGGGCCCTTCAATTTCTTTGGATTGGGCATCCTCATTAGCCAAGGCAGAGAAGGCATTGTGCAGGGATATCTCTTGATGTATACGATGTCTCTGTGTTACAGGTCGCAATCTACCAGAACCCACTGTGATCCATTTGTTCCTGTGATCCATTTGTTCCTGTGATGTTTGATTCTTTGTGGGAGAGGTGCTGGACTTTGTTCAGTTTGTATCCTAGAAGAGGTGTGCTTCATTGCAGCCAGTTCCTCGCTCAGTAGAGACACTTCTTTATGCATGGCAGCTAGGTCTTCCCTTAGTATAGTCAGTTCTTCATGCATGGCAGCTGACTTTAGGCATATAGGACAAGCTCTTAGGCTCCAAATGATTTGTCTTTGAATGAAAGTACCACAGTTATTGCACTGAATACACAAAATGTTGATTAAGCAGTCCCAGAAGAGGAAGAATAAGAATAAGAAAAGATGAAGAAGATGTGGACTTTAACCCAAGTTAGGAACGACAGATGGCATGTATGTGACCACTGTATAGGCAATGTAGCCCCTGGGGTGGGTGGGGTGAGGGGTAGGGTGGGCGGGAACCTAAGTGCCTCTGGCCAGTATGCTGTTCCTGAACTGTGGGCACAGACAATGGAGTAGGTAAGAGAACCCACCAATAAAGGTAAATAGATAGATAAATATGTGGAGACAAACAGACAGACATATAGAACTCACAGTGAATCAGCAAATTCAGCAAAAATTACCTTTTGGGAGAGCTCTGGAAAGCACTCCTCAAGGAACAGAAAGGCAACCTGAGCAAGCCCACATGCAGAACAGGAAATGGAGGTCTAGAACAATACCTCAGCAGGGGGGAGGGGTAGTCACTCAGGTAGACTAAGAGAAAGATAGTTTAAAATTCTACAGCAATGGAGTAGGTAAGGGAACCCACCAATAAGGACAAATAGATAAATATGTGGAGACAAACAGACAGACAGATAGAACTCACAGTTAAGCAGCAAATTCAGCAAAAAACACCTTTTGGGAGAGCTCTGGAGAGCACTCCTCTTCTCAAGGAACAGAAAGGCAATCTCAGCAAATTCAGCAAAAATCACCTTTTGGGAGAACTCTGGAGAGCACTCCTCTTCTCAAGGAACAGAAAGGCAATCTCAGCAAATTCTGCAAAAATCACCTTTTGGGAGAGCTCTGGAGAGCACTCCTCTTCTCAAGGAACAGAAAGGTAGTATCTATTGATGTCATAGGACAGTATTAAAGTGACTAATGAGCTCAACAACAAGATTATGAAAAGCAGGGGCCAACACTAAGCCTTGCGGTATGCAACATAAAAAAGGATGAGAAGCCGACAATGAGGATTCAGACGATACCCTGAATGATCTATTTTGAATGTACAAAAAGAACTAGGGGGCATGTTTACTAAACGGCGCACCTGTGCGGGGCGCACCTGAGCGCCCTAAAATGATGCATTTAAGTGCTCTTAAACGCCCCGTACACGTGCGGGTCACATTAACGGGCCCCGCACACGTGCGCCGAAAACGCGCACGTTTGCGGGGCGGTAATGTGCGAAAGAGGCGTGCCAAGGCGAAATGAGGGCGGAGGAAGGCCCCCTAGGGGCGGAGAGACGGGGTCAGTGGGCGGAATGTGGGAGGGGAGAGACTCGCCGCACAGGAGCGTGCCCGAATCTGCAAAGACATTTACCGCCAGTGAAACACTCGCGTTAGAGGTGCTGTGCAGGGAAAAGAAACCGTTTCCGTCAGCAATGTGCAGCACAATAGTGGAAGCCCAAAAACCGTGAGCAGTGTGATCTATGTGCACAGATCAAACGCCGTAATGTCACAGGGCACTAACCACACGGGCGCCGCGCACCTTAGCGCATCTGTCAATCACAGCTTCTGTTCTTCACGACGGAACGCCCACTCCTTATACGGCACCCGCTCGGTACCGCGGACCGCACAACACCGGCCTTTAGTAAACAGACCCCTAGGAGTAGACTGGAGCTCAATGTCTTATTTCATATAAATGTGATGCAAGATTCTCATGATCTACCAAGTTGAAGGCTGATGCTAAATCTATAGAGACTATGATGGCTATTCTTTCTCCATCAAACACTCTCTAATGATCACTGTATAAAGCTATGAGTAGGATTTCAGTACTATATCCTTTCCTAAATCCCAAATCATGATGATGTAAGGCATTAACTTGATCCATGAAAGCATTTAATTGAGATAGAACCATCCTTTCTGTGAGTTTAGAAGCTAATGGAGATTTGAAACTGGTATTTAACTAGTTAAATCAAATGGAGATATATTAGGCTTCTTAAGCAGAGTTAGTAATGGTATCCTTTCAACAGCTATTTACGTACCAAGCTTGGCTAAATGGCATGGAATAGTACGAGTTTGCTAATATTCCATTTGCATTTCAAGTTCCTTGTTGCTCACAATTTTTAGCATTGTTGCACTCTTGTCTTCTAGAACCCTTTAACATTCATATTAAGACAATTCTGCATAGCACACTTTATTTAACATTGAGAAGAATGGCATTACTTTGAATAGATCAATTGACACTTTAAATAATGGTTTTAATTAAAAATTGATTATGTAAACCCAATGTATGATAGCTATCCTTTGGTATAGACAAGAGTATATTCTACTAAATTACCATGGTCCTGTTGGTTTCCATACATGTGCATAATGGCAGAAGAGCTGTGAAAATCAGAACCAGTGTTTCTTAGATTTTAGACCAAATGTTGGATGAAATCCTAAATCCTGGAGATGAGAGGCTTCTGTGTTACACAGTAAGCTTTCAAGTTCATTCAAAGTAAGATATATTTGATAAAGAAACCCATTTTATGCAGCATGCTACCATTCAAGGGGAAAAAATCCAATCTCGAGACAATTTTCTGAAACCAGAAAGAAAACAATGCAATTGCAAGAAGGCAATCAGATTCCTTTTTTCTCCTCAATACTGCATGTCTTGATTTTTAATAGCGATATCTTTATCTCTCAAGATGCAATTTGATATTCAGCATTATCTTTCTAGAAAATACAGAAAGCTTTCAAATGGATTTAGTGGGATCTCAAAATTTAGAAAATGTGCAGCCTGTTTGAAATGATGTGGTTTTTTTCCATGCAAGTAAAATCCAGTGATTAACTGTTGGGGCGCTCCCAGCATCTTTACATACACTCAGGGGATAGTTTTATAACAGGAAGCTTAAATTCAGAAGGCAAAAAGGCACATATTTTATAAGAACCAAAGGTGCCTATGTGACTTTATAAAATGATATCTCAAACCCTGCAGAAATCACACCTGCATCAAAAGTATTTCTAAATGGTGATGTTTACTTTATGCACCTATGCATATGTTTTATAAAATATGTGCATACATCAGGAATCTGCCCAAACTCTATCCCTGTAAATGCCTACTGCACAAGTATGAGTGGGCTTACACAGCACATGTTTTAGGCATGACCTAATTTTATAGGAGCCCCTTAACATACTCGAAGGGCAGTGTTACACATGAAGATGGTTAACTGTGCCATGCTGTCTGTGGCATTAAAACCCCAAAGTGGGTCAACTGACGCATTATCACGACGACTGCGTTTAGCATGAAATGCAGATGTGAATTAATGTGAAGTTACTTATTTGTTAAATACGTGCATGACGTCATCATGTGTTTATTGTTTGTAATGTCGGAGTAAAACTGTAAACAGTGATTGAGATGTGCCACCTAGTGGGAACATGAATTTATACCTAGAAGCCCCAAAGTACATCCAAAACAATGGAGTGCATCAATTGACGTACTTTGGGGCTTCTAGTGTTAAGTTAGTGTGGTAGCTGCATTACAGAGTGCTAACAGCCGATGAAGCCTAATAAATCAGCCCCACAATGTTGAAATCTGATTTCTGCATTTGATTTCCAGTTTGTTTGTTTTTTCATTAATACTTCAAGGGGTGAGTCAGGCACGGTAACTTTTCTCTGTCCCCAGAGGGCTTACAATCTAATTTTGTACCTGAGGCAATGAAAGGTTAAATGACTTGCAAAGTAGTGTCTGTTAGATTTGTACTTCTCTAGTTCCCCCACAGCTCTGACCACTATGCCACTAATTTTCCATGGAGGATAATTTTAAAAGCCATTTCTGCATGCTTGTACTTCATACATGGAAACAGCTGATATGTGCCTAAAGTCATGCATGTACAGCCTGTACACACGACATGCAATGGAGGCGTTCCCAGAGACAGATTTGGAAGGGGTTTACATTTGTGTGCATACTTTTGCAAATACATAGGTATGAGCATAACAATAAACTTGAAGATCCATGCATACTAAAGTGCCAATATAAATGTAAGCACATAGATTTTCTGGGAAAAGTTTAAGAAAGTACACATATACTTTTGCTTTTAAACAAGAAAAGTATGTACTATTTATACATGTGATTAGTTATATAATCATCCACTATGGAGTAATTTCATAACAAAGCCCCTAAACAAATTTTCAATATAGATATTTAAGTTCCTTTCTATACTAGGTTCCCACAACTAGTCCCAATAGTATACACATGCTCTAACACAAACACACACCAGTCCCTAGGCAGGCTTGAGCAGAGGGTGCATAAGCTTGGCATAAATTTATATGTGTAAGTTCGAATAGTATAGCTTTATAGTATAACTTAAGTGTAATACTGACTGATCTAGAGTAAGGTAACGGTAAGGATTTGAGGGTTTATTTTTATTAAATTGCTAGCTCTCTGACTGGGAGCTCTTAAAAGGGTTTTTGTATATCTTTAAAGCAAAGTTACTTTCTTTTTGGTGCTTTAGTAGAAATTTCCTTGAGCACAGTAGGTTGTTGAACTCTAGTAACCTTCTCAGCTTTGGGAACCTCTGACACCTAATCAGGAGTTAGTTCTCTCCCTACCCACCCCGACTCCCAACCACCCATAGTGAGCAGTCTTGCTTTATAGGGCACCTCCCCATTTAACAAAGCACAGAGACTTCGAGCAGCACATTTTGAATATAATTAAACAGATTTAACTGCTTTTTCTCTGAAAGGACTGCTGGGAAACTGGCTGGTACTTTGGTAGATCTCTCTCTTTTGTTTTAACAGATACCTAAGCTCCACAAACAGAAGAGTGGCTGGGAAAAATCATATCGCTAAAGCTGTTGCCCCATTACAGCTTCTGCCTCTGTCCAGACAGAGGTCCTAATACCAGTTGAAGGACCGGTTCCATGTGCAGGGTGCCTGCATGCTGAAACTCTGAGGAAACAAGTGGAGGAACTCAGAGAGGAGGTGGTGAGGCTGAGAAGCATTCAAGACAGTGAGAACTACATTGATGAGATGCTTCTTGCAGCAACCAAGCTCTCCAGCAGAGGAGATGATTGGTTCAAGCAGAATGTTGATGGTTGGACCCAAGTCACTAGGGCCTGCAGACTCACCAATCCAACTTCTCCAGCCCTTGAATTGAAGAACCATTATGTTGCCCTGGAGGGAAGAACCAGAGCTCAAGTATCCTAAAGTTGCAGAATCATTGACCACAAGAAAGCAAAGAGTAGTGGTGGTTGGAGACTCTCTTCTGAGGGGTACAGAGGCATCCATCTGCTGACCAGACTTTATGTCCAGAGAGGTATGCTGTCTGCCTAATTCCAAAATACAAGATGTTACAGTTTGCCGAAACTCATCAAGCCCACTGACTATTACCCAATGTTGCTAATCCATGTTGGAACAAATGATACTGCCAGGTATCCCTCGGAATGTATCAAAAGTGACCTCATGGCTCTGGGACAGATGGTGAAGCATTTAGGTGCACAGGTGGTGTTCTCTTCAATCCTCCCTGTTGAGGGTAAAGGCCAAGGTAGAGAGACTCACATCCTGGAGATTGATGCATGGCTGCATGGATGGTGTCATTGAGAGCATTTTGGTTTCCTAGACCATGGGATGCTGTTCCAAGCGTTGCAGAGCAGAGATGACATCCATCTATCCAAGAAAGGTCAAAGCGTCTTCGGTAGTAGAATGGCTAATCTACTGAAGAGGGTTTTAAACTAGATTTGTTGGGGACAGGTGAAGAAAGCCCCCAGGTAGGTAATACATTAAATACCCTTATGAAAATGGGTAACAGGGTAACATATGGAAAGCAGTGTGTATAAATGCCAGTAGCATGTGAAATAAGATCCCTGATGCTGAAGCTTTGGTGGGAGTGGTTGACTTGAATTTAGTGGCCGTTACAGAAACATGGTTCACAGAAAACCATGATTGGGATGTAACTATACCTGGCTATACTTTATTCAGAAAGGACAGGGTAGGAATAAGGGGAGGAGGAGTGGCGCTATATGTAAAAACAACTATTAAAGCTTTGGAATTACAGAGCTTAAAAGGGAGAGAGGAGGCATTATGGGTTAAACTAGAAAGAGGGAAAGATAAATCTATTTGCATTGGTGTGATATACAGACCTCCCTCACAAGAGAAAGAGGTGGACAGAGAGTTAATTGAAGACATGTGCAGCATTGCTAGGAAGGGGAAGTGCTACTGATAGGAGATTTCAATATGCCAGATGTTGACTGGCACATTCCTGCTGCAGTAACATCTAAAAGTAAGGAGATCCTCGATTCTCTACAGGGAGAACTATTCAGGCAATTGGTAACAGACCCCACACATGAAGGGGCGATCCTGGACTTGGTGCTTACCAATGGTGAAAGTGCTTCTGATGTTGTAGTGGGAGATCATTTTGCATCCAGTAATCACCAGATGGTGTGGTTCAGTATTAGGACTAGGGCTGTTAGAATCCATTCAAAGGTGAGGATCTTAGAATTTAAGGAGACTAACTTTGCCAAGATGGGCCAATACCTCAGGGAGTCGTTAGTGGGATGGGAACAGCTGGGGAATGTAGAAAAACAGTGGGCAAAACTGAAAGGGGATATTTTAAGGGCAACCAACCTTTTTGTTAAAATGGTAAATAAAGGTAAAAGGAAACGGAGACCACTATGGTTTTTGAAAGAAGTAGCTGAAAAAAGTGAAGAAAAAGAGGGAGGCCTTCATGAAATACAAGAGATCACAGAGAGAGGAAGACAGCCATCTATATATGGAAGAACTTAGAGAAGCTAGCAAAGTAGTCAGGAAGGCAAAGATTCAAAAGGAGGAGAAAATAACCAATGCAATAAAATGGGGGGGGGGGGGGAAGACATTTTTCAGATATGTTAGTGAGAAGAGAAACGGCAAAAGTGGTATTGTCAGACTCAAGGATGCAGGGGAGGAATATGTAGAAGCTGATAAGGATAAAGTGGAATTGCTTAATAAATATTTCTGTTCTGTGTTCACAAATGGAGAACCAGGAGCAGGACCTCAGAAAACACCCACAAATGGGAACAGAAGTGAGGGACATCTTGAACAATTTTCAGAAGACTGTGTTTGTGAGAAACTAGCTCAACGTAAAGTAGACAAAGCAATGGGACCGGATGGGATACACCCTAGAATACTGAGGGAACTTGTGGACGTTCTAGCAGCTCCACTGACTGACCTTTTCAATGCCTTGTTGGAGTCGGGAGTGGTGCCAAAGGACTGGAGAGAGGCTCATGTGGTGCCTTTACACAAAAGCGGAAGTAAGGATGTGGTTGAAAACTACAGGCTGGTTAGTTTAACTTCGGTGGTCGAGTATTGGAACGCTGCTGAAAGAGAAAATAGTGAGATTTCTGGAGTCCAGCGGATTACAGGATTCAAGGCAGCATGGATTCACCAGAGGCAGGTCTTGTCAGACAAATCTGATTGATTTCTTTGACTGGGTGACTAGGGAGTAGGACCGAGGGAGAGCCCTAGATGTGGTGTATTTAGATTTCAGTAAAGCCTTTGACACTGTTCCTCACAAGCAATTTATAAACAAACTGAGCACACTAGGGATGGGTTAGAAATTGGTTGGGTGGGTGGCAACAAAGAGTACAGGTAAATGGAGCTCACTCTGAGGAGAAGGATGTTACCAGTGGTCTGTCCTTGGTCCGATTCTTTTTAACATCTTTGTTAGTGATATAGCGGAAGAGCTGTCGGGTAAGGTTTGCCTCTTTGCGGATGATACCAAACTCTGCAAGAGAGTAGACACCCAGGAAGGTGTAGATAAATGAGCATGTATCTAACTAAGCTTGAAGATTGGTCTAGAATTTGGCAGCTGGGATTTAATATTAAAAAATGTAAGGTTATGCATTTGGGCTGCAGCAATCCAAGGGAGCAATATAGTATTTTTTTTTAACAGTTTTGTATACCACCTTATCCTTCAATCAAAGTGGTCACAACACAATTGGGGATACATTTAACATAAGGAGATATGAGACACATACCCTAATACTTACAGGGAACATGAGCAATGGAGGGTTAAGTGGCTTGCCGAAGACCACAAGGAGCACCTGTGGGACTAGACACCCTAGTCCTTCCGGACCAAGGTATAGGAGGTGAAGTACTTTTGTCCACTAAAGAAGAGTGGGACCTAGGCATGGTTGTGTCTGATGATCTTAAAGTCGCTAAACAGGTAGAAAAGGCAACGGCAATAGCTAGAAGGATGCTTGGGTGCATACAGGGAGGAATGGCTCGGAGAAAAAAGGAGGTGATAATGCCTCTGTATAAGTCTTTGGTGCGACCTCATTTGGAGTATAGTGTGCAATTCTGGAGACCACACCTTCAAAGGGATGAGAACATGATGGAGTCAGTGCAGAGGGTGGCTACTAAAATGATTAGTTGTCTTTATTATAAAACATATGAGGACAGACTTAAGGATCTTAATATGTACACCTTAGAGGAAAGGCGGGATAGAAGTGATATGATTGAGATATTTAAATACCTCCGTGGCATAAATGTTCATGGAGAGAGCCTCTTCAAGTTGAAAGCAAGTTCTGATATGAGGGGACATGGGATGAGGTTGAAGGGAGATAGATTGAGGAGTGATATGCGGAAATATTTCTTTATGGAAAGAGTAGTGGATCCTTGGAATAGTCTCCCAGTGGAGGTGGTAGAGTTGAGGACAATAACTGAATTTAAAAAAAGCATGGGATAAGCACAGAGGATCTCTAAAGGTAAAAAGGGGACTCTTTGTAGTTGTTTATATGGAAGGACAGACTAGATATACCATGTGGTCTTTTTGATTTACATAAAATCAAAAACATAAAAGAAGTGAAAAGAAGTCCATAAACAGTTAAAGAAAGATAAGGGTAAAAAATAGGACAAATGAAATGGCAAGCGAGATCATAAGCATGAGTGTGAGGGGATAAACATTGGGTTGGCCCTGTCTTAATGTTACCCCCCCCCCCCCAGGGGGAAAGATAGGGGCTGGAAGGGGCTAAAGTTTGGGACGTTTATCGAATGGAGAAACTCATGGCAGACCTTTGAGGCAAGCCTGAGACAGTGGTGGAACTTTGGTCTAGATTCCTGCATTTTAGGTTTAAAGACCTTCTGGTTGTAGTAGAGACCTGCCTGTGCTTAGACCCGCTACTATTCAGAAGGCCCCAAATGTGATATCGGGTCTAACTTCAGATAACACTATCTTTAATTGGCTCCTATTAGTCCTTCCATGGCGTGTCCAGGGTATAATCATGATGTACTCCCCAGATGATCTCAGGGGAGTCTTATTATTCCTTACTGATTACTGGTTGTGTATGCAACACTTATAATTCACCTCTGTCATATACTTTCTCTCCTGGGAGGTCTTTGGATTGTATTTGGATATTATTCAGCTGATTGATTGGGGGGGGGGGGGCAGTGCAGAGAGGAGGAGAGGGAGGGACGAGTGTTCCTAAGATTTTCTGGTGAAGGGATTTCTCCTAGGGGATTTATGTCTACCCTTCTTCTTTCTCTCTACTGGATAGAATATGGATGTAATTTCTTAGAAGTAAGACGACTATAGAAATCCTTCTGTTTCGCATATGTGCATACTCAATGTTGTGAGCTGTTACCTAGTGTGTTGTGCACTCTAGAATCCTTCATATCTTTGATATGTAGTGCTGTAATCCTTCTCTATTTGATCAATAAAAAATATATACAAAAAAAGAGGAGATATCTGGTGGATCATCGGAAAAATAATTAACAAACAAAATGTCATCTGCATAATAGTATCCACTAATCCCATGATTTTGTATTAAAGTGCCCAGAGGGGCATGGAAGATATGAAAGAGTAAGGGGGAGAGGATAAAGCCTTGAGGGACTCTACAAGGGAAGGACTGAGGGGCAGAAGCTGAGAACATGTGCATGTAAGCCGTTAAGGTGCAATCCTATAGGAATGAGGAAAACTATTTCAGTACATTGTCTCTGATGCCGAGTGAAGACTTTGGAATAGGAATCGGTGGTTAATGAGGTCAAATGCTGTAGACAGGTACAGAGAAATGATTAAAGTGGAATTATGGACTTCCAAATTGGTACAGAGTTCACTCAATAGTACTATGACCCTTACAAAAGCCAGACTGTCTGCGATCAAAAATATTGTTTTTTTTTTATGAAGTTAAAGCTGAGAAAAAAACATTGTTTTAACATTTTTTTGGAAAGAAATGGTAAGTTAGAGACTAAGCGATAATTTTGTGGGGTGGATATATCAAATTGGCTTTTTTTTTTTTTAAAGAATGGGTCTCACTATGACTTGTTTGAGCTGTTGTGGCAGCAGTGTGTTGAAATTTCAAAGGTAGGAGCCTTTAACCAGGTTGATGGTAGGGGGTCTAGTAAGCAAGTAGTGGCTTTCACAGAGGAGAGCAACTTGCTGTAGCCTCCTAAGGATAAATCATGTACTGGACAGAGTCACTGTGGATTTTTCGGCAGTAACGGTGGGGAAGAGTTTCAGAGATCTGAGAATTCCGGTACAGAGGGGAATGAAGAATAGATAGAGTTAACCTTGGATATGAAGAAACTTGCTGGTGCAACAGCTATGGGGATGTCCTGAGAATTAGCTGATTGCTCAGGATCAGTAACGGTAGATAACAGTTATAGTTTATTTACTTGATATCTGGTATCTATAGCAGGTAGCAGCTAGACAGTTAAGGAAGTTACATTCAGGTACTATATGTTTTTCCCTTGAATAAAGACTTGGACTTATTGGCACTTTTTTCAATCAAAGTGGTATAGTACCTCATCCTAGCTGTCTTTATCTGCTGGTTGTAAAACCTCTGCTTTTTCTTCAAGATGGCCATATTGGCTGGAGTTTGTGATTTCCTCCAGGTCCTTTCTGCTCTGCACACCTGCCTTTTCAAGGTGTGCAGACTGAAGTGAAACCATGAGTTGTCTGCAGCAGAGAAACAAAGTCCAAATAACTGCTCAAGGAGATAGAGTATTCCAAATATCAACTTGTGAATCTAGGGGAATGTCGAGGGTATTTGAGGAGAAAAAGTGGACATGCAGAAGGGAGAGAGTCCAATGGGATCTTAAGGAGTGATCTTATACATGTTTACTATGCAGCAGTTTATAATTACCAGCTAAGGGGACCATTCTATTTAGTATGGTGGATAGTTATGTGCTAGATATGAATGTAAATCCCTATTTTCAAGGGCTTCTGAATGAGAATGGGCATTTACATGCACGCTTTTGGTGGTCACCATTCTGCAACAGGCATGCAAGTCCCATTGTGCTTACTTTCCATTGGGGTGTGCATAGGGGTCGGAGCTTGGGAAGAACATAGGCAGGTCCTAAATTCAAAAACATTTGTTGTAGAACATTATAATGTTCATGTTTTTCCTCACCAATCCAGTCATGTGCAGTTACCAATATGTCCCTATCCTGTAAAGTAAAGTACACACATACATTACTGTATAGAACTGGCCCCAAATAAGTACATGGTAATGACTGGACATTGTGGGACTTTATAAAATTACCCTCATAGGGAGAGATTTTTACAAAGGAGCTACAGAAAGATCCATGGATCCTAGGCACGCAAGTCCATATTTTCTCAGACTTGCATGTGTGCATGGGACTTCTGCAGATGTTTTGGCTCGGCGGGATTCTGTAAACTCATGCCCTGAAGTCTGATCCTGAGTTGGGACATTCAAGAAGAGTGTGGTGATGGCAGAGCATAGGTGTGGCCTCGAAGAATGCATGTGTGTTATAGAATACTATGATGTATGCGTGCCCCTGCACTGATCACGGTACTGCCAGCTATGTCTGCTCTAGGGCAGACATAACTAACACGTCTAGAGTACAGCGTGTTGATACTATTTTATAATGTGAGGCATGCACATGCCTCATTGTTTAAAATAGGGAAGCTACACGTGTGTTGTCTATAAGGGGTTACAAAATTACCCTCCATGTGTCAAGCCTTTGCATTAACAATTAGCATGGGTGTCTGCTAAATTAGCAAGCACTAATTCATGAGTTATTTTATTATTATTATTTATTATTTAACATCTTTTATATACCGCGCTATTTGTTTTCAGTGCGGTTTACAAGTAACAGAAGCTGCACAATCAGAAGACACTGGTGTGCTTACATTATAACAGGAAACTTAAACTTGGAACAGCAGGGTAAAAACTGTAACTGTTTAACACGCTTTATTAAAAGGGGCCCTTAGATGTATACCCCACCATTCTTGTACGAAGTGCGTCTCAAAGCAGGTAACAGAACAACAGTTTCAGCTATTACATTTCAGTAGACATTTTCTCACCTATCTAGTTCAAATAGTATTTAAAGTGGCAGCAGCAAATTAATTCAACCATTAGGACATTGGCCCCAAGATTCACTTGCCAACTTAGTCTTTGAAACCAGAACAGAAATGTGAATCATTATACATGATCATATTCAAAAAGCACACATCTCTCTTTGTTCACCAAACACAGTCTCAAAGGAAAACGAAAACAAAGGGAACAATGAGTCCAAACAGACGGTGCTCATTAATTTACAGTGTATACTCACCTGCATATGTGAAATCCCCTCTCAGAATCAATAAAGATAGTAAACTGAATTCATGCAGAAAGGGTCATTAAGCAGAGTATCTCCAGCTTTGAATCATGCCCTTTTTCACAGCTAATTATACTCTCATTACTCATCACCAAAAGAAAAGGCCCAATCAGTGTAATTTAATAGCTGTGAAGGTCAATTTTAGGGCATGGAGACAGGGATTAAAACATCCAGGTCAGGACGTGGAAATTCCCACAGCATTTTACAAAGGCTCTGCCAAATGCGGAGTCTCTTGTAAAATACATGCCACGTATCATAACAAAGTAAATATTTATTTATTTATTTATTTTATTTACATTCTCTTATATACCGCGTTATTCTGCATCAGTGCGGTTTACATTGAACAAACTGAAATTACATTGAACAGGGCATTATAACTTGGAGATAACTATTTTACAGGGAACATAAATATGTCAGATAAAGACCAGCATGGTCCATCTAGTCTACCCAGAGAGGTGGCGAGAGTTGTGCCCACCGCTCTGTGCAGCTTGCATCCTCATACTTCTGTTTAGGGTTGCACCTGCCGCTCTGAGCAGTGCGCCCTTTGATGTCTTTGTTTAGGGCTGTACATGCTGCGTTGTGCGTTTCCTCCTTTGTGTGCCTTGGTTTAGAGTTGTTCCTGCCACTTTGTGCAGGTTACCTCTCTCTATTTTTTGAAGTGTAAAAATTATTTAAAGTTTGCCTTAATTCCACCCTCTTGCTATAAATTGATCCTTTATGTCTTTTTGAATTTCATCCCTGTTTTTGCCCCTGTCGGCTCCACTGAGAGAGCATTCTAGACATCCACCACCCTTTCCATGAAAAAGTTGTTTCTGACATGCAGGGCTGCTTGCTGATTTCAGACCACATCCAGCAGGAGCAGAGATCTTAAAAAGATACTTGTGGAGGAAAAATGCATGCAGATTTACCCCACATGGGGTTGAGAGCAGCTTCTTAAAATTGTTGCTCCCACTATCCAGACCCTGATCCCCTCATACCAGCAGCACCTCCCTGTCCCCCAGATCACTCTCCAACATCTGACCCTCCCCACTTTACCTTCCCCCTATTAGGTTCCCCTCATCCTCCACCCCCATTAGCATACTCTCAGTGACAATGGTTATGAGTTGTTGTATTATTGGTGTTATACACTCAACGGATTATTTAGAATGGGTCTCACCTTTCACTATTGAGATTCATGCAACTGTGGAGGGAGAAGCCCATTTATTTCATAAGTAGGTGGGAGGAGTGGCTTAGTGGCTGGAGCAAGTTGCCGAGGGCCGGGGGTTCAAATCCCACTGTAGGACAGCAACCTCAGGTCAGAGAGACTGGGGTTTCTAGTCCCACAGGTGCTCCTTGTGGTCTTGGGAAAGCCACTTAACACTCTGTTGCCTCAGGTACAAAACAGAGATTGTGAGCCCTTTGGAGTCAAGGGAAATATATACCATACCTGAATGTATACCGCTTTGACCCAGTGAAAAACGGTATATAAGCATTGTTAAATAAATATAGTGAACATGTCCCACTATTTGTATGTATATGTATTGTTCTGAAATAATTTCATGGATATACAACATTATGGGGATTTATTTGTCTATAGAACCTCTGATTATTCATCTTGACCACAAGCTGCTTGTTCCCAGCTGTAGTGTGGTCTCCACTAGAGGTTTGCACTGTCTGTCTATGGCCTTCTGGTTACTCTTGCTATTGAATATATATATATACTATGATGTTTATGACATTCCAAGGCAAATTTTAGATGGCATGTGGAGACCAGAATTGAGATTGAGATTGGGACACGTATAGTTCAGGTGGTATTTTTAGAAATGGCTCTACCAAAAGTGCAGCCTTTTGTAAAATACTGCTGGAATGCATACATATTTGCTGATACATGGAGCAGGAGGAGCCGTTTTAGATCTACATGTGGAAACCTCAAGCGGAAACATGGCAAGTAGCATGTGTAAGTGCTGGTACTTAACATACTTAAGTTGGTATTTCACAATATAGTATTGGCATGCCAGCACTCACGCATGAATGTGATTCATTTTGCAAATCTACAGGTATACATGCCACCAAATTAACTACAAATCCATCTATCTTTAATCCCTCCCATAAAGGGCTGGCTAATACAAGTATTTTCTCAAAACCTATTTGTGCCAAGGAACAGATGTATATCTCGATATGAACCAATTTGGTCTTACACGTGCAATCTCTTTAAGAAATGAGGAATACACACATAGATTTTTGATCTTCCAAGATCACACCCTAACCATGCCCTTGACAAATGCCCTTGCAATTTCTATGCATTATGGACATTCACATGTAAATTTAGCCCTTTCTAAAATCACCATTTACACATGGATGCCATTTCCACATTTAAATGCCAGATTTACTACTTGGAAATTGTGAATAAGGCTTCTAAAATAACCTCCTCAATGTCAGAGGCTATTTGTTTGATGTTACATAATAATGGGACTTTTCATAGGAAAATGGATTTTATGTTTACCACCAATATCATGATGGATAAATAGGCCATGAAAGATAAATCTCTATATGAACATTTATACAGCCCATTTGGACATCCATCCCCCCTATTTGGCCCCCTCTGCTGTCCTCAACTAACCTCCCTGTATGAACAAGTTGTTTGTATGGGGAAGATAGATGGGGTGAGAAAGGGGAGGGGAGTGGGTGGTCCGCGGCCCAGATGTACAGGGACAATTCTGATGTTGGCCCTGTATGTCCGGCCCAGATGTACAGGGACAATTCTGATGTTGGCCCTGTATGTCTGGGGCCAGCAGACTGAATGGGGAACTTATTTCACCTCTAAGGTTGAATAAGTTCCCCTAGATCAGCGGTTCTCAACCTGTGGGTCGCGACCCCCCATGGGGTCACCTCAGGATTTACCAAGGGTCGCGCACGTTGCTTCTGAAGCCAGGTACACTTCTCGGCAGTAGCAGATTCACCCTCTTTTCTCGATCTTTTTCGACTGTGTTGCTGTCCTTCCTGGACCTTGATGTGCTCGACAGAACAATGCCAGCCAATATGGATCTGCCTGCAGAATGAACCTGGTCAGATGAAGGCAGCACCACACCAGGGAGGACAGATGCTGTGTGTGCTCTTTCTGCTGCTTCTGGTCTATGCGTGTGAGTGTGTGTGTGTGTGTGTGTATATATATTAGAACTCATGCATGCTTTACCTTTTCCACCTATTTATTTTTGCAAGTTGAGAGCAGCGTAGGCTCAAGGCTGTTCCCAGGCCATTTTCTGTGGTGACGCTGCTGACGCTTTGCACCAATGAGCAGGAGGCAGTGGCCAAGAGCCCGTCTCAGAGGACAGGATGCTGCATAAAGAGGGGGTGCACTGGTGCGGGTCTGTGCAGCGGCCGAAACAGCACGATGAGTCGGGCTGGGTTGCGGGGGCTCGGGCGCTGCCTGGGCACTGCCACCGACGCTGTCATCTCCTCTCTGTTGTGTATCGCTGCTTGAGCAGGTAGGGACGGGGTCCAGGGTCATGTAACCGTAGCTGCTGCCGGATGCCATGCGAGCATGAATCGATGCACGAGGAAGCAGCAGTAATGTGCATTTTTGTAGTAAGATCATGCTGCAGTGTGTGAGTTCAGGATATTTGTTACAACTTCATATCATTCATTTAATTGAATTAATAGTGAGTAGCTTTGGGACAAGCAAAGAGTATCGCTGCTGAGCTGCAGTTTTTTGTGAGATGAGAATTTACTTCTGGCTTTGCCATCCCGGTCCAGAGATCCCAGTGGGAACAAGTCTTGGCTTGCACTTGCTATGAGAGAAGTGACCTTGGTCCTTGTGCCAGGTCATGCTGGAGGCGATCGTGGTCGTAGCCTCCGTCTCCTTCGTGAGCTGCAGGCGCAGGATAGCACACGCTCTGCCAAGGTCTTTTGAATCAGACGAGTGGCACCAAGTTCAACCGGGGCAACTTGTCACGTTTTCTTGGCCTCTGCTTGGTGGGGGATACAGAGATCAGATGGTGAATATGGAGAGGGTCAGATGCCAGACATGGGGTAGGGGTCAGAAAGCAATGGAGGGCAGATACTGAGCACAGGGTAAGGATCAGAGGGGGATAAATAGCAGACATTGGACATGGGGTGTGAAGATATAGGGCATAGGTGGCATATGGTAGGCATGGAAGGCAGATGTTGGACACAGTGGGGGGAGTGGAGGGCACATGCTGGATATGGGAGTGAGAAAAAAAGGAGATGCTGGGCACGAGGTGAGGAGAGGGGCATGATGAATGGGGTGGAGTGGAATAGGAAAATACTGGACATGCGGTAAGGGAGAGAGAGGGAATATTAAACATGGGGGGATAGGATGAGAAAAAGGAAGGCACAACATTGGGGAGAGACAAGACGGCAGGAGAGAAGGGGATAGATACGGAACACATGGAATGTATAATAGAGAAAGGAAAGAGTTAAAGACTGGGGAATAAGTGGCTGGAGAAGGAAAGTGAGATGGAGTGAGAGGGTTGTAAAAAGAGGGAGTTCAGAAGTGGATATAAGGAAGGGAAATGAAATCTGAGTTAATAAAGAAAGAAAAATGGAAGGAAGCTGAAAGGAAAAAGATGAATGTCAGAGATGGATGTAGGGAAGCCAGAGCCAGAGAAAGGAGGGTGAATCTGCCGCTGCCGAGAAGCGGACTCAGCAGCGGAAGCAACATGTGCTTTATTTTATTTTATTTTTTAATTTTTGAAGGCGGAGTGAGGCGGTATATCCCGGGATTTGTCAGGCGACCCCTGGTAAATCCTGAGGCAACAATGCGTTAATGGTAAAGGAAGAGAGACACGTTTGATTTTATCATTGGGGGTCATCACAAGTTGACCAGTGGTAAAAGGGGTCATGGTACAAAAAATGTTGAGAACCACTGCCCTAGATGGCAGGAGATGGCAGGTTCAGGTGGTGGAAGAGGCAGAAGGGGGTTCAGGGGATTCCCTGCAGCCCGACCCTGGGAGGCCAGATCAGAGGTTAAGCTGCGGGGAATGAAAGAACAGGTCAGCAGCCAGGGTTCGCGGCTCCTGAATGGACACCATGGTGCCGCAGCTCCATTCAGGAACCTTGACTGAGTTAGCCGGACAGAAGCCTGCATGTGCAGGCTGACTGGAATTGGTCCCGGCCTGCATGTACAGGCTAGATGTGCCCCGTGGGATCAGAATCCTGTCTTCCTCTGTGTGTCCGGTTCTGACAGAGTGCACAGTTGGCCGGGGCATCCACAATGGAATGAGGCCCAGTATTAATTTTTTTTTTTTTTTTTGAAGGCGAAGTGAGGCGGCATATCCCGGGATTTGTCAGGCGACCCCTGGTAAATCCTGAGGCAGCAATGCATTAACAGTGGAGTGGAGGAGTGGCCTAGTGGTTGGGGCAAGGTACCTCAGACCAGAAGGTCAGGGGTTCAAATCCCACTAGAGGACAGCAACCTTGAGCTGGAAGGACTGGGGCTTCTAGTCCCAACAGGCACTCCTTGTGGTCTTGGGCAAGCCACTTAACCCTCCATTGCCCATGTTCTCTTCAAAATAGTTATCTCCAAGTTATAATGCCCTGTTCAACATAATTTCAGTTTGTTCAATGTAAACTGCCTTGATATCATGAAAGGCAGGATATAAGAAACATTAAATAAATAAATAATAGGACAGCACAAACAAGAAAATCTTAACATCCAAGTAATCCCCAGGGCAAAAGCTCTTGGTCAAAAGGCCCACCTTCTGATCTGAATAGGCTTTAATAAATCAGGAAATATATGGACTATTATGCTAATAAACATCTCCATTAAATGAGGGAAATACAGATGTAAGACTGCATTTTGATTGTGTTCAAGTGCAAAGTTATCAACAAGATAGGTGGGTCTTTCACCAGTTCAAGGGAGCTCTCCAAAAAAACCTGTTAAGTCCATTTGGGTCATCTACAGTTCTCACAAATCTTGGGCATTAACACTCTTTTCTCCTGGGAGATTTATATAATAGGTATGAACTAAAGGTGACAATTTTTCAGGAGACATTTTCAGTATCTCAATCAGAAATTGATGTGGGAAAGTTCCAAAATCTCAGGTTGTTATTTCTATTTTGATTTTCAATATATTCAGCCTTCCTCTGCAATATTATCCACAGTCAAATGAGCTGCCTTTAATTTTCCCAGTTCATCAACCAGGTAAACCGGATTCCATTCTCTGCCATTACAAGCTTTTGAGCCCCCACAACCTCCACAAGGAAATCAGTCTTTAAGACAATCTTATCAGTTTGTTTCTTAAGAGTAGGATACATAGTTTTGAATCCCAAGGGACCTCCGTAGTTATGGGAGCTGCCCGATTCTTCGTAACTCCCCCTTCAGCAGGAAACTCACTCTTCTCCAGGGTGGTTAATGATTTCACTCCTTCAACTAAAGACCCTCAACTTTCAACGAGAGAAGAGGATTCCAGTGGTGGTCCCATTACACCATTTATGCCTGCCCACAACTCAGCATTTGCAGCCACAGCATCCTAAGCACTGACAATTCTGCTTCCGAGTTGTAGAGGTACTGCTCGCTCTTCAGAGCTTACTGCTGCCCTCTCTGCACTCTGTTCCAAAGAATCTACAGTGGAGCAATTTGTGTCCAAATGGACCTACTGATTTGGGAGAGTGCCAACTTGCTCTAGTGTAAGCTGACCCTTAGTTCCTAAACCCCAAGATCCCAACAGGCAAACTAGGTTCCTGCACTCTTCTTCCACATTTGACCTTGGTGAAAAGGGATAGGGTTCAGCCACCAAGACAAAAGTAGAGCTCATCATCAACTGCTACCACAAGTTGCCATCTTGACCCCCACAAGATTTTCTTAAAACAAAACCAGTGTTCCTCTTTCAACTGAAAGGAAGCTCCGGAATGAGAAATCATAGGGCAAATATGAAAAAGAAAAGACTCAGGAATAAACTTAGGAAATGCTTCTTTAGAGAAAGTGTGTTGGATGCATGAAATAGTCTCTCAGGGGAGGTGGAGAAGATGAGAACTGAACCTGAATTCAAGAAAGAGTGGGACAAGTACAGAGGCTCTTTGACGGAGAGGAAGGGATTGAAGAGATGAATAGTTCTTATGGAAGAGCAGATTGGATAGGTCGTATGATCTTTATCTATGGTCATTTTCAATGTTTAGTAAGAAGTTCCCTCAGTTGTTACAAGCATTGTATTTGTTCTTGGAAATTATTGCTTATTATAGTCTTAAACATTTTTTGTATCTTGTCACTTTTCAGACTATAAATTTTCAATAAAAATGATTGTACTTTTAAAATGATTCCATATTAATGCATTGTAAATGTTTGACATGCTGTACTTGCAACACAATCTCAATAAAATGTGTTTCAAAAGAAAGAGAAAACAATGAAACAAAGCATAAACAAAGTTAACTCAGCTAGAAAAATAATTTCAGTTGCTGCATAATCCATTATATTATTCATGCTTTATGTCTCTGTCTGGACTGGCTTTATTACAGGAAAATATTTCTTGAGAGACTAGTGTTTCTTCAAACAGTAGCTTGCTATAATTTAATACCTAATGATGCAAAAATTGCTGCTGCATTGCCTTTTATTTAGCTGTGTGCTAATTAATGCAACCAAAAAATCTTATAAGGGAAAATAGTTTAAAAATATCAGTAGAGGAGACATATGTTTCTCCATGTCTATCTTCTTGGTTATCTTTCCAATGTCAATCTAACAGCAACTCAGCAAGGAACATGGATTATCCTTTACATGTTGCTTTTTCTTGCACTTGTAGAAATTATCTTTGTACATGTAGTGCACACAGAGTTTTATTACTGCAACCATCTCCCACAAATGCAAATTGTGACAGAGCACCTCCTATGGGTGGTCTTTGGTAGAGTCGTCCCTCACTGATGATGTCTCTTTGACCACCAGGCAGGTCTCCATCTGGAATTCCTGGTTTCACTTGGACCTTGTAGATAGGATTTCAACCTCCAACATGTTGATTAGTGAGGCCAGTAAATATGCAACACTGATCTTATTCTATAAAACGCTCCAGCCATATAGTCTTGCCAATTTCTAGGCTCTGTTTTAACACTCAGCAACTATTCACAAAGAACCCTTAAAGACTGGACAGGAACATGAATGTATGTGATATATATATATGTGGGTGACAATATATATATATATATATATATATATATCACTCATGAATTCAAAGAGACCATAAAGGGAGTGAAAAAATGCCCTCTCAAACAAGGTGTCTCCTTTTAATCATTTTTATTTTTCACACATTCGTTCTTTATATATTTTTTATATCATCATACTTATCTTAATAAAAAGCGCTTCTGGACAAAGATTCAGGGGAGAATCATCTCATGACGTGCCACGATCAGGCCAAATAGATAGAGCCCTGCTTCAGGTGTTGAGGATTCTCAGATCCAGCATTTATAAAAAGTAAAGAAACCCATCTGAAATTTAATAGGATGGCATCAATGATTGGTTCACCTCAAAATGTTTACGCACTGCCACGGTAATGGAACTATGGTGGAACACAGCCTTCAGCAGGGGCATCAATTTCAACATCTACACTGGTATATCATAGATTATGTTCCATTAAAACCTCATGGTGGGGACTGTGTATTTAAATTACAGTGGATAGAACAATAGTGGATATTTAGATTGTGGAGTTTATCGCCCTTTGGGTTTAAATATGGAAATTGATTGGCCAAGTCTGTTTTGAGGTGAACCAATCATTGAGGGAGTTTCCCTTCTATGGAATTGCCCTCTGGGTCTTTCATGAGCGACCTTGTCAAAGGCTTTCCGAAAATCTAGGTACTCTGTATCAACTGGCTCACCTTGGTCTACCTGTTTATTTGCACCTTCAAAAAATATAACTGATTAGTAAGAAAAGACTTGGCTAAATCTATGTTGGCTTTCTCCCATTAAACCATGACTATCTACATAGTCAGTAATTTATTTAACAGGTTTTTTTATACCACTTTATCATTTCAGTTAAACTGGTTTACATTGTAACTTAAAGATGGTAATGTACATTAAATAGGGACATTGATAACTTCAATTATTCTGAGGTAATGGAGAGCTAAGTGAATTGCCCAAAGCCCAATAAGTGGTACTGAAAATCAAACCCTGGTCTACTAGCATACAAGCCATTACTCTAACCACTAGGCTACTCCATTACTCAAATGATTTTGCTCTTTATAATGTTTTTTTACCATTTTGCACAGTACTGACATCAGGATCACCAGTCTATAGTTTCCCAGATCATACCTGGAACCCTTTTAAAAAATTGACGTTACATCGTCCATTCTCCAATTTCAGATATTACAAATGATTTTGATGATAATTCACAGATTACTAATAGTAGGTCTGAAATCTCATCTTTCAGTTCTTTCAACACCCTCAGATGTATACTATCTGGTCCAGGTGATTTACTATTCTTCAGTTAATCAAATACTTGTAATACATCTTATCAATATTTCTTTAAATTCTTCTGATATATCATCATTAAATACCATTTCAGGCATGGATAACTTCCTTACATCTTCTTCAGTAAATACTGAAGCGAAGAATTAATTCGCTTTCTCTGCTATGGCCTTATTCTCCCTTAGCATCCCTTTTACCCCTCTATTATCCAATGGCAAAAGTTTTTATTATGCATTTTTGCTTCAATGGTAAGCTTTTTT
Organism: Ichthyophis bannanicus; assembly: GCA_033557465.1. Lineage (NCBI taxonomy): Eukaryota > Metazoa > Chordata > Amphibia > Gymnophiona > Ichthyophiidae > Ichthyophis > Ichthyophis bannanicus. The sequence goes on from CM066033.1 coordinate 106,536,281, forward strand.
TTCAAATTATCTCTTTGCCTGCCTTATCAATAACTTGCATCTAACTTGCCAGTGCTTATGCTGTTTCCTATTGGCTCCTTTTCCCATTTCCTGAAAGATGCTTTTTTGGCTTCAACAGCCTCTCTGACCTCACCTTTATACCATGCTGGCAGTTTTTTGGCCTTCCTTCCACTTTTCTTAAAACATGGAATATATCTGCTCTGGGCTTCCAATATAGCATTTTTAAACAACACCCATGCTTAATGTAAATCATTAACCTTTGCAGCTGTTCCTTTTAGTTTTTTCTTAACTATTTTCCTCATTTTACATTGTCTCCCTTTTGAAAGTTAAAAGGTGATACTGTGTTTTTCCTTGCCATCCTACTTCCATTTACATTACAGTATTAAATCAAATGTGAGCATGCTATGATCACTTTTGCCAAGTGGCCCCAACGCCCTCATCTCTTGTATGAGATGCTGTGTTCCGCTAAGGACTAGGTCCAAAATAGCTTCTCCTCTTGTCAGTTCATGAACCAGCTGTTCCAAGAAGTAGTCATCTATTTTATCTAGAAATTGTATCTCCCTAGCATATCCTGCTATAACACTGACCCATTCTATACAAGGATAATTGAAATCACCAATTACATTATATCACCTGTAGGACAGGTACTAGCTACAGGATCACTTCCTGCCACACCAAGATGATTCTCTCCTTTCATGCAAACTCTCTTCTCCATGGCAACTGAGAGCCTGCCTGACTGGAGTTAGGACTTCAGTAGTACGTCCCTGTAGGTCTTATCTATATACCACTTTCTCTTTCTTATGACCTCCAAGTCTGCCACTATAGCCTCCAAAGACTGGATTCTTTTCCTGAGGGCAAAGAGCTCCTTGCACCTAGTGTGCAGGTAAGAAACCTCACCAACTGAGAGAAAATCGTGCATCTGACACTGAATACAAAAGACTGGATAGCCCCCATCTCATTGATGGACTGATGTCTGCATCTTAGTTTTAAGGTTTTGTTTAGCTATTTAAATTGTTTACTTATTTAAAGTTGCTAGAGATACTTGTACTGATACAACTATACCTAATGGACCCGATTTTCAATTAGGCAGGCTATGCACTACGGCGGCACATAGCCTGCCCGCCAATCCCCTTTACCTGGATTTTCACTTCCGTTATGGCGGAAGTGAAAATCTGTGTTTGTCTGGATGCACCGGCAGCTGCCGAGGCTAAACGGGTAGCAGCGATTTTCGCCTTAAAGATAGGTGAGGTTTTTCCTTGCCAATCTTTAAGATGCAGAGGACTAAGCAGGTAGCATCAAAAATTGCTGCTATGCATTTAGCCCTTTCCTCCACACCTTCTCTGCCCTGGAAGGACCATAAAATGCCCCGATGCTACCTGCATAGCATCTGGATATGTTAGGGATTTATCTGGGATTTTTGAAGGGAAATACCCATGCAGGTGACCTTCAAAAATCCCAGATAAGGCCTTTTGATGGGTAAATAGGGGAGTTACTTGATAAAGGCCTTCGAAAATTGGGCCCAATGAGTTTAGGGCACTTAGTCCACCTGAATAATAATCAAGCTATTCCTGTTGAGGATAACCAGCTGAACCTGAAAGTGAATTTGACCACCTCTTCTCCTTTAATAGGTTTAAGAGCCCATAAAGCTGAGATTATTCCTGGACTGGGTGGGAGGGAAAGAACACTTAGTAAAAGCTGGTTTTCTACACAGTAACCTGACCTGTGCTTGTAAGGTAGGGTTTTTTTTTTCCTTTCCTCCAAGGTCTAGTGCTGCAGTCAAGGCTACTGTTTGCAGCCTGGAGAGTTTTCTTTCTCCTCTCGTCTGCACGAGGGGTTTCCTGCAGCTGAAGTCTGGCCATGTTTAAAACAAACAAAAAAAAAAAAGTAAGGGAGAACATCAGGAGCTATTTTGCAGCTGAGAAGCCAGGGGCTGCAATTTTTTTTTTTTTTTAAGAAAAGGAGTCATGGGTGCCATAGGCATGGTCCCAGGTAGGCCTCGCTCTTGCAAACATGCTCCAATGCCCTGCCCGTGACTCTGGAGAGGTAGTGAGGCTGATAGGGGAGCCAGAGAATACTAAATAATACTAATAATATTGGAACAGAAGGCCTTGGAAGTTAGACCCAGCAGGCCCAAATAAGTAGCAGGCTCACTGGAGAGGCCTAAATTTAAACTGAAGGAAAGGGGCCTTGGAATTAGCATTTGGGAAGGTCAAAACTTAAGAAACTAGAGGGGAATCCCCAGGAAATGATTTTATTGGGCTGGATGATCCCAAATGAACTGCCAGAGCGTTAAGGGCACTAAAAAAATGAAATTGGGCCATCGGGAGGGGGTCAGAGTGCTCCGGATATGGTGGCTGGGCTAGGAAGGCCCTAAAAAAGGAATATGGACACATTTTGCCTAGTGATGCTGCAGACCTGTAGTAGACCTCATAGAGAGAGGCGGAGTTGGCCTTAAAGGAGCCAGGACCCCTTAATTCAGTGTAAAAGTCACCTGATTTAAAAAATAATAATTTTTGAAAGTTTGAAACTCCTGAAAGCTGGAATAAGGCAAAGAGAGCTCCACAAGCTAAGTTTCATAATTTTTAATGTTAAAATTGTTGCATTTGCAGCATTAAAAGGGGCATGGCTTTGGGTCAAAAATAGCCCAAAATTAAAAGAATATTAACTAAATTTTTTGATTGATTTTATTGGTTCCCGTGGTGAGGTGGAAGTTCAGGGAGTTGAAAAATGTGGGTTTCAAGTGTTTTATTGATTGTTTAAAGCCACAATTGGACTTTAAAGGCAGTTTTAAAAGCCAAAAAGGGTTTAAAGGTTATGCACAGCAAACAACAATGTTTTTTTGTATACAAATGTTATATTTTATGTTTTTATTGTATAATAATCAATTTTTTAAATTGGAAAAGAAGTTCCAGTTTGAAGGAGGAGGAGGAGGGATCCAAATTGAAACATTGTAGCTAATAGGTCAGCTGTAACTGTCTGTAAGTCATGACACGGGAAAGTCAAGGACGTGGTTACAGCATGACAGAAGGAAAAGTCTATGAGAAATTTATCGGAGGTACATTTTGACAGGGAAAAATGGTTAAGAGGATTAATTAATGGAAATAAGATTTTTATTCAGAATAGAATAAGACAGATGACATTGGCAGGTGCAGGGACACATACTAGGTCAGTTTAGAACATTAGTAAAGCTAACTTTCCAGTTCAGTTGGTGATTGTGAGTGAGTGAGGAAGCGTATGTGGGGTGCTTAGACATAGAGGGCTCTGAATAATTTGTTGAGAGTTTTGAAGTAGCGATGGAAGATTGACTTAAGACAAATGGAGAAAGAATGTACTTGAGTGGTTTTTAATTATTTTTTGAGTGAAGTATGACTGGTCTGCTTAGTTCTCACATAAAGTATTAAAATAAGGTCCAGGTAGGTCTCCCTGAAATGTAAATCCTTTCTAAGGACTATTTGGGAGTTTATAAAAAAATACAACCAGGTTGTTCTTGTTTTTGTTTTATTTTTTAAAGAAGAGATTTTTACATGCAGGGAAGTGTCCGTTAAAGGGAACCTGGCCAGAAATAGTAATTACTAGGGGGAATTTATAGAATATTTATTAGGAAGAAATATTGATTTACAATAAGTTTCCAATAAGTTATGGAAACATTAGTACAGTAAGGAAGTTAAAAACAGCTGACAAATAGTGAGTGAGGTAAGAGATTTTAAGAAGACTAAGAGGGCGAGAGAATGAAGGTAGGTATATAGGGGATATGAGGAGATTTGAATGAAAAAGTGCTGACAGCTTGAATAAGAAAGGTGAGTGAAACATTTTTTTTCTTCAGGCTAACATGATGTTTTTGATTAGATTTATCCTATAGATTAATTTTTTTACTGATAGACTAGGAGGAGATAGTGGATAATAGGGTTCAGTCAGGTTGGGGAAGCTTAGAGACCAGCTGACTTCCTCTCGACTCCCTCAACCAGTCGAAGAGACTGTGACCCAAAGTTCTTGGATGAAGATCAGAGTTCCTAGATGAAGATTAGAGTTTCTGGATGGAGTGCCACAGAGGAAACTTTAAATGTTCAAGGGCCCCAATGATCTCCATGGCTGATTTGGATAAGTAACCCTTCTTGTGCACACACTAGGAGAATTTATAAATATTTGAGCTCAAATACCAAATTGGACAACTTAATTAAACACACTTTAAGAGAGATTATAGAATATAGTTATACATCGGTACCGTAATACATTATTTTTTATGGTTTATTTTCTCAAGTGTCAATGTTCACATTTTTATAATATATAGTACTTACCTAGTATAGTAAATTTTATTTTTAAACATACTTACCAGAGACCTGACGTTTGTAGCATCAAGTGATCCCAAGCTCCTATCCTTTTACTATTTTAGTTTTTTATTCCATCAGCTTTTTTTTTCATATCTACCTTTTCTATTTTGGAGGATGAAGGTAAAAGATATTTCTGGAGAGTCTAGATTTGTATTTGTCCTGAGGGCCCTCCTCTGTAGAATGCTGGATCTGTACCAACACACTGCTGGTCACCACGATTATAGCTACATCTTCCTCAAGGAAACCCTGTAGTCCAAAGGCTGGAGACTGGCCCCAGGATACACTAAGATTATTCCTGGGATAGGTAAGAGAAAAAGAACACTTAGTAAAATCAGGCTTGCTGAACAGTACCCTGACCTGTGCTTCTAAGGTAATCTCTTAACAATTTCCTGGGTCATTCACATAGCCCTTGGCTTGATAAAGGAAACCTTTCAAATTGCCCCTTTGACCTGTCGCTTGGCTTTAAGATCTATTTAAACAAATTTCACAGGTCTTTTGCCCCCTAACTGGAAGACCTCTTTGTAAAAGTCTCTAGAAACAATTTCTTTCTTTCTACTCAAAGAATATTTACCCTATTCTTCCTTCTATTATAAGCTATACTCTGATTTAAATTAAAAGCTCTCTGGGGCTACTAACTGAGGCTTAAATTTAAAGTTCTCTGGGGCTACTGAGCCCTGACTGAGTTAGCAAATACACTGGATTCTAAAATGCACAGATGTATCAACTTTAACGCAAAGAATTTTCTTTTCCCCAAGAGTTAGAAAATTTCCCAGAAGTAAATACTTACAAGTGTAGATTTCTTTCCAGCAGTAGCAGTCCTTTTGGGTTTTCCTTCAAGACTCCAGCAGTAGCAGTCTCTTTTGGCAGTCCTTCAGGTTGAACTGCAGTGGAAGCTGAAATAATATAACCCTGAAACAGCCAGATCAGTGAAACAGTGGAAATTGTCAGCTTTATCAACAGCTCAGGTCTTGGCGTCTTTATTGCTCAAGTCTCTACTTTTCAGTAGTGGAGTTTGGAACATTTCAACAGTTTAAGTTGCCATTTGAAGTGGATTTTGTATGAATAAGAAATTGTGTCTCACAGATAAGTCTTGCTTTCTTTGATTGTCATCAATGCATGATAAAAAGTTATCTATTCCATGATATTTGAATATTTAAAAAATATATAAAAAAGAGGATTTTAGAAGTGTATATGGTTTAAGGGAATTTTATTTTGCCCCTTGGGGTGCTTTGACTGGACATGCTTTTAAGTGAGATTGCATTATGAAAGTCTGCTACTGAGGTCTTTTTACTCAGTTACAATTGAACTAATAAGTGGACTTGACATTTTGTGTGATTATTTTTAGGGAGTGTTTTTGTTTTGTTTTGGTGCTTTTCCACCTTCTATCTTTCTGCTGATTTGTATAGCCCTTCTGGAACTCAGTTCCTCTGAGGCATCCTTGAAAGGCTTCAGGACTTTGAAAACCTGAGATGTAGTTGTCCAATCATAATGTCCCAGATGGCTTTTGACACCAATCTCAGTCTCCAATGACATCTGATGGAGGAATATCAATTACACCACTAACCTTCCCAGCGTCAGATAATTGAAATTCCACCTGGTATTAATATCCCGAATGAGACTGTGCACAGAGACCCTACTGCATCCTGCCCCCTCATGTATCTCATGCCCACCCTTCACATTCTGGTGGAAATATTCAGCTCTTTTTTTTTTTTTGCATTTGTCAGGCAGCAGTTTCAGGACAGGATTGTGTTTCCCTTGCTCCCCAGATCTAGACAGTCTCTAATAACCAGGGCAGCAAGTGTACAAAGCATCTGATACCATGAAAATCCCCCTCCTTCACTTCCTTGACATGATCATCCCATTGATTGAGACGAAGCACACAGGAATAAAGGGGCTGTGTCTCTGGCTTAGTAGATAGCCCTCCAGCATTCCCCTTATTTCTGCTAAAGTATAGGCCTGGATATGGCTATCATCTGTCCTAGGGTATGGAACACAGCTCACTACTTCCTTGCTGCTAGTGCACCCCTGTACCTACAGCCTGCCTGCACATCGGCAGCCACCAGTGTTCAATCAGGGAGATGTAGAACATTCAGATTAGTTAAGATGCCGCTGTTGAAATATACACAATTACTAGGCATGCACTTTTGAGGCTTCTTTGTACACTTTAAAAATAAAAGTACATGTAAATTGCTTGTATGCATATACCCCTACAAATTAATGCACGTACAATCGATTTGTGTGCACAAAAAACAACAACATAGCGTGCATAGTAGATGTGTGATTAAAATGAATGCATGCAAAGAAATGATAAGAAAGACTATATGAAATGCTGTGCTTTTCATCCTGAGCTGTCTGCCTCACTTCCTTGTGTCCCTGCCTACTGGAACATTTTGGATCCGACACGTCGCTCCCCACCAATCCTTCCCACCCTCCAGAACTATCACTATCTTCCCTGCTCCCCTCACTGTTACCCTCATAGATTTGTACCATATATCATAACTTTCTCTCATTATTGCTTGCTTTGTTCAGTGTTAAATGTTAATGTCTATCCCTGCCATTATGTTACTCCTGTTCACATGTTCTAACCTGTTAACATTTAATTCATTTACCCACATTCCATGTAATGCTCTACTTATTCTACTTGTTCCCTGGTAGATATAGCAGTATAAAAAGTTGCTAAGTAACTAAAGAAGTAAATAAAATGTTTACCAGTCTGCTGTATCCTGACTGACTCACCATGCCAAGGTGGAGTGTATTTACTCCCAGAGCCTTCTTGATGCAGCAGGTAGGGGCCTGTGGTGGGATGAAGCAAGAAGATCTCCCCCTGCTCTAGCACAAGCCTGCAGAGGTACAGGGTCTCCTCCTGGCTAAAATTTGCCTGCTGAGTAGCCATCTTGCTCCCTGCCTTCTTTCTGCAGTTCTGTGAGTAGGGGGAGGGAAGGGGGCTGCCCACATCCTGTTTCCTGCTGCACTAGGGTTGCCAACTTTTTCACCGAGAAAAACCCGACACCTTTGGCTAGCCATGCTCCACCCATTCTCCTCCCCTAGTCCCACCCCTGCCCCGCCCCAGCCCCACCCATAAAAATTAGCAACGATACGTGTAGGCTAACTTCCTTGGTCAGATAATAATTAAACTGGGAACCACAAAATCCAAACATGAAATGTACAACACTGGAGAAATAAAACTATAAAGTAATTTCCTCTTGCACTAAACAAAAACGCAAAGATGTTAGCAATACACACTTCCCAGACCAGACATATTCCAGTTAATAAATTCAAAATAAAAAGTATTTTTCAACCTTCTGTTTGGGCATTTCATTTTTCAGTTGCAATTGCTCCAGTCACTTTCTTCTGGTTTCTCCGTGTCTTCTGCGAGCTATCCATTTGGCATTTCTTCTCTTTTAGATGTTTTCCATTCTCTCTCTATATCTGCTTTAACATACTGATTGTTTCCCTTTTGCTCTTACCCCCAATTCTTTCCTTATTCCTTTATCATCCATTTAAATTTCACCCTTCCATTCTCAAGCCCCTCTTACTCTCCCAATACCAGACCCATCATAGACTTTTCTTCCACACAAAATATTTTTTCCCCTCTCCATTCTCATTCCCCATCCATTCTAGTCCTCCCCCAAAATCAGTTCCCTTATAGTTCTAGACCCACCCAGCATCCACTCCCTTCTAGTCCCATTCTCCCATGCCCCACATCAGCCCATTTCCAGTCCTATTCCAGCTCTTCATAAGCCCATTTCCAGTGCTAGCCTTCACATCACAGGCCATTTCCAGTCCTAGCCCCCCCCCCCAATCACAGCCCATTTACAGTCCAAGTCCCCCATCACAGCCTATTTCCAGTCCAAGTTCCCCCTCCCTCCACCATAGCCCATTTCCAGTCCAGGTTCCCCCCCCCCATAACCCTTTTCCAGTCCAGGTCCCCCCCATCACAACCCATTTCCAGTCCATATCCCCCCCATAGCCCTTTTACAGTCCAGGTCCCCCCCCCCCCATCACAGCCCATTTCCAGTCCAAGTCCCGTCCCCCCCATAGTCCTTTTCCGGTCCAGGTCCCCCCCATCACAACCCATTTCCAGTCCAAATCCCCCCCCCCATAGCCCTTTTCCAGTACAGGTCCCCCCATCACAGCCCATTTGTAGTCTCCCCCCCCCCCCGTGCAGCTGCTGCTCCTGCTTCTTACTCAGCAGCAGCTGCAATAAAGTTAATTTAAAAGTAAGGAAACCTGTGAGAAACCCTCCGCTTCTATGAAACTCCTTCTGCAGGGTCCCTGGCTGAAGTGACATCAGAGGGGCGGGCACTGCAGAAGGAGTTTCATAGGGCCGGAAGGCCCCTCACAGGATTCCTTACTTTTAAATTAACTTTATTGCAGCCGCTGCTCTGTAAGAAGCAGCAGCAGTGGCTGCAAGGGGGGGCCAGGACTGTGATCGCAATCGCGATTGCGATTGCAAGCGCAAAGCCGGTTTTCTGCTCTGGCTGCTCCGATCTCACAGCCAGAGCAAAAAAACAGCTTTTCAATGGCCGGTTTCGGTTCTCTGCCGGCAGCCGGTCCGACCACAGGAAAACCGGCCAGGCCGGCTGAAAACCAGCTGGTTGGCAACCCTATGTTGCACATGCAAATTTCCCATAGCGCTGCCCATGCAGTCTCATCTTGCAGTGGAATGCATTCCAAGTTTCCATCCCCATTCCCAGCCATGCCGATTTTGTACATTCCTGTCTCTGTATTTTTGCCAACGCAGATATCTACTCTTTCGCCTGACAACTGTGTCTACATTCCTGGACAAGCACATTGTTATTTTACATGCGGGACAGTTGTTTACAGGTGCATTTGCAAAATTGCTACTCCACTGGCCACATCTATATTTGTATGTCTCTGAAGCGGCCTACACATTCTTTCTAAAATGTGCCTTGGACTGTCACTTTTTCTTGTCCATGGTGCCAATATGCATATTAATGGAACTATATATATTTTATAAAAGACTTAGCATTCACTGAGCTTTTCATGCAATACTCACATAGTTTCTACACAGGTAGACATAGGTATCTGTACAGAGTTAGCCTCCCTATCTTCAAACTATGTAGACAGTTTACGTTTGAGTATCAGGTTGATTTGTTCATATGTGCACTGCCTTTTGCACAACTTATTAAAGACGTGGGGCCTGACTTGCAAACCGTGTAAATGCCGCTAAGCGGGATATTCGGTGACACTAACATAGTTAGTGCTACTGACTATCCACGTGTACTGCTTCTACATGCTCCAGTGCTAACCGGTTAACATCAAGGGTGTCCCGAGGGCAGCACCGGAGATAACTAGTGAGTTGCAATACTCAGTCACTGACCAGTTATCCCTTAGCAGTGAAAGAGAGGCACAGAAAAGGCCGTCCTAACTTTCATCGCTGAAGCTAACCGAGCAACGGCTGAATATCGCTGCTGACGATTATTAGCTTCCTCCTTCGGCGGCCAACCTGGATGTTCAATGAGGGCTATGTGTGACTTTGACCATGTATAAATGCCAATGGGTAAAAATATCAAGGTATACATATTGCTTTTCTCAAATAAGGAATCCTTTGTGTACTTTGTGAAGGACCACCCAGAATGTGCCTCCTTTCGGTACATTTAAAACCCTGTGTGTTACCATATGCATGTTTATGTAACACCTTTTCTGAAACGGACATACTTATATGCCACTTCACATATCTAAGACTACTATTTACATGTAAGTGGAATCTATGGTTTCTGAAATTATCTCTAAAAGTGGTTCCAAGGCAAAGCTGATTTGTTGATAGTCCAGATCGTTAAAGATGTTTACAGTCAGCATCCAGGGGGACATCAGAGTGAATGAAATGCTTCATTGCTTAGCAGAAGATACAACACAGTAGCACAAATCTATAATGTTGAAGGTATAAAGGAAACATTTACTTGTATCCTGGACCTTTAGATGTAAAAAAGCAAAATAAAACGGAGTTCCTCTCTATAGGGCTTAGAATTATTCCTAGCCATAACTTAAAGGCTTAGGGAGCCATTTTAACCCATTGCCTCAGCTGCACCATACTCACAATCATACATAGCTACAACGGAATACAGTTAGCACCAAAACTATTACACCACAATCTTACTATCTTATAACATACTACTTCCACCCACAATTGCACATAATTGCACTGAAATAACTACTCCTTAATGCATACACACAAAAATAACCACACCGTCTGAATCAACTTTCTGGCTTTCTGCTATAACAAAAACTAACGCATCACAATGCATACCAATATATCTAAATCACACTGACCACATATGTTGCCATAATACTACTACCCCCAGAAACTGGCAGCTAACCATCCATTCCTCTTACCCCCTAATTAAAATAGACTTAAATTTCCAATCAAATGCCCCAAGCACTCTGTGTTGATATTCTCAACCCAATCTTATGTGCCATTCATTCACATATGAACATATACCTTCTCACACTCACTCTATATTCACGACCCTACTCCTTATTATTCAGCCATCATAAACAATGCCAATCTTCCTTCAGTCAAACATAGTGGACAACAATAGGAACCCCAGAAAAATGTCAATCAATTAACTAGGGCACCAACCCAACTACCCCTACCCTTGCCCCTGTCTAGTTACATACACTCAGCCATTCAAACCTATAGGTTTAATGTACCCACCCTGACAATCTCATAGTACAGTAAACTCTTATCCCTATAACCTCCTCTTATCTGCTCAGGGACATGATGAATAAAAAAAAGGCTCAAATCCCCAAACTCGTGTCCATTTTCTATGCAGTGCTTAACAATGGACACATCCAAAACCTTCCTCTTGAGCTTACTCTTGTGTTTGTATATAAAAACCAATGTTCCATTGATCTTCACAATGTAGATTTTATCATATGTGCACCTCATCACATATACAACAAAACAAGAAAGGCATGATGCAGCCTACCATAACTGATAAACTTTCTGATCTATTTTATGTGTAAATTCATCTATCTCCTAGGTTACTTCACATATCTAGCCCTGCCCGCATCTTCCATGACCCCCTCCCCCACTCCTGAGCCTCATCAATAGATGTATGCAAACCCCTCCCAACATCCACCACTCACTATTTTTTATTTTCAAATTGCTAACCCTATTATGTACTATTTGAATCCTGCGTTTCTCAAAACTTTGCAAAAACCTAAAATTTAGTTTGTTCAGTTTTCTATACTGCCTTATCCTTCATCAAAGTGGTTTACATTATGTAATTACTGCAAATAGGCAGGGCCGGATTTACCTATATGCCAGGTACGCCCTGGCGTAGGGCCCACAGCTGGCAAGGGCCCACAAAGAAGAGTCCCCAGGACTGAGAAAACCCGCACCTGAGGCCGGCCCACACACCGGAGGGCTTCAGAGGGAGCAGGGTAAGCTCGCGCGAGGCCCCGGCTCCCTCTGTACAGCCGCCAGCGTGAAGAGCCTTTTCCTTCACGCTGGCGGCTGTATCTGTAAAGCCGCGATTGCTGTTAAAGGCAATGCCCTTTAACCTTTCCCAGCATTTGCGGCTTCACAGATACAGCCGCCAGCGTGAAGGAAAAGGCTCTTCACGCTGGCAGCTGTACAGAGGGAGCCGGGGCCTCGCGCGGGCTTCTCCGGCTCCCTCTGAAGCCCCTCAGACAGCTGCGGTGCTGGTCGGGGGGGCAAGGACTGCAAGGGCTGTGATTGGGGGGGGGGACCTGGACCAGAAAAGGGCTGGGGGGGGGCTTGGACTGGAAAGAAATGGGCTGTGATGGGGGGGACGGGACCTGAACTGTACAAGGGCTCTTGGGGGGGACATGGAGTGGAAATGGGTTGTGATGAGGAGGGGGAGCGGGACGGGAAAAGGGCTATGGGGGGGGGACTTGGACTGGAAAGAAATGGGCTGTGATGGGGGGGGACCTGGACCGGAAAAGGGCTATGGGGGGGGGGGACAACTACTGGAAAAAAATGGGCTGTTATGTGGGGGGACCGGAAATGTAAAAGGGCTATGGGGGGGGGGGGACATGGATTGGAAATGGGTTGTGATGGGGAGGGGGACCTGGACTGGAAAAGGGCTATGGGGGGGGGATTAACTTGGACTGCAAATGGTCTGTGATGGTGGGGGGGGGGGGAAACTAGGACTGCAAATGGGCTGTGATTGGGGTGGACCTGAAATGTAAAAGTGCAATGGGCGGAACCAGGACAGGAAATGGGATGTGATTGGGAGGGGGACCTGGACTGGAAAAGGGCTATGGGGTGGGGAACATTGACTGGAAATGTGCTGTGATGTTTGGGGTGGGAAATTGGACTGCAATTTGGCTGTGTTGGTGCAGGGGGACTCGGACTGCAAATGGGATGTGATGGTGGGGGCTAGGACTGGAAATAGGCTGTGATTGGGGGGGGGGCTAGGACTGGAAATAGGCTGTGATGGGGGACTTGGACTGGAAATGGGCTGTGATGGGGGGGGGGGCCTAGGACTGGAAATAGGCTGTGATGGGGGACTTGGACTGGAAATGGGCTGTGATGTGAGGGCTAGCACTGGAAATGGGCTGATGAAGAGCTAGAATTGGACTGGAAATGGGCTAATGTGGGGCATGGGAGAATGGGACTAGAAGGGAGTGGATGCTGGGTGGGTCTTGAACTATAAGGGAACTGATTTTGGGGGAGGACTAGAATGGATGGGGAATGAGAATGGAGAGGAGAACAATATTTTGTGTGGAAGAAAAGTCTATGATGGGCTGGGTATTGGGAGCGTAAGAGGGGCTTGAAAATGGAAGGGTGAAATTTAAATGGATGATAAAGGAATAAGGAAAGAATTGGGGGAAAGAGCAAAAGGGAAACAATCAGTATGTTAAAGCAGAAATAGAGAGAGAATGGAAAACATCTAAAAGAGAAGAAAGGACAAATGGATAGCTCGCAGAAGACACGAAGAAACCAGAAGAAAGTGACTGGAGCGGGGGGCGGAGCCTGATGTCCAGCGGGATGGTCGCATAACGCTGAGGCTCCCGAGAGGCCTACTCAGAATCCTGAATTAACACCTCACATATTTGGAACTTCTACTCTGATCTTGCCGGGGCACATTGGTGAGATGGCGGGGACCAAACCAACGCGCCTGGAATTTGGATCTCCAGCGGCTTCTCACGGCAAACGTTCCAAAACTGAACCTCCGTCCCCGCAGAAGGGGCCGGCCTTGTGCGAGGGCCCCGAAATGCAGCAGGAAATCCTCGTAGAGATTAGAGGGGTCAAAAACCTCGTGCAGGCAAACGGTGAAGCACTCCGAGCGCTGCGGGAAGATTTTGGTGTGCTGCAAAGCAAGCTAGAAGGGCTTTCTTCGCGTCAGGACAAAATAGAGAGCATATTGGATTCCCATGCGGCCCGGTTGTCCAAACTCGACAAAGTTGAACGCCAGGTGCGGGTCTTGCAGAAAGAGGTGGAAGATGGCAATAACAGAGCGCGCCGCAACAACATACGACTCGTGGGCATACCGGAGGGAGCGGAATCGGGAGACATGAAAGAGTTTTTATGCAAAATCCTCCCTTCCCTGCTCCAAATCACCTTTACCAAAGATTTGGAGATTGATCGCGCTCATCGTGTACCCACAAGCATAACGCTCAACAGGAAGACCCCGCGGCCTATCATTTTTCGACTTCTGAGATATCAACATGTGGAGCAAATTCTAAGTGCCTCTCGGGCAAAGGGCCATATGGAGTTTGAGAGCCACAAGATCTCCTTCTATCCCGACTTGGCTAAACCCACGGTCGACCGCCGAAAGCGCTTTCTGGAATTCCGGCCGAGGCTTCAACAATTACAAGCACGCTATGGCCTGATGTACCCGGCCAAGCTCCGAGTCACGCTTCACAATCAGACAAGAACATTTGAGGACCCTGATCTACTAGCGGAGTTTTTGGATTCCAAAGAAGCCGACTTGATGCGCTGACTTCCAGAATATTCCTGCAAGTCTCCTCATATCTGCTGTACCTGCCATGTTGGATCTGCCGCAGTCTAGCAAAGAGTCTGGCGTGGGCAGTCTGTTTGCCTTACTCTTGAGGGTATCTGTGACCCGACTCCATCTACCCACAGTAGCCTCGATGAGTATCAGAGACGGTGTTAATTATGGACTCTGGTGTTTCTTTTCTTTTTTATATATCTTTCTATTTCCTCTCTAGGGCCTCCTCCCGCAGACATATGGTCGCCATATTCTTTGGGGGTTTTGCTTCTTCTCTAAGATACGTTGGTACATACTTTTCAATATCGGGTGTATTAGCCAGAATACTCGGTGATTTTGATATTGTTGTACAGATTCTGATTATGTTGTATGTTATCAAGCGCCCTTACCTAAAATGTCTATTACCGATTGATGGCACCATGTAAGATTTTCTCATTGAACGTAAAAGGAATCAATAATCCGATAAAACGGAAGAAAATCCTAAGCTACCTCAGTCAGGAAGCAGCGGATCTGATTTTTCTCCAAGAAACGCATTTAAATTCGAAGGAAACTCTTAAACTCAATATTAAACCTTACATGGTGGCCGCCTACTCCCCAGCCGTTTCTAAGAAATGTGGGGTTGCCATACTGGTTAGGAAATCTTTGCATGCTACTATTATTGCGACTAGCTCAGATACAGAAGGTAGATGGTCTAGAGTTCACCTCAAGATAGGTAGCCTTGAATTTACCTGTATATGCCTTTACGCTCCTAATGTGGATGACCCTGCCTTTTTTGCTACCATTGCTCAGGTTGCGCAGGCTTCTGCAAATACTTCACTGATCATTGGGGGGGATTTCAATTTAGTCCTTGATCCTCTGATTGACAAACAGCCGCCTAGGACGAGTGGTCCCCCCAAGAGTCACGCCACGCTTACCTCCCTGATCAAGGATCTTGCTTTAGTTGATCTGTGGAGGTTACTACACCCCAATGAGCTTGACTTCACCTTCTTCTCCTCCCCTCATAAATCTCAGTCTCGCATAGACTTCTTTCTAATCTCAAAACTGTTAGTTCCTCAGGTGGACACTGCAAAGATTCACTCCCAACATATTTCAGATCATGCTGCCATCTCCTTTCAATTACACACTACTGCACCCCAGGGGAATTCGGGAGCCTGGTTCTTTGATAGAGCCCTGTTAACTCAGCCAGAGTTCCAGTCAGAAATTCGAGCAGCCATACAGGATTACTTCCATTTTAATCTACCCCAAGATACTGCGAATTGGGCTTGGTGGGAGGGCTTCAAAGCGGCCATTCGGGCAACGATCACTAGCTATCAAATCCGCCTGCGGAAACAACGCAAACAGCAGCTGCTCATACTAGACCAACAAATAAAAGCAGGCGAACGAGTTCTAACTTCACGTACTGACCCATGTGTATTAATTCGATTACAGCGTCTCCGTTTTCAATATAATTCAATCCTCTCAACTGCAGCTTCTAAGAGTATTGAGCTTCAGCGAGGGACATATTATCGTGAAAATAACCGAGCCGGTCGACTCTTAGCCAACGCCTTGAAAGGTCAAAAAGAAGCCAAACGCGTAGCGGCCCTTCGAGCTCCACAGGGAGGGGGCATAGTGACCACAGACTCCGACATTGTAGAGCTCTTTCGGGATTTCTATACCCGCCTATATCAATCTGAATGTGAGTTCTCGTCAGAGACATTCGAGCGATTGTTTTCTGGCATTCAGCGGCCGACCCTCTCTGAAGATGATAGGGATGCGATGGATGAACCCTTCTCTACTTCAGAGATCCAATCTGCCCTAACACGAACAGCCTCGGGCCGTGCCGCAGGGCCCGATGGTCTCCCGACCGAATTCTACAGAACGTTCAGTGCAGATTTAGTTCCCTATTTAAAACTCTATTTTACTGCCCTTGCGGTAGATACATCCTCTTTGGGATCCTTTTCTGCAGCTAATGTGGTAGTATTTGAGAAAGAAGGCAGAGACCCGCTACTGCCCGCCAACTACCGTCCAATCTCCCTACTTAATGCCGATTATAAGATCTTCGCAACGATCTTGGCCACCCGGTTATCTAACATGATGGCTACCCTAATTCACCCCGACCAATGCGGTTTTATACCCGGCAGATCAACTGCTGACAATGCTCGGACCTTGTGCCATGTGCTATCCAGTGCTGTCAATCTCGATCATCCATGGGTGGGTCTTTCCCTGGATGCCGAAAAAGCCTTTGATCGTCTAGAATGGCCCTTCTTATTTGCAGTCCTCCGATGGTATGGCTTTGGAGAGGGCTTCCTCCGATATCTCCATGTCATGTATACTCAACCCGTCGCCAGTATTTGTGTAAACGCCATCAAATCTCAGCCATTTAACCTCCAAAGAGGCACGCGTCAAGGTTGCCCCCTATCACCAATGCTCTTTGATCTAGCTCTTGAACCCCTAGCCCTTCTTATTAGACAGTCCGCACGTATTCGAGGTGTCCCCTTTAATCATAGGGAGATTAAACTCTCTGCATATGCAGATGACCTTATGCTCTTCGTATCCCTTGATTCGGTTCCAGCTGTCTTGGATCTGATTGACGGATACTCACAATTATCGGGCTATAAAATTAACTGGACCAAATCTGTAGCATTCCCACTGAACCGCTGGGTACATGAGGCTGACATGCAGGCCTTTCCCTTCCTTTGGCAATCCCGCATGGTGAAGTATCTCGGTGTCCATTACTGTTCTCCTTTAGAAGACACTATCAGTTTTAATGCCAAAGAGGTAGTCTCCAAAGTCCGTGAACTCACAAATCGTTGGTCTCCCTTATCTCTCACATGGTGGGGCCGCTTAGAAACTGTGAAAATGATGATAGTCCCCAAAGTGAACTACATTTTAGAAATGCTGCCATGCTTACTTCCGCTACATACTTATAAAGATATTGAGGGCCTTCTCGTCCGTTATCTCTGGCAGGGCAAGCCACCAAGGATAGCTAAACATAAACTGCAGTCTGCAAAGGAACGAGGGGGTACCAGATTTCCTGATTTTCTTAGATATCATCAAGCCTTCCTACTTAAGCAAGGTGCCCGATGGCTAGATGCCTCAACAGACAGCAGACCAGTTTGGCTTGACATAGAAGAGGAGCTTAGTAGCCCAATTCCGTTGACCCATCTCCCCGGTATGTCCTATCAAGTAGACACCCGCCATCCACCAATGATTGTCGATTCTCTTGCGGCCTTTAACACTCTCATTCTATCACTGGGCCCGAATGTATGTCCTCAGGACGGACTCCCGCTATGGCATAACCCCAGAATTCAAGTCCTAAATCGAACAATAGCATGGAAACCCTGGTACTCAAGGGGGATCTGGACACCCCAACAGCTTTTCTCTGCAGCTCGTTGGAAAACCTTTTCTGATTTACAAAAGGAATTTGCTTTACCAGCGAAACACTACTTCCAATTGATGCAGCTTCAACACTGCCTCAAAAGTGCTCGAATCATGCCGCCCTCTGCCCCTACTGAGGATGGGCTATTAGAGATAGTTCACTCTATTAGTAGTACACATGGGGTAGCCTCTAACTTTTATAAAATAATATGTCAGGGTACAGACACGGCCACTTTTAGAGCCCAACAAGCCTGGGAGCGCGAACTGCAAACCACTTTAACCCCTGTGCAATGGAGCGTTTTCTGGAGCAAAGTAGTGCGGGTTTCCTGGTCTGCCTCTGTTACCCAAACTCTCTTCTTTTTTGCACACAGATGCTTTTATACCCCAGAAAAAATAGCCAAATGGAACCCAAATGCTAGGGACCTGTGTTGGTCTTGCCATACTGCTGTGGGAACCTTCGCTCATGTTATTTATGAATGTCCTATACTACAGGTCTATTGGGGGCGGGTCTGGGGTCGTATTCAATTTATCTTACACTTTCACGAACCACTCTCTTGGAAGGTCGTGGGACTCCGCTCTGTGGCGGAGGTCCCCTCTCTTCCTAAGAAGGGTCGCTTTCTCCTTGATTTCATGCTGGGTATAGCCATATGCTTAATCACGAGGAATTGGAAGGATAGCTCTCGACTTACTGTCAATGAATGGTGGAACCTCGTCTGCTTATATAGTAAATATGAGCAGATACCTCAGAGAGCTATTCCCCATGTCCAAACTCACTCTCGCTTGTCTAAATGGCAGATGCTTAATGATTATGTACAATCTGCTCATTGTTCCAACATGCCTGTATAATGTGCACTCATCATGTTTTAGATCACCGTTAGGTTTTGTAACACAATAATGTAAGTACACGCCCGCTTCGGGAATGCTTAGTTTTCTAGAGAAGAAGCAGGGGGGAGGGGGGTGGCAGGGGTTTACTTTGGTATATGTATTACACGTTGTGTATCTGTCTTTTAGCTGTATGTCTTCCTTTTCCTTTGTTGTTATAAAACGAAAATAAAGAATTTAAAAAAAAAAAAAAAAGTGACTGGAGCAATTGCAACTGAAAAAATGTCCAAACAGAAGGTAGAAAAATACTTTTTATTTTGAATTTATTAACTGGAATATGTCTGGTCTGGGAAGTGTGTATTGCTAACATCTTTGCGTTTTTGTTTAGTGCAAGAGGAAATTACTTTATAGTTTTATTTCTCCAGTGTTATACATTTCATGTTTGGATTTTGGGGTTCCCAGTTTAATTATTATCTGACCAAGGAAGTTAGCCTACACGTATCCTCAGTAATTTTTGTGGGTGGGGCTGGGGGCGGGGCATGGGTGGGATTAGGGGCAGAGAATGGGTGGAGCATGGCGAGCCACAGGTGTCGGGTTTTTCGCGGTGAAAAAGTTGGCAACCCTATTTGTGGGTGTGTTGGGTATAGTCAGAGTGAGAGGCGGGGTTGTGCGAGCCTGGATCCCTCGCTCTCTAGAGAGAGTTGAAATTGCTGCGGCCTAGCTGAACGGGGCCGTCCGCGAGCTTCTCCAGGCCCTGGCATGAAGGGGAAAGAGGAAAAGGATAGTGGTGGAGGCGGGAGTCCGGAGAAGAGCACTAGCACTCAGGAGTTAAAGGAGCAGGGAAACAGACTCTTCATCACCCGCAAGTACCAGGAGGCAGTGGCCTGTTACACCAAAGCCATAGTGAGTACCGGGGAGCAGCGACGGCCAGGTCCGTTTCCTGTAGCTACGGTAGTAGCGCCGGATCATTCAGTGATCCTCTTCCCCGATGGATAAGACATTTTTTAATGTATTTCTTGAATTCCGATGCTGATTTTGTCCCTATTGCCTCTTTATGTCAGGCAATTCTATACATCTATTGCCATTTCTGTTTTGGTAAGTTGATCTCGTTTTTATTTTTTCTGGGGGCCCACAATTTTTGTTGGCGTAGGGCCTCACTCAAGGTAAATCCGGTCCTGCAAATAGGTAGTGGATATATTCCCTTGTCCCCAAAGGGCTTGTAAGCTATGTGTACCTGAGGCAACAGAGGGTTAAGTGGCTTGCCCAAAGCCACAAGGACTGGCTATAGGACTAGAAACCCTGGTCTCTCTGGCCTGAGATTGCTGTCCTTAGATGGGACTTGAACCCCTGGTCCTCCAGCCTGAAGCACTGTGGCCTAACTAGGGTTACCAACTTTTTCACAGAGAAAAACCCGACACCTGTGGCTCGCCATGCTCCACCCATTCTCCGCCCCTAGTCCCACCCCTGCCCCGCCCCCAGCCCCACCCACAAAAATTACAGAGGATACGTGTAGGCTAACTTCCTTGGTCAGATAATAATTAAACTGGGAACCCCAAAATCCAAACATGAAATGTACAACACTGGAGAAATAAAACTATAAAGTAATTTCCTCTTGCACTAAACAAAAACGCAAAGATGTTAGCAATACACACTTCCCAGACCAGATATATTCCAGTTAATAAATTCAAAATAAAAAGTATTTTTCTACCTTCTGTTTGGGCATTTTATTTTTCAGTTGCAATTGCTCCAGTCACTTTCTTCTGGTTTCTTCGTGTCTTCTGCAAGCTATCCATTTCTCCTTTCTTCTCTTTTAGATGTTTTCCATTCTCTCTCTATTTCTGCTTTAACATACTGATTGTTTCCCTTTTGCTCTTTCCCCCAATTCTTTCCTTATTCCTTTATCATCCATTTAAATTTCACCCTTCCATTCTGAAGCCCCTCTTACTCTCCCAATACCCAGCCCATCATAGACTTTTCTTCCACACAAAATATTTTTCCCCTCTCCACTCATTCCCCATCTATTCTAGTCCTCCCCCAAAATCAGTTCCCTTATAGTTCTAGACTCACCCAGCATCCACTCCCTTCTAATCCCATTCTCCCATGCCCCACATCAGCCCATTTCCAGTACTATTCCAGCTCTTCATCAGCCCATTTCCAGTGCTAGCCCTCACATCACAGACCATTTCCAGTCCTAGCCCCCCCCCCCATCACAGCCCATTTCCAGTCCAAGTCCCCCATCACAGCCTATTTCCAGTCCTAGGCCCCCCCCCCATCACATCCCATTTGCAGCCGGAGTCCCCCCGCACCATCACAGCCCATTTGCAGTCCTACCCCCCCCCCCCACCATCACAGTCCATTTGCAGTCCTAGCCCCCTAATCACAGCCTATTTCCAGTCCAAGTTCCCCCTCCCTCCACCATAGCCCATTTCCAGTCCAAGTTCTCCCCCCCGCATAGCCCTTTTCCAGTCCAGGTCCCCCTCCCCATCACAACCCATTTCCAGTGCCTTTAACCTTTCCCACCAATCGTGGCTTCACAGGAACAGCCGCCAGCGTTAAGGTAAAGGCTCTTCACACTGGCGGCTGTTCAGAGGGAGCCGGGGCCTCGCGCGGGCTTCCCCGGCTCCCTCTGAAGCCCTCCGGGTTGGGAGAAAAGCCGGTTTTTTTGCTCTGGCCGCTCCCGATCTTGCGGCCAGAGCAAAAAAAATGGCTTTTCAAGGGCCAGTTTTGCCTCTGCGCCGGCAGCCGGCTTGGCCATGGAAAAACCGGCCAGGCCGGCTGAAAACCGGCCTGTTGGCAACCCTAGGCCTAACCACTAGGCCACTGCTCCCTCCCTATGTTCATGTTGTACCAAAATGCATCTAATTTGTGAGCTACCTGGTGAAACTTTTAAAATAAAGTCTAAAATAGGCCCCTCTTCAGTACCCTCTAAACCAGAGGTTCTAATCCAGTTCTTGAAACACACCTAGCCAATCAAATTTTCAGGATAACCTCAACAAATATGCATGTACGGGGGGCGGAGCCTGGTGTCCAGCGGGATGGTCGCATAACGCTGAGGCTCCCGAGAGGCCTACTCAGAATCCTGAATTAACACCTCACATACTTGGAACTTCTACTCTGATCTTGCCGGGGCACATTGGTGAGATGGCGGGGACCAAACCTACGCGCCTGGAATTTGGATCTCCAGCGGCTTCTCACGGCAAACGTTCCAAAACTGAACCTCCGTCCCCGCAGAAGGGGCCGGCCTTGTGCGAGGGCCCCGAAATGCAGCAGGAAATCCTCGTAGAGATTAGAGGGGTCAAAAACCTCGTGCAGGCAAACGGTGAAGCACTCCGAGCGCTGCGGGAAGATTTTGGAGTGCTGCAAAGCAAGCTAGAAGGGCTTTCTTCGCGTCAGGACAAAATGGAGAGCATATTGGACTCCCATGCGGCCCGGCTGTCCAAACTCGACAAAGTTGAACGCCAGGTGCGGGCCTTGCAGAAAGAGGTGGAAGATGGCAATAACAGAGCGCGCCGCAACAACATACGACTCGTGGGCATACCGGAGGGAGCGGAATCGGGAGACATGAAAGAGTTTTTATGTAAAATCCTCCCTTCCCTGCTCCAAATCACCTTTACAAAAGATTTGGAGATTGATCGCGCTCATCGTGTACCCACAAGCATAACGCTCAACAGGAAGACCCCGCGGCCTATCATTTTTCGACTTCTGAGATATCAACACGTGGAGCAAATTCTCAGTGCCTCTCGGGCAAAGGGCCATATGGAGTTTGAGAGCCACAAGATCTCCTTCTATCTCGACTTGGCTAAACCCACGGTCGACCGCCGAAAGCGCTTTCTGGAATTCCGTCCGAGGCTTCAACAACTACAAGCACGCTATGGCCTGATGTACCCGGCCAAGCTTCGAGTCACGCTTCACAATCAGACAAGAACATTTGAGGACCCTGATCTACTAGCGGAGTTTTTGGATTCCAAAGAAGCCGACTTGATGCGCTGACTTCCAGAATATTCCTGCAAGTCTCCTCATATCCGCTGTACCTCCTATATTGGATCTGCCGCAGCCTAGCAAAGAGTCTGGCGTGGGCAGTCTGTTTGCCTTACTCTTGATGGTATCTGTGACCCGGCTCCATCTACCCACAGTGGCCTCGATGAGTATCAGAGACAGTGTTAATTATGGACTCTGGTGTTTCTTTTCTTTTATATGTCTTTCTATTTCCTCTCTAGGGCCTCCTCCCGCAGACATATGGTCGCCATATTCTTTGGGGGTTTTGCTTCTTCTCTAAGATACGTTGGTACATACTTTTCAATATGGGGTGTATTAGCCAGAATACTTGGTGATTATGACTTTGTTGTACAGATTCTGATTATGTTGTATGTTATCAAGCGCCCTTACTTAAAATGTCTATTACCGATTGATGGCACCATGTAAGATTTTCTCATTGAACGTAAAAGGAATCAGGTGCCCGATGGCTAGATCCCTCAACAGACAGCAGACCAGTTTGGCTTGACATAGAAGAGGAGCTTAGTAGCCCAATTCCGTTGACCCATCTCCCCGGTATGTCCTATCAAGTAGACACCCGCCATCCACCAATGATTGTCGATACTCTTGCGGCCTTTAACACTCTCATTCTATCACTGGGCCCGAATGTATGTCCTCAGGATGGACTCCCGCTATGGAATAACCCCAGAATTCAAGTTCTAAATCGAACCATAGCATGGAAACCCTGGTACTCAAGGGGGATCTGGACACCCCAACAGCTTTTCTCTGCAGCTCGCTGGAAAACCTTTTCTGATTTACAAAAGGAATTTGCGTTACCAGCGAATACACTACTTTCAATTGATGCAGCTTCAACACTGCCTCAAAAGTGCCCGAATCATGCCGCCCTCTGCCCCTACTGAGGATGGGCTATTAGAGATAGTTCACTCTATTAGTAGTACACATGGGGTAGCCTCTAACTTTTATAAAATAATATGTCAGGGCACAGACACGGCCACTTTTAGAGCCCAACAAGCCTGGGAGCGCGAACTGCAAACTACTTTAACCCCTGTGCAATGGAGCGTTTTCTGGAGCAAAGTAGTGCGGGTTTCCCGGTCTGCCTCGGTTACCCAAACTCTCTTCTTTTTTGCACACAGATGCTTTTACACCCCAGAAAAAATAGCCAAATGGAACCCAAATGCTAGGGACCTGTGTTGGTCTTGCCATACTGCTGTGGGAACCTTCGCTCATGTTATTTATGAATGTCCTCAATTACAGGTCTATTGGGGGCGGGTCTGGGGTCGTATTCAATTTATCTTACACTTTCACGAACCTCTCTCTTGGAAGGTCGTGGGACTCCGCTCTGTGGCGGAGGTCCCTCTCTTCCTAAGAAGGGTCGCTTTCTCCTTGATTTCATGCTGGGTATAGCCATATGCTTAATCACGAGGAATTGGAAGGATAGCTCTCGACTTACTGTCAATGAATGGTGGAACCTCGTCTGCTTATATAGTAAATATGAGCAAATACCTCGGAGAGCTATTCCCCATGTCCAAACTCACTCTCGCTTGTCTAAATGGCAGATGCTTAATGATTATGTACAATCTGCTCATTGTTCCAACATGCCTGTATAATGTGCATTCATCATGTTTTAGATCACCGTTAGGTTTTGTAACACAATAATGTAAGTACACGCCCGCTTCGGGAATGCTTAGTTTTCTAGAGAAGAAGCAGGGGGGAGGGGGGTGGCAGGGGTTTACTTTGGTATATGTATTACACGTTATGTATCTGTCTTTAGCTGTATGTCTTCCTTTTCCTTTGTTGTTATAAAACGAAAATAAAGAATTCAAAAAAACAAATATGCATGTACATACACTGCCTCCATTGAATGCAGATCCCTTTCATGCATATTCATTGTGGTTACCTTGGAAACCTGACTGGCTAGGTGTGTTCTGAGGACTCAGTTGAACCTCTGCTCTAAACCCTTGTTTCCTTGTTGTCATCCATCCATTATACTCACTAACCAGGAGACTCAGGACACACAGTATCTGCCAGGTTCTGACTCACAGGATATGATGTCAGGTCCATTAAGTTAAGATTTCTCTGTCTACCACTGGGGCAATAGACATAAACATGTTTACTTAAAAGGTTTAAAGGCTTAAAAGGAAGAGTTATCTAGATCTGTTGTGTCAGGGCACCTCTCAGCTATTGCATTCTTTGCTAGCGAATCGTCTCTGTTCAGTACATATTAGCTGCTTTGTCTGCCTGCACTTACATTGTCTCTATTGCTTAAACTTCCTGTACTCATCTTATAGGGCATTTTAAGCTTTGCTTTGGTTGGTCTTGTGATTGCCCATCTGATGTTGTACTTCATGATCATGTTTTGAGTTTTGACTTTGCCTTTGTTATTGTTTTTCTCTGGAATACTGCTTGCTTTTACTCATCTTCTCTTCTTGTGACTGGCATATACTATTGTACTGCTTGCTCTTTTCCTCATTCATATCTTCTGCTCCTTCTTTTTTCCTCTGGCGATATTAACCCTAAGAAAAGAAGAGGAGCAACAACCCTCCACAGAAATCACAGAAGTCACTAGAACAGCACAGGGAGGACACGGCAACACCTCTTTAAAATAAAGAAACCTTTTATTTCGTAAAACCTTCAAAGGTACAGACCCAACTTGGCCAGGTTTCGGCAGTCAGCCAAGTTTTACTTTCACTTTCTCAGTAGATGCCAAAGGCATACCTGAGAAGTGCTTTTTGAGCTTTCAACTACTGGCTCTTGTTACAATGTCCTGGCTGCCATTGGAATATATATGCAATTGCATCTTAATTGGCTGACTGCTGAAACTTGGCCAAGTTGGGCCTGTACCTTTGAAGGTTTTACGAAATAAAAAGTTTCTTTGTTTTAAAGAGGTGTGGCTGTGTCCTCCCTGCGCTGTTCTAGTGACTTCTGATATTAACCCTAACCCCAGTCCCCCATCATCTCTCTCTATCTGCCACCATCATCTTATCCACATTCTTCTTCTTTCCCCCTCCTCTCTTCCCTTCTCTTGTGGTTTATGGGACGTTCATTTTATGTCTAACAAGCTTCCCTTTACTCATGACCTTTTTATCTCTCAAGCTTTTCATCTCCTTGTTCTCACAGAAACCTGGCTCCACCCCGATGATACAACCTCGGTTGCTTCCCTTTCTCATGGGGGCTTCCATATCTCCCACACTCCATGTACCATTGGTCGCGGTGGTGGAGTGGGTTTTGTTCTCTCTCCTTGTCAATTTCAACCTCTCAATCTACCTCAGTCTTATTCCTTTCCATCCTTTGAAGTTCACTCTATTCATCTTTTCTATCACCTTCCTCTTCGGGTTGTCATAATCTATAGACCTCCTGACCAGTCCATTTCTTCTTTCCTTTCTGATTTTGACTATGAATATGAAAATACGTTACTCCTTTCTTCTAAACTCACCACTTGAACTTCTAATCCTATTCCCTCCCACCTCTAATACTCTATCTCCTCCTCCGTTATCCCTTTCATCACTTATATTCTTAACTTGCCTCTCTTCTCTGCAACCTTCCCTACAGCATTCAAGCATGCTGTCCTCTCTCTGCTCCTTAAGAAACCTTTTGATTCTACTGCTCCTTCTAACTTTCATCCCATTTCCCTTCTCCCTTTCCTTTCTAAGCTTCTTCAATGTGCTGTTCTCTGCTGCTGCTTTGATTTTCCTTCTTCTCATTCTTGATTCCTTCCAGTCTGGTTTTTAGCCTCTTCATTGTACTGAAACAGCTCTGGCCAAAGTCTCTAGTGATTTATTCCTGGCTAAATCCAAAGGCCTTTACTCTGTTCTTATCCTTCTTGATCTCTCTGCTGCTTTTGACACTGTCAATCACTCTCTCTATCCTATCTTTCCAATCAATCCTATCTTTCCAATCGATCCTTTAGTATTTGTTCTGGTGGCTCCTCCTCTACCTCTATCCCTCTTTCAGTTGGGGTCCCCAAGGAGTCTGTTCTTGGCCCTCTCCTTTTCTCTCTCTATACCCAGTCTCTTGGTGCCCTCATCTCTTCCTATGGTTTTCAGTCTCATTTTTATGCTGATGACACAGACATTTCTCCTATACTTCAAACCCGCATCTCTGCTTGCTTATCTCACATTGCTGCCTGGATGTCTAACTTCCACCTGAAATTGAATATTGCTAAAACTGAATTTCTCATCTTTCCTCCTAAACCCTCCCTCCTTCCTCCTTTCTCTATTTCTGTCAATAATACTCTTCTCTTCCTGTTTCCTCAGCCCTCAATCTTGGGGTCTTCGTTGATTCCTCTCTTTCCTTTTCCACTCACATTTATCAAATTGCTAAAACCTGCCACTTCTTACTCTATAACATTAGTAAAATTTGCCCTTTCCTCTCTGAAAACACCACTAAAACTTTGGTTCGTTCTCTAGTTACTTCTCGTCTTGACAACTGTAACTGTCTTCTTGCCAGTCTCCCACAGTGTCATCTTTCTCCTCTTCAGTCTATTCAAAACCCTGCTGAACGTTTAATCCTCCATCAACCCTGCTACTCTCATATTACCCCTCTTCTGAAGTCACTTCACTGGCTCCCCTTCCACTTCCATATACATTATAGACTTCTTCTTTAATCTACAAATGTACTTATTTTTATGCCCCCACTACCTCTTTTCTTTCCTCTCTCATGACATTCCCCTTATGAACTTCGCTCCTCCTCTGGTCTCCTTCTTTATCTTTCTTTTATATTTGATATACCATCCAGGCCAAGGCATTAGGACGGTTTACAATAAAGCAACAATTCTGCAAAAGGAAAAAGAAAGGAACACCTTTTAAGTGACAGGGAAGAAGTAGCAGATACAGTAGCAGCCAACAGAGATAGTGGAGAATGAGAGAGGAAAGACTAGAAGCCTCTTTACCCTTACTGCTCGTTTCACCTTGCTGCTCCTTATGCCTGGAACAAATTTCCTTTATCCTTGCATTGAGCATATTCTCTCTCCCTATTCACATCTATGCTAAAGTCTTACCTTTTTGTGGCTGCTTTCAACTCCTGATCCTCCCTTTCCTCTAGCTGTTACGTGTGCTGTATTGTTTGTCTATTTGCTATATTGTAAGCTTTTCAAGCAAGGACTGTCTACTTCTATGTTAGTACAGCGCTACATATGCCTAGTAGCACTTTATAAGTGTTAAATAATAATAATAATGACTTTGTAGTAAGCAGGATTATGAAAGGATGAGCATATGAGCACACAAAGAACAATAGCTTGGAAAGGAAGGCATTCTGCAACCCACAAACGTCTTCAGATCTTATTTGGGATGAAGAGTTTGTTTTAATAGGTATGAAACTAGACTATTCAAATGTGCATTTTCCATAGTATTACTCAGAGCACTGGGGGTCAGTGAGCTAGTGCCCAGATCAAAAAAGATAAGAATCCCTCAGGTTTGAAATTACATGATATTACATTAGATAGGACCAGCATAACAATATTGATGCATAGGTCTAAAAACCGACCCAGAAGCAAGGAAAGCAATGGTCATATTGCAACAACTGAAGGGTGAGTCTACTTGCTCTATGAGTCACCTCAGAACCTTTATGTAACTCAGACCATGCAACCCAGGTATGCTGCTGGAGTATGAGGATCAGTTTCCATTAACTGGTTTCTAGTTCACCAGAGTTATGAAATGTCTATCACTGAGCTGGGATTCAGTTCCGACCTCATTGGTAACGCACTCCTTTAGAATAAGTGTGGCTTCTACAGCCGCTGCTACTGACTTATCAAAATAACACATAATGTCAACTGGAAGATGGTCTTCTGATGGATAATAGCTTTTCATTAGACTTGATCCCATACATTAAGTTTGTTTTGATCTTCCTTCACTGAAGTTCACACTTATACCTTGACAATTGTTGTTTTAATGTTTTGCACTAAATTTTCAACATGTGTGGATATGTGCTCATGCATTTGTTCATTGGGCTCAAAGAAGGACCCTGACCATATTTTGGATATTAACCTACAGTATGATTACCAGCATTGACTCAAAGACACACATTGTATTTTTACCAAAATCAGAAGTTTCAATTGTTTGGATCACACATCATGGGATGAAGTGGGACCAGCTAATGCCAACTCTGTGCTCAAGGAAAAGTTTGTATCTGCTCCCATAATATATAATAGTATACTTGGGGGACAATGACATCTACTCATAGTGTGGAGCTGGTACACAAGATCCAAAGTGACTTCATTGTGATAGCAGTCTGGAAGGGCAAAAGATCCATCAGTGCAATACAAAAACACAGGAGAAAATGACATTAATTTCTTCCATAAAGGGTACTCACATCATCCACAGTTTCATTATTGATTCTTCTGCAGGGCTTTATCACCTGACAGAGTCCATCTGTCTGACATAGGTTTGGATATCTTCCTTAATATGATACAAGAGGCAGTAGAGGCTTTACTAGTGAAAGACATCAGCGGCATAATCAAAAGAGGAATGCCAGTAGCAAGCGAGGAATTGCTGTTGCAGCAAGGTTCAAAAGGCTGGACCACACTGCAGGGGTATAACATGAAATGTAACACTTCATAGCAAGCAGTTTGGTTACTGTTATATGTCTCCAAATGAAACATGAAAAGTGAGCCATCTTTGTCACCAATTTTGATAATGGTTACAAAATATCACAGCATACTAGATGGGTGCATGGTGGGTACCCGATATTCGATGAAGTGGGCCAGAAAGCCATCTAGTTAATATGGAGGAGCACAGCGGCAACTCACCCCTATTTGCATTATATGTTTCAGGAGGGTGACTTCAATGGTCCATACTCTCATGACGTAGTTTGTATTGAGTTGATCTGCGGGTGACTAAACTAAGGCGTATTTTCACAGAGATAAATTTACGTTAATCGAGTTAAATTGTGCATTGTTAAGTCTTGATTTCTTTTGACCTTATCGATATTGTGGCCTTAATATTTCCACATTTGCTACAGGAGTCCTGGTGTTGCATGGTTATTTATATGAGCATAATCTAGACACGTACCTAAGAGGTTGGTTAAATGCCACGGACAAGAAAACAGCATATTGGTAGGAAAGGGGGAGGTGACCAAAAGTTGAATGCCATCATTTGAAGAACCAGATTGACCAACTAGAGAAGTCTGACACAAATTGGCAGAGGCTTGGGAATCTGGTAGAGACAGGATGGTATTGGTGTGATGAGGGGAATCAGAGATAGACAGGAGAGCAAGGCTGAGTGTAGAACAGAGTAGGGCTAAGGTAAATATAGAAGTTAATTTTAAAGACAGCAGGATAGGCTCAGATAAAAGAAAGGCAGAATTTGAAAAATTAGGTAAAATGAGGGAAGGGGGAATTGGGATGGTAAAGCAGAGGCATCAGGGCCAGGGCTATTTAAAAGGCAGGGAGTCAGTCTGGTATATGTCTCCAATTCTCAAGTTCTCTAAATCTGAGTGTATTTTGTTTAATGTAAACCGCACTGATGTCAAATAGTGCGGTATATAAGAGCTGTTAAATAAATAAATAAATAAATAAATAAATTCAACTTCAAAGGTGAGCTAATTTTGTCACCAGTTTTGACAACTGCTTACCAAAGCTTGTAGCATACTAGATAGGCCCATGTTGGGTCCCTTCTCTTCAATGAGGTGGACCACAAAGCATTCTAGTTAGTATAGTGGAGCACTATCAGGTTGCTGGTTGAGGAGCTGCTTCAGTGGCAACCTCTGAGTAAAGTATCCAGCTTGGAGGTTATGAAAGACATTTGTTACCTGAAGGTGCCTGAGTGTGTGTCTTCTGCTGTGGTGGGTCAATCCTCCTAAGCTATAGTTTCTACTTCTTTATCTATTGAATCTACTTTTGCTTTGTCTCATCCAGAATAATTCACCCTCATGATCATATGGGGAGTCATTTCTCAATTAAGTAATGCCTTGTATTCTCGTGCATTCTTTTTTAGCAAAAGTTCAGAAAAACACCTTTAGAATTGATAATTCAGAAAATTTGACCTCTGCATTGCATAAAACTTTGAAAGAACATGAGGATAAAATGTATGCAACACAGTCCTTGATACCAGCACTTATTAAGAATAATATTATATTGAAGAGCAAGATAGAAAATCTTGAGAATGATACACAGATTGCAAATCTTAGGAATGTTGAATATTGAAAATATCAAGAGAGTTTCTACAGCATATTTCTCAAGCTTATTATTTGCCTATAGTCACGAAGGTATTCAAGACAGTAATGCTCAGTAAGGACAAGAAATTGATATTTTGAACATTACTGACTTATTGGATGGGGCCTGGAGTCTAAAGCTTTATTTCAAGAAATAATTGGTTTCTTTCAGGACAATTTCTCCAAATGGGTTAGTTTTGCATATACTATGACAGTCTTGAATCTCAATTCTAAGCCAGGTTATGTGAAGTATGATTTCAGTCTCAAATTTGCTGCTAATGCTCGGCATAGGACTGACATCATTCCAAAGAAATCCTCTTTCTGGAGTTCATAAGATGTAACATGCATGGGTAGTTTATCAAGGTATGCTTGGAAATTCTTCTCAATCAAGCCTGTGATACCCATAAGAACATAAGATATGCCATACTGGGTCCGGCCAAGGGTTCATCAAGCCCAGCATCCTTTTTCCAACAGTGGCCATCCAGGTCACAAGTACCTGCCACATTACCAAACATGATGGGAAAATACTCAATATCTTTCTGTCACATTTTCTTGGTCTTTGACTGCATTTCTTTGTACTTCAGGATCTTCTCCCTCTCGACTCGATTCACAAAATAATCACTTGGAACCAACACCTCCATTATGAATGTCGTTCTGGTAAACTTCTCCTTTACCACTATGTCTGGCTTCCTTGCATCCAGCTTTTTATTGGTTTGGAATGGGAGTATCCCAAGTGATCATAACCTTTTCATTCTCTGTAACTCTGTTATGGTTATGACCCTAGTACTTTACAGGCACAGTAATGTTATAGTGTTTAAAAACATTCCAATGAATGAGGCATGTTATTTTATTATGCCTTACTGCATAAAAATATTCTGACATCATAACTTCACAACCAGCTTTTTGATGAGTCGCTGTTTACAGCTCTTTCTTACAAAATCTACATTTGTCTGTTTTACCAGTTTTTTCAATGCACGCTGTAAACCATCTTATCCGTAATCCGCTATCCTGGGCTGCAACTATCAATCTTTCATCCTTTGGTTTCAATTTACCTCTCCTTAACCATCCATGTGTCCATTCTTGATTGGTTCCCTTTATGGATCTCTCTGTTAAGATTTTCTCTGATCTTTCTAGGGAGACCAAAAGGAAATGAAATTAAGTCCTTTTACTTAAACCTGTCATCCTGCACTTAAAAACTCTTTTCTTCCTAAAGTTTCCTTCTAAACGTTTAATTAAGATGGACTATGTGCATTACAGTATGTCTTTTTATAACCTTTACAATTAATTTCCTTCATGAATAGTAAGAGGGATTCTGGTATCAGTTAAGCCTCCTCATGTCCACAATTATATACAGCCAGTTTGGTTGTGGTACTTGGCTTTCCTGTTTGATTTATCTAAAATGAATATCCTTATTTATGTGTATTGGATCTCCTTCACATGAATTGTGGACTAGAGTGATAATGTGAACATTTTTTTTGATGATTGTCTTTTTGTAGTTATTATTTATTTTATTGAATTCATCACATAATTACAAACATCCACTTATATAAGAAACAGAGATATTGCATAAAAAAGAATGAAACATAAGAGATGAAAACAAAGAATAAGTAAAATCAAAATATCTCCCTTTAAACCTCAAAATAGGAGAGAGGAGAAAAAATACAATAGAAAGTAAAAAGAAAATTAACTAAGAAAACATTAGGTGTGCAAGTCCAATAATCTTTTAACTAGAAGCATCTCAAACCTCTTCTGCTGGAGATGTCACTTGCAGACTAGTCAGTTTTTAAATTTCAAAGCAGGATCTCAATTGCTCTGGTGTGAAGAACATGCATCTCAAGCTCATATATGTAATTATACATTTACAAGGCTATCTAAGCTGGAATGTAGCCCTCAAAACAAGAGCATCTGGTCTTAAAGTAAGAAAACACTTTTGTCCTTCTTGAGTAGCTTTTGCTACATCCAGCAACATCCTTACTTGCTCAGTTCCAAAGTCAGCTCTTTAAGAGCCTCTTTGCCATTTTGCCCCCCACCCATCTCCTCCCCCCCTCCTATAGCTTCCCCTCCTCCTTCATCCCTTCATTCTCATACCTGGTCCGCATTTGCCCTAGCCTCCTCAGCTGAACTCCATAAACTCATCTCCACTTCTAATAAGACATTCTTCTCCCTAGACCCCATCCCATCCTCGTGGCTCCTCACAACCTTCTCTCTCCTTCCCTTTCCCCCCTCCTTTCCATCTTAAACAATAGCCTATCCCTGGGTATCTTCCCCGATCCCTGGAAGCACGCCCTAATCCGCCCAATTCTCAAGAAATCCTCCCTTGACCCTCTCGACCCATCAAACTATAGGCCCGTCTCACATCTTCCGTTTCTCTCTAAGCTTCTGGAAAAGATTGTATTCGCACAACTTTCCCACCATCTAGACTCCACTAACTATCTTCACCCTCGGCAATCAGGTTTCCGGCCAGGTCACAGCGTCAAAACTATTCTTCTTCTTGCCTTCACAAACTCTTTGCATGTAGCACATGATCGGGGTGATATCTCGGTTGCGGTAGCACTTGATCTTTCTGCAGCTTTTGATCTGGTCGATCACTCTCTTCTCTTAGCCCGTCTCCATGAAGCTGGTGTTCATGGCACTGTCTTTAATTGGTTTCACTCTTTTCTTCACGCCCGGTCTGCCTCTGTACTAGCTACATCACCCTCTTCTCTACCTTCCGCCCCTTTCCCTCTACCATGTGGGGTTCCCCAGGGTTCTGTCCTGGCCCCCTCCTTTTTAATCTTTTCCTGGTACCCCTCACACTTGTCATTCAACAATTTGGGATCTCTGCTTTTTACTATGCCGATGACATCCTTCTTCTTCACCACACTTCCCCACTCCTCCCTGATCTGACTCCTCTTAACAACTGCCTCACTGCTGTCACCCACTGGTTAACCCAAAATTGTCTTCACCTTAATCTAGCCAAAACCACCGCTATTTGGTTCCCCTATGGTCATCACCCCCCCCCTCGTTAGCTCCATCCCTTTTTAACACTCCCATATCCTTAGTCACTACCTTCCGCTATCTTGGTGTTCTCTTTGATTCAGATCTTTCCTTTCACGCTCACATCTCACACATTACAAAGACTTCCTTTTATTTTCTGCGTCAAATCCGTGCTATCCGCCCTTTTCTTTCCTCTTCCGCCTTGTCTACCCTACTTCTCTCTCTTGTTATGTCCAGGGTTGATTTTGCTAATTCTGTCCTTATTGGTTTGGCCTCCTCTCATTTATACCGTCTTCAAAGAATCCAAAATACCGCAGCCCGCCTTCTCTCTCACTCATCTCATTCTCACCATATAACCCCTCTTCTTATTCACTTACACTGGTTACCTGTTTCCCTTCCGCTCTCAATACAAATTACTTACTTTGGTTCACAAGGCCCTCCACACCAACTCCCCACAATATCTAGCTGACTTAATCCACTTTCACACTCCCAGATATACCCCCCGCTCATTCCACTTAAACCGGCTCATCCTTCCCCCTCCTTCTGCTGCCCACTTACAATCTACTCTTTCTTCAGCTTTCTTCTTTATAGGTCCCGCACTATGGAATTCCCTCCCCTCTGCTATCCGATTAGAGTCTTCCCATTCAGCATTTAAACAGCAGCTAAAAACCCACCTCTTTTCCCTAGCCTTTGACCTCCCCACTTCTCCCCCCTCTCTATAGCCTTACTCCTCTCTCCCTACCCTCTCTTGCCCTTTCTGTCTCTCTTTTTTTTTTAAATATGTAACTTCCTTTTCCTTTACTGGCTTTGTGCCCTATTTTTAATGGATTTTATGCATTGTAAACCGCTCTGCTTTTATTGTGAAGGGCGGTCAATCAAGTTTTATTAAACATAAACATAAACATAAACACAACAGAAAGAATGCGTAATCTTCATAAAATATTGCTTCAAGATTTGCAATATATAAGATTCAAATATGATTAGAATGTGTGTGCCATCCAGTCAATGCTGACTCCTGGGTTTTCTTAGAAGTAGATTGCCAGATCTTTTATTCTGAAGCAAAGCAGGGTAAAGTGATTTGCCCAAGGTATGTCAATGGGAGTCAAACCCTGGTCTTGTAGTTGCCAGACCATTATGCTAAACACCAGGCTACTCTTCCACTCAAATATAATGCTAACCAAAAGAGTTCCATGATACTGGAAATCATTAAATGATGCTTTCAATAAACAAGATACTTCCAATGGACTAGAAACAGCTGGAAATGTCTCTTTGCCATTAGAAAATAGGCTCTCATAATAAGAAGACAACTGTCTCCAGGAATTTCCAAAATTTCAACTAAATATTTCTTGAAGACCTCAGACAGGTAAGCCTCTTGAAGGCCTCAGGCAGGTATTTTGTGAAAATGTAATAAACACAAATTTGAATATCTCATATGATTCTCTAAGTCTTCCAATTTCTGATGTATCAGTACTTTATCTTTAATTAATGCATCAGTCACAGACTTTAAATCCTTCTCTAAGGCCCCAGTGTTCTATTTAGTATCTTTCACAAATGATTCTTGCTGTTGTGATATAACCTCAATTATTTTTAGAAACACATTTAAATTTCTAGACTGTGGCATCCAACTTATTAAGCAAAGTTCAAATAGTTTGTAAAGTCACTTCATCAGACAAGAGCACTAAGAAAAATGCTGATACATTAATTTTACAGGATCAAATCCAACAACACCCTCTACAGTATTTTGTTGTTCAAACCTCCATCTGTGGCAGAAACACTGGAAACTGTTGGCTGTTCCTCAGTACTAGATGTTTACAACAGAACACCACTAATTAGAGCTAGGGTGGAAGCTGTTACCATCCCTTGGAGATGGCTACTACCTCCAGGCTACTCACAACTCATGTTGGCTTCTGTCTGCTGTGAGGTGGGAGGGTCTGCTCACTGTTGCGGCAATTTCAAAGATTCAATCCCAAACAAAGAGATGCCTCCATCTGTATCTTCTGCAATGGGAAGTTCAATGACAACATCACAAGAAGGACCTGATTTCAGCTGAGGATTGATTCGCCATTTGGGACCTGGGGCTATAGAATTGGAAGATATGGTCAGCCCCGTCCCTTTCTTTTTTGGAGGCATTCTTCAACAAGGAATAATATAGGTTTGTGGCACAGCAATCCACCAACCAGCTTCAGCTTCAGCTTAGAGAATAGCAAGCACCTAATGTGCACAAATACATGCCAATCTTGGCTCCGGCCTCTGTGCCTCAGCACCTTTTGATGATTTTCTATTGAAATATAATTTATTTTTCCAGTTGAAATGCTTCTGTCTTCCTGTGTTTGTTGACACAAAAAATATATATAAACCTTTTTGTTTTCTGTCAGGTCCCATAGCTAGCTGTTGTGTATTGCTCTTCTACTGAGAATATTTGCATCTATAGAAAATTTTCACTTAAGCACTCAAGAGAGGCCACTATCCTATCTGAAATCTCATGGGTTAGTACATTAGCTGTTAATGAGAAACTTATGGGTTCACTGTCTTTCATTATTGTGAGCACTTGAAACTCACAGGAGTATATTTACTAAAGACTATTAAGGGAGCACCGGATAACGAGCATAAACGGCAGGATTAAGGGTGTTTGCATGTGGTAAGGGATGGGACAGGGAGTAGGCGTTTCATCAGTAAGGGTGCTTGGCTCCACTTATCGGGCGCTAACAGGATATCGGGCATTAAGGTGTCAAGTATGCACCTGAATGCCCAAAAATGGCAATCACCTTAATGCAAGATAAATGAGCCCCAGTGAAAGTCACAATTTAGCTGATGGATGGAAGGAAAGGGAAGAACTGATGGACCCATCAGATCCATATATATCCTATGTGTCAGTCAGTAAGTAGGATGAGCATTTGGGAGGCAGCTGTACCATATCAGTGAAAGGTGCCCATGTAATACACTGTAATGCCTCTGCGTGGCATAGGAATGAGAAGAAGCATCCCCAGGCAGAGCCAACAGCCCCATGATGTAGGCATCAAAAGGATAAATGAGCAGGAGTGGTACGGATCATTCACAGGAGAGGTGTGAGTGATACAGCCAAATGATCATAATGTTTTATTTGGGGTAGTTTCTCCAAATGGATTAGTTTTGTGAATACTATGGCAGTCGTGAACCTCACTTCTAAGCCAGAGTATGTGGAATATGATCTTAATCTCTCAAATTTACTGCTAATGTTCGGCATAATACTTGCATCATGCCAAAGAGAGCCTCTTGCTGGAATTCATAAGATGTAACATGTATGCTTAGTTTGTCAAGATGTGCTTGGAAATTCGTCTTTATGAGGCCTGTGACTCCCAGTACAATGGGAAATATTTCTGTATCTTTCTGCCACATTTTCTTGGACTCTAATTGCATTTCTTGATACTTCAAGATCTCCTCCCTCTCTACATGATTCACAGAATAATCACTCAGTACCGACACTTCTATTATCAATGCCTTCTGGTGTTCTTCTCCTTTACTACTATGTCAGGTTTCCTGGCATCCAGTTTCTTATCTGTTGGAAAAAGAGTGTCCCAGGTGATCATAACTTCTTCATTCTCTGTTGTTCTCTTAGGGATATGATCCCAGTGCTTTTCAGGGACAGTGATGTTGTAGTGTTTAGAGTTTCCAGTGGAGGAGGCATACTACTTTGTTGTGCCTTTCTGTATAGAAATTTTCTGCCATCAGAACTTCACAGCCTGCTAGTAGGTGAGTCACTGTTTCCAGCTCTTTCTTACAGAATTGGCATATGTCTATGTGGGCCATGGTGAAGCAGCAGGCAGGAGAATACATGGCTGTATGTAAATAGTTTGATAACTATAACTGTTTGTTGATTTGTATATAGTTACCCCTGTTACATTCCCGAGTTATAGACCCTGTTACAATGTAAGCAAAATATCTTGTGTTCTGATGCAATTTTGCTATTTGTAAACCACACTGATGCTAAAAAGTGCGGTATATAAGAACTGTAAATAAATAAATAAATAATGGACATATTTTGAGGGATGGGCTGAAGGATGAATGGTGATATATGAGAGTGCATCATGGCTTTACTGACCCGATGAACTTGATGTGACTGCACAAATGCAGTAGTAGTATACAGTATATGAAAAAAGTGTAGCTGTGCCACTGGGAAGTCCCAATACCAACTATATAGGTGTAATTGCTGTGTCAGCTTTTCTAACCACCATACAATCCTCCTGACACGTGCATATATGAACTGGATATGTGTCTCTCATATTGGCAATATGGAGCAAGTATGGACATGTGATGATCCCCACAGGTGGTCATCCAGGTCATTACTGCAAACATGTGATGGAGCCAACGATGTACATTCACAGTTATGAGGAAATATACCAATCATGGACAACTCATTAGTCATATGTCTGCTTGGTGAACATATCAGACCTTTTGCAATGAGCAACAGCAGAGCCTATAAAGTCATGCTGACAGCTGGGTATGATTGTAATGTGCACATTTGCAGACCCAATGTGCTATTGTAACATGTTAAATAGTATAAGAACATGTGTCCCCCAGTCAATGCAGACCCCCTACTGTTTCTGGCAATATATTGAAGTGAGTGTCCAACAACAATGAGAACAAGTGGGTGTCAAACCCTGGTCTGCTATTTGTTGAGCTAGTGCTCTAACCATTAGGCTATGCCTCCACACACCTCACCATAGCACTGTCTAGAAGCAAAGAAGCTGCAGCTTCCTGCCTGCAATGGGCGTATCCCTGGACATGCAGCAATGTGGCTGGGAGAGTCTGAGACAGTGGTACACCACACCTAGGGCCTACCTACAGCAGTGCACATACAGTATGTACTTCACTGCATACATCTCTTGTCCAAAAGCCAAGCCACATGTGAGGTCAAGATGCCCTTCCCCCACTGTACCTCCAACACCAAACAACAGTCACACGCAGAGCTCCTCTGTGCCATAGTGTGGCAGTAACGACTACAGCAGCACATGTGCAGGGCATGCAGTCTTTGTCACCTGTTGTACATAGCAATATAGGCATATATGCACATACACATAAGTAGGGCAACACCATTTTGTGTCAACCGCTCACATACCATCTGTGCCCAGTCTGCCAGTCACCACGCGCTTCAGCTTTGTACAAACAGCATGGACAACCTGCAGCCTGAGTAGTGACTGGATTGCCACGAAAAAAACAGCCCACACATCACTACAGCTTGACCAAATATAGCACTAAGTGCATACAGTGCCTTGTGAAAATATTCATCCCCTTGATATTAGTCCTGTTTTGTCACATTAAAACCTGGAATTTAAATTGAGATTTGGGGATTAGCACCATGTGAGTTAGAGAACATGCTTACCACTTTGAAGGTGCAAAATATCCTTTATTGTGACACAAACAATTATTAAGACAAAACAAAAAATCTGGCATGTACATAGATATTTCCCCTCCCCCCACCTCCAAGTCAATACTTTGTAGAGCCATCTTTTGCTGCAATTATAACTGGAAGTCTCTCTATTAGCTTAGCTCATCTAGCCACTGAGATTTTCACCCATTCTTCAAGGCAAAACTGCTCCAACCTCTTCAAGTTAAATGGGTTGTGTTGCTGTACAGCAATCTTCAAGTCATGCCACAGATTCTCAATTGGATTGAGATCTGGGCTTTGACTAGGCCATTCCAAAACATTTAAATGTTTCCCTTTAAACCACTCCAGTGTAGCTTTAGCAGTATATTTAGGGTCATTGTCCTGCTGGAAGGTGAACCTTCATCCCAGTCTCAAATCTCTGGCAGAATCAGGGGCGGCCCAAGGGGGGTGCGGGGCCATGTGCGGAGACTCGGTGCGGGGCCTCATTTGCATAAGTGGCCTTATTTGCATAAATATTTGCATATTGCTAACATACACTAACTTTTAGTAAACATGTCTCTTAATGAGTGTATGGATAAAGACAGACTAAAAGATTTCTACATTACTATAATCCAGTGCCAACCGCCAGGCACATTAGGAACTACTACAAACACTGCCCATTTACAACCAATAGCAAACCCGCCGTATCCTAACAGCACTACCAGGACTCACAAAGCACCATACCCTAACTATCAAAAGGCAATACTGCAAATATTAAACCAATACATTTCAGAGAATAACAATACATGACCTACTGGGGAAAGAGAACAAGTGGCAATGTCAAATAGGAATTACATAAACAGAATACCTCAGCTCAGTTACACATGCAGAACATAGACCATCACCAAACAAGGAATCACGATTTAGAAACAGGAAGACAATAATTAAACTGGGAACCCCAAAAGCCAAACTTGGAATGTACAACAACACTGCAGAAATAAAACTATAAATTAATTTCCTCTTGTACCAAAGCATAGACGTTAATGATGCACATTTCCTAGAGCTTTCATATTCCAGTTAATAAATTCAAAATAAAGAGATATCTTTCTTCCTTTTGTGCATTTTTTTCAGTTGCAATTGCTCCAGCCATTTTCTTCTGGTTTCTTCATGTCTTCTGCTAACTCTCCATCATCTGCTGTCCATTTGTCCTTTCTTCTCTCTTCTAGTTTTTTTTTCCATTCTCTCTCTCTACATCTGCTTTAACATACTAATCTTTCTCCTTTTGCTCTTTCCTCATTCCTATTTCATCCACTCAAATTTTACCCCTCCATCCTCAATCCCCACTTACTCTCCCAATACCCAGCCAATTGTAGATTTTTTATCCCTCCCACACAAAATATTTTTCCCCTCTCCATTTTACTCTCCCAGCCCCTTCCCATTCTAATCCTCCCCCAACATCAGCTCCCTTCTAGTTCCAGTCTCACCCAGCATCCATTCCCTTCTAGTCCCTGCATCAGCCCATTTCCAGTCCTAGCACCCATCAGCCCATTTCCAGTCCTAGCAACCCCCAACCCAATACCAGTCCTAGCCCCCCATCAACCCACTTCCAGTCCTAACCCCATCAACCCATTTCCAGTCAGCCCCCCATAGCCCATTGCCAGTCCTAACCCCCCATCAGCCCATAGCCCATTACCAGTCCTAACCCCATCAACCCACCTCAAGTCCTAACCCCTCCCCATCAGACCATTTCCTGTCCTAGCCCCCCATAGCCTATTATCAGTCCTAACCCCCCCATAGCCCATTACCAGTCCTAACCCCCCATCAGCCCACAGCCCATTACCAGTCCTAACCCCATCAGCCCACCTCCAGTGTTAACCCCCCTCCCATCAGCATATTTCATCCTAATCCCCATCACCCAATTTTCAGTTTAAGCCCCCCCATACCCCCATTACCAGTCCTAACCTCCCCATCAGGCCACTCCCAGTCCTAATCCCACTAGCCCATTTCCAGTCCTAATCCCCCATCACCCAATTTTTAGTTTAAGCCCCCCCATAGCCCATTACCAGTCCTAACCCCCCATCAACCCACTTCCAGTCCTAATTCCATCAGCCCATATACTTAGCTCCCCCATAGCCCATCACCACTCCTAACCCCCCAGCCCCCTATAGCCCATCACCACTCCTAACCCCCACAGCCCCCCCATAGCCCATCACCACACCTAACACCCCCGCCCCCTATAGCCCATAACCACTCCTAACACCCCCAGCCCCCCCATAGCCCATCACCACTCCTAACCCCCCAGCCCCCTATAGCCCATCACCACTCCTAACCCCCCCAGCCCCCCCATAGCCCATCAGCACTCCTAACCCCCCAGCCCATCACCACTCCTAATCCCCCCCAGCCCATCACCACTCCTAACCCCCCCAGCCCCCCCATAGCCCATCAGCACTCCTAACCCCCCCCAGCCCATCAGCACTCCTAACCCCCCCAGCCCCCCCATAGCCCATCAGCACTCCTACCCCCCCCAGCCCATCAGCACTCCTAACCCCCCCAGCCCCCCCCCATAGCCCATCAGCACTCCTAACCCCCCCCAGCCCATCAGCACTCCTAACCTCCCCCAGTCCCCCCATAGCCCATCAGCACTCCTAACCCCCCCAGCCCATCAGCACTCCTAACCCCCCCCAGCCCATCAGCACTCCTAACCCCACTCCTAACCCCCCCAGC
This sequence comes from Ichthyophis bannanicus, assembly GCA_033557465.1. Classification (NCBI taxonomy): domain Eukaryota; kingdom Metazoa; phylum Chordata; class Amphibia; order Gymnophiona; family Ichthyophiidae; genus Ichthyophis; species Ichthyophis bannanicus. Next base: position 106,577,917 of record CM066033.1, read on the forward strand.
CCATCAGCACTCCTAACCCCCCCCCCCCCCCCAGCCCAGCCCAGCCGAGGGAAATTTTTTTTTTAAAGCTGTCTTCTTCTCCCGCTGCCGGGGCCGCCGCGGCAGAATCGAGTGTGCCGCGGGGCCCCCCCTGCCCAGCACAGCCTGCTCTCTCCCCCTCTATCTGCTCTCTCGTTCAGCTCACAGTCACACGCGCCGGCTTTCAGAGCGCGAGGGAAGAGTTTCCCTTTCGCGGCTCTGTTAAGCCCGCAGGGGCTGATGGGAACTTCCCATCAGCCCCCGCGGGCTTAACAGAGCAGCGAGGGAGAAACTCTTCCCTCGTGCTCTGAAAGCCGGCGCGTGTGACTGTGAGCTGAACGAGAGAGCGGATAGAGGGGGAGAGCAGGCTGTGCTGGGCAGGGGGGGCCCCGCGGCACACTCGATTCTGCCGCGGCGGCCCCGGCAGCGGGAGAAGACAGCTTTTTTTTTTTTATTATTTTATTTTACTTTAGGATCAGAATGTTTTTTGCGCGGGGCCCCCTGAAACGTGGGGCCCTGTGCAAAAAACATTCTCGCTCAATGGACGGGCCGGCCCTGGGCAGAATTGTCCTGTATTTAGTGCTATCCATCGTTCCTTCAGTCCTGACCAGTTTTCCTGTCCCTGACAATGAAAAATATCCCCACAGTATGATGCTGCCACCACCATGTTTCACTGTGGGAATGGTGTTTTTGGGGTGATGGGAAGTATTGGGTTTGCGCCACACATGGCATTTCCCATGATGGCCAAAATGTTCACTTTTCGTCTCATCTGACCAGAGAACCTTCTTCCATGTGTTTGAGGGGTCCGCCATATGCTGTAGTGCAAACTCCAAATGTGTTTTCTTATTTCTTTCTTTAAGCAATGGCTTTTTTCTGGCCACACTTCAATAAAGCCCTGCTCTGAAGGAGGAGTGGCTCAGTGGTTGGGACAGGTTACTTCAGGCTTAGAAGTCCAGGCATTCAATTCCTGCTTGGATACAAGCAACCTCAGGCCAGAGAGACTGGGGTCTCTAGTCCCATGATCACTCCTTGTGGCCTTGGGCAAGCCACTTAACCCTTCATTGTCTCAGGTACACTTAGATTGCAAGCCCTTCAGGAACAAGGGAATAAAAAGTACCTGTCAGTATACATGTAAACCACACTGATTCTAAAGAGCACAGTATATAAATAAATAAATAAAATGTATGGCTTAAAGTGGTCCTATGGACAAATACCCCCATCTCTGCTGTGGATCTTTGCAGCTCCTTCAGTGTTATCCTTAGCATCTTTGTAGTATCTCTGATTAATGCCCTCCTTACCCAGTCTTGAGTTTTGGTGGGCAACCTTACCTTGTCAAATTTGTAGTGGTGCCATATTCTTTCCATTTTGTTATAATGGATTTAATGGTGCTCCATGGGATATTCAGAATTTGGGATTTATTTTTTTTTAATAACCCAATCCTGATCTATACTTCTCCACAACTTTGTCTCTGACCTGTTTGGAGAGCTCCTTGGTCTTCATGTTGCTTGCTTAGTGGTGTTGCAGAGTCAAGGGCCTTTCAGAACAGGTCTAGTTATACAGGCATCATGTGACATATCATGTGACATTGATAGCACACAGGTGGACCCTAATCAACTAATTATGTGACTTCTGAGGTTAATTGGTTGGACCAGATCTTATTTAGAGGTTTCATAGCAAAACGGTTTCAGTTGTCACTTGTTTTTTTATATGTACAAAATATTTTATTATCATTCCACTTTACCAATTTGGACTATATTGTTAGGTCCATTACCTAACATCCAAATGAACCTCCATTTTCATTCCAGACTGCACTGTAATGCAACAAGACAGGACAAAAATTAAAGGGATGAATACTTCCACAAGGCACTGTACATAGCCGTGACATGGTCACATATTGGTCAGAATGAGAGTGGCCACTCAGCATGAACAGACGTGTGCAACTAAGCCATGCCCATGGCAGACCCATGCTAAGATGGATCAGCTATTGAGCTCCCCTCCGACACATATCCATCCTGTGCAATCGTTCTGTTCTAGCCATACCCAGAATCCTCTGTTCCTCATTATGTACCCTTTCATCTTGGATCTGGGGACAGCTCATGGAGTGTCAGGGATAGTGAAATGTGGGCCATAGGCAGGGGGGAGAGTGCATGCTGGCCTACAGTTGTCTATGCCTGGCACATACACAAATAAGGTGTCCCCCTACACAGTTCTGGACAGTGGGCATTGCACCTAGTTCCATGCCTATACTCACATAATATGTCATATCCCTGGCCATGGACACTTTAAACATGGCCAGTGCAGCACATGCGCTCTCCCATGCTGCAGATGCAATGCCACCCCTCCTCCCCCAAGGACATGTGGAGTCATGGCAGCTTGGACATGGGGATGGATGTAGGAACAGTTGCTGGTGCCCATGGGATGCCAGTGAGGCCATCATGCAGACCCTCTGATGTACAACATTCAAACACTGAGTAGGCCTGCCTAAGTTCTCGCCATGTGAATATAGGCTTTGGCCACCAATCCCATCTACTAAGGACACATACCAAACATGTTTGATACTGTTCCCCACTTGCCTACCCCCACCCCAACATTCACCTCCTGGTGGTGGGTGGTGCAGAGGCCATCATGACATCCTGTGCCACATTTTGGAAGCTGGAAGTGTGCAGACACTATTCAGAGGTCAGCGTCCCACTGTCCCAATCAGGCATTCGGGTGCATTTGGATTATTATATGTGGTAATAGGTAATGTACTGCTGAATGTATTGGCCAAAGTTCAGTAGACAGTGTTGAGGTGGTGATTCTTATATGTGGATGTGCCTAATATTTATCTCCCTCTATGTGCATATACTGCATGGAGCACAGAGTTCCATCACTTGCACTCTGAATGCAGCATGAGACAAGAAATATGTACATGCAGAGAAATCGCAAATCCTTGCCTGGGTCACCAACTAAGCAAATGGATTGCATATTCACAGAGGCCAGTCTTTCCCCTAAGCCAAGGTATCTTTAGGCTGTAGCTGTGCCAGGTGGGCTGACACTGTTGCCACGGATACTGCTGTTATGGCAGTTGGCATTACTCTGGCCTTTCACCTGTGCAAAAGAGTGTGCCTGAGGTCTGGAGGCTGAGTCAGAGGTGAGGGTTGAAACACACAACATGTGTTCCCCCTGCTCACTCCAGTCAAGCCAGCAGGTAATTTGGAAGCTGCACAACAGTGTCATGTTGTGAGGTAAGTTTAGGGGGTTGTTGTGGTGATGGGTCTTGCCGATGGTATAACTGGGAATGCATTATGACATCACAGGCACAGGTTGCAACTAAGTACCGCAAACTAACTTCTGCTTGTAAATAGTGTCGTACACAGTATGTGAGGATGCTGTTTTATGCACAGCCATTTCACCTGGCCACCACATGCATGCACAGTGCATTGCTGAGGCTCATACTACTCTGGAGACACATACAGACAGACACACACACACACACACACACACACACACACACACATATATGAGTATTGCAGGTTGGCATTCTTATCTGCCCCTTAGGTGTCCCTTGATGCTCTACCAATGCCAATGTTTACTCAGTGTGCAGGTGCTATTAGTGTGCTTTGTAATGCTTTGGTGCTGGCAAATCCTGCTCAGTGTGCAGTCATTATTAGCATACTCTGCAATGCTCGGGCACTGTCAGTGTCCGCTCAGTGTGCCAGTGCTATTAGCATGCTATGCCATCCAGCCATGGTCAGTGCAGCTTCTTAGTGTGTGGACTCTTCCTGCATAGAATGTTGAAGGTTGCACATGCTGATACTGTTCTGGAAACATAGGCTAAAGTTAACACAGCAGGGCATACATTTCCCGATCCACAGTCTGGTCTCAAACCTGTACCTTTCTTTCATGCACACACTGGTCATGTGTTAGGAACAGCAGTGTGGGTTCATAAGGATTGTCAGGATGCATGAAGGCATGTGTTGAGATATGCCTATGTCAGCTTAGATCTCTGCAGGCTCTGTGCCATACTTGTCTGACAAGATATGTTTGGCTGACATGGGAGAGATACATCGTGTTAGGTCTGTATGTTACGCTGCCTTTCTATGCTGCTGGTTCAAATGACATTCATTTGCCATATGGGAACATATGGGATATGTTCAGTCAAAGATGCAGGCCATGATACATGATACATTGTAGACCATGGATGTACTAGCAGAATGCCAACATTCCCATTTCCTGGTGTGTGCTTGTGGAGCAGTCATAGAATAAACGCATATCTGGCAGACCAACAAAGCTTATTTGGATTCACATGTGGAATAGATGGTTGTAACTGATTGAGTACTTACATATGGAGGAGTCATAGGTTAATGCACAGATTATGATTATCATTTGACAGTGAGAGGGCAGGATGGGCATGTTTCCTTTGGCATGGGCTGTTATCATATTGCATATTCTTCCTGCCTCTGTGACATTATTTTCCCCCTGCATGCACAAATCCACACAATATGTACATGCAAGGGGCATCCTGATCCCAGGGCCAGCCAATCCACTTGGAATACTAGCCAAGTATCAGGGTCTACCGATTGTGGAGGACAGCATGCCAGCCGATCCCTTCCTCCCTGCTGTTGTGATACAGCCACTGCTTCAGTGCTACCGGCGGCCTTATTGTGGTAGCACACATGCAGCTTGGCACACCTTGCCTCTCCTGCCTCCCTCCACCAGGGGATATGGGCACAAGTGCTGCTGCCTTAGCCCTCTGTAGGGAGGGATCACCATGTGATCCACTGTACCTGCTGCTGACATGCTTGCCATGCAGTTGACAGTCACAACTGTAGTGTTGCAATGGACACACAGGGCTGGGGCAAGTTTTTTTCTGCAGCAGGCCACAGATGCTGTTACTGCCACCCTCACCCTAAAACAATACTGATATGGCAGCATGGTGGCAATAGGTGTGGCATGACTCCTTTTAACTGCAGAAGCATGTATGCATGCTGACACTGGCACTGTGGAGTCATACCAGACATCACAGATGTCTATCCTAGGCAGTGGCCTTTTCTGCCTAGTGAGCCAGTCAGCCCCACTGCATCACCCATGTGACACCTCTTTTGTCAATATGGCACCAACAACATAGTACCCTTTCTTAATGGGGTACCATGCTGTTCCTGCCAATGGAGCACTACTATCACATATTTAGGATATCTGGTGCAATGAGTCACATTGCATACATTTAAATAGGCTCTCTCCCCCTCAGAAAGTGCCCTTTCCATGAGGTTTCAGTTCATGTTAGGGTTCCCAGCGCTGAGGGCTCTAATGCATGCTACCATAAAGCGGCATTAGTGGAGCACACCCTATACCTGCCCACTCTCCGCCCCAGTCACGCCCATTCTCCACCCCCTTTCACCTTAACACTGAGCCTCACTTATGATAGTTAATCCAGCATTGTCGGTGCTTTCTGCAGCATTAACTGCTCATGGGCACCAATAACATGCGTTAATAGCACACTTGCTCCCTTACCGCCCTTTAGTAAACATACCGCACAGATTAATAAGGTGCCTCAGAAATAAAACTTCACAAGACCAATTTTGGGCTAAGCCACACTTTATTACCTTAAGACTAATGTATACAAGAGAAAGGTACTGTAGATAGAAGCAAATATACAGGCAGTAGCATAAAAGAAATATTGCACCATGACCATCAGCATCACTGCTCATTATCATCAGCTAGGGAAGCCCAGTTCCAGTGAAGAGACAGGAAAGGTCAGGGGTCAGGGTCCTAAGCACCACTTCTGGTCTGTAGGTGAACTTCATCTTGCTGGAGTGTCCCTGTTGCTCTTATAGCATTGAACAAACAGCCTAATCATAGGCGCCGGCATGCCTCCAATTATTTTTCCCTTAATTTCTCATGTACTTAGTCCATCTGTCCTGTTTCCATGGTGTTTACAAGGAAGTCAAACTAAAACAGTTCTTCCCTGATACTAAGCAAAATACCTTTTCTGTGTTAGAAGGTCATTAGCTGTTCAATATTCAGATAAGCATTCTTCCCAGTGACTGTATTTCCTGCATAAGGGTATTCCTTTTATTTTTATCTCCCTTCTGAGTTTCATAGAGCCCCCTATATATCCATGACATGTTTTTTGTAAGGAGTTCCTTTGAGCTAATTTCTTTATTTATTTAACGCCATTTATATACCATCTTTCTACCAGTCAAGACGGTTTACGTAGAACTCAGTGCATCAACATTAGCAACTTTAACAAATGTGCTTGATACATTTAACTGTAAAACAGAAGAATGAAGGTATACAGGATATAGCAGATACTAATGCTAAATGTTACAAGATGTTTCAGGTCATTAAGGATACAGGGAACTGACCATGGTTCTAAAGTCACACCTCAGTGCATTGATGTCCTCCATGCAATGGGACAAAATTAGAGCCGGTTAAGGTTTATCTGGATGGCAAATAGATATCAGATCACTTAACAATTGCTTCTCTTTCATTGCCTTTAAAGAAATGTTCTGTGTCTAGTTAAAATATTTCTCCCTTTATCATCAGGTGTCTGTTGTATAAACATATTTCATTTGACATGGAACATATCCTATAATTTCCATCTTTGCCAATTCATGCATGCTGTGGATAATTTCTACTTCACGTTTCTACTCATATACTGTAACTGTCTGACACATTGAAAGTAGAGTTAGTTGTCTAATTTTCTACACACATTTAGTATTTACTATGTTTCTGTCAACTGTAATATCTACAAAGTATATAACTATCATTTCAAAGATAAAAGCAATGATGGATACCAATACTTTCTCATTTATTTCCCTGCACAAAGACTGAATATAAGTGCATAGTTGCCAATATATTTCTAACTCTATTTTATTATGCTGAAATTGTTTTATTCATGAGATGTTCCTTGGAAGCAGTTTTTAAACTGATACATTCCTCAGGGTTCACTTTGAGAGGGTTACTACGTGTAGAGGTCTTTTTATAAGAAGCGTGTGGAAAGGTTTGCACCAGTAATGCATCAATCCCTTTTTTAAAAGACTTACTGTATGTGCGTGAATGGGCACATACACGCTCCCTTTAGGTGGTTGCTATTCTGTAAGCGTGCTTGTAAGTTCTATCATGCATACTTTCATTTGAAGCATGCCTGGGAACAGAGCTTGAGTGGAGTATAGGTGGGACCTCAATTTAAACACATGAGTAATAAAAGTATTATAACTTATTTATGTTTCTGAACCATCTAGACACCAGGGTTGCAAACTCACCCTAGATGTGCCCAACAGGCTTGATCCACTCCTGGGTTTACCCCACTGCATGCAAGATTATGTAGTTCTGATTTCCTATTGCATTTCATAAGAAAAGCAAGACTACAGATCCCTACATGCAATGGAATAAACTCAGGACTGGATCAAGCCTGTTGGGCACATCTGAAGCCACTTGACACAGGCATTTTTTTTTGTTGTAAACTCTGTTTATTGAAAACCAAATAATACAGAACATGCAAAATAGTATATAAAAACAACAACAACAACAAAAAATGGCATTTCTGGTGATCTCTCAGCCCAGGATTCCTCAACAAATCAATCATACAAATACAGCAAAAAAAAAAAGAAAAAAAAGAAATTGCAATATTCCCCTCTCCCCCCCTTCCCCCCTTCCCCCACCAACCTCCCTCCCACCCCACAGCCTCCCCCTTCAGCAACCAACCCCCCATAGTGAACATGCATAGTAATTATATTATTAGTATCCCACGACCTTCTCAACCCAATTGAAGCACTTCATTCCGGACACGAGGCCTCAATATCTGAATATATGGTTCCCAAATTAGCAGGAATAAGGCCCAACATCGAGCACTTCCTCTAGCCTCTCTCCTTTCCATAAGCACCAGCTGGTGAAAGTTGCGCCATTCCCAATAGGTGGGACCTGACGCTTCTCTCCACCTATGAAGTATCGGGCCTTTACCCACCAGACATGCTTTCCTGACCAAAAAGCGTTCCCATTTCCCTTTCGGGTGGAGTGGTCCAAGCTGATCTAACACCACAAGCGCTGCTGTCCAACGGATTCGCTGTAACACAATCCTACTCATAAAATCAGCTATCTTCTTCCAGTATAGGCAAACTATCGGACACCCCCACCACATATGCCCTAAATCCGCCAAAGGGCAGGGACATTTTGGGCATCTGCCCAACTCAGTGAGATGGGATCATAACGCCCGTCTTGGAGAGAAATGTGCCCGTAGGATGCATTTAAACTGTACCTCCCGCCATCGAGTTCCCCTCACCAGCCCCGCAATCCCACTCAAGGCCTGAAGGAGTGAACCAGGAGTTACCAAGATATTCAATTCTTGTGATACCTGCTCTATATATGCACATAGTAATGTGCTTTTACTGTACAAGAGACCAAAAAATTACCCTCTGTGAGCATTGTAAATGAGTGGTTTTCTGCACGTCACTAGCGCTTATTTCATAAAGTCAAGTATGTGCATACTTATAAAGTAGGTGTGTAAGTAATGGATAAAGCATGTTAAATCTGTGAACACTTATGCAAGCTCTATAGCTAGTATAGATGCCCACACACAGTTTTTTTTTCTTAAAATACACACAAATGCGAGTATTTTATAATTTATGCATGTGAATTTGCACTCCATCCATGTACATGCCCGAAGTGCAAGAATATGTGTGTGCTTACAGATAGCGGCTAACTAATGTATGCACGTAAGTGACTATTGATGCACATAAGTTACTGAAAATACATGGCTAACAATCATAAATGGAGCATAAATTCCACAGCTCCTTATAAATGACCCCCATAGAGGTCATTTTATAATGTCCTTCATGAGTGTATGTGGCATTTTATGATCATTAATGGCCTCTTATAAAATGCAGTTCTGTGTAAAGTAAGATCTAGGCAGAACATGGATGGAGGTTCCAGGTACACCTGTTGATTATAAAATACCTTCGTTTATATATATGCCTGCAAATTTTAGCCATGTTCATTTACCCATTCCTGCATTTAAGGCGCTATCTCTGTCACTTAAGCTAGTATTTTACAAAGCCAGATAGGCACCTACTTGTGCTTATAAAATAGGCTTACAATAGGCACATTTTATATGACTTAACCTAGGTGTCATGCCTTAAAATTGCTGCTATAAGGGCCTATTTTCTAGGCTGCACTAAGTTTTGCAATTAATGCACATTAGTAGGAACTATAAAGCCTCTGCATTACATTAACTATCATTGCTCTATGTTACCTGAATTTTGAGGAAGGCAGGTAACACAGGCCAATGTTTTCTACCATATGCTAACAGCACAGCTGCTAATGGGGAATGCAATTATCCATACCTCTGAAGTGGTCACTGACTGTACTGTGCTATCTGCAGTGTTAGTATTTATTGCATGTGAATGAACCCATAACGATTCAACACCTCAGACCAATTCTAGACCCCCATGACTTTTGAATAATAGTTCAGGCACTAGCACATCCTCATCTGGACTACTGCAATGGTATTCTACAAAGTCTCCCGAAGAAGTCTATTCACACACTCCAAATTGCCCAAAACGTTTCTGCCAGGGTAATAACCAAGGCTAACCTAACTGACCACATCACTCCTATCCTATACAACCTCCATTGGCTTCCAAATAGCCTCCAGAATAAAGTACAAGCAAATAATCACTACTTATCCACCCTGATACAATCACAAATGGACAACAGACACAGGAGAAAAAATGCACAAAACCTACTGGAAATACCATCCTCAATACGCAAAACTAAACAGTTTACAAGCAATAGAGCATTCAGATTTACAGCCCCCACACTCTGGAATGCTCTAGTTGACCAACTCAGAGCAATCAAAGACCTCCTAACATTCCACAAGGAATTAAAAACCCTTCTATTCTCAGAATATTATAATACACCCTCCACCAATAACATATCTAATACATCTAACCCTAATACATCTAACCTCCATTCTGTCATCCAAACATCTTAAACCTCCCCTATTCCCCAATTGTATCTTACTGTAAATAGCTAAGAGATCCAGCTATCACTATGCCTATCTATAAGTGTACACTGGTATGTATATAGTTCTTGTTTCAACTAAGTTCCTAGTTCCAATTATGCAATTCAATATGTTCCATGTATCTTCAAGTTATAGTTCCATGTAAACTGCCCCTGATCACTGGAAGGGACAGTATAAAAAAAACCTGTTCAAATAAATAAAATAAGTAACTGCAAGGGACAGTATGCACTCATTCACTGCACCCTAAAACAGCCTAATGGTTAGAACAACTACCTAGTCCCCAGAAAATCAAGGGTACAATTCTCACTGGCACTCCTTGTGACCTTGGGCATGTCACTTTACTCTCAATTGCCTAGGAAGCAAAGGCCTGGCAATCTAAACTTCTGGTGATACATTGCCAAGAAAACCCAGAGGCAGCTGGGTTGCCAGGAGTCAGCACTGACTTGATAGCAATGAAAAAAATAAAAAAAAAAATTCAATGTTAAGTGCATTTAATGTTTGTTAACTGTTAATGTAGGGCAAGATCAATTCTTTTCATGCATTAAAACCACCATTAAACACATAAACCCCTAGTTACTAAGCCATGTTATGGTTTTGCGGTAACTCTGCAGTAATAGGACAAAATGAGCACATGGTAATTGCAAAATGTCTGCATCAACTGGTTGGAGAGTTTCCAGCACTTTGAGGAAGGCAGCTGTGCAGTTACTCCAGAGAAAATGTCACTACCATGAGTTAGCACATGGCACACATTGCTATCATGTATATTCTTTTAAGTGGTATTAACTATTCTGCACTATCTGACATGCCAATAGTTAACACTCAGTAGCGATCTCTGGGTTTACTGTAAGGTGCAATCCCTAATTATTCCTCATCTATTCCTTGCCCCAAAATGTCATTTTTCACTTTAGCTCAAGAGTTCTTAACCCAGTCCTCAGTAGACACCTAGCTAGTCGGGTTTTCAGGATAACCACAATGAATTATACATGAGAGAGATTTGCAGTACTGCCTATGTTGTATGCAGATCTCTCTCTTCCATATTCATTGTGGTTTTCCTGAAAACCTGACAGGCTAAATGTGTCCCAAGGACTGGGTTGAGAACTCCTACTTTAGCTGCTTATTGTGACAATTACAACATTTAAAATTAACATGCCTCATTGTTAGCACATACCACAAGCCATGTTAAACAACTAATGCTGAATCACCAAGAAACTATTAGAATCATCTCCCCGCATACTTACCCATCCATCCACCACCATACCTGCCCACCTATGTTCCACTACCAACCCCATCCCTTGACCCCCAGACACCTCTCCACAATCCCCGAGAGGATCAAGATCACCTCACCATCCCACCAATAAAGTACAGATCATTTTGATTGGAAGAAAAATGGTATACCCAAACCAGTTAAATACAATAAATAATAAAAATAAATAAATAGAATAATGCAGCTTATGAATAGGCTCCATTGAAAGGGACTAGAAAGTTCACTTCTGTAATCAGTCTTCCAGCAGAATTACAGAAGAAATCATTCTTCAGATTTGCTCGTAATACTTTAGGATATTTCACAAGATGGGACATAAGGTCCGATACTCAAAAGTATTTATGCAGCCAGCAGGACCTGCTAAACACATAAACCCCACTGAGCCTGATATTCAGAAGTGCCACTGAATATCTCCCCAGATTGCCTTGACAAAATCTGTATAGTGCCAGGCTGGTCCATTGGCAAGGGAGGGGTGATCTCAGCATGTCTCTGGTCAACCACAATTTTTGGCCTACTAATTGACTAGTAACCACATTAAGTTAGGACAGATCACTGGCTGCCTAACTTTATGCAGTTTTGCTATTCAATTAGAGGCAAAGTATTTCCACTGACTGAATAGCAAAGGTCTGTGGAAGAAAAGAATATTCAGCACTTTTAGATACCCGGCATCTGATGCTGAGTACCCAGTTTCATTTTTGCCTGTGGCAGTCAGCCACTTTAAAAGCTCTGACCTCCACGGACTGAATATCGGGCCCAGATTTACTAACTGATGCTAAAATGTTGTAGCTACCACTTGATAATTGCACAAAATAAAGCAAAATAACTACAAAACCTTGCTTTAACTGTGGAGATTGTTCCCAGTAGATTCCCATTTAAATTGTTATCTGTAACTATTGCTAGTTCTCTATAAAATGGAAGTTATGATGTAAATTGCCTTGATTACAAGATAAGGCGGTATAAAAAAGCTGTTAAATAAATAATTAAATAAAATAAATAAATACAAAGAGAACTTTTTAAACTACATAGCAGATAATGTAGCACAATAAACTACACCTATTCAGGAAGCATTAGCTGCACAGTGTTATGGGTGATGTTAACAGTTAATGTGCAGTAACTACCCTCATGTAACACTTATGCCACGCCTCCTTCTGTATTAGGTGGCTAATGCAGAAATTAGGCAAGCTAACTACTAAGATACTGCATTAAGGAGGTAATTTCAAAAGGATTTTTCAGTGTAAAGATCTTTTTATGTACATAAAAGAGCTGTTATAAAATTGCCCCAGAGGTTACACATGTAAAAATATGCAAGATGACAAGAAGGCGTTTACGCTATCTGCATCTAGGCATGTTCTGGGGTGGAGTTTGGGTGGAGCCACAATTTACACATAGACATATACGCATACTTTATATGTTAACACATATCTGCTCCCAAGCAGGCATAAATGTCCTTTTGCCATGACTTTTGCCAGTTTACCCCTAGTATTTTATACAGTAAATGGCAGAAATGTGTCTCTGTGTCTTTATAAAATAGACTAAAAACAGGCATCTATGTGGCCTTCACACAAAGGTTACCTGTTATAAGATTACCATCTAACTGTTAGCACATATTATTTAGCGTGTTAATCGCTAATGCATCTTTGTAAAACAGGACACAATCTGCCTTGTAATAAGATGAAAAAAACACATGTAGTTTGGAATAACAATTTGGTGGGTTCAGGCATATCATAACTATATGCAATTGTTTTAACTTTTTGAGTGATGTTTGTGTGTTTTGAAAAGGACAATTTCACAGCATGACAACCATTGATTAGAGAAAACAGATTTCAAAATGTTCAAAACTAGCCATTCTAAAGTGATGTTGACCTTTAGAGTTTGATTACCTTGCAACCTATGCCAATTTACAGTCACTGTGTACTGCAGGGCTAAAATGTCAAATGTTTTAAGTGAGGGTACTTTCATTATCCATTTATAAAAAGGTAAAGGTATTTCTGTTAATGACAGTGGAAAATCACTGTTTAACATCTTTAGACCTCTAGGTGATTATTCCAAAAGAAATGATCATATCATGTAAGGACAGAAACAGGATAAAAACAAAATAAACTGAACCATCTAACTTCTGAACCATCTAACTTCTCAACAAATAGGGGTGTCCTACATGGAGTGGTGGGTTCACCCCTAAACAAAGACATGGGGAGGGGTAGCCTGCACCTACTCTTGCCATATTGCTGGGCAGACTGGATGGACCATGCTGGTCTTTATCTGTCGTCATTTACTATGTTACTATACACGTTAATGTACAGTACATAGTTCATATCTTTAATAACAAAGAAAAATACTTTGTATAGTAGTGAGGCTTGTGCATTTTCAAGGACATAAGAATAAATGGACACCTCTACTGTAGGTTATATAAAGTCACATTTTAGAAAGGGGCTATAGGCAGTGGTTGGGACGTGTAAGAGAAAATATGTGAAATCCTATGGATGATTTTAGAAGAGGTGCCATGCATATGCAATGCTATTCTTAAATCGCCACAACCCCACCCCCAAATATAGGCATGTAAAAAATAAATGTGTTGTAAAATTGCATGTGTGTGTGTGACAGAAAAATAGTGTCACCTACATGCATAGGTCTGCCAAGTGGCAATGGTCGTGTTGATGTGCATCTATATACTAAAAGCAGGATACATGGGTAAACTCATGGTCTGCATGTGCATAGACATTGATTCTGACATTGCACGTATGTAAAATACCCATCCACGTACCTGCAGGACCCATATGTGCCCACACTTACTGCACGTGTGCCCTCTCCCTGTTTGGAATGTGTACATGTGTTTCCTGTCCCTTTGTAAAACAGCAGAGGTACAGAACAGCAGCTATGCATGAGCCAAACATTTCCCATATGTAAAACCTGATGATCCACAAGTTTGCCTTTGTAAATGAGGTGCTGTTGTAGCCACCAGGACAATGCAGACCACCCCACACTGCATCAAGGAGGGTCTGGCAGAGCATCCACATGGCCTTAGCCGGGTGAGACAACTATTGTACACTTATAGACACATTTCGCAGGAGGACACCCAGCTGCTGGCAGACACCCAGTGTGCAGAAAGGGAAGTATGGTAGGTAGGGATGTTCCAAACATCATACAAGATAGTGAAGTCATTTAGGATATCATTCTCTGAATGTCAGTAAAGATCAGCAGTAGTTGAAGCAATACAATAGATCTGTACAGCCACATACACTCAGAAATCCAGAAGCACAATCTGAACCTGGCAGGGAGAGTGGGCCCCCACACACAAACAAAGCAAACATAGCGATGACAAAGTAATATGTGTCATCATAACCCAGACAGAATGGAAGACAGATGGATAGCATCCCAATGATCACAAACATTTTGTGTACTAAAACATTCATAGGGGAAGGGTGCATGGCAAATAGTTTGTACAGAGCACCCAATCCCCTGCCCCAGATATGATGATACTGCCATGAACACATGTGCTGCATGTTAGAGAAGCCCCTCTCCACACATACACCCACACATGCATATACCACTGGCATGGCCCATGCCATAGTAGTGTCAACCAATCAGTGAGGAGTGATCAGCTGGATAAGGTTGATACATGGTGAGGACAAAAGGTTGTGCAGGTAGTGACACATGGAGATGTTTGCAAATACCATGAACCATGGTCACAGAGTGATAGAACAATTCCTGCAGGCATGCAACTTGCCTTAAAAGGCCCCATCCACCAGGTCAGGACACATGCAGCACACAACCACAGATGACTTCCACCAACTAGGTACACAGATTGTGTAAGGCACCAAGACATCATAAGATAGAAAATGTGCTTTTGCAACTGTTAGCAGCTCCTCAAGATAAAGGCCTTTCACCCCAGGACCTCAAAAGGAAGATACATTGGGAGGGCGGTAGGGGATGAGCTGGTAAAATAAGTGGAACTCAAAATATATGTTCTTTATCTATCTCCTAGAGATTATTCCTCCTATTCCATGACCTGGAGTTTGTGAAAAGGCACTTCAGGGCCATGCAGAGGAGCTGGTCTCGACTGCTGAAGTGACTCCGCCATGAGCTGTAGGAGCAGGAAAGTAATTAATGGCACACATGGTATACATGTAATACTAGGGAAGGTGCCATGGATGGACATATATAATGCACAAGGCTTTGAAGTGCATGCCAACACCATAAATGCATGATATGAGTGGTATACTGGAACACTAAATGCAGTAGCACAGCAGCCAGGATTTAGGCTAGAATGGCAGCATGCAGCAAAGAACCATGCATAGCTATTGGAAAATATGGAAGAGAGAGCCAAAAGTGTTCACAGCAAGACATGATGTCACAAAATAAATGGAGTGGCAGCATAGGAGGGCCATTTAAAAGGACCCGAGACCCCTAAGATAGGCCACAAGACCATAGAATAGTGTAGGGGAACCAGCTTGATCAGTGTGCACATATGTGGCGGATAGTGACACCACGAGAAGGTGGAACACAGCAGCACTAAGCCACTCTCTGAATCCAGGCATATGTGTAGGCCACAACTGTATGTAGGATACTGATGGAAGGTACCAATATGCACCATGGATGTGGTGTGTATCATCTCCCCAGACCCACAGGTACCAGATATCTTGAAGGTAGCACAATGGCTTCCCTACCCAGGGTGCCCTGTATCATGTGTGCTTATGGTATACAAGACCAGATAATGAACAATGAGACAGCAGGGAGTCGTAATGTTGGCAGTATGTGCATAGTCCAGGTACTGTTGCAAAAGACAATACCAATCAGGTAGTGATGCAGCTGCCTGACATAGAAATAACATACCAACATGCAGATATGGCATCCTAAGGGGCCCAAACAATGTCCGTTTCTGTGGAGCTTCTGTGACTTCCCTCCTTCCGCACATTGTATCAAATAGCAGAGGAATGGCACATGTCAAGGTAAAAAAGGACACAATACAGTTTACACAAGAGGGCCAGTGAGGATACAACTGTACTGTGTATATCCCTGTGACACACCAGCTCACATCATAGCACTAATCAGGACCTGTTTTACATCTGCAGCAGCAACAGCAGCTGACACTTCACCATCACCACCACTACCACCACCACCACTGCATTCAGTGGCACCCAGGCCAGAGGCCTCAGAGGGTAGCAACATCATCACCACAAAAGAGGAGTCTGACAGCAGAAGTAGTAGCAGCAGCAGCTGCAGCAGCAATGGTGGCTCCTCATCAAGGGAATGTTCACATCAGAGGAAGAGAGGAGAGAGGAGGAAGGATCCCATAATGTGGTAATCACCCTTGACAAGGAGTAAGGACAGGATGGTAAGCGACTGGGCCCATACCTCAATGCAGCAGTTGACAGAATAGTAGCAAGGACAGGGCCAGGAATACCCCTGACACTAAGTACTAACCCTGGCTCCAACCAGAGCCTGGGGAGGGAGAAGGCTGGTCCTGTGGACCCTGATAGTATGTGGGAGAAGGAGCTGGAGGACAAGGAGCAGGAGGTAGAGGGGGAAATGGTGTGGCAGGGGGAGAGGTAGGATGGGGAATAAGAGGACAAGTGGGAGGGAGAAGGGAAAATAGAAGAGGGTGGGGAGGAAGCATGTGGAGTTACACTGTAGCAACTGATCATCCAGCCTGTCCAGTCTGTCTCCAAACTGGACCAGAAGCACCCTCATGGGATCCCAAGGGACTTTAAAAAAACTAAGGTCCTACTATACCTCACATCCCTGAGATGGGAGGTACAGCAGGGTTTTGCTGAGGTCAAGAAGTCTCAGTACCTCATAGTGATGAACCTGGAGAATACATGCCGTGGTAGGAGTCCTCGACCAGCTCCTGGCACATATCTCCATTCCAGCTACTCCAGACATGAAGAGAGAAGGTGAGTAATAAGCCACATATGCAGTGTTAAAGGGGATGTTTTTTTGTATGCAGATGGAGAATCTATGTACAAAACAAATAGGGGAGGGATATATTCAAAGGGGAGGGGGCATATCCCGCTGACTGGGATATTTGGTGTCACTCAGTTAATGCCTCCGAACATCCACCCCTAAGTAAGTTAAATGCCCCTGTGCTACCCAGGTAGTGCTGGGATATTCTGGGGATAGAATGGGGGTGCAAGCATTAGTTAGCCAGTTAGCTATGATATTCAGCTGCAAACCAGATAGCTAAACCACATAAAGTTAGGACAGGTAAGTGCTGTCCTAACTCTTTGCGGTTTTGCAATTTAGTTAGAGGATGAATATCGCCAGCAAAACTGGATATTCAATGCTGGCATTAGATATGTACCAGTACTGAATATCCGGATTTAATTTAAAATGGTGATGGCCAGCTGTTTTAGCAATGCTGGCTGCTGGCCTGGGTGGCACAACATTTTTAAAAGTTGTTTGCAACCTGCTGTTAAATGATGTGTGTAAGCTCATCATTCTAGCTTTTCAGCTCTTCACCACCTGATGCTGATCATATAGGGCCCTGCCCTATAGCATGTATGCTTGTATGCCTTTAATGGAAAACCATCCTGTTACAGGTTCACTCAAAAACCATATGGCATGGAGATATCTAGTCCAGCACATGTCCTCTACAAGGCATGAAGACTCCATCTGTCCTTCACACTTAGCAACCTGGCACTTAAACAATATCCAGGTGATTAAGCCATGAACATCCTCCTTGCAAAAAAAACATACCATCATCTTCTGAAATGACTAGGGAATGTGCTGACCCTTGGACACTGATACAGGTATGCAGACATAGGTCAGATGAATGCCTACCTATATCTACACAAGCATGCAAAATATGTCTGGCATTTCACACCATGTCCGCAAAACATTGCTTATTGTGTGCCTTCAGAGGGCACACCAAGATATGGATCCAATGCAAGGGGCTGTCCATGCTGGAATATGGCTGATTGCAGCCTTGGTTGGGTTCTCCAACTTCTATGTAGAATTCACTATTTGTGCAGAATGCCTTTGTCCCAACATCCTTCCTCCCTGAAGTGGCTCATTGCTACTCTTGCCACATCTAGCAGCCTCTGCTTCAACATTATGTGAAAAGGGAGTTGATGGAATGTCAAGTCCCTATTCACCTCACATGCACACATGAAGAAGAGAGGCAAGATCCTTGGTGTCAATGTAGAAATCATATTTATTAAGAGTGTGGTCAGTGTTCCACCACATTGTTGAGACAACTGTGTGTACATGACAATTAATAATGTGAATGCACAACAGACATACTAATGTTCAGGCGAACTTGCAGAGACTCTAGCCTCATGCTGTTATTTATGTTAAAATGGGCTATGGAGACCCAAGTGAATATATCTCTACAACATGGGTTTTCAAAATAGTCTTTGGAACACACTTAACTAGTCAGGTTTTCAAGATAACCTCAATGAATATGTATGAGAGAGATTTGCATACAAATCTATGTCATGCATATTCATTATGGTTATCCTGAAACATGACTGGCTAGGTGTGTCCTGAGGACTGGGTTGAAAACCATTGCTCTACAATGATAACACAAACATAAAAGCTTTGGTTCCTTTCTCCTATGTACATGTTAAAACGGCCTGTGGGAGCCCAGGTGAGCATATCTGTACAATTATAAAAGCAGTTAAAATTCCTTTCCCTCTCCTCCCTCCCACCCCTCCCTAGAGACATATATATATGTATATGTATATATATATATGTATATATATATATATATATATATATATATATATGTATATATGTATATGTATATATATATATGTATATATATATATATGTATATGTGTATATATATATATATATATATATATAGATAGATAGATAGATAGATAGATAGATAGATAGATAGATAGATATATGTGTGTGTATATATATATATATGGCCTTGCCCCATTTCTAAAATGTCTGTTGCACAAGTTTATATCCTATATATCCTGTGGCTCATTTCAGAAAGAACCACGTGTAAAAGGGCAACATGCAGAAGATCCCGCCCCTTTATATGTTTATAAACTTGGAACATACTCATGTGGTGGCTCATTTCAGAAATACTGTGATTTATGTTGAATTTGACCAGGTCGTGGCACCCAAGAGAAAGGAGCTCACCAGAAAACACTTCTTCCAGGGTGAGATGGAATTCATGTTGTTGGAGGTTCTCAGTCACCAAAGAGTTCTCCTGGGCCATTCTGGTGTCCACATGAGTGCCTATCACAAACAAAAAAATATGGCTGGTCATATTTCAAAGTATGAATGCCATTTGCCACAGAAATAGAGATGCAAAGGACCTGAAATGCAAGTGGAGAAAGGTGAAACAGAAAACCAAAGTTAAGACCATGGTGACAGGTCCAGATGGGCAGCCACAGCCCCTCAGTGACCTAGAGCGATAGGTGCTACAAGCTATAGATGAGGAGACAGTGAAGGGAACTGGAGATCTGGACTCCTCAAGATCCTTACAGGAACAAAGTAGGTATCTCTAGCACACATTCTTACATCCTTGCTATGTTTCCCTGAAAGCTCTGCAACCTAGTGTTGCTACCTACCCACTGCCTGGGCTAATTTTTAGGCATGCCATCATCTATCACCTATCATCCTTACCTCACAGACTTTACCTAGCATGGGAATGCATATCTCCTGCTTTTCCAGGGGTGTATGCAGTGGGAGAGAGTTGGGCCACAATCCCTATTGGTCTCTTACTGGTATGCCATGATGCTGTCTCAACTCCCTGGAACTCAAATGCTTCAATGGGAAGGCTGCTGCTCTGGGAATATCCGTTCCATTTTACACTGTGTGTGCTTTAGTGGTGAGACAGTTCTCAGTGCAGCACCCGGCAATTGCTAATGGTGTAACACCTGATCTGGAATGGGACTCCAGGGGATAGATAAGACACTCCCTGGGTCTTCTGCTATGGGGTAAGAGAGTGTATTCGTTTCTGTCATATCTATTTAGACCCTATCCCTATGCCCTGTACCAGGCTTATCCTTATACTCTTGTACAATAGCAGTTTTCCCACTTGCTTGTCCCTTTACAGTGTGCATCATCTGCCCAGGATTGAGGCCACCATGCGCGAATGGCCTGTTCAGATTTTGTTGCTTGTGCATTGGTGTGTGTGTGTGTGTGTGTGTGTGTGTGTTTGGTGATGGAATGTGTGCATGGGATACCTCCTGACCCATCACACCGAGAAAAATGTTACTTGCTATGGACATGCAGAGTGTGTGGCATTGGTGGGCACAGCTTTCAGATCTTTTCCTCGAGATGTCTATATACAACCTTGGCCTTATCCCTTGTCTTGTGTGAATCATGGGCAGCACTGAAGCCATAGTGCCATGGCAAGCACTGAGAATGCCATCCTCAGCTACACACTGTTCACAACTGCACCAGAAGGCATATCTGTGTTGTAATGGGCATGTATCACTAACTTCACATTAGATGGATATACAGCTTGCACACAGTGAATGAGTGAATTTCATGTTCTACCCACAGGAGAGGATGAGGCTTCAATGATGGTCAGATGTCTGTGGAGGGCACAGGAGCAGTGTGCATAGGGCATGTTCTTGTGACAGAAATTCTGTGAAATCATATCTAAGAGACATTATCAAGCCTAATCCAGATCCTGGTTATCCAATTAGTGGAGATGGCTAATGAAAATAAAAAAGTAAAATAAAATAAACAGCCAAAACTATTCAGATTTTCAACCTATTTTTACACAAGCTAAAGTACATAGATTTCATAATTGCTAATAAGACTGCTCATGGGATTTCAGATTGTGTTTTAAACTTTAAGAAATTAGATTTGGATCTATGTAAAATCCAAAGGGAAATTCATCAAATGGGAGGTCCACCATGGACATTTGTGGATGTGCTTTGGTTATGCAACAGAACTACTGAGGAAAATTTAAAATGTTCTTAGTAAATCTGAGGAATATCAGACTTTTCTGGTGGACGAAACAAGCTGAAATTCTCCTGGTTCAAATTCATTCTCAAGTAGTTACACAATTTGAGATGGAAGAATTTAGATGTCGTTGTGGTCCATAAGATAGCAGTTTAACAAGTACAAAAGACCTTTTAATTACATTTGAAAAATAGGCTATTTGAGTAAGTACAGTATTTATTTTAATACGCTTACTGCAATGTCTTGTGACCTCCAGCATTCATGATACACATTCAGTGCATTTGTTTCCTTGGGACACCTTGAAAAATTTAGTGCATGCTGAATCAATTTAACCTGCATCAACCCGTGAATTAATAGGTGTAAAGTCTATTAATCTGCATTAAAATGTTCTAAAAAATTTATTTAACATTTTTATTATTGAAACAAGCTCAAATTTTAGAAAATTGTGGAAAAATTCTGAAAATGACCCAAACATTATCCACATTTTACATGTATATCCCTATCTGACAGCTTGAACAGATTACCCTAGCAACTTTAGAGCTACATCTACTAAAGTGTGCTATTGTGTATGTGTGCTCTAATATTATTTACGTGCATTGTTATTAAATAGGTTCTATTACATAGAATGAGATCTGAGGTAAGCAACCTGTGTTAATGCGTGCTAGCATATAGTAATGCAATAGTGTCTTTTAGTAACTCCATCTCTTAGGGGTCCGTTTACTAAACCAAGTTAGGGTGATAGCTACAATAGCACTGCATTAGCTGAAAAAGGTAAAATCACTGCATCTGCAGGGGGAATTCCCAGCATTTCCCTTGAAGATACCACTGAGGAAACTCTGGCTTCATGGGAGACAGCTTCGTGGATGCAGCTGCTACCACCCATTCAGGTGACAGTAGTTGCATCAGTGAAGCCTGAAAATCAGAGCAGCTAGCATGTGATGCAATCGTCTGCAGTAGGTGGCCCTGGAAGGCCCGCCCACACACCACCCACTCTCCGCCCTAAACCTGCTTTTGCCCATGTTCCCTGTAAGTATTAGCGTATGTGTCTCATATCCCCTCATGTTAAATGTATCCCCCAATTGATCGCTTTGACCCGTTGAAAAGCGGGATATAAATACAGCTAAATAAATAAAAATAAATAGATCTACTTTGGAATGCACAGACATCGTGGAAATGTTCCACGGTGTCTGCACTTTCCCCACATTAGCTGCCACCCCTTGATGGTATTTCCACGTTAGCCCTGTGGGATCAGTTCATGTTGTTTAGTAGACAGAACTCTTAGTTTGAGAAAAGCATGCATTCATTTTCCAAATTTAAACAATTTTCCTTGTAATCAGCCTGTTTCCTGCATGGGTTCATAGCACGATTTTACTCTGGCATTTTGTGACATCAAAGAATAGCATTTCTAATGAATGTTCATGAATTTGTAGGCTATTGGTTTAAAAATAAACTTGTAGTAGTGATAATATATTTTAATTAATCACAAAATGTTCCTGCAGAAGAGAAGTGTCCAGAGTTTAAGATATTAACAGCAACTGAAGTGCATTCATTTCCTATCTCTCCCTTACCCCTCCCTCCCTAAACATCAAAGCACTAGGGATACCTCAATGGATAAGGTTGTAATTTAAAAGAAAGTTAATTTTGTGCTCCATTAAAACTGAAGTGCTTAGTACTGTAGTTATTTAAACAATAGGGATTCTCTCTTTCTCTCTCTCTTTTTTTCTTTGGCAGTTAAGTGAAGACCTATTACAGAAGCTAAACTGTGCAGCTCTTGACAGAGCCAAAAAACCCTTTCATGGTTCTCTCTTCCTTTGGATGTTAAAACATTATATGCATGCCATTACTTTATGAGAGTAATGTGCTTTCAAAATAGGATTTGCTTTGCTGCTTCTTACTTCAGTTATTCTAGTCAAAGGACAATATTTTTTATTTATTTATTTACATTCTCTTATATACCGCGCTATTCTGCATCAGTGCGGTTTACATTGAACAAACTGAAATTACATTGAACAGGGCATTATAACACGGAGATAACTATTTTACAGGGAACAATACCACTATAACTGGGACAGAGCATTGGATTTACTTGAAAATAATGGATACTATAGCCTGGCTATGATGATGATAAGAGAAAAGAAAAGTGCACCACTAATAATCATGAATTATATTTAATTCTTGTCAAACTCACTGTTTCCATCTCAATATAACATTTGGAAATTATGTGTGATGTTGCCAGGGATAATCTTTCCATTAATATGGAAAGCCTTTTCGAATGGCATGGGACTCCATGGGCAGTGAGTAAATGAACCACGTAGGAAGAGAAGGAACAGAGACAACTGTAGGCCAGCTTCAGTGACCTGCATTAACGGTTGGCTATAAACAGAAGGAGGAGGTGTGAGGGAAAAAAGAGACACAGATGTCCTGAGCTGAGGGAAACAAGGACTCTCATTGATTGGGATAAACCAATAAAAAAGGGGGAAGAATAAGGCGTCTGATGGGGAGAAGAGGTGCTTGATGGAAATAGTGGAGGAGAAGGAAAAGAAGGGTGCCTGATGGAGAAAGAGAGTATAGAGGGGAAAACAGAGAGGAGGAATATGTGAGGAGAAGGAGGATTTCCTGAGGAGAAGGGGGGCTAATCAAGAGAAGAATGCCTGATGGAGGAGAACTCTTTGGGAGGTAATACCTGATGGAGGAGATAAGGGGATCAAGATCTTAGTGTTGGAGGAGAGGAGAGGAGAGTCATGAAAGAGGCAAAGGGAGAAAAGTATTGAGGTAATATGGAAACAGGGCCAGCTTAAGAGGTGAGCCAGTGGGGCACTGGCTCAGTGTGCTCAAGCTTTAAGGGCATCAAAAAACGTTCCCATTGCCTCTCTCCTTCACAGCTACAGGAGCATTTTTCTTTGCTGCTGCTGCTGCAGGGCTGGGTTGAAGCTGTCAGCACCATAGCATTTCTAAAACAGAGACAGGTCCTGTTTCTTGTGAGAGAAGGGAAGCACCTCTACTTACCTTTTAGAAACCCTGTGTAAGGGGGACACTAGCGAGCCCAGAGCAAGATGGCCGCATGACGCCTTAGCTCTTCCTCCCCTCAGTCCTCCAGGTGTTTTTTCACCATTATTAGGAGCAAGTATGCGGCATGGGATGGTGGCACAGAAAGTCTGACAGACTGCGAGCAGCAAAGACTCACCAAAGAGGGGCAAATCTGAGTGTGTGCTCCTGCAGGAAGTCTGGGGAGACCACCAGAAGAGCTGCTTGTCATCCCGTGCCTGATCCCTCTGCCACGTTGAGTGGCACAGACTGGCTCTGCTGCCAGCAAAGTGAGCGTGCTAGTTTCAAGCAAGCCAGGTATCAGCAGGAGCAGGCTGCCTGGTTGGTTGGGGCTGGCGGTCTCGAAGGTATGGATGGTACTTTCTAAGGCAGAAGAAGCCTGTCTGTGTGCAGATGTTGGAGGGTTCAGCTGCTGCTGCTCTCAACTTATGTGGCCCCAGCATTTCACCGTAGACTATGCATACTCCCTGCCAGCTCTCTGAGGGCTATGAGATCCTGACTGCATGCCTTTTTTCCCTCTTACCAGTGAGCTGCCCCAGTTTGAGCACCACTCTTGCCTGAGTGAGAGTATCTGAAGAGATTCTGTCTAGTCACTGGGCCCCCTCTTGAGAATGAGGTCTTCTGCAACTACTCCTGTCTGTGCTAATCAGTGTTTTTGAAGTAGTGGGGGATCTCTGCTATTTAGCTTTTTTGGACTCCTCCTTGTATGGCGGATAGACTGTCCTATGTGACTGTACTACCACATTTCTCCAGATATCCAGTACACCAGGCTGCACTTTGTCGGCTGCAAGAGGAGGGCCTGTGGATTCTGGACCTGCTCCTGGGATTGATAATGATACAGTGGCTCTGCCTGCAATCAAGGTGAACCTGGTGGAAATTCTGCAGGAGCTTTGGATCTTCAGTACTGACTTTGGGAAAGCAGTGAATGATATTAGGGCAGAGCTTAAAGCCTTGAATGACAGAGTGTCCCAAAATAAGATCAATATTGGAAAGCAGATAGACGCCACTGCTGTGTTCCATTCTAACTTCATAAGCTTGGTCTGCTAACTAAAGAACTGAGAGAGAAACATGATGACCTAGAAAACAGGCAGCGGAGAAACAACATTCAGATCCTGGGCCTGCCTGTGTCACAGGGGGACAAGGAAGACACCAGTCAATTAGTCTAGCACTTTTTGCCTTTTGTGACTCTGGGAATAAGGGCCCTATATGTCTAGAGAGAGTCCATAGGGGTGTGGGCCCCTGGTCTGCTGAGTCTGCCAGGCCATGACCCATTGTTGTGTGTTTCCATTACTTTGAAGATAAAGTCATGCTCCTGAGGAGCTTGAAGGTGAAAAGAGCAGTATCCTTTCAGGGACATGAAGTGCTCATCTTACAATATCATAGTATACTCTGGAAAAGCAAAGAAACTTCAAGCCACTCAATTGGTGCAGGAGAAGGAAGTAATATATTGTTGGAGCTTCCCCTTAGTTTTGGTTTTTGAATTGAATAATGTGCAGCACAAAATAATGGAGCTTTAGGGTAATGTGGAGATGGAGGAATTTTTGCAGCAGGGAGTGCAGAAGAAGACCTGTGCTGGTAAGGATATGAATAGAAGGCTTCTAATCCCAAGAGAAGGAGGGTGTCGGGTTTCAGATGGAAGCTGTACGAGATTTCAGAGGATGATTTGGGAAGGGATATGAACACCTCCAAACTTCTTTGAGGGCAAGCACTCTCCCTGTGGTCACTTTATCTTTTTTCTTTTGCCCCAGTTTGGACTATGGTTGGGTCTTGACTTGAGGTGGGCCTCCCCCAGGTTTCAGAGGGGAGCAAGGTGGCTCCTGCTTTATGATCTGCTGTTCAAGGGCACTGCATATGTTTGTTTATTGTCTGTGGGTCTATCTCAACTGCTAGGCAAACTAGGTGGTCACCTAGAGTGGCAACTACTGGAAGGCAGCAAAAGCAGGGCATTCTAAGCTAAATAATAGATTTTAACAGCCAGAGGGGGTGTAAAGCTTGAGATTCACCTAGGGCACCAACACCTTGAACCAACTCTAGAGCCGGTCCTGATTGTCTGCATAGGGGTGGGAGTGATACATGGATAATTTGTTAGTGGTTAGTTCTGGTTAAGGGAAGGGGTTGAGCTTTTACAGGGCAAGATGGGTGAAGGGTCCTGTTAGGGTAGTAGGGAGGGCAGGATAGTTGGGTTCTCTAGTTCCCCTGGCACTGCTTTTTGCCTATTTCGGCTGGGTGGTGCTGAGTGTGGGTGGGGCATTGTTTTTCATGTATGCAGTGGGCAGAGGGGTTTTCTCTCTGGGGATGTATTTGTGCTGGGGGTTCAGAAGGGTGTGGTTGTGATCTAGGATATCAGTGGTCCCTATTCAATGCCATGAGGTTGGCATGGGTTTTGGGGTTATGAGTTGGAGGAGTCTTGCGATGTCATGTCTTGGTGGGAGGGAGGAGGTCTGGATGGGCTTTGGAGGGCTAGTTTCAGACTACAGAGTGGGTGTGGGTAGATGGTGTGTGGGTAGAGTACTGGCTTGGGTAATATTGGTGTGGGGCTGGGACATCAGTGTTCAGATGTGTGTTTGATTGTGGAACCATGATTTGTTGAGTGATATGGAATGTCCGAGACCTTCATAATCTGGTTAAGAGAAAGTGGGTTTTGGCACAGTTGCAAAAACTGAAAGTGGATATCGCTCTATTGCAAGAGTCTCACATGGTTGGGAATGGGTATTTATTCCTACAATCAAAATACTTTCTGCAGGTCTTTTCAGCTAATTACTCCATGCACAAGAGGGGGATGGCAGACTTGCTTAACAAGGATTGCCCGCTACAAGTTGTGGATTGTATTTCTGATGTGGAGGGCAGATTTATTATTTTGACAGGTTATTTTGGTGTGGTCCTGTGTTCTTTAGTCAATGTATATCTCTCCCTTTCTCAGGTGGAATTGGCTTTGCAGACATTGTCTGACCTGGCGAAAGTCCATGCAAAGGATGAATTGATTATGGGAGGGTGTTTTAATTGTGTTTTAACAGGATTGGGTAGGTCTTGGGTGGTGGTGGTGGGTACGTCTAAAAGACCAGGGGTACTGAAGAGGTTTCTGAGATATTTTGGCTTACTAGATGGTCGTAGAGTGCTGCATCCAGGCAAAAGAGACTATACTTTTTATTCGGCTCCACATAAGAGTTATTCCTGGATTGATTTTTAGTTTCTCTCAAGTGAGTTGCTGTAGGGGCTAACCAACTCTGATATTGGAACACTAGGGATTTATGATCATGCCCCTGTGACTATGGAGGTGTAGGTGGGGGTATTGGAACCTCCTTCAATGTCCTGGTCAATGTGACAGGGTTTACAGACAAATCCTGATTTCCTTAAGGGTCTTATGGAGGGATGGTGGGATTACTTGGAACAGAATGATTTCTGTGGGACCTCTGCTTTCTCCTTGTGGGAGGCAGGCAAGGCTGTCCTTTGCAGCCATATCACTCTTTCTAGTTGTTGGAATACATGTCGAAGTTTGATGATGGAGACAGATTCTGGACATTTACTTTCATATGTCAGCACTTTTTGTGTATTTGGATCTGATAACGCTGTTAGGTAGGCCTGGAGGCCTATGATAGTAGTTCTATATGTGTAAACAATCTCTATGAGGCTTAACCCTTATTCAGCTCTACGGATGCACAATCTCGGCATACACTGATTCTTGTAAATCGCCTCATGGGCATGGAGTTGTTTTCCTGTTTGCACATCCAGATTTTCAAGATACTCAAGAGGCCAGTCTACAATCTCAAAGCTGTATGAGAATACAGGGATTGGGAACTGATTGATGGCTTGTATCCTATTCTGTGAAATTAAAACACTTTTCTCTCATCACTGACCTTTTCTCACAGTAATTTCTGCTTGAGTGCTGTTCCTCTACTCCAAAATATGTACATATGCCTTTCTGTTCAAGTTCCTTGATGTCACAGCCCTTCGCCAGGGAGATGTTTTCCATTTTGCTCAATTTTCCTCTAAAGATAGTTGCCTTAGCACTTTTGTCAAGGCTAAAAGTCATTCTGATATCATCAGAAAAGCTTTTCACTACACAGAGTTGCTCTGCTAATTGTTGGTCACTGGAACTGTAGTGCTTCAGATCATCTACACATAGTAAATGGGATGTTACCTCTGGGTTATTACCTTATTTAAGATTCAGGCTAAATCAGTATCCCAAAGAGTTGATGAGAGTACTCATTGGATTAAGCACCATACAAATGAGAAGTGGCAACAGGTAATCTCCCTGAAATATTCCTCGCAATGCTCTTCTTAAGGCACCTCTACCACCAATCCCTTCTTCTCTCTCTGCCCAAACCCTAGCAGACTATTTCCATGACAAAGTGCATAAGATTACTCTTTAATTCCCCCCTAAATCTTCTTCACCCACTCTTCCCCATTCTCCATTAGAAGCTTTCCCCCTCAACCTCTATCACCCTTTCATCCTTTTCTAAAATGTCTATTGAAGAAACTTTTCTTCTTCTTTCCTCCTCTAAACTCACTACCTGGGCCGGATGGTATACATCCAAGGGTGTTGAAGAACTGAAATATGAAATTGCAGAACTGCTATCAGTAATCTGTGAACTATCATTAAAATCATCTCTAATACCTGAAGATTGGAGGATCGCCAATGTAACACCAGCATGTAGATAGTCACAACCCAATGGGAGACAGCCAACATGGCTTTAGACAAGGAAGATCTTGTCTTACTAATCTGTTATGTTTTTTTGAAGGAGTGAATAAACAGGTGGACAAAGGTGAGTCGGTTGATATTGTGTATCTGGACTTTCAGAAATCGATTGACAAGGTCCCTCATCAGAGACTTTTGGCAAAACTAAAGAGTCATGGGATAGGAGGCAGTGTACTATTGTGGATCAGGAACTGGTTAAAAGATAGAAAGCAGAGGGTAGGGCTAAATGGCCAATTTTCCCAATGGAGAAAGGTGAATAGTGGTGTACCCCAGGGATCTGTGCTGGGTCCGCTGCTTTTTGACATATTCATAAATGACCTGGAAAGTGGAATAAAGAGTGAGGTTATCAAATTTGCAGATGACACAAAACTATTTAAAGTTGTTAAAACCCAAGAGGATTGTGAAAAATTGCAAGAGGATCTTGATAAATTGGAAGACTGGGCATCAAAATGGCAGATGAAATTTAATGTGGACAAGTGCAAGGTTATGCACCTAGGGAAGAACAACCCAAACTATGGTTACACGATGCAAGGTTCCACATTAGGAACCACCACCCAGGAAAAAGATTTAGGCATCATTGTGGATACCATGTTAAAACCCTCGGTCCAGTGTGCAGCGGCGGCCAAGAGAGCAAATAGAATGCTAGGTATGATAAGGAAAGGAATGGAAAATAAAACAAAAGCAATTTCAGAAAACAACTGAAGACGCACCTGTTCAATTGTCATTATACCAGATGAAAATCCAAAAGGACAAAAGAAATTGAATTGCAGTATGTACAAATGTAAATATATGGTGGTTAGTGCCTGTGTAAATGTATGATAATAGCTAAGGTCTTTATATGGACCCGCATATGTGTGCTGTGTATCCCCCCCCCCCTGCTCTCTCTATCTAATCCCCAAATAATTCTGTCTGTAATTTATGACAAATCCCGTAATTGTAATCAAACCGCTTCTGATCGCTGGAAGGAGCGGTATATAAGTCCTTACTAAATAAATAAATAAATAAATAAAAGATATTATAATGCCTCTATATCGTTCCATGGTGAGACCGCACCTTGAATATTGTGTGCAATTCTGGTCGCCGTATCTTAAAAAGGATATAGCGATTTTAGAAAAGGTACAGAGAAGAGCCACCAAAATGGTAAAGGGGATGGAAGGATACTCCTATGAAGAAAGGCTAAAAAGGTTAGGGCTCTTTAACCTGGAAAAGAGACGGTTGAGGGGAGATATGATAGAAGTCTATAAATTAATGAACGGAGTGGAACGGGTAAACGTAGATCGATTGTTTACCTTATCAGAATATAGAAAGACTAGGGGACATGCAATGAAGCTACAGGGTAAACTATTTAAGACTAATAAAATAAATATTTTTTCACTCAACGTGTAATCAAACTCTGGAATTTGTTACCGGAGGATGTAGTAAAGGCTGTTAGTGTAGCTGGGTTTAAAAAAGGTTTGGACAAGTTCCTGGAGGAAAGGTCCATAAACCATTATTAAGAAGTGACCTAAGATATCAATGCTTGACCCAGTACAAGCATTGTGGAACTTGTGTCTCTTGGGGAAACTGCTAGGTACATATGACCTAGATTGTCCACTGTTGGAAACGGAATACTGGGCTTGATGGACCTTGGTCTGACCCAGTATGGCATATCTTATGATTTTATGTTCTTATGCTCTTATGTTCTTCTGATTCTGTCCCCACCAATCTCCTCAACTCCATCTCCTTTTCCGTCATCTCTTTCATCTCACATATTCTCAACCTTTTGCTTTCCACTACAACCTTCCCCGCAGCCTTCAAGCATGTTGTAATCACTTCTCTCCTCAAAAAACTCTCACTTGACCTTACTTGTCCATCTAATTATTGACCCATCTCCCTTCTTCCATTCATTTCAAAATTCTTGAACATGCAGTTCACTGCCACTGTCTTGAATTTCTTTCCTTTCAAGACGTCCTTGATCCACTTCAATCTGGTTTTCGTCCATTTCATTCTATTGAAATGGTTCTTGCCAAAGTCTCCATTGATCTGTTCCTTGCTAAGTCCAAAGGCCTTTACTCAGCTCTCATTCATCTCAATCTTTCTGCTGCTTTTGATATTGTTGACCACCTCCTCCTACTTGACATTTTATCCTCACTTGATTTTAGAGGCCCTGTAATGTCTTGGTTCTCTCATCTCTCCAAATATTCTTTCAGTGTTTGTTCTAGAGGTTCCTCCTCTACTGCCATCCATTTCTCAGTTAGTGTACCTCAAGGGTCAGTTCTTGGTCTTCTCCTTTTCTCTCTCTATACCCAGTTCCTTGGTGCCCTCTCTTCCCATGGATTTCAGTATCATTTTTATGCTGATGACCCTCAAATCCATCTATGCCTAACATCATTCCTTCGCTCCAAACTCATATCTCTACTTGCTTATCTGACATCGCCGCCTGGATGTCTCACCGCCACCTAAAATTGAATATGACTAAAACTGAACTTCTTAGTTTTCCCCCTAAACCCTCATCCCCCTTCCTCCTTTCTCTATCACTGTTGACAACAATCTTCTTCTTCCTGTTTTTTTGGCCTGCAAACTTGGGGTCATCTTGGACTCTCTCTTTTCCTTCCCCATACATATTCAACATATAGCTAAAACCTGTTGTTTCTTTCTCTACAATATTAACAACATTCACCCCTTCCTGTCTGAACACACTACTGAGACTCTTATCCACTCTTTGGTCACCTCCCTTCTTGACTATTGCAACCTCCTCTTTGCTGGTCTCCCTTAGTGCCATCTCTCTCCTCCTCAATCTACTCAGAACTCTGCTGTTCCAATACACTCATATAATCCCTCTTCTAAAATCACTTCACTGGCTCCCCTTCCATTTCCATATCCAATTCAAACTTCTCCTTCTAACATAAATTCATTCACTAGACTGCCCCTCATTATCTTTCCTCTCTTCTCTTTCCCTACACTCTTCCTATGACTTGCTTCACTTTATGCCCTTTTCTTCTTTTGAAAAATCCAGGCTTTGATGTTTATGCCTTGCTGCTCCTTATGCATGGAACAAACGTTGTCTATCCTTACATGAAGTCTCTTCTTTCCCCCTCTTCAAATTCATGCTAAAGGCTTACCTCTTTGAGGCTGCATTTGGATTCTAATCCCTTGTTCTCCTCTTCTCCTTCTCTAATTGAACCCCCTTGCTTCTCTTTTATTGTTCTGTCTGTCTTGATTAGATTG
This sequence comes from Ichthyophis bannanicus, assembly GCA_033557465.1. NCBI lineage: Eukaryota > Metazoa > Chordata > Amphibia > Gymnophiona > Ichthyophiidae > Ichthyophis > Ichthyophis bannanicus. The sequence continues at coordinate 106,610,020 of CM066033.1, forward strand.
TAAGCTCTATGAGCAGGGGCTGTCTTTATATATTTATACAGCACTGTATATGCCTTGTAGTGCTATATAAATGATTAACAATGATAGTAGTAATATCTTTGACGATAGTAATCCTTTGCACTGAGTGCACATATATGATCTTTTACCAAATGAGAAATAATCATACATGACCCCCTCCCCCTAAACATGAGTGTTTGAGAGTGTGTTGAATAATGTAGACTCAGAGGTAAATGGTCTCTGGATGCTGCTGAAGAGGTGGTTGCTAGGGAGGTCAGATAAGGGGCAACATTAGAACAGCAGACTGCAGTAACAGTCACTGGGCTAGCAGAGCTGGAAAGTAAACATTTAGGGGGATATGCAAATAACTGCCTGTGCTGAAGGAGCAAGGGTGAAGAAATAAATACTGGGACCAGTGGAAATTTCTAACCCTAAGAGAAATGGTATCAGATAAACAGGTGCTAGTACTGAAAAATGTCTGTGAAAAAGAAAGAGCTTGAGAAGAGTTTAGGATTTAAAAGCTGTTAAGCTTCTTAATCTAAAAGAGCTTTTCCTCCTGAAAAGTGAAGGTACCAGCAGAGAGCTTCCTACAAACCTAGTTGGGGGTAGGAATGAAAATAGAGATGGTGGCAGAGAGACTCTGGAGAGCCTAATCCAGGCTTGTGAACTCTGCAGCAGAATCAGCTCCAGGAAAAGCTGCAGCAGTAGATAGTCCATTACAGACTAGGAGATACAAGACCCAGGGAGGTCCAGTGGCAGACCTGCTCATTGGGGAGATACAGTGGCAGATCAGCTCCAGAGGGAGCTAGAGTGGTGGATCAGCTGAAAGGGGAGCTGCAGCAATCAGCTCTAGAGGGGGCTACAGTGGCAGAATCAGCTTCATAGAGAGCTGCAGCAGCAGCGAGTCCATTCTGGACTAGGAGACACAAGACCCAGGGGAGTCCAGTAACATATCAGCTCAAGGGAGAGCTTCGACAGTTGTTCCTGATTGGACAGGAATGCAAAACTCTCTCTGGATTGGAGGAGAGCTTGGAGAAGGCGGAGCCAAGGCTACAGCCTCAACAATTTGACAGAACTACAAAACCTTTCCTTTCATAAGCAGCCACTGATCCAGAGCTCCAGCAGTAGGTGAGACTTGGGGATGGTGGGCAAAGGAAAAGGGAGGAGAGTTAGGAGACAGTTATTAAGGGTAAATCCATAATCTTTAAAGTTTTTTTTTTTTTTTTTTTTTTTAAGAACTTTATTTATCATTTCGGTAACATACAATACACCTAATGGAAACACTTGAATGAGGATTAAACAAAGTTAATTGGCAGGTACAGACAGGTTCACTTTTACATTCAGGATCGAAGCAGCGAGATGAAAGTGGTAATGGTACAAGCGTAACAAGGGGGGGGGGGGGGGGTTGACCGCTCATGTCTCATCGTCCAGTACCGGGAAGGTATTCCAACTTTGACTAACTCGTGGCTAGGTTGTCCCATTTGTACATCAATCTTCGAAAGGCAGGATTTTGCTGTACATATGATATCTCACAGGTTCGATGGTAGCACACTAAATTCCACCAGTATTCCACACTTAAGGTTCCGAAAGTCTTCCAGTGGCTCATGATGGCCTTTAACGCCAAACTCAGTAGGAGGTCTAACAGGGCGTGATGCTGCTTCTGAAGACCAGGTATCCCCGCCTGGGATTTGTAGATAATCACCCGGTATGATAAGGGTGCGTCTATCCCGACCAGTCGCTGTGTTCGCCGCCAAACTCCTCGCCAGTACGGGAGTAAGAGCGGACAGTAGTACAACATGTGTGAGAGGGTTCCTGTTTCGTGTCTACAGGACCAGCAGCGGTCGTCTGTCGGTGTTTGCCACTTGGAAGTCCTAACTGGGGTCAGGTATGCGCGATGTGCTAAAAAGAATAACGTCTGTGTGAGGGAGGCTGATCTCGATATCCGGATCTGGGATCCCCAGAAGGAAGCCCACATTTCTGAGGTCGTGGGAGGTCCGGCTTCAGTTTCCCAAACCAATTGGGCTCCACTGGGGCATCGTCCGTCCGCTGACCGAAGGAGATCTACCAGCCGTGATATGTGCCCAGTCCCTGTCTGGAATTCCTGGATCCGCAGGTATGGCGGGCGCCCTTTGACGACTTGGAGGGGGATGACTCCTGCCTTATGCAAGCAGTGTCGAAGTTGACCCCACTGAAAGAAACACTTGTAGGGGAGTTGAAACTCATTTTGCAATTCCGCAAAGGTTTTGTAGCTCTGTCCTCTGAGTAAATGCCCCAAATTGAAGATACCGCGGCGTATCCAAGTGGTCCAGGCAAAGCATGTCCCACCTATTTTGAAGTGTTGGTTGAGCCATAGGGGGGTGGCGTCTGTATAACTTGGGTCTTCCCCCAGTAATGGCAAGATCAAATTTAAGGCTTGCTGAGTCGCTTGATGGATCCTATCCTGCGTCGGCGGACTCGGATACACTGATGCGGCACCGATTCGGTGCCGTAATGGGAGAGGATCGCTTACCGCCGATTCCACTGAGAGCCAACTGGGAGCCCCTGGTGTGTCTGGCTCCTCCGCCCACCATAATCCTTGTTTGGCTATGGCGGCGATATGATACCAATAGAAGTCCGGAAAACTTACTCCCCCTTGCTTCTTGGGTAGCTTCAATTTCCAGGCTGCGATACGCGGTGTCTTCTTCGCCCAGAGGAAAGCCAGTAATTTTTTCTCTAAAGCTTGGTAGAAGTGTTTGTCAAAAAGTACCGGAAGCATGCCAAGTATGTACGTGATCCTGGGCACTATAACCATTTTAATGGTTTCTAGCCGGCCCCACCATGTCAAGTTTAGTGGTGTCCAATTAGTCGTACAGTTTTGTATGATCTGGGTGCATTTATTCACATTAAGCGCAATTGTATCCATCAGAGTGGTGCCATACATGACACCCAGGTATTTGAAGGACGACTTTTCCACCTGAAAGGAATACTTCCGCAGCTCGTCGTTGGGGACTGATGATGTAAGGGGTATGATAATGGTCTTATCCATATTTAGTTTGTATCCCGAAATGAGTGCGTACTCTCCTATTATCTCCAGAGCGGCCGCCACTGAGCTTACTTCCAGGAACAGGAGAAGGTCATCTGCGTAGGCTGACAATTTGCAGTGGTAGCCTTCCAGCGGCATCCCTACGACATTAGATGCCTGACGAATTCGTAGGATTAAGGGTTCCAATGCGATGTTGAATAGTAGAGGTGACAGAGGGCAGCCCTGCCTGGTTCCTCTGGTGAGAAGGAACTCTCGGGAGGTGGTGCTGTTTGCTGCTACCCGAGCAACCGGTTTGGCATATAACAGCTGTACGCTCTTCAAGAAACTATCAGGGATCCCCATCCAGCGCATGGTATTGAATAAGTAGGAGAATTCGACCCTGTCGAATGCTTTTTCTGCGTTTAATGCAAGGCCTACTAGTGGCTGGTCCGCATGCTGTGCCTTCCGGAGAACGTGAGCCAGCATGCGTCCGTTATCGGCCGAGGATCTTCCGGTCATAAAACCACACTGGTCCGGGTGAATAAGGGACTCCAATACCCTGGACAGTCGATTTGCTAGGATCTTGGCGTATATTTTATAGTCTGAGTTCAACAGAGAAATAGGTCTATAATTCTCTATTTTCGTCGGATCCCTCCCTGGTTTAGGGTGTATTACTATCGTTGCGGCTGCCAGCGCTCCTACCGCAGGACATTCCTCCTTCATCCCCATGTAGTAGAGTAGCAGTTCTGGTGTTAACTGATCTCTGAAGGCTTCATAGAACTCTACAGGGAGACCGTCTGGTCCGCTAGCTTTACCTTTGGCTAACTGGCTAAGCGCCTTATGGAGTTCCTTCACAGTGATGTCTGCTGTAAGAGATAGCTGCTGCGCTTCCGTCAGGCGGGGACCAGCGATGGTGGAGACGAAGGCTGAGAAAGCCGCTTCATCACAGGAGGCCTCCGAGCGATATAATTTGGTGTAGAAGGCTTCGCATAACGCTAGAATTTCGTCATCCGAGGTTTGTAAATCTCCGTTCGAGTCTTTTAATCCCGCTATCTTGGTCACCGCTCGTTTCGCCTTCAACATATTCGCCAGAAGTGGACTCGCCCGGTTACTATCATGATAGCATCCCCCTTGCTGGACTTGGATTGAATCTCTGACTTCTGTTTGCAATAGCATATTGTATTGGTACCGAAGCTTCTGCAGCCGGACCAAGACTGTCGGGTCCATCCATCGGGCTAGGAGTCGCTCGCCAGCTCGGATTTCAACTTCTAGTGCCGTCCGTCTCTGCACTTCTATACGTCGCTTACGGATTCTATAAGTGTCCATATGTCCTCGCATTGTGGCTTTGTAGGCCTCCCACCAGGCCCATGTGGAGGTTTTCCCCAGGATGGTTTACTTCAAAGTACTCAGTGGTAGCCTCCTTCATAGTCGTACGAAATTCTTCATCTGCTAGCCACTGCTTATCAAAAAAAAATAGTTTCGAGGGATTCTTACCTGGGCCCACGTTAAGATCCAGGAGGACCGCAGCGTGATCTGAGACTGTGATGGGGAGCATTTGTATGCCCAGTATCCGCGATATTAGCGTCTTTGAGGTTAGATAATAGTCTATACGTGTTTGGGAGTTGTGCGGTAGTGAGTAGAAGGAGTATTCTCTTGCGCTAGGGGAGAATAACCTCCAGGGATCGAGGAGTCCCAGCAGTTCTTTCAGGTTCTGCAGTGCCGCTGAAGAGCGTGGCTTATGCTGTGGTTTATAGGGGGTTCTGTCCAAAAGCGGGTCCGGAATAAGATTGAAGTCTCCCCCCAGAATTATTCTGGAGGACCCGGCGCTTAGGAGCTCCTGCGTCACCTGGGTAAAGAATTGTGAGTCGTCAGCAGTTGGGCCGTATATTGTCATGAAGACATAAGGGTCACCACTGAGCTTAGCTGTCATCATGGCCCAGCGGCCTTCTGGGTCGGTTTTGGTCTCATTGACTTCTACCTGGAGGGTCCTCCGGGCTAGTATAATGACCCCTCCCTTCCTTTTCAGGGCTGGTGCTGAGAGTACATTCCTATAGTGCTTATCCATCACTTTGTGAGATTCCGCGAGAGAGAGGTGAGTTTCCTGCAAGTATATAATATCTGCCTGCTGATGTCTACAATAAGTCAGGATTTTCTTCCTTTTTGCAGGATTAGATACACCTTTGACGTTCAGGGACAATACTCGCACTCGGCTATTAGCCATGTTTAGTCCTATCCGATGACTGGAGGGGGACTTGCGCGGTCAACCACCCTAAGGACATGGAAAACATCCTTATAACATCAACATCAACTAAATACATAACCTGGCTGAAACCAGCCATAAACCACTGTAAACTTGTGTGGTGAAGCCCCACCGCCAACCAGGCCCAACTTACCCCCTCCCAACATTTGGCAACTGGTAGCCTTTCTTCTCCACATATATGTTACTGAGGCAAGCAGGAATATCTAAGCGGACAATCATGCATTGCCTTGTGCAGTTGTCAAGCTATCAGGCAATTTTGGATTAGATATTCCCTGCTTGCATGTGATTAAGTCAAACCGGGATATCTTAGCGGTTAGAACATGTTAGCCCTATGCAATTATTAAACATGTAGACAAGTTTAGACTGAAACATGCATGAGCAAATCTATATTGGTCCTTAGCTGCTGTATAGAGCCCAGGTGATCAGCACAGCTCTCCTTGTGGGCGCGATGTCTCCGGAGTGGCCCAAGGAAGGTATTGCAGGCGCTGACATTCTTATCCAGTCTATGAACCGACTACCATCCGGGCCCGTTCTCGTAGAAAAGCGTGGAGGGCTTGGCCTTCCGTGAAGGTTTGAGTATGATTGTCTAAAGTCACCCGCATAACTGCAGGGTAAAAGAGGCCAAAGCGCGCTTGTGATTGCAGCAGCAGGGGCCGGCACGCCAGGAGATCCTTGCGTCGCTGGGCCGTCTGCTTGCAGAGGTCAGGGAAGAAGTTGATTTTGTGTCCATCTAATTGCACCTGTTTGCGCTGTTTCGCCGCTTGCATAATTTGTAAGATGTGTTGGTAGCGAAGCGCCTTAACCACCAGCGGGCGCAGTCGCGGGGTCTGAGCGGTGGGGTGCGACGGCACGCGGTGGGCCCGCTCGAGTTCTAGAGGCCTTTCTAGGGTTAAACCCAATAGGTCTGGGATAAGCCGCTCTAGGTAACCTATGGGATCGGAGCCTTCCCGGCCTTCGGGTATTCCCAGGATTCGCATATTACTTCTTCTGGCCCTGTTTGCATGGTCTTCCAAGAGTGTTTCTAGGGCTGTAACCCTCTTCTCTAGCGGGCCAACCTGCGCAAATTCTGTAGCGTGTCTGGCCACCGTCGCTTCCACCTCCGTCAATCGCCTGGTCATATCGTTTAAATGTTCTTTCACTTCCCTAAGATCTTCTTGCACTTGTGTTAGGGCGCCGGAGTTAGTTGCGATTAGCGATTTCACCTCCCGGAGCTCTTGCAGGATTTCTCTTACCCCCTCTGCTGAAATGTTATCAGGCGCCATTTTCTGCGGGGACGGTGGCTCTTGTTTCGCCCGTTTGCTAGATTGCCCAGTTGTCTGTTGATACTCTAACCGGGCCGGTTTTAAGGCTGCCATGTTCTCCGATTCTTGTCCGTGCAGATCTTACTGTAAGGCACCCACAGTCACGATTCCGGTAAGGATTCTGTAGTGTTGGGAGGGAGCTAACACTCTATGCGGCCATCTTCTCCCGCGGCAGACTCCGCCCCATCTTTAAAGTTTTACTTGAATCATTACGTATAAGTCGAACTGCCTTATCTCATATCCTGCATTGTTATTCACCTTACCTGCTTGAACCACATATCATAATATGGATTGTACATACTGTATTATTACAATACTTATTGTATGTATTTTGTAAATAAATTGTAAATACTATTTAAGCCAGCCTTGTTCACAGCAGTGTGTTTTGGGGAGATTTCCTGGGGTGAAAGGAGGGAAATCTACCCACTAATACCTTTATTCCCCAGGCTTTTTAGCTAGCCAGTTAGTGGATCAACATCACCACTGACACACAAGCTAAAGGTGCCACTCTTGCCTCATCCTCAGAATGCCCTATAACTAACCAGTTAGCACTAGGGCATTTCAATATCCTGGTGAGTGGAATTTACACAGTTTGCAGGTCTGCAAATCACATAAATCCCTTTGAATATCCCACCCACAGAACCTTTTCAGTCAGCCATGATGTTGCCTTCCAAATTTCCTGATAGATCCTTGTAAGTATTGTAACAGTTGCATCTGATTCTTTAATACTTCATTGGGAATGCCATCAATGCCTGGTGCTTTGTTCTTTGATAATGCCTTAAATGCTGCTTCAACTTCTTTCACCAGCAATGGTTCCTGATTTTTAGGTACACATACTCTTTATGGTATAATGACTCTGTGTATTTATTATTTAGTTATTTAGAATTATTTATAGTCTGCACTATACAAGGTGGATTACAATGTATACATACATATACAAATGAATAAAAAAATAAAAACATCCTTAATTTGAAAACAAAAATCAGTATACAAACACTGGACATGAGTAGAAAGCACATTCAACAATACTTGGCATATAACAAGTCACTGCTCTTAAATTGCAGAAAAAGAAGAGGAAATGGCTCTAAGTAACTGCAAATTCTTGAGAGAAAAGATGTGCCTTCAATTTTTTTCCTAAATATTTCCAATGAGGATGTAAATCAGAGATCAGCTAGAATGGCATTCTACAACTTAGGGACTGCTACTGAAAACATTTGATCATGAAGCTCGCTGAAGTGAATACGCCAAAATGACTGAACATCTAATAGCATAGCATTTTGAGACCATAAGGGTAGTGGAGGATAGTACACCCTCAAAACTGCTGAGATGCTCAAAAGTGCTTCATGGTTGAGAGCTTTATGAATGAGTGCTAAAGATTATTTAGAAACCTAGAAATATGATGATAGAAAAAGACCAAATGGCCTATCCAGTTTGCCCTTCTAAGCCAACTTCTACTCCGTTTCTTCCTTTAGACATCTTCTGTATTTGTCTCACACTCTCTTGAATTCAGATTCAGTTCTCCTCTCTACTCCTCCACTGGGAGACTATTCCATACATCTACCACTCCTTCTGTTAAGAAATACTTCTACATATCACTCCTGAGTCTATCCCCTTTCACCTTCATCCTATGCCCCCTTGTTGCAGAGATTTCTTTCAATTGAAAGAGGTTCTCCTCCTTTGCATTAATGCCACAGAGGTATTTAAACATCTCTATCATATCTCCTGCCTTTCCTCTAAAGAATACATATTGAGATCTTTAAATCTTTCCCCATATGCCTTTTGATGAAGCCCACTAACCATTTTGGTAGCCACCCTTTGCACCAACTCCATCCTGTTTACATACTTTTGAAGGTGTAGTTTGCGGTATTGCATACAATATTCCAAATGAGGTCACACTAAAGACTTATACAGAGGTACTATCACCTCCTTCTTTCTGCTGACTATTCCTCTCCCTGTGCACCTATGCATCCTTCTGGCTTTTGTCCTTGCCTTTTCTACCTGTTTAGCCATCTTATGATCATCAGAAACAATCATGGCCAGGTCCTGTTCTTCTTTCATGGGCAGAAACACTTCACCCCCTATATTGTACCACTCCCTTAGAGTTTTGCAGTCCAGTGGCATGACCCTGCATTTTTTTGTCAGTAAATCTCAGCTGCCAAATTCTCAACCATTCTTCGAGCTTCTCTAAAGCCCTCCTCATGCTATCTAGTCCTTCCTGGATATCTATTGCCGATTTTGATATCATCTGCAAAGAGGTAAACCTCACTGTACAGCCCATCCTCAATGTTATTAACAAACATGTTAAAAAGAATTGGACCAAGGACAGATCCCTGTGGCATACCACTGGTAGCATCCATCTCTTCAGAATGAGATTCATTTACTTGTACCCTTTGTTGCCTCTCACTCAAACAATTGCTTACCCAGTCTGTCACTTTAGGGTCCATCCATGGGATTATTAATTTATTTATAAATCACCTGTGTGGAACAGTGTCAAAAGCTTTACTGAAGTTATTACCTCACAAGTAGTTGTTTGCTGTACAAGCATTTGCTTGATTAATGGTTGTAAAATTGCATAAATAAAAAAAAAAAAAGCTTTACTGAAGTCTAACTACACCACATCTCTCTCTCAGTCTGTCTAGTTACCTAGTCAAATAGATTAATTATAGTAGATTTTTCTGACAAGAGCTGCCTCTAGTAAAACCATGCTGCCTCAGATTCTGAAATCCATTGGATGTCAGAAAACTCACTATCCTCTGTTTTAGCAGCATTTCCATTAATTTAGTCAACCCAGTGGTCAGACTAATTTGTCTGTAATTCCTAACCTCACCTTTACTTGTGTTTTTATGTAAAGGAACCACATGCACCCTTCTCCAGTCCTCTGGGACCTCATCTGACTTTAAAGAAGCATAGAAAAGGTCAGATAGTGGAGCTGCTAGAACTTTCCTAAGTTCTTTCAATACTCTCAAATTTATTCTGTCTGACTTCATTGTTTTATTTAATTTTAGTTTAGCTAGCTCCTCACAAACATAGTTTTCTGAAATTTGTTAAGATCCCCATTGCTTTTCTTCCTATTTGTGTGTGTTTTTTTAGGTCCTGCTCCTGGCCCTTCATCTGTGAAGACAGAACAAAAATGCTTTATCCTCATCGGTTTCTACATATCTCTTCTCCTTCACTTTTGAGCCTAACAATACAAATGTTGCACTTCCTTCCTTTCACTAGCATATCTGAAAAATGCCTTGTCCCCCCATTTTACTACATTGGCTATTTTTTATTCCATTTGCATCTTTGCTTTCCTGACTAATTTCCTAGCTTCTCTTTGCTTTTCCAAATATTGATGCTAACAAAAAGGTATGGTGCCCTTAAAATGTTCCATTTCAGTTTTGCCTACTGCTTTTCTACAATCTCACAACTGTTTACCTCAAGCTAATGACTCATTGAGGTATTGTCCCATCTTGGTAAAGTCAGTTTTCCTTAAGTCTAGGACCCTCTCTTTTGAATGGATTTTATCAATAATAGTCCTAATAGTGAACCACACCATATGGTGATCACTGGATGTGAGATTACCACGCACAATAACATCAGAAATACCAGGTCTAGTATGGCCTCCTCTCTTGTGGGTTCTGTTACTAATTGCCAGAATAATTCTCCCTGTAGAGAATCCAGGATCTACTCAATACTAGATGACATTGCAGCAACCAGCATATTGAAATCACCTATCAGCAGCACTTCTCCTTTCATAGCAATACTGTAAATATCTTTAATATTATTTGATGGCTAACCAATGTAAAACAGACTGTTAGCATAAATATGTTCTCTATGGGTCAAACCAGAAATTATTCATGTTGAAGAATTCTGCACTATTTGATGCTTTTTGGGGAAACATAGAGGCATTCCTTGGTAAAAGACTATTTTAATGGGTCATAAGGATTGATTGACTGTCCACGTATTATCATCAGATAATAATTAAGACTTCTCACCATTTGTAGTTTAAACAAAGCATTTCTAGTCACATTGCAAATCTGAATGTGCATGGTAATTGAACAATTTAGAATAATATCTAAATTCCTAACTTGAGTGGAGACGTTAATATTAATGATAACCGAGGTAGGGCGGACTCAATGTTCCTCGCCACACTCAGCTACCTCTTCCCCTCCCCCCCAAACCTTTCCCCTTTTAAACACAAAACTCTGACACCATCCATTTTGGGAAAACAACTGGTCGCAACTTTATTAATCATTAACAGATCAACCCTCAATCGCAATAACAATCTTAACACATATACTAGCAGACTGATATATCACCCGCCATATCACTAGCTAGGTGAGATCACCTCCGCTTTTCTGCCAACTTCCTTCCCCCCCCCCCCTTAGCCCTGACTTCGCCATATAATTAGCAAAAGCCAGCCAGGGATTGTCCAGCTCGGGAGTACCCCACCCCCATCCCAAGCTTATCCTAAATCTCTGGACCCCGGATACCTCCAAGATCCCGCCCCCCCCCAACTGTGACACCCCTACTCAACCCCCCTTCCGCAAAACAGGGGCAGGCGGGTGGGACACCGGCTACCGGCCCCCCGTCGAGCCTGGCTGCTGCCACTCAGCACTTTCTGTTCCTTCTCCCGTCGTCCCCCTCGGCTTCTTGACACGCGCTCTCGCACCTCATCGGGGAGCTAATCAATTTAAAGAATGTGCTGCCTCACCGCCTTCTCTCCTCCCACCCCCCACCCTGCATGCCTGTCCTCACGCCTCTCGCCGTGCCACCCGGTTACGGGCGGCCGGCCTGGATGTCGCCATGTGGGCCTTCACGTAGGCTCAACATGAATCCTTCAGCATTCCAGTTTGAGGCTGGAATTTTCTCTTTAATTCTCATAGATTTAGGAAAGCCAATATTGTTCTTCCTCTGATAGCTTCTGATTCTGTTCCTTGTATGTGTCATTGTAATATTTCTCCATGTTTTCTCTTGTTGCAGATTGGAAATCTCTGTTAAATTCTGTAATTACCTCTCTTTCTCCTCTAGCTTTAGTTTCTCTACATTTCTGAGCAGTTTTCAGTTTCTATAGTCATCAATTTTAGTCGTTTGTGCTTTTTCATCTTTTGCAGAGACGTTTCGCATTCTTCAAGTACAATTTTCTTGACGTTGTTCCATAACTCTTCTAGTGCTCTGTCATTTGTATCCATAGATAAAGGATATGCAGATTATTTTGCCATTATTTAATCATGACATTGTTATGTTCAATCTATAATAGTTATTTCATTGGAACACATCCCATACCTGTCTTTCTCCAAACCCCTCCCTCCCCCCCCCCCCCCCAATGCTAGATGTTCAGTTATGGTCTGCTGAAACATTAGTAAATATGTCTTATTTTGTCAGATTTAATCCTAGTGGTAGGATAAGATTACTGCTAGGGTGGTTAGATCTTCCATTTTAAACCTGGGCAGCAACAGGGTAGGAGCAGAGCGGGATCGCTCCTGTCCTATCCACTAGACTACAAAGAAGGGGTAAGTGCCAGAGTGAGTTGGTGGTTCGGGAGTAGGGTATTGAACTGAGTGGGTGTTGTAATCAGGAAGGTTGTGGTCAGAAGGTTTATGATTAAGGGGTGACATACAGAGGGGTACTAAGACAGAAGGGAATTGGATGGGGGGATGGGAGAGTAGTAATCTGTATTGGGACTTAGATGGGATGGGAGGATAGTGATATGGATTGTGATTTGGATAGGGGGTATGGGAGGGTAGTGATGTGGTCTGGAATTTGATTTCATTGGTTTTATAGGGAGTTAGGGAAATCAGAGGACCCAAATTACATACATAAGGTGATAGTGTGTGTACTACCGCTCTGTGTGCTGATGCATGTAAAGTGGACGTATGCAGTAAGTATTCGCCCTGAGTGATAATCGTAGGGTATTCGCTGACCAGGCCACCAACAGTTAGCTCTCAATCTTTGCACTTACTGCCCCTAATCCTTCAGTGTTACAGTGTGTCAAGTGCAAAATTGTACCTTACTTTTGTGAACATGACTTAATTTTTTAAATGAACAATGTTTAGCCAGACACGTGGCGTCTTTCAAACAAACATTTACTGGGACATTAGTTTTCAAGGATGAGGCTCTACTTCATGGAAGAGTGCATATTTGACTTAGATCGTAATTTTCAAGGAGGGAAAATTTCAGAAAAAGTATGGTAAAAAAATAAACAGTTTACATAAAGAACTGATTAATTTTTGCTTGAAAGTCCTGCATGTTAAGTTTTACTTCTGTAATTACTTATCAGAAGTTGCCGGGAATTGAAGCCTTGGTCATGAGATACCACAGCTAACTTGTGGGCTTTTAGTATACATTGTTCTTGCCATCCGTTTGCCCCTAAACCTTAAATCTGGCCTTAAATTCACTATACAGTGCATAGAGCATTCTCCTTAAAAAAAATGCTATAGTCAGTACAATTAGAGCTACCTCGGCAAGACTGGAGCAAAAGAGCAATGTTCCGGGGCACAAATTCTCTTGGGGTTTTCCAGGTTCCCAATGATAAGCAACAGTGAGATGAGAAAAACATATTTGAAAATGCCCTTGGACTTTTGCAGCTCTCGGCTGGCTCTCTGCCCCTGAATCATTCAGCCATACACTAGTGTATTAATTTTTTACAGCTCTACAATTTGCTTAGTCAACCACTTTTTTTTTTTTTTCTTTTTGAGAACATTACTAAATAAATATGTTCAACTCGATAATTGTGCAGATGCTTCTTGCGTTATCAGTTATCTTCTAATGAGAATATGTGATGACCTTCCTATGGTGTGAATGCCATCCCTAGCATATTTTGTTTGCCTCATGCATAATTCATTGGGCACGCTGCATTACTATTCACATTTTCCACAGCTGATTGGAAGTCATGGACATACACTATGCATCTTTTTCCAATCCTTGTTATAGTTTTGAAGCTGCTGAGGCCATGGTTCAATAAGTTATTAGACACATATTAATGAATCTTTATCTATTACAGAAGAACAGCATAAAACATCAGTGTCATAGTTAGTGGCCAACCTTCAAAAAGCTATTTCAAGGGGCCTTTTGGAGTATGTCATAAAGCAGAACTGAAATGCATTGGCCTGGAAAATGTTTTTGAACTATTGAACAAACCATATTTACAAAGCTTCTACAAACTACAGATGATAAGGAGACTTGTACAAGTTTACATTTGTAAGACCCTAATTTGGGAAATATGGGAACACAGAAATAAAGACTGACATTATCAAAGTAAATTAGGGGTGGATTTTCTAAATGTTAAAATGGCTAACTTTGAGGTCAATTTCCTAAAACATGCACAATTTTACAAACAGGCCTTTTATCGGGAATGGTTTAATAAAGGTTTCTCCATCCTTAAAGCCTATTTTATATTTGGAAGCTTTCTATGAACTTGCATGGTGGTAGAAGACCATATATCTATAAATGATGAGAAGGTAACTTCTTATACCTGCACCGGGGTGTGGTTTGGATGGAGCAGGGATGGAGTTTGTGATGTATGTGTGTATATTTTTAAAGTCATAAGTGCATGCACAGTGTATACACTCATATTTACATGTGCCCCAGAGCAGGTGAAAATATATGCATCGACAATTGCTCGCTACTAGGGATGGATCTAGGAACCTATTTTATAAGCAAACGAACAGAGATGAGAGGTGCACAAGAATCACACGCCAGAAAACCTCCTCTCAAATGCAATAATATTTAGGGACTGAACAAAATGCCTTAGCAGAACACTTCTCAAAAATGATATTCATCTGCATTCACATCAATCAACGGACATTAAAAATTCTATCTTAAATAATGCTTATTGGTGCTGTTTCTATAGAGTGAATGTGGACTCCCACATGTCAGATACATGAAGTCTCTATTCTAAAGGACTTGCATGCGTGAATAGGCACTTACACATGTGTCTTGGCGGTCACCATTCTGCAAGCATGCGATTTTAGCGGCAGAACTCGAGCGGAACATTGACAGGCCTAAATTCATGCACATAGGTTATAGAATGCTATAACGTAAATGTGTTTCCTCACCAATCTGCAGTATTTGCATGCAGTAACTATTAGTAACTAGGTCCATGTTATTCAGTGGAACCAAGTTGCTAATAACCTGCACTAACCATTAGCCAAGCTTAGTAAACATGCCCTTAAAAGTTCAAACACATCTTTGCTTCATCAAGTCATGATTCAATAAACCAACTTGCCTAGGGATGGGATACGCAGCTTCATTCACTCAACTTTTTCATTATCATTTCAGTTGCTATTTTAGAATTTTTCTTCATTTCAATTTTTTATTTATATACATTTGTTGTTTATGAACATAAATTGACATATACAGTACATACAAAAACAACAGCAACATTATGCATGGAAACATTTAGGGGCTAGTTTTCAAAATGTCTGATATTTAAATGCCATGACAATCGGCCATTGTGCTTTAATATTGGTGGGCTGTTCGGCTGCAGTATCCAGATAGGAGCTGAGCGGTTCTAACAGGCAACTATCATTACCTACAGTATCTGGTTAGTGGATTTTTGGTCAGCATTTATCTAGATTGCAGCTTAGGCCGGCTTTTCATTCAGCCTATGTTGTTCAGATATGTACCGACTGAAAATCCACTAACCAGATGGATATTGGAATGCATCTAGCTATTGCTGACACTGCTGGCACTTTGACCTTGGACTGACCCTACACTAATTGGATAGCGTCATGAAGGTCTGTGGGGATATTTAGCAGCATTACTCAGACAGTGCCATTGAATATTGCAGTGAGCTCTGTTGGCTGGCCAGCAAAGAGCTTTGAATATCAGCCCCATATATAAATGATATAAAATGAAGGACATTAAGTACACATCACTGATACTGACTGGATTTTATTGGATTACAGTGAAACCACAACCTCAAGTGGGACATGATTTTTTTCCAGTGCGTAATCATGGTATCTGACTTTACTTTGGCCATAGCTTTTGTCATAAAATCGTAGAAGAAGACAAGCCATAAGGGCCAGAAGACTTTTGTAGTTCTCTAATCTACTTCCGGTCATACCTTGAAAACCCAGGGGCTGCTGGGTCACCAGGAGTCAGCACTGACTTGAAGGCACTTAAAAAAATACAAGTAGATTCTTTTTTTATTGAAACTCATGCCTCAATAAAATGGTTAGTCTTTTAGATGCCTGAGTAATTTTTAGTCCTATAGACTAATATGACTACCCCTCTGAAACAAGTCTGTCCCTTTTATTTCTTGATGCCTCACACATTCCACAAAACCCAACCTTTTGAGTATTTAATAAAATCTGACCAAAAGTTTGAAATTGACATTCTATAAGTTTATACAAAAGCCATTTCAACTAGCTTACAATTTTTTTTTGCTTTTGCCTATTTTTTAATCAGAATTGTATTTCAAACAATTAACGAAATGGCAATAATCACAGTGAAACTGGAATTACCATGATCCCAGTTTTCCCAGACACCTTCATGGTGTTTGGATAGCAAATGGAAAAAAAAAATCAATTAGTAATTGTCAGTCTCAGACTTGCTACCACTCTCAAGTAGACCTAAATACATTTAGGTCTGAGTGATTCCAGAAGTGAACTAAAGCTGCTCTTGTATTGAATGGATGCTGCGAGACTAGTTTTTGGGTGGAACAGATGGCGTAAAGCACATATGGTGGCTCTTCTTCCTGTGCTCTCCGATAGTCAAGAAACAGAAACCTAAGTGACAATCTCCAGAATGTTGGTTTCCATATGACAAGAATCTACTTTGGTTGCTGACTAGGAAAATGATTGCAATTTGCCGGTCTGATTACTGGAGGAGCACAAGTGGCAGATGTTTTCTCTTTTCTAGTCAAGCCTGCATTGGGGATTTTAGTTTTGTTATTTGTTTGTTTCTGTCCTCCCCTTTATAATTGTCATGTGTATAGTTGAATGCATTTTAATGTATGAATAGCCTAGATTGCCTACCACACTGGTTGCCATTCATAATCATTATATTAAGGATGACTGATTTTATATCCAAGAATTACTGTTGCTCACACTCTTATGTACTGCACATTTCTCTATCAGTTTTCCCTCAAGTAAGTTTTGAAATGCATTCCATTTCAGTTTGAAATGTATTTGACAATATGAATCTAAAGCTCAAAAGGAATGCATTTCTAGGTCAATTGAGTACAAAGAAATAAGAACTATATTGTAGGCTTTCTCTTTTAAGATACCTACTTGCCCTTGGGTACGAGGGTCCCATAATAATAAGAATAGGAAAAATACCGACTCCAAGATATATTAAATAGTGAAACCAGATATATTAACAATAGAAAAGAAATCAGAAAGTATTGAAGTCGTACAAGTTGCATATAGCACAGATTTCTTGGAAGTGCAGAAGCAAATTGCTAAGACAAATTTTATACATTATCAAGTAACATAATTAATTTTGTTTTGCAAGTATTTAATTAATGTGTTACTATATTTTAAATGCCAATTATATGCTTAAATATACTTCTGAAATTGAATGTATTAATGATGCAATCATGAATTTGTTACAGATGTAATTTTGCTTAATGACATGTTAATCAGGTCTGTCTTGTACTTGTGGTACTTATCTAAGTGCTCTTTTTTTTCAGTCAAATATCATTCAGTTATCACATGTTAGCTGCCTTCTTATCCTAAATAAAAATCTTACTTTCAACTTTTAAAATGTTATTATGAGACAGTTGAACAGCAACCTGAACACATAAGTTTCATTTTTATAATTTTGAGTTACAAATTGAAGATTTAATGTTTCTACATTTACTCATTATAGTAAATGCTGTTTAATGTCCCCAGTCCAAAGAGGCGTTAACTGAATGTTAATCCTATTAATGCTAATGAGAACTGTTAAGTACCAGAGACTTTTCAGCAACTATGCAACAGTGCACTTTAAATAGGTATGAGATCAACTATCAAGGTAAAGCTCTAAAAGATCCTTCAAGAGCTATATAGATTATCAAAACATTAACATAATTAGAAATAATAGCAGTTATTGAAGTTGCAATCAAGAGATTTTATTGGCATACTGATTTTCAAAATATCTTAGACAATTTTAAAGATTTTTGGATTTGTATTGCATCGTCAATACACAATTATTTCCAGCCACAACGAAAATGGTTTGCCCTGGCTTAAGACACAATTCCGTTCATATGTGCTGGTTTTTGTGTGCCTGGGAGAAAAGAGTGATATTTCTGTTGTAGGAAAGTCTAAAAGGAATTGAACTCCTTGGGTATTAAGTTCTCATAATGTAAGGGCTTTGTAGCTATCAGTTGGAAGTGGA
This sequence comes from Ichthyophis bannanicus, assembly GCA_033557465.1. Classification (NCBI taxonomy): domain Eukaryota; kingdom Metazoa; phylum Chordata; class Amphibia; order Gymnophiona; family Ichthyophiidae; genus Ichthyophis; species Ichthyophis bannanicus. The sequence goes on from CM066033.1 coordinate 106,627,883, forward strand.
GAGAGAAAGAGAGAGAGGCACAGACACAGACAGAACAAAGGTTTCACTGGTGGTTCTCTGACTTGTTCTTTCCCCTCCGCAGTCATTCATACAACAAATAAATGGACACGAGGTACATTTTAGTACACGGGGGGTCCATATTCCTATATATTCCTTGTGGATATCCTGAAAATCCTACTAGTTAGTGGATCAAAGTTACTGGTTTTGGACCCACTAAGTTACACAGTTGATTTAGCTAGTTCTGCCTTGCATCCCTAGAGGTGCATAAATCATTTAGTTAGAACAATTCTCCTCTTCATCCACCTCCTGGTCATTCACATGATGGTTGGGTGATGTTTGGTACTACTGAGCTCCATGGATGCCTGGGGAATATCCTGGCTGCAGTCAGGTGTGAACCGGGCATTGCTATACACAGACAACAGAAAAGCATAATGTAGTGGTGTTGCCGTGGACAAAGATCTCCACCTTGTGATGACTCTTCCCCTCCCCACCCCCTCCCCAGGGAAGTAAGAGAGAACAACCACAGCCTTGGGACAGGAACTGAGCTACCAAAAAAAAAAAAAAAACACAACGAGGGGCTCTTTTGGCTGATCAATGGACCAAAAGATTACAGGTTCTAATCCTGAATGTCATGTTTTCTTACACAGCTCACTGTTCTCTACTCACTCACATATACATACCTTGAACAACAGTGTCTCTGCAATATTACAGACATACAGTAGGCCGCAGGGCCTGGGTCCGGGGGCCGCCCCAGTAACCAGGTGCCCCGGTACCTTGGGCCCTGCCACCTCCAGTTCAGAGCACGTGGGGGAAGAGGGAAGGGGGGGGGGGTCAGTAAGGAGGAATTGGTGGCAACATTTAAAATCGCCCTGCGTCGGCAGGGCAGGGCGATTTCATTGGTCAGCGGGGGGCAGGTCACGGGGGGGGGAGGGGGGGGCTGACCTGGCTGAGCCTTGGGTTCTGCTTTACCAGAAGATGCGAGTGGTGAGTGTCATGTGTTTTCTTTGAAGCAGGGGCAGGGGTACGATGTGGTGGGGGAGGGGAGGACCAAGGAAGGGGTGGGGGGAGGTGATCAGGGTCACGGCGGGGCCTGGTGTCCAGGCTACTCTGGTTACTGAGAAAAGGTCTTTACAAAAACTGAATGCACAGTGAAATTATTCTTGAGACCAAGTTATCAATGTCCCTGTTTCATGTACATTACCAAGTTTAAGTTTCAATGTAAACTGCTTTGATTGAAATGATAAAGCAGTATATAAAACCTGTTAAATAAATAAAATAAAAATGCACTAACTATGAAACTTCTACTAATGGACTTTCACATGCTAAAATGTGCAAAGGTTTATCTAAATTCAAAATGAATGAACTTATATAATGCTCAATCATTTTGAAAATGCCTTTGTAGACCAATTTATGCAAAAAAAAATAAACACACCTCAATGACTGAAGGAGCAACAAAAAAGATCACATGTAGATTTTTTTTTCCTGAGCCTCACAAACAAAGATTTGTACACAGTAACCGTGGTAGGTTGGATCTGGTGCTCCAACTCTTCCAATCATCTACAACCCTCCCCCCCACCACCACCTTACTCGTCTCCCTTTTCCACGAACTTCACACACAAACCGTTCTTGGGAAACAACTGGTCGCAGCTTTATTACCTTTATAACATAATGAACATCACAACCAGAACAATCTCTTAACAATCCCAAAATAGCGGAGCAATGGCTCACCAGGCATATAATTAGCAAGGTGACCTTGTCTCCACTTCCACCGCAGTCATGCCAGCAGCAAGCGTCCTATCACCCCTTCCCCGACCTCGCCATGTGATTAGCAAACGTTGGCCAGGGGTTGACCGGGTCAAGGGCAACCGGCCCCCACCCAATTATAGCGTAAGGCTCGGGACCCCGGAAACCTCTGGGATCCCGCCCCCCAACACTGCGACACCCCTAAGCCCCCCAACCATCCTCGTCAAAGGGTGGGAGGGAGGGAAGCAAGCCACCCGAAGTCCCAGAAGCACAAGGAGCGGCGAACCTTTGCGGCGCCTGACTCCTCCCACTTCCTGCCTCTCCCTCCCATGATTCATTGGCTCCGTCACGCTTGCCCAGCAGCGGAGCCAATGAATTCAAAGATGCTTCTCATGTTCCCATGCCGCCGGCCTCGCACACGGACGCGAGCAGGGTCCACACACCGGGCCAAGTACTCAGTTACATGCAGCCGCCGGGACCATGCCCGCATCCTTCCATTAACCGTGGTAGGTCGGACCCGGTGCTCCAACCCTTCCAACCATCTACAACCCCCCCCCCCCCCACCTTACTCGTCTCCCCTTTCCACAAACTTCAAACACAAACCGTTCTTGGGAAACAACTGGTCGCAGCTTTATTACCTTTATAACATAATGAACATCACAACCAGAACAATCTCTTAACAATCCCAAAACAGCGGAACAATGGCACACCAGCCATATAATTAGCAAGGTGATCTCGCCTCCACTTCCGCAGCAGTCATGCCAGCGGCAAGCGTCCTACCACCCCTTCCTCGACCTCGCCATGTGATTAGCAAAAGTCGGCCAAGGGTTGACCGGGTCGGGGGCACCCCGCCCCTGCCCAATTATAGTGTAAGACTCCGGACCCCAGAAACCTCTGGGATCCCACCACCGGCACAGGCAACATTAATGTCCCTGTGCCGCCCCCCCTCCAAGCCAAGCTGCGAGCAGCGAGCCTCCCTTTGAACCACACATTCCAAGGCCTCTTGCCAGTCATTTAACAGCAAATCCACACCTACAGGGGATAAGTGCACCCCATCCTGCCTATACAATCCCGCACACTCTACCTCCACCCAGGAGTGCTTGACTTGATAACCCTCTGCTCGCATACCCAATGACCTATTTTCCGATTAATTTTTGTCAATCCTCGCGACCAACACCGCTGGTTCCAGCATGCAGACCTTGGAATGATATCGGACCATATTAAAATTACACCTTGAAACATTCGCAGCACCCCAGAAAGATCCCTTTTTTCCGCCCTTATCAGCTGCTTGCATGTGCATGATGTCAAAACATTACCCCCAAATGTAACAGTATACGTGCAGGCTGGTTCCTTAATCACTCCTGGTGCCGAAGCAACGGCATTAGCTGTGTCCACCAGAGACCATGCTCGTCCAGCCATAAAACCGACACCAGAGCAGGATCGATTCCCAGGTTCAACCCGACCGGCCGTACTGCTGCTCGCTGACCAGCCCAGTAAACAAAGGAATGTCCCATCAGCCAACAGCCAAGAGCACTCTGTTCCCCATCTGCAAACAAAATATCAGTTATTGTCAAAAGATAGGCAGTCTTATCCATACTTCACAGCCGAATATAGCCAAGAAAAGCCCTAGACCACCATCTACCCATGCTTTATATGTCTTGCTCCAACATTCCTGCTACTACCACACTGGTTGCAGCGCCAATGCGGAAGGAATGCGTCGCAAACATACTTGGGTCTTCGCCAATATGCCGCAGCACCCTCCTCAGCACTGCGGACACTTGAAAATGCGTCCAACATCTGCACGTCCTTATGAATGAATAACTCTCCCGCTGATGCAGGCCGCAATCGTAAATAGTTACCCAATGCAGCCACCAGGCATGTTGCTAGGCCCACAATCTCCCTCAGGACCACCCACAAGACTTTCCCCTGCTGATCTGTCTTGTATTTCGCTAACAGGACTCTTAACTGTCCTATCTCCACTTGTACATACTGCCACTTGCAAACTGCTACCCACTCCCAACTTGCTGGAATTCGCCACCAACTTCCCAGTACAGAAGGCGCCAAAAAATGCTAGCCTAAAAACCACCTTGAAGAGGGTGACTTCATATTGTGAAACCACCACCATGGGTAAGGCCGCGCATAGTCTTACTAGCAACTCATGCGTAATCGGCCGCCGGTAGTCCCGCGGTGTCAGACTCGAACGCCCCCACCCTTGTAACAGCCTGCGGGCTAAGAATCCCCCCGCTGGGGAGTCCCATCCCACTGCTCTTGCAAAGAATGCAAAACCCACTAGATGGTTCTGTACTGATGATCTGGCGATCCCTCTTTCTTTGGCAAAAACTATATACTGTCCTATTAACTGATCGGACACTGCCCCAGGCTGCCGCCCACAGGCTTCCAAAAATTCCATCACTTTTTTGCAACCCCACAGATATGCAAACCATGTCCCTTTCAACACTGAACTCTGCAGTAGATTCCTCATCTCTATCGGCCAACACTCCATAACTTCGACGGGATCACAAATCCTTCTGTGTCCGCTTCTGGTGCCAACCTCGGAAATAGATCCCACTTGAAATGAGAAAGAGCATCAGCAATCTCATTAGTATGCCGGGGATATGTTGGGCCTTTAATGACACATTCAGGCATAAATATGCTAATATCACTTCCCTCATTAAATTTGCAACCTGCACCAATCGAGGAGTGTAATGATTAATCACACTGACCACTGCTTCATTATCACACCACCAGACCACCCTCCGATTGCGAAGCTTATCGGGCCACAACTCCAATGCCATTAAAATGGGAAAAAGTTCCAAGAAGGTTATGTTGCTGGACAGTCTGGATTCGTGCCATGCCTGCGGCCACCTATCAGTGCACCATACCCCGCCAAAATAAATTCCCAGACCTATACTCCCTGCTGCATCTGTGTATAGTTGCAAATCTATACTAGTGATCTCGGCCTCCATCAACACTGAAGTCCTATTAAACTCTTTCAAGAAGCTGTCCCAAACCCCCAAATCTGCTCACATAACCTTTGAGACTCTAATGCGATGATGTGGCTTCCACACCCCAGCTGTTGATGCCATTAGCTGATGCAGGAATACCTCACCCATCGGTATCACCCTGCAGGCAAAATTCAGAGATCCTATCGACGCCTGCATTTTCTTCAACGTTGTTTTAGTTGAAGCCAACACATTAGCTACTAACACCCGCAATCTCAACACCTTCTCCAGAAGAAGACGTGCAACCATTTCTTCTGAATCCAACTCTACTCCCAAGAAGGTAATCCTCATCGCAAGACCTTCTGTCTTGCCTGCTGCTAATGGCAGACCCGATTCGCATGACAATTCCCTAAAACCTTCTAAAAGCTCAAGGCAACCCACTGACTGATTAACTCCTATGAATAAAAAATCATCCAGGTAATGCACCACATTTTCACTGCCTACTTTCTTCTCTACAGCCCATTGTAGGAAAGTACTAAATTTTTCAAAGTATGTGCAAGAAACCACACAGCCCAGCGGCATACATTTGTCAAAATAAAATCTATCCTCAAAGCGGAAACCTAGCAAGTGAAACGTTGACAGTTGTACAGGCAACAATCTAAAGTCAGATTCAATATCCAATTTTTCCATCATTGCCTTGTGACTTGATTTCCTAACCAACTCAACTGCCTTATCAAGCGACGCATGGCGGACTGTACACAACTTCCGAGGGATATGGTCATTTACAGAAGCTCCCAACGGAAATGACAAGTTGTGAATCAGTCAGAACTTCCCCGGTTCTTTTTTAGGTATGATTCCTAACGGTGATACCACTAAGTTCGGGAAAGGCTGCTTCGTAAATGGACCGGCAATTCTTCCTAGTTCCAACTCCATGGTCAACTTCTCCTTTACTATGTTAGCAAAGTGCCGAACTGAGGGTGAATTTCATGCCATTGATACGTCCACATCTCTCTGAACTGGTATAACAAAGCCTGACTGAAATCTCAACTGCAAAACCTTCCTATCCCCCTGCTTCGGGTATTGTTGAAGCCATCTGCTCAAGACCTCTACCCATATTGGTGTGGGGGCCAGACCGAACTCCACATTATTGCTTGGGGGCTGGCAAAGGGCCCATGATGGCCCCTTTTTTAATGCATTTTGCCACCGAATGAGCTCCGCTTCAGACTGTGCATACATGTCTGAATTTGCAGTCCGTAAAAGGGCAGGAGGACTTGATAAACTCCAGCACACATCGCTGGCTCCACTTCCCACTGATCTCAGCTGCAACACGACCCCTCCCACATGAAAGGAATGCACCGCCCCTGCGTTGGCCCCTGCCATCCCTTTTCCCCCATCTCCTCCCCCTGTACTCCCCCTGGCAGACATCTGTGTTAGCCACAGGTTGATGTCCTGCGTGCCCCATGACAATATTTTGTTCTCTTCCTTTTTTCATGAAACTTCTCATCATAATTTAACCATGCCCACCCTTCGTGGGTCTGTGATGCTTCCAGAATTGAATCTGCATAGATAAGCAGCATATCATAATGGTCCGGGAAATGATGACCCCAAACACTTGCCAAATGCAAGAAGGCTCTCGTCTGGTTCACTACATTATGAGAGACCTTCCTGACCCGTCCCGCCTTCTCATCTTCTTTCTGCTTTTTCTTACTCTCCCCAGACCACTTCTGACCATCTAGCAGTCGTAAAATATCAATATATCATCGCCTCTTAATCTTTCGTCGCATCTTATTTGGCACACCCTCCCATAACTCAGACAAAGACACCCCCGTAGGAGCTCTACCCTCTAGCATGCTCACTGCCGCTATACCGCCTCTCATTCCTTGCCTCCCACCCTCGGCTCCCAAGGATGATTTCAAAGAGCTAGAGGACGATGATGACGATGTCTCCAAATTGTGACGCCGCTGACAGGAATGCTTCCTTTTCTTGCGCATTTTTTCCTCCCTTTCATCACACAAACTATTCCTATCCAGCAATTCTTCTTGGGCCGCATGCAACTCACCTGTCGCTGCAATGTCTGTCACCACCGCAGCCATTGGATGAATCACGGCCTGGCATAGATCCTCATTGTGCTGGAGTGACTCGTCTCCTCCTGCTGTAGATGCGTCCTTTGAATAACCCTGTGTTGCCGCTATTCCACCATCCCTGCTTTCCGCTCACACTTGTCCTCCTAGTCCCTGCACAGCTGTGTGTGGATTCATTGCCGTCATCTGTGGAGACAAAAAAGGAAAAACGGAGAGGGGTGGGGACAGCTGGGGACCATGCAGGTTGCCAAGCCCCAACCATTCGGGTCTAGACGGACCTTGTCCTCCCCCACTCCAATGCTCCCATGCTGCTTGTCCTCCCACCGGCCCAATTCCTCCTTGCGCTGCAGGCCAGCTTGCCGGGGAAGGGACACTTCGACCCACGAAACTGGGGGCCCCTCGAACCAGCACCAAACTGTCCCCAAGACCCCCCTCTCTCCCCAGCCCAGCATGAGCTGTGTCAAACTGTCCTCACTCGTGGCCACTTTGCCCAGCATTGTCTGCAGATCCTCCCACGCTATTACTGCTATGCCCTCCCCTGTGCGGGACATTAATCTCTTCTGACAATACCGTGTTCCCCATCCGTGGCTGACCCCGAGCTCTAGGTCCACGAGACCTGGCTCCCCTTTTAACCATCCTGGGCAAAGCTTGTGACTGCCCTCAACCTTGCGAAGGCCCTCGAGCCCTTCTAGATCCCCGATGCGAGGCCAAAGGTCCCCGCTGACATCTAACCCCAACTGAATCCTCCCCTTCCATTCCAACACTTTCGTCATGCCTATCCGAATCCCCTCGGGAATGTATGGACCGCCGCCCCATGACCCTCCCCACCCTGCCGGGTCCTCACACCCGTGCCTGACGACACCTACGCGAAGGCATCCGTCGCAACTTAAGAACTTCTTTACCAAGTAATTGCCTGGCCAAATCATTTTGGACTATATAGTGAATTCGCCTTCTACCCCTCCAACTATTAGGTCCAAATTCCAATGCTACCAACCCCTCAGAAATTTTTTTTTTAGCTGTTTTTTTTTTAAATATATGCTTACTGAAGGTTCATTGCCTTCCTACAGGACCCAAACTTTGCACCCTGTAAATAGGAGCATGTGGGAATCGCACCCGTCACCTCTGGAGTCCCTGCTCCCTCTTACAATTCACATGGACCCCGGGTTCCAGAGCCCCTGCTATAACCCTGTTACTCCTCCCCCCCTTATGCAATTATATATTTATTATTATTACTATTATTTTATATCTATATATATTTTTTTAATATATATCCCCCCAAGTCCCCACACTCGTCTGCACCTCCTGCTTCAAACTGCCGCCCGCTGGTCAACACGACTCCTCCGTGCGCCACAGGCAGAGTCTGTGTCCATCACTCCTTCCAACCGCGCCTCAGACTCATGATAGCTCCGGCACTGGCAGACTCCTCTACTCCAAGCCAGCCCCCCGAATTCCCCGCCTCTCCTTCCAGCCGCTCCTCTGCCTCGTGCTGGCTCTGGCACTGGCTCACACCCTCTCAGACTCCTCCGCTCAAAGCTATGCAGCCACCCAAAGCCCCAGAAGCATGAGGAGCGGTGAACTGTTGCGGTGCCTGACTCCTCCCACTTCTTGCTTCTCCCTCCCATGATTCATTGGCTCCATCGCACTTGCCCAGCGGCAGAGCCAAAGAATTCAAATGATGTCTCTCTCATCCCCATGCCGCCGCCCACGCACACGGATGCGAGCAGGGTCCACGCCCCAGGCCAAGCACCCAGTTACATGCGGCCGCCGAGACCCTGCTCGCGTCCTTCCATTTTTGCTAGTGATTTCATTAGTTTTAGTAGCAAAATTACATGCTAACAAGGCCACAAACTCATGTGAAATCCTATGGGTTGTAAGGATGGAGAGAGGAAAATTTAGGGACAGAGCAACTTCTTTCCTAATGAAGTTACACTGTCTCATGCTTTTTTTTAAAGCTTTTTTTTAAAGTTCATAAGATTTTATATGGAAATATACCTAGTTCTCTATATTCGTTGGTTGGCAGTTATTGTCCTTATAGGGCCTTGAGAAATTCAAATCAAACTTTGTTGTCAATTCCTTCTCTCAAGGATTTTGTTCTGAAATCTATTATGAAAAATCATTTACCTATCGATTGGATATTTTACGGAATTCTCTGTGTAAAAATTTGAGAAAAGAGTTATCTCATTCTGTTTTTAGCAAAAATTCAATAAAACTTTTATTTCAGGAAACTTTTAAGGTGGATTTTAACTGCTTGTAATTTTATTGATGTTTTGTATTATGTTATCTGTTACATAGAGGATATATTGAGTTCTCATTTTGTATTGCTGTTATATGTATTTTGCTTTTTGTATTGAAATTTGCTTTGGAACAGCTGTTGTTAAATGTAGAAAATAAATGTCTGGAAATTAAATTAAACTAAATTAAATTAGTAGTGTCCTTATAAATTAAAAAAATGACTAAATCACAAGAAGTAGAATACAAGTGTTATGAGACAGGTTCATTTTCTTCCCTCTTTATTCTCTGCTTCCCTCCCCTGTTCATATTTACTTCCGTCATTATACAATGATCTGATCTAATCAACTGGATTGTTATTACTACAGGCTAGCACAATAATCCAAAACTTCTGAATCATCCAAAACTGTAATGATCTGAAGGCCCAAATTTCAGTTCGGCGGTGCTATGCGCCACATCGGCACATAGCCCACCCACCTTCTGCCTAACTTGGATTTTCCATCATATCCGGGTCATATCCGGGTCATATCCGGCACCGGCATTGAAAATCCAGGTGTTGCAGCACAACCAGGTAGCTGCAGGAGCTAGCTGGGTAGCACTGACTTTTGATGCTACATGGTTAGCCCCAGCGCCTTAAAGGTAGGCAAGATTTTCCCACATCTATCTTTAAGGTGCAGAGCACTAACCGTGTAGTATCGAAAATCGGTGCTACACGGGTAAGCCCATGGTCCGCCTTCGCTCCGCCCTGGAATGCCCCCAACACGCCCCGATGCTATGCGAATAGCATCTCGGCGCGTTAGGGACATATTTGGGATTTTCAAAGGGCACTACCCATGTAGGTGCCCTTTGAAATTCCAGGATAAGGCCTTTACATGGGTAACTAGGGGAGTTACCCATGTAAAGGCCTTTGAAAATTGGGCCCTAAAACTCTTGTAAAGAAAAAAAAGCTCAGATAAAACAAAAGAAAACAAAGCCATTTTAAATATTTAGCTTTTACATGGGGGGGGGTGATATTTTCTCTTTGCTTTACTTAGTTATTGCCTTCGCTGTTTAGTGAAGGACTCAAGGCTGTTTCCTATCAGATGATCACTCTCTTAGACTCCTTTATATAGTAATTACAGGTATGATGGCAGTGCTAAATGCTATACTGAGCAAAGCTGCTGATCTTCAATTCACTTGACCAGTCAGGTCAGTGAAAATAAATGACTTTCTTTGACCAGGCTTGGCTTTGTTCCCTTAATAATATCATATCATATCCTTGGTTCAAGGACACTGCATTCCTGCGAAGAAGCACATTAGGGGTAAACACAACACAAAAGAAATCATTTGCTTGCAGATGCGATTTTTATAAATTTGACATTATGAGACCTTATCAAAGATGAAACATTTTCAAAGATTGCAAAAAAAGGCACTAGATCACTTTGACGTTTTTCTCCACTGGAAACTGATACCATTATAGCATCAGTCAGATGTCATTTTGTATTGTACTATCTCCATATGTTTCTCTTAAAGAATTCCTACATATTATTAAATACCCTTTACTGAAAAATATGTATAAAAATAAATATTACACTCTCACTATATTAGGACATGCATTCCAAAGCTATTATGGACCCAATGTACTAAACCAGTCATGTTAGTTAATACTGGAAGCTGGAGAGACAATGTAATATCTTCCTATAAGGACAATCTGGGGAAAGGGTAAGGGATTTTACTTCCAAGAGAGGGATCTTTACTGGGGAGGGGAGGGGGTGGAAAGATCCATGAAAGAATACTCTTGCCCTGGGGTGTGAAAACTGGGTCTTGGGATGGGGATCTTAACTTCTAACATGCCAATCGTGTTGTGCCTGGTTGGTACATTGATAGTCAAATATAGACTGGGTCATTAGAAACACTTCATGTGATAAATAGTAACCGAGGTAACCCATACCTAGGGCCCCTCTCCCCCTCCCCCCATCCCTTACAAACTTAACATCACAAGAACATTTTGGAAAACACTCGTCACAGCTTTATTTAACTCTCATAACAAGACACTAAACATCCTGAGCCAAAACAATATGTGTTACAATGTTTAGCAACAAACCCCCTCACCAGCCCTTACCGGATAAAGTTTACCACCCACCGTATTATTTATTTATTTTATTTATAGACTCTTATATACCGCACTATTAGGCATCAGCGCGGTTCACAAAAAACAGTGAGATACACAATTCAACAGTACTTTGTGTTTACAGAAAACAGGAGAATATAACTCGGATAACAGGGTATGTAATTAATAAACATAGTCATAATATCATCATGGCTTCAGTTTTGTGTGTATGTGGTCTGTATTACTAGTAAGGTGGAATCATATCCATCACCCCCACCACTGTACTCCACAGCAGCATTCCAGTGCCCCACCCTGGCATCACCATATTACTAGCAGAGGCTTGCACCTTCCAGGTGAGGACCCCTGATCCCAGGGATTCACTTGCCCCCCTCCCAACTTTCGTATTGAGATCACCTGATTCCAGCCCAACAGCATACAGCCAAAAAAGACTTATGAGAACCCAAATGGCTCAAGTATCTACCCCCCCCCCCCCGACCAGCTGCAACAAAACAGCCCAAACTAGAACCCCCTGCTTAAATCCCCCAACAAGGTTGGGATGGGCGGGACAATTACTCCTATTGCTCAACTGTGCCACCATGCCAAGGAGAAAGGAAGGAGGAGTCGGCCTCCACAGGTACTGTAAGTACCTCGGATCCGGTCCATCCTCCTCACCCCATGTCACATATTTGAACCATTGAAATGCCTTCCCGCCGTTGAGAAGTGATTTCAAATCAAAATCATCCCCCAGCTACCCTCTGCTGGCCCCCCTTTCTCAGCCCTCTAACTGCCGTCTACTCTAGCCTTATCCCCTCCCTCTACCCTTCCCATTTTATTTATTTATTTATTTACATTCTCTTATATACCGCGCTATTCTGCATCAGTGCGGTTTACATTAAACAAACTGAAATTACATTGAACAGGGCATTATAACTTGGAGATAACTATTTTACAGGGAACATGGGCAATGGAGGGTTAAGTGGCTTGCCCAAGACCACAAGGAGCACCTGTGGGACTAGAAACCCCAGTCCTTCCTGCCCAAGGTTGCTGTCCTCTAGTGGGATTTGAACCCCTGCCTTCCGGCCATTTATTCCAGTACCTCCCCCTCCCCCTGCGGTCTACATCCCTTGCAACCCTTAATCTCCCCAGCCATCCCATAGACCCTACCAAACCACTGGCAGGGAATAAGGGACCCCTAAACCAGGCACCAGATTATTCATGGCTGCCAGGGACCCCAACCCAGTGGCCTGAAGCAATAATAAGCTATTTGTGGGGCTCAGATTTCCTGCTCAAAGTTATATCCACCCTATGTAGCCAAATCATAATCATACCCAGGAATATGTTTGGAGCTGCCTCTTTTTTTGTCATGACAGATTTTCTTGCCTTGTGATTTTAGGTGGTTTAATTTGGCTTGTCAGTGGATGATTTTTTTTTTTGACTAGAGGTTTAACTGGCTAACTCCTCAAGTTAGCAATTTAAGGAGGACATTTTAGAGGGCTTACATGCTGTATACCTAGATATACCTAGCGGCTTTAAACATGTACTTAAAGTGGTAATTTTAGAACAGATGCTAGTTATATTTATAGGCAGGCCACTACTCAAGCTGCAGTGGTCAGCATTTTTTAAACACCAGCTACTATGGGCAAAAGTGAAAAAGGATATTCATCTGAAGTGATGTGTGGTGGTTTCTACTAAATATCCAGCTTCAGCGGTGACCGCCATGGACTATCCAGATAGCGGCAATATTCAGCAGCTATCAGGATAGCTAGAAATATGTGCCAAATAGAAGAATGGCTAGTTCTCTGAGGGATGACTTTTAGGTAAAGCACTACATCCCTCTATCATATAAACCTCCCCACACACCACATCTCAATACTGCTCTTTTCTCTCCACAAAGCCTCCCAATTCCGGGCCACAACACATGACCAACCAGTGAGGGAACTACAGCAATGCAGAACAGTCTGACAACTCAATAGTGCCTGAAGGACTGCCAGGACTAGAGCGGCCATGGGATTGCCCCTTTTCTTCCACTCCCTACTCCTTCTTCTGGGTCCCCATCTTCTTCCTGCTCTACCTGTCTATCTTTTTCTTCTTCTTCATCTTCATCCTCCCCTTCTCCTCCTTCAGGACAAACATAGAGCTCGTGAGCACTAACAGAGGAGCTCACATCTACAAAGAGTTTGGAGGTGAAATCGCTGGCTCCGTTCCTCTGGGAATAGTATGACTTCCTACTGTGGAACCAGCTTGACTAGGAGAAGACTTTCCTTCTCAGAGGAAATGTTGCTGCCTCCTCACTGTCGTGTTTATGAACTACTTCCTTCCCTTTGGAGAGCACGGTAACTCATGGGAACAGATGACATGTATTTCTGAGTCCATATGAAGAAAATACTATTTGTGCCTGTAAAATCAGCATACTTGAAGATAGGTGCAATTTATTTATTTATTTGTTTGTTTGTTTATTTAACAGATTTTATATACCATTTTTCTGCAAGGCAAAATGGTTTACATTGAACAAAAAAGGAACGTATACATGGAACGGTTAAAACTATGTACAGGTAACTTTGGTATAGATGATACAGCGTTACATGGAATGAAAGTACAAAAAAATAACTATTTACAAGTGGCCTGGAGCCTGTGTGGTGAGGCACTGAGTTTGTCTACTTGGGGAAAAGGCTGTGTGAGGGGAGTAGGTGATGTGGTAATGGTGAGGAGTGCAGGAGTGTTGGGGGGGGGGTGAGTGGTAGACATGTTGAGAGGGCTTGGAGTAAAATCTTGCGAGGGATTTGTGGCAGTGGATGCCTTAAAATGTTCTTCGAAAAGAAAAATCTTGAGATGTTTCTTGAGGAGGGTGTGGGATCGGATGGCCCGTATGGTGGGGGGTAGTTTGTTCCAGTTGTTAGGGGCATAGAATTGGAAGGCTCTTGTGCAGGTGCATTGAGGTTTTTTGGAGCTCTGTGCGGGAAGAGAGAGGAGGTTTGCTGTGTTTTGGCGCCTGAATCTCTTGTTGTTGGGGCGCTCGATTAGTAGTTATAGCTGTTCCGCCGTAGTGTTGGAAAGGACTCTGTCGGTGAGGACGATGGTCTTAAACCTGATGCGAGATGCAATTGGTAGCCAGTGTAGAGATTTCAGTATAGGCGTGATGTGGGAATGCCTGGTTGCTCCAGCAATGAGACGTACAGCTGTGTCCTGGGCTAGCTGTAGGGGGGTGATGGTGGTCTTAGGTAGTCTTTGTAGGATAGAGTTGCAGTAGTCAATGAGAGGGATAATGGAGGCTTGATAGACTGTACGGAAGCTATCGTAGGGTAGAAGAGGATGGAGGTTATGCAGGGTTCTGATTTTGTAGTAGATGTTTTAGTGATGATTTGGATATGAGGCTGGAAGCTCAAGAAGCGGTCCAAAGTTACACCAAGGTACTTGATCTGAGGTTTGACTTGTATTTCAGTGTTACCCAGTTTGATGCTCTGTTGGGGGTTGAAGCTGGGATCACTAGAGGTGTGGAGAGCTCTGTTTTGCTGCAGTTGATTGTGATATTGTGCAGCTGTAACCATGTGGTAACCTCTGTGAAGCAGGTAGGAAAGGTGGAGTAGTCAGGGGAGGTGGTGTTGAATGGGGTGAAGATCATTATGTTGTCCACTTAGAGTTGGTATCCGACATTGAGGCTTTGGAGGATGTGACAGAGGGGCCTGATGTAGATGTTGAAGAGGAGGGAGGAGAGGGATGATCCTTGAGGTACTCCTTGGGGAAGGGTAAATGGCGATGATGATTGGTTTCCAGTTCTCACTTGTTGGGTTCGTTGGGTGAGGTAGGAATGGAACCATTGTAGGGAGTTGCCTCGGATGCCGATGGTGCAGAGTTGATTGATGAGGATCTGGTGGAATACTGTGTCAAAAGCTGCAGATATGTCCAGGAATAGTAGGATATAACCTGAGTGGGTTTTTTCTGTGCCAATTATGAGTGTGTTAAGAAGGGAAGTGAGGAGGGTTTCCACACTGTGATACAGGTGAAATCCATGCTGGTTATTGTCAAGTGGGGCAAATCTGTCCAGGTGCTCTTGAAGTTGAATTTTCACTGCTTTTTCAATGATTTTGGAGAGAAATGGGACGCTGGCAATGGGTCTGTAAGATGCAGGTGAAGTAGGATCTAGGTTGGGTTTCTTCAGAAGGAGTCTAATGGAGGCTTGCTTGAGTGAAGGGGGGAGGTAGGCTTGGTTGAGGGATGCGTGGAGGATTGTAGAGATGTGTGGAAGCATCGAGGTCTTTGTTTGTTTGATCCATGTTACTGGACAAGGATCTATGGGGGAGGTGGTGGCGTTGATGAGGGTAATAATGTTCTGGAGTTCTTCTGGATGGACATTATGGAAGGAGGTCCAAATCTGGGTTGAGGAGGATGAGAGGATGTTGGGTGGAATGGTAAGGATAGATGCGGTGGGGTGCTTGTGTTTAGCTATGAGAAAGTCTGCCATCACTTGGGGGAGGATGACGTCTTCTTGTTGCGGCTGAGATGGGTCGCTTGTGAGATTTCTGATGAGTTGAAAGAGTTCTCTAGGTTTGCTTATGGCTCAGAGGAGTAAGTTGTTGTGGTGTTCCCGTTTGGTGTTGAGCATGTTGGTGGAGTATAATGCACACTGGTCACGGTAGATGGTCAGCAGCTGTGGGTCTTTAGTTTTTCTCCGACTACACTCTAGCTTTCTAAGTAGTCGTTTCTGATTTTTGAGGTGGGAGGAGTACCAAGGGGCATGGTGTTGAGGGGTTTTAGGATGGTTGCGCTGTGGAGCTTAAGAGGCCGAGGCTATGATGTTGTTCCAGGTTTGAATGAGGAGATCGAGGTCTGAGTGTTGAAATGCTTGCCTAAGGCAAGGAATGGTTTGATGGATAAAGGTATCTTCATTGAAGTTAGTGAATCTTCTTGCTGTCTGAGGTTTAGGCAGGGTGGGATGTTTGTGTTGAGGGCTGGGTAGGGTGAAGGAGATGAGGTGATGATCAGACCATGGTACTGGAGTGGACGAGTGAGTGATTGAATGGGGGAGGAGAGAAATTTGTTGGGTAAGAAGAGCAGGTCCAGGGTACCTCCTTTTGGTGTGTAGATGTCTTGATGAGTTGGGTGATTTGTAGGTCTTTCATGGCTTGGAGAAAGGCGTTGCTGTGGATGGGGTCTGCTGAGGGTAGGTTAAGGTTTCCAAGTAGGATGAGTTGTTGTTGGTGTGGGACAATGGAGCAGACAACTTCGAGTAGGGAGTCAAGTTGGTCTGCCGTGTGGTGTGGAGCTCTGTATATGAGGCATATGGTGAGGCATTTGTTGCTTATGGTGAGAATGTCAAGTCCATGAGAGGAAGATGTGCTAGTGGTGGTGAAGCGTAGCTGTTTGTTGGAGAGGATGCAGACTCCTCCTCCTCTGCTGATAGTTTGAGGGCAGTTGTGGATATTGTGGGTGTCGGTGTTAAGTTGTTTGAGGAGTACATTGTCTGCCTCAGTGAACCATGTCTCCGTGATGCAGAGGAGGTCGATTGTGTTGTCGACGACGTGGTCAGCGAGGGTTTGAATTTTGTTCCTGGCGGATCGGGTGTTAATGAGACTGCATTTAATTGGGTGGGTGGGGTGTGTATCCGGGAGTGTTATCATAGAGGGGTAGGAGGTGAGAATGTAGAGAAGACTTTATTGTCTCCTGTACGGCTGGTTGTAATGAGGAAATGGAGTTTAGTGGGTTATGGGCTTTGGGAAATGAATGATGGGGATGGAGGGAAGGGTAAGGCATGTTGAGAGGCTGTGTGCCAGTAGAGTTAAAAGGTATAGAAGTGTGAGGTATTTGGGTAGTATATCCATTTTTTTTTTGCCTTACTTGTTTGGTAAGAGTGGGCTGGGGTGGGGCAGGAGAACGAGGGAGTGCTGGAAGGGAGACGTCTATAGCAGGAGGAGCAGGGAGCAGGAGGAGTCTCTGATCCTTCTACATATGCTGTACGCCGATCGGGCGGGCAGATGGGGATATTCGCACCCTTCGGGGTGAAGAAATTCAAATGGCTGGCAGAGTCCTGATAGGCCTGCAGTGCAGGGAGCAGGAGGAGTCTCCGATCCTGCTCCCTGTGCTGTACGCAGATCGGGCGGGCAGATGGGGATGTTCACGGCCTTCTTACTTTAATACAACCCTTGTTATTGAAGATGTTCCTTGGCAGCATTCAAGTTGGGTGTATTTGTGCTATACCACTGGTGTTCCCCGCCAAAGGGCCATGCCAAAGGACCCTCTGGCTTGGTCCTTAGGCGTGGCACACATGGTGCAAACACGCCCCGAGCGGGGTTTTACTTT
This sequence comes from Ichthyophis bannanicus, assembly GCA_033557465.1. Classification (NCBI taxonomy): domain Eukaryota; kingdom Metazoa; phylum Chordata; class Amphibia; order Gymnophiona; family Ichthyophiidae; genus Ichthyophis; species Ichthyophis bannanicus. The sequence goes on from CM066033.1 coordinate 106,645,261, forward strand.
TGAAGCGGTTTTGGAGGCTGTGATTGGTGGATCGTGGGGGGAAGCAGGAGGAGCTCACCTTCTGCTTCCCTCTGCTGCAGGGGCCGATTGAAGTTGAAGAGGCTGTTCAGTAGCATAGTGCAGGCTTAAATTTGCCTGTTTCAGCAGGCTCTGTTTGGTGGATCGTGGGGGGGAGCAGGAGGAGCTTACATTCTGCTTCCCGCTGCTGCTGGGACCGATCAGAGTTGAAGAGTTTCCACATTCAGTGAGTCTTTAAAAAACACCTGACATATTTGGGCCTTCTCCAGAAGGTCTGCTCTTTGGTTGAATCCTCTAATATGGCCTCAATGTTCTATATGTCCATCCAAGAACTGGTGACTGCACCAATCTCAGGGGCTACCAGGATATAGAAAAAGGAACCGGGGGCCCTTCCATCACCACAGCACTGGAAGAAGTTCTGGGAGTCTTTAATTCATGTCTTGCGCTCAGCTGCTCTTACCCAGTCCTTGCATTTTCTAGCGCACAGGGCCTATATCACCTTGATACTGCTTATAAAATGGCAGTCCTCACAGAGGAACTTTTGCTGGTCCTGCCAGGTACAAATGGGTACTGTAGTGCATTTCTTATTTGAATGCACAATAATCCAGCCCTTTTGGCAGAAGGTGTGGGAAATGATACAGAAGGTTCTTGCAATCTGTGAAGGCCTGTCTTGTCAGGCTATAGTCTTTTTCTCTCTGGCGGAACTTCCATCGTTATGGAAAGGAGATAATTTTTTACTAGACTTCATGATTAGTGTGGCTCTGAAGATTGTTTGCAGCAACTGGAAGGCGCCCATGACATTGGACTGGCACCAATAGTGGAATACGCTATCAGGGTTATTCTGTCCCCCGAATAGTGGGGATAGACATCCCAATGAGACATCCATCTCCACTATTTGTGGGCCTCCCTGCTGGTGTCTAACTTCCCCGTCTGTTGTACAGGGCAGGTGGTAGGTGGTCACCATCCCTGGACGTACAGGGACAATTTAATGTTGGCTCTGGACATGCAGGGCCAATTCTAATGTCGGCCTTGTACGTCCAGGGCTGGCGACTTGTATGGGGAAGTTATTCCACCTCCGAGTTGGAATAACTTCCCTGGACGTAGAGGATCGGTGGGCCTGGGGCACAGATGGGGCAGGGGCCGAGGACATTACCCACAGCCCGACCCTGGCCATAGGTGACAGGATCAGGGGTCAGGCTGTGGAGAATTAGCTGCAGGAGCCAGTGGCTGGGATCGTGGCTTTTAAATGGAGCCGTGGTGCCATGGCAACCGGACACCATGGTGTCGCGGCTCCATTTAAAAGTCCTGACAGAGTTAGTTGGGCATGTCCTGTATGTGCAGGTCAGGTTGAATCGCAATTCCATCCTGCAAGTACAGGACTGTTTGTGATTCTGATTCCACATGGCTAGATGTGCCCAGTGGGATCAGAATCGCGACGCCCTCTGTATGACCGGTTCAGACCAGACGTACAGAGGGCTTCGATATCCGGGATGGAATCGGGCTATATGTATTTTTCACCTGTGTAGAAAGGCATATGCATACGCTCATGCTACTATGGCCAATCCCACTCTCACTGGAAAGCACTGGACAGCTATTAGTCTGTATCTTATTAATGCACAGAGCAGCCCTCGTTATATTCTATATCAGGCAAGTCCAACTTCGAACAGGTCGTGATCTACTTTTTCCGGCCAAAAGTGCCGGTGATCTACCACCATGAATTTCAAATTAGTTTCAAATTAAATTTTAACCCAATAAAGTTGGAGGATTCCCCCCCCCCACCATTTTTAATGAACCTTCTGTCATTTACTTGGATGTGATCAGCTGTTAAGCAAATTAGGAAAAAACAAAACAGAGAGACGAAGATCCAGTAAGAACTGCGAGGGGAAATGGAAAGTACATTTTTTCTTAAAAGTTTTATTGAGTAATAACTTTCTTTAGCTGTCTTAATAACTTTCTTTAACTTTCATTGAGTAATTTGTGCTAAATTTAGGTTGCGTATTGATCCAGGCTGATCTTGCACAATCTTTAATATTTCGCTCTTGCTCATTAGTGAGACGTCTGAGCCTGCATTTCATCCACCAGCTTTTTGAAGTTGGGTGAATATTGCGTGAGGGCCAGTCTCAGGGAATCCTGGAGATGTTCATCTGTCATGTTGGAATGTTGTGTACTCTTTGTCATTTTCAGGTGGGAAAACACAAATTCACACAAATAAGTTGAACCGAAATAGGAGTGTACAGCTTCACTGCATCTTCTCAAGTTGGGAAATTTGTCTCTAGGCACTAGCTTCCAAAATGATTCTTGCTCAGCACGGGTCTTGAGAAATGTCATTTTTAAGGGTTAATATTTCATTTTCAAGAGATGGCTTGTTCAATGAGTAATTTTTTCTGATAGCAACTGCAGTTTCTTTAATGTCCACATCTACTTTGAATGGGTATGACAAGTACTCAACTGTTCCAATTTTTTGGAAGTCACAGAATCTATTTTCGAATTCCTGGATAACAGAACAGATTTCTGTCACATATTTCTCGTTCTGAAAAACAAAATTTGAATATTGTCCCAGATGGTCCTGCGTATTAGGAAAATGATCAAAAGTGTTGTTTGCAAGGTCAGTCATCATTAGCTCAAATTTTCTCTTGTAGGATGAAACTGTACTCATCATCTCGCCAAAGCATTTGCTTTTACCTTGTAGTTAAAGATTCATATCACTTAGTTCACCTATAAAGTTAGCGAGAAATGCCAGATCACATAACCACTACTCATCTTCCAACTGTTTGGTCATCTCCCCTCTCCTTCAAAAAACTTCTTATTTCATTCAGCAAATCACAAAATCTTTGTAGAAATTTGTGCCTACTTAGCTACCTTACATCTGTGTGCAAAATAATTTCCGCCGCCCCTTCATCAAGAGTAAGATTGAAAAGCCATCTTTGAAGTGATCTTCCACGAACTGAATTTACAATTTTGAAACTGATGTCCATGACAGTCTTTGCATTGAGTCTCTTGCTTGCCAAAACTTGCTGGTGAATGATGCAGTGGAAAGAAAGGAAATCTGGGAAGTCATCATGATGTCTACAGAGGGCTAAGAAACCGTTAACCTCACCTGCCATTGCTCTTGCTCCATCAGTAGTGATGGAAACAAGTCTATACAATGGAAGATTACACTTTGTCACAAAAGAATATTTCCTTACTGGTAGTTCTCATAAGAACATAAGATATGCCATACTGGGTCAGACCAAGGTCCATCAAGCCCAGTATTCTGTTTCCAACAGAGGCCAATCTAGGTCATATGTACCTAGCAGTTTCCCCAAGGGACACAGGTTCCACAATGCTTGTATTGGTTCAAGCATTGATATCCTGGGTCCCTTATTAATAATGGTTTATGGACCTTTCCTCCAGGAACTTGTCCAAACCTTTTTTAAACCCAGCTACACTAACAGTCTTTACTACATCCTCCAGTAACAAATTCCAGAGTTTGATTAAACGTAGAGTGAGAAAATATTTTATTTTATTAGTCTTAAATAGTTTACCCCGTAGCTTCATTGCATGTCCCCTAGTCTTTCTATATTCTGATAAGGTAAACAATCTATCTATGTTTACCCGTTCCACTCCGTTCATTAATTTATAGACTTCTATCATATCTCCCCTCAGCCGTCTCTTTTCCAGGTTAAAGAGCCCTAACCTTTTTAGCCTTTCTTCATAGGAGTATCCTTCCATCCCCTTTACCATTTTGGTGGCTCTTCTCTGAACCTGTTCTAAAATAGCTATATCCTTTTTAAGATACGGCGACCAGAATTGCACACAATATTCAAGGTGCGGTCTCACCATGAACGATATAGAGGCATTATAATATATTTTGTTTTATTTTCCATTCCTTTCCTTATCATACCTAGCATTCTATTTGCTCTCTTGGCAGCTGCTGCACACTGGGCCGAGGGTTTTAACATGGTATCCACAATGACGCCTAAATCTTTTTCCTGGGTGGTAGTTCCTAATGTGGAATCTTGCATCGTGTAACCATAGTTTGGGTTGTTCTTCCCTAGGTGCATAACCTTGCACTTGTCCACATTAAATTTCATCTGCCATTTTGATGCCCAGTCTTCCAATTTATCAAGATCCTCTTGCAATTGTCCACAATCCTCTTGGGTTTTAACAACTTTAAATAGTTTTGTGTCATCTGAAAATTTGATAACCTCACTCGTTATTCCACTTTCCAGGTCATTTATGAATATGTCAAAAAGCAGCGGACCCTGCACAGTCCCTGGGGTACACCACTATTCACCTTTCTCCATTGGGAAAATTGGCCATTTAGCCCTACCCTCTGCTTTCTATCTTTTAACCAGTTCCTGATCCACAATAGTGCACTGAATCCTATCCCATGACTCTTTAGTTTTGCCAAACGTCTCTCATGAGGGACCTTGTCAAAGGCTTTCTGAAAGTCCAGATACACAATATCAACCGACACACCTTTGTCCACCTGTTTATTCACTCCTTCAAAAAAACATAACAGATTAGTAAGACAAGATCTTCCTTGTCTAAAGCCATGTTGGCTGTCTCCCATTAGGTCATGACTATCTACATGCTGAGTAATTTTATTCTTTATGATGGTCTCTATCATTTTTCCCGGTACTGATGTCAGGCTCACCGGTCTGTAGGTTCCCGGATCACCCCTGGAACCCTTTTTAAAAATTGGTGTTACATTGGCGATCCTCCAATCTTCAGGTATTAGAGATGATTTGAATGATAGTTCACAGATTACTAATAGCAGTTCTGCAATCTCATATTTCAGTTCTTTCAACACCCTTGGATGTATACCATCCGGCCCAAGTGATTTGCTACTGTTAAAGATTACACTTTGTCACAAAAGAATATTTCCTTACTGGTAGTTCTCCCTTTTAAAGAAATCATTCCAATTATTTTTTCTTTAACACTGACGTCTTCAAAAACCATCCGGATAAAGACTGGCAACTGGGCTATGTCTCTTATGTCTATAGATTCATCCAGTTGGAGTGGGAAAGCAACACAATTTGAAATATCCTCCAACAATTGTTCTGTTGTGTCTCCACGCATCTTTTCTATTCGCCGCACAACGGTGTTTCTTGACAATTGTACATCTTGAATAGCAGCTATGATCTGTTTCTTATTTTTAAATCCTTCAAAAAGATTGTCAGCTGCTTCAAGAAAACAGTCTTTTACAAATTCCCCTTCACTGAAAAGTTTGAATTTCTTTGCGATCAGTTGCTGACCTTGAAGGATGCTATGGTTGCATTGTCCGAATGTGACCTTGGCTTCGCCATCTACTGTTGCTGAGTAGCCAATTTTGATTTAAGTTCTTTGAGCTTCAGTTTTCGAATTCCACTTTTGGGTGGAATATCAGCATCAAACCTATTACTATGCAGAGCCTTATAATGACATTCCAGATTATCCTTTTTGGGCAAGGATACTGAGGCATTAGAAATTAGACAACAACACTTGTCTTTCACCTTGATCAAGAAGTAATTCATTTCCCATTCATCATGAAAGTGGTAGGTTTTTCTCTTCTTTGGAACATTCATCTTCATTATACTGGGGTGGCTGGATGTAAGAAGGCCAAATCTGCTAAGTTAGTATAAACACTGGCTGAATCTGGTCCAAAATTGTCACTGTCCCAAAGTATTAAAGATCAACAGGAACTGAAGACCTCTGGATGACGTGCAATAGGAGGACTGGAGATGCCAAAACCACACATGCAATTCTAAAAGTAAATATAAGAATTCATCATACTGGTACCAATCAAATACCACCAAACAATCATCAAAAAAACCTCAAACACCTGTCCAGCAAACCAGATAAAATCAAATACCACCAAAGAAGCTCAAATACCACCACACGCGATTTAATAAATTCTGCACACAGTGTAGAATCAATGCAAAGGCAAGGCAAAATAAAATTGGAGCGTAGAATCAATGCAAAGGCTAGGCAAAATAAAATTGCAGAGGCAAGCAAAAGTCACAGTGGTTTGAACCAATTCGAAGGCAAGGCATAGGCAAGTTAGAATAAAATTGGAAAAGCCTGCCAAAATCACCAAATTCTTGACACTTTGTTGTGTCTACCCGAAAACGTTTAATGAAAGTGAACTATAAAGTGACCAACGACCAGCACACGACACAACATATATGGTAAGTGTATTCAGGTAAAGCCCGGGTGAATGGATATCGCCCGGTATATAACACACTTCTAAGGGGTGTTGGAGTGGTGGAAGGAATGGGTGATTCTGAGAGGCAAGAGACCAGGTATGACGCCGGGCCTGTGGCGTCTCATCGCTGGGCATGGGCGGCAGCTCCCTGAGGTATCCACAAATTATTGGCATGAAAATAACAAGCGCCCCCAATACACCCACAGGCAAGATTCCCGCAGGCAGGGAAACATGTACCTTCTGACTCATCAGCACATCAATCTAGTTCAACAGATTTACATGAAACTTCTCATACCCTGATTCTTTGATGTAAATAGTTGTCTTGTACATAGTTAATCCTGTTATCCTGTTATCCAAGTTGATTTTCCTGTTAACTGTAAAACCCAGATATTTGTATGTTGTCTGAGGTCCTTTGTTCCATGTAAACCGCGCTGATAACGAATAGTGCGGTATATAAAAAATGTTAATAAATAAATAAATAAATAAATAAACATGACAGGCAAAGGATCAGCAGCGGTGGCAAGCCCTCGGCAGATGATCTGCCGGCACAAGCTCTCTCCTAGTGATGGGGCGAGCTTCTGGAGAGATGGAGCCAAGTGGGGCTGGCGATCTACCTCTGACCCCTCCGCGATCTTCAGGTAGATCGCGATCTACCTGTTGGACATGCCTGTTCTATACCAATGAAACCATGGACATTGATTAGTATGCCAGGGGGAGGATCAGGGTGGGGGGGAGGGGGAAGGGTAAAGTTTTGTTCATGACTTATAAATTTGTATTGTGGTTTTGCTTTTGCTTTTGGGTTGGCACTTGTGAAAAGCATAAATAAATGCATTCACGTAGGCACATAGGTGACTTGTACAAAGTTATCCTCCCTATCTTTTGAATTTCAACCTCAAAATAAATATTGCTTTATTAAAGACATGTATTAATAGTTGTTAACACAAGCATTTGGTGCAATGCTTTTCAGTTTAATGCACCCTATATTTCAAAGTTTTTGAGCTGCTCGCCTATGATTCTTTTCTACTCTTTAAACCACCCATTTTTGCTTACCCAAATGTGATAATGGAGATGGATTCTTGATATTTGGATCTGTTGAAGTTGGTAAGCAGGCCTGGAAGCCTATGATAGTAGCTTTGAATGTGTAATCCATTTTATTTCTATGAGTCCCATTTCTCCTTCAGCTTCATGAATGTATAGTCTTTGCATACATTATTTTTTTTTACAGATTACCTCGTGGACATGGAGGAGTTTTCTTATTTGCGCATCCAGTTCTTCAAGATCTTTAAGAGATCAATCCACAATTCCAAAACTATATGAGAGCATGGGAATTACCATCTGATTAATGGCTTGTATCTTATTTTGTGATATGAAAAGCACTTCTCAATTTAACAATTGTTTAAAAAAAACAACAACGTTAGGGACATTTCTTCTAAGTCTAACTACAGGCAGAAAATGCCTGTTTACAAATGTACCTTAAACAAAACAAAAAAATATATATTTTTTGCATGTTGTCTCAACAGAATGAATTATTGTCTTGTTTTAAAACTCCAGGAAATTGAGTTGTTGGTAACTGCTGTGAAAAGTTTCTGTACTGCCTTTCATTTATTACACATCTATATTTGCATCTATAGTTGTGGTGGTGGCTCCATCATTAAATATGCAGTATGTTGCTGTCCATTGGCTACCTGGATGATCTTAACATCTGTGGAAATAATTTATCTTGCACATACTCTGAAACATGGCTCCCTGAAAGCTTCATGCCATTCCTTGAAATACATTGCAGATCTATTAGGTAAACCAAAGAAACATATCATGTGTCTATAGGATTGCAATATTCCCAGAATTCTGCTAACATTTACCCATCATGTGATCCACATCAAGTGATCTGAGAGCTGTGTATAACTACACATAGACCCTCTAAAGTAACTATACTTTTGTCTTTCAAAGTGCCATTCCTATCTTTTGTGTTGTCTTGGCATAGTTTCAACCCCCTGCTGAGCCATCATATATCTGAATGGTAGACCATGTCATAATATTTTGCATGTACCTTAGTGAGGAAATTCCAAAACCACTAGTGATTCACTGCTTTCAGCCAAATATAATTGATTGTCTTCGCTACAAATACTCATCATGTTTCCTAGTTTTATCTCTTTAGCACACAATATTTCTTGGTCAATCATGCAATGAAATTGAACAACTTGACAACCATTTTCTCATATTTTGCTGGAAACTAGTACTGCTGACCCATTTTGTGCTCTTTTAATGCTGGGGTACCATCAGTATTAAGCCATATAGTTTCTTTCAAATCCAATTAAGCCTTCATATAGGTACTGCTTCCAAGAAGTTAGATCCACTTGTTGTTTCACTATGGTGCTTCACATCAAGGAGCTCCTTTGTGAAACAAAATTAATCATTGATAGCACATAAAAAAATAAGAAGATAAGTAGTGTCACTGCTGTCTTTCTATTCTTTGCAAGCAATTGAACAGAAATCTGCTCTATGCACAAAGAGGCATCAGGGAAGTGCTTACTTTGGCCTTAAAGCATCCAGGGAGTCTACAGTTAAGTGACTAGCCTAAGTTCACGAAGACCCATGCTGGGATTGGAACCCTGGTTATTTTACTCACATTCTACACTTCTAACTATTATGTTAATAAACATCCCCATTCTGGAATGCTATTCTGGGGACATCTACAAGAATCAACAAGAACTACTTCTAGTTGGGACACATTTCCACGCTGGCTCTGATCCCTTCCCGAACCGCAAGTATTACGAAATGATATAAGATGTGTAATATGTAACCAGTAACTCCATTGCCCGTTGATTATCACTCATTCACCAGCACTAACGCTGACAGTCAATTTAACTGATAGATTATATTTCTGCCGCCAATAACACATGTTCATGTATCAGCGCTAATCTTATTACCATGCTAATATTCTACATTTACATGTGTCAATGTATTTTACATTGCTAGATTTCTACATCTACATGTTCAATGCTAATTTTATACTATTGCTAGTATCACTCAACTGCTTGACCTTATGTTTGCTACCAATAATACATTTGCATGTATTCAGTGCTAATCTTACTACTGTAGCCAGTAGCACTTGACTGCCAGATTTTACATTATATGTATCAGTGCTAATTTCATACTATTGCTAGTATCACTCAACTGCTATTTTGTTGCCAAAAACCCACTTTCATGCATCAGTGCTAATCCTAGTACTGACAACTGTGTCATACCTCATTACTGTTGCCAGTAATCCACCCTTACCCAAAAGTGTGAACTTATTATTACTGTTGGCAGTATATTACTCTGTTTTGTTCTTTGCTGAGTGTCACATTGTCTCATTATCCGCTGATGGACACAGTGCTTCATTGCTTGCTTGATACTGTACTATTCCTGTCTTATATGCTGCCACATTGTTCCAAATACCTACTCATCGCCAGACAGTAAGTTTATACACTGCGGATAGTTAGCACAATAGTCAATACCGGTCCCACTAATTACCCAGCAACTAATAGCTCACATACTAGTTCACAAAAACATCACAAAATGCACCCATTTCTAGCCTTGGCATGTCTACACCTAGCCTCCTGGCTCCCCCTTACAGTCCAAGCTTTTCACACAAACACTAACCACATCCCAATACTCCACAGTGACGGGAAAAGATGGACAGAGAATCATCAACACCTCCCAAGAGAACCCAACAACACGCCTTACTCACATTTATTACACATCCCACTTCAACATCTCAAGAAGCCACATTTGGACCGTCGCCAACACCATCAAGCCCTGAAGTGTGCACTCATCAACGCAAGGTCAATACATACAAAATGGCCAATAATTACCGATCTGGTCACAACCCATAATCTTGATATCATCATGATCACAGAAACTTGGCTATCAGAATGTGACAATGCAATCATCAACCAGATGTTACCCACAGGTTTTTCAGTCCACACATGCCATAGAACCAATCAGAGAGGAGGAGGAACACTCATCCTTGTCAAAACTTGCCTAGGCTTCCAGATGTGCAACTCAACCAGCACAGCCCACCTGGACTCCCTCACCATAACAAATGACACCTGCACGATCAACCTACTGTACCGAGCACCAACACCATCCTCAGAGGATCTTGCAACGATAATGGGCCTCGCCTGCAACTCAAACAGACCACGATCCCAAAACTGGATCCTAGGTGATTTCAACCTGCCTACGCTACATGAATCTCAAGCCTCTGCTTTCCTAGAAGCGTTACAAGATCTAGGATACGATCAGCTAGTCATTAATCCCACCCACGTCAAGGGAAACAAACTTGACCTGATCTTTGCCCCACAGACGGATAAGGATACCACCCCACTAATACCACCAACCATAACTCCTGTGCCATGGTCTGACCACAGCCTGATCCAATTTCTGATACCTATTAACACACACAATAAAAACTCCAACAAAACCAACACTGCCCACGAACCCTTTTTGAAGCGCTTCCGCCCCTTTAATAAAGAAGAACTTCGAGAGAAGATCCTCCCACTCCTCAACAACATACCACACGACCTAGATGCATTGGTATCCACCTGGGACGAGAGCCTCAAGACCATTGCATGCATACCAGCCACAAATAAAACAACAAAGAAACGAGAGCACACACCATGGTATACCAAAGACCTCCGAGACTCACTCAAGTGCCTGCGCAGGCTCGAGAGAAGATGGCGTCGGTCTCACTCTATGGAAGCACAAGGTACTTACATCGCTCACCTAAGAGTACACCATGATGAATTAACAAAAAAGCGGAAACAATATCATTCCGACATCTTGAAGCGGTCACTAAACAAGCCCCACGACCTCTTCAATATAGTGAAATCTCTCATAAGAGAACCTCCTGCAGACCAGTCACAGATGCCACACCCCCAGGCATACTCCGACTACTTACAGTCAAAAATGATCCAGACTACTACATCTGCAACCAACTACCTACAACCTGAAGTGACCCAGGCTGCTGCAACCTCGAACTCCGAGGAAAACAGCTCTCAGCATATCTTGCCCCAACCATCATCACTATACAAATTTGAAAAAATATCACGCAGAGAGATTGAAGACACTATCGCTGCAATCAACCCTACTACCGCACCCAATGACCCATGCCCTGCATTATGGATAAAGGAGTTACGAGGTGACTTAAGCCAATATCTGAGCGAATTAATAAACCAATCTCTTACAACCGGATCGTTTCCACAAAGTCTGAAACAAACATCTATCAGACCACTACTAAAAAATAACAAGCTGGACCCATCGAAAGTGGAATCATACAGACCAATTTCAAGTATCCCCATGCTTGCCAAAGTAATCGAAAAATTAGTACAGCGCCAAATCCAACAGCATATTGATACTGAAGCCCCACTGGATCCTTCCCAGCATGGGTTCAGAGAAGCACATGGGGTTGAAACCCTCCTCACCAACCTATTTGACCACCTAGTCTCTGGAACCGACAAAATTCATCAAGGATTCGCCCTCATATTTCTCGACATTGCGGCGGCCTTCGACTCGGTGAGTCACGAGATACTCATACAACGCCTCAGTGAGAAAGGAATTCAGGGAACAGCCCTAAAGTGGTGCAAGTCATACCTGACTAATAGATGGCAACATGTAAGGTCAGGCTCCACAACCTCCGAACCATTTTTACAAAACCAGGGTGTACCACAGGGCTCGTCACTATCTGCATTGATGTTTAACATCTACATGCAGCCCATATGTGCCCTAGCACGTTCATTCAAGGTCAACTGTTTAGCCTACGCAGATGACATCCTCCTATACATCCCATTCAAGACCAACCAACCAGACCTCTCCCCTCTAACAAGATGTTTTGAGGCAGTAGCAGAATGGTTCAGCACACAAAACATGAGAATCAACTACAGTAAAACAGATGTCCTTTTCATCTCAAGGAACCAGGACTTCACCCCTCCACTCTCTTTAAAAATCGGCAACACAGAACTGAAAACCAAACCCACAATCCGCTACCTTGGCGTTACACTGGATCAACATCTGGATCTGAAAACCCACATAAAAAACACAGTAAGAACAGTATACATGAAAATAAAGACCTTAAAACATCTCAGACCGCTACTCGACTTCAGCGACTACCGATCGATCTATCAGGCATTAATATTACCTCATTTCGACTATGCCAACGTAATTCTACACGGTCTCCCTCAAGCAACGCTAGCTCCTCTCCAGCTTGCAATGAACACTGCCGCAAGAGTACTAACAGGGGCTTCACGGAGAGAATAACGCCAGTACTGATGAACCTACATTGGTTACCGGTTCAAGCAAGGACCCTCCACAAAGTTCTAACCTTAACTTTCAAAGCCGCAAACACTCTGACCCCCACAGCCCTCAGCAAGATGATACATAAAGTACCACAGAACAGAAATAGAAGACCCATGATGCAAAACAACCTAGAGGTCCCAAAAGTAATAACAAAATGCACAAGAGCAACAACAAATAGGGCCTTTACGATTTACGCTCCCAGAGCATGGAATGCTCTCCCCACCTCTATTCGAAACATCACTTACCTAACCCACTTCAGAAAGGCAATAAAGCAGCACCTGTTCACTACATACTACCCTGAATCTAGCCTTAGTAACCATACATATGGCCCCTCAGACAATCACTCATTACAATTAAACAATCAGACTCAGCATGAAAAAGGATAATCAACTGATCGCTCAGAATGTACCCACTGAAATAGAATTAAGACCCCAGTGTAAATAAGATGTAGATATGTTCTGCCTGAAATCAGGTACCAATGTAATACAATGTATAGAGTTATAGAATGTACATAGTTTCCCCCAGTTACTTCCAAGTTGATCTCCCTGTTTATTGTAAATACAACTCAAAGTTCCCTGTGTTGTATAGTTGATGTTAAATGTAAACCGCTCTGATCTAAAATAGAGCGGTATAGAAGAACTGTTAAATAAATAAATAAATAAATCTATGTAGACATCTCCATAGACATCCATATTGGGCACATCACATCCGCATTTGTGATATCATCCCTGTACTTGCAAGGGTCTGCTTTTTCTTAAAACATTCTGGCTTTGACTTCCCAAATTGCAATGCGCCTTTAAATGTCCATTTTATGACCCTCTGGTATTTGCATGCCATTCAAGTTCAGCTCGATGACATTGGTTTGCGGTGGAGGAAGACTGCAGCATTACCAATGGCAGGAGACAGAGGGAGAGGTAGATCAAATAACCAGTAGGTATTTGCAGGCTACATAAGGTAATAACATTAACATGGGGCTGTGGACCAAACATTCAGCACTGTTGGCCTCATCTGGCTCAGTGGCCTTAGTTTGCCTGCTCCTGTGAAAGAAGATAAGGTCAATTTCTCTTGCAATGCCATGGACCCCAGTTCATAGTCTTTGAATGTTGCATGCATATTTAACATGGCAGATAATGCAAAGCTTCCCATGGAAGATCTGCATACAATCCAGTATTATGCATTCATTACTGGCCTATTCACCACTATTTGATATCCCAATTAATGTATTTTCAAATCTAGGGGCTATCTGCTTACTGCTTACTGACTTTGTTGCAGCCTTATGAGACTGATCATCCGATGAGGGCATGTCTTCATGACACACTTATTGTGCCACTATAAAAAAAATATACTGAAACGTTTCACTTATGTTAGGGGTTTTTCAGCGGTTGCACCTTAACTCTGGAATGCATTATTCATGATATTAGGACAATTTCTAATTTTAATATATTTTGTAAGAAAGTGAAAACTTATTTATTATCTCAGGCTTTTAGTTTTCTTGAAGTAGCCTAACTGTAAGGGCTAAGAAACAGGAAAGTCCATTCAGATCCCACTTCTGTTCCTTGTGATCTTGGGAAACCCTCTATTGCCTCAGGTACAAACTTAGATTATAAAACCTCTTTGGGTCATTCCGAGCCACATTTAGTGGGGATGGACATCTGGGTCAGACGTCCATTCCCGCTAAACGCCTGGACCGTATTCCCTGACCAAAGCTCCCCGCACGTACATAGGAGATGTGTGTGGAGCTCTGGATGGGGGCAAAAGGGGATGGGCCAAGGGAGGAGCGAGGGTGGACGGTGATACGACTCCGGATGTACAGGGCTGATCCTGAGGTTGGCCCTGTAGGTCCAGAATCACCAACATGGACGGGGGACTTATTCCACCTTGGAGATGGAATACGTCCCCCTGGATATCAGGGGACAGCAGCGCAGGGCCAGGTCAGTGGGGTGAGGGGGTGAAGGAGCTTCCCCGCAGCATGACCCTGCCTTTGGAAGGTCGGATGGTGGGGAAAGAACATTGTTGCGGCAGCTGAGGGTCACGGCTCCTTAATGGAGCCATGGTGCCATGGCAACAGGACGCCATGGCACCGTGGCTCCATGCAGGAGCTGAGGCAGGCCTGTGCAGGGAAAAAATTGGACATCTGGTGCCACAGAATCAGGGGACGGCCTGCCCGTCCAGGCATGGGCCAGTCATCTAGACCCAATTCTGTTCCCCCGGGAACGTCTAACTCCCGCGGGCTCAGAATCGGGGTCTAGACTGATCTGTCCAGATCCTGGACATTTGGGCGGGCAAGACATTCCCCATTCGGAATTGGGCCCTTTGTGGATAGCGAAATACCTACTGTACTTGAATGTAATGCAAAGGCGTGAGCTAAATCCATTTCCTATTTGATTATTTAACTGTGAATAATCTCTGGTTTTATTATTTTATTGTATGAATTGTATTGTTATCTTGTTTGATTAATTGCTAATCTTTATTGTCAACTGCTCAAAACTTTGTAATTGGTGTGGTAAGGAGAGCTGTGCAGAGGAAATGGAATGGGAGGAAAATGAGCCCTGTTCCTTTAATTCTGGAGAGAAAGGCAGTTCCCATAGAAACCACAAGCCTCCAAGGCAGAGTATTCCGAGTGCTAAGCTCCGCCCACCTAGTGATGTCAGGGCTAGGTTGAGCACTGATGAGCTGCACATGGGCAGGAAGAAAGGCGTGGTGCCTGGAAACCAGCAGTTAAAAAGTGTTTCAGTTTTAGAACAAACGGAAAGAGGAACAGAAAGGAAAGAAGGAGCGCAACGAGAAGAGAGGGAAAAAGCACAGCAGAAAGGAACACAGCAGCAGCAAGACGAGCAGGCAGTGTTTGGAGTCTGTCAAGTTCCAGAAACAGTTCAAGTAAGAGGAGCTGATTCTAAAGGGGACAAGCTTGGAAGCAGAGACTTGCTGAGTTTGGTGGATTCTCAGGCAAGAGTAAAGGAGAAACAGAGGGGGTCTGGAACCCAGTGCAGGACACAATTGCCAAGACAAAGAAGTGTTTCCAGATGGGGAAATAGTACCAGACAGCATTTAAACCCTGAAGGTAATGAGAATGTCTTTTCTTTATTTCCTAACCAAAGCCATACTGAAGGCATTGTTCAAGAGTTAAGAGACAGTGCTAAACGCTGTATGCCCCTGAACTCTGGAAAGCAAAGCTTTAGCAAACCCAGAACTTATGCCAGTGACTGCCAAAACTCCACTCTAACAGAGCTTGCTAAATTCTTAAAAGGGAGAGAAACTCCGTTGCAAGAGCCTGTGGCTGGAGAGCATAGGGAACAGCTGTTGTTACGTTTGCAGGAGCTGATAAGGCACGAGTATAACCAGACAGCTGATATTCAAGATAGACGCAGTGAATCTGGAGATGAAATGGATATAGACCTGCTGGAGGAACCTAACGGTTCAGATGTTGAAGAAATGCAATGTTCTCTGTGTCTGGCTAAGAGCATGAATAGCTGTTGAGTATTTGCCTAGCTAAAAGACTGTATCATGAAAGCCATTTAAAGACTTGTGCTGTACATGGCTTGGAGAAAGGAAGCTGTTTGAAAGTAAATGACAAAGAAGCTAATCTGGAGTACAGATTAAGCTTCAGAAGCCTGTTCCTCACAGGAAGTGGAATACTGATGTTTTAAAAGAAAATCCTGTATTTTTCTGTTCAACCTGTTTCACATTCTTATTTTGCCTTATTGGAGAATTATCCAGTTTGAGTTGAGGTTCATTTGAATTCATTGCGGAGGGGAAACCCCAAAATAAAATTCTCTGTTTTGCCTATTTACCGTGTGGTCACACTCCTTGCTCAACAAAACTACATTACCCAGCAGCCTTCCTTGGCAGCCATATTGAAAGTAATCGTAGAGAGTAAGACAGGTGAGTTCACCTGCTCCCAGGCTACCGCCTGGACGGGTGACCTACGACATTGGGCAGTACACAAGTATCTTAAATAAATATAATAAATGTAAAGTATTCACTCAATTTGCCAGACTCTCAGGAAATAATCTTATTGCAGGGCATCTATGTGAAATGTCAAACAAGGCACTTACTTTATGCCTATTTGGGACATACAGATTCTCTTGCATAAATGTACATCTCTAAGAAAGACTAAACGTGTATGTGTTTTTTTTGCATGTACATGCATATGCTATAAAATAGGCATGTACATCATAACTCTGCTCCAGCTCCACCCAAATTACACTCCCCCATCCAAGAATGCCTTGGTACAAATCACATAAAGGTAGGCACAATCTTGTGGTGTGCTTACTTTTTAATACATGTATACCCCCACAAATATTATAAGCCATTTTCTATATATAAAATGATTTACCGCTTGACTAAGGGGTATGTTTACTAAACTGCGATAATGTCACCCGCGTTAGGTTCCGCAGTAAAGGTACAGATGCCCTTATAAAGGCGTGGGTGGTGCATCATTACAGCAAGCCATATCAGATAACGCATGTTACAAGGCGCCTTAGACTAATGTGCATTACAAGGCGCCTTATAAGGCACCCTACAAGGTATTTTACAAGGTGCCTTGTAAGGTGCCTTATAAGGCGCCTTGTAAAGTACCTTGTAAAGTGCCTTGTAAGGTGCCTTATAAGTAAGGTGCCTTATAAGGTGCCTTGTTAGGTGCCTTATAAGGTGCCTTGTTAGGTGCCTTATAAGGTGCCTTGTTAGGTGCCTCATAAGGCACCCTATAGGGCTGCTTAGGCTGAGCGCCGTATTAGGCACCCCTGGACAAGGCACCATAGAAGGCACCCTGGGCTATGGAACCATAGGTTAAGGTGGCTTAACAAGGTTACGGTGCCCTAGGTTAGCGTGCCCTAAGGGCTGCAAGGTGCTTCAGGTGACATGCATGACCTGTGAGGCACAGAAACAGATGTAGCCCTAACACTAGATAGAGCACTGAGGAAAGGCAATGAACAGGTGAGTGAAGGAAGGAGAGCTGGTTGCTGCTGGACCTGCCATATCTGTGGGCATCCCATGTGGCTGCCAGTACTGTTGACAAACATGGTGGGGGCAACTGTACCACAGCACAGGGTGTTGGCAATGTAAAGTACTGGAAACTTTGGTGGCAGATGATTGGAATACGTGTCCCCCAGTGGAGGCATAGGTGGCAGGATAGTTACAATGATGGGTGGTCAGAGGAGTGGTGGTGCCATGCAGATCAGGCACAGGCGAGGTAAGCATGAAGAGGCACAGAAAAGGGTACAAGTGCAGGACATGGGTTGGCAGCCTTCACAGGAAGACAGAACGCTACACAGCTGACAGACACAGAAAGATGGACTGAAGGATTGTTGGCAACAGTGGTGAGGGTAATATGGGCTGGAAGCACGGATCTGCAAAGATATGACTGTTACAGGCATACAAATTATCTGAGTTGGACAGGCATGAAAAGAGGGAACAATGAGGAATCAAACCCATGACCACTGTTTAGACTGTCATTGTACTAACCAGTAGGCTATACCTTTATGGCTTGCTGCATAGCAATGGCTGGGTACAGAAGGACTGCAGGTCACCACACAAACCATCTGCTCTGTGTGTCAGGATAGGGTAACCCTGCCAGCACCCATGATGCAATGTACATGCAGAACAGCGGTCTACAGCTGATCACCAGATGGGGTCTGCACCTCTCTGGTACTGCAGCTTGGTAAGACAGACTGACAGTGCGTGATACTGGCACAGAGTAGCTACAGACCATGCCATTGTGCAGGTTCTGTGTTCACCCTGAGGGATAGTGGTGGTTGTTAACTCTCTTCTGAGGGGTACTAAGGCATCCATCTCCTGACCAGATTTGATGTTCACAGAGGTGTGTTGTCTGCCAGGTGCTAAAATCTGCGATGTTATGGAGAGTTTGCCGAGACTCATCAAGCCTACTGACTATTATCCGATGTTGTTCATCCATGTTGGCACAAATGATACTGAATACTAATTGATGCCACCATTGTATTTGCCTGTGGGGTGAAAGGATACAAGTCCTGCCTATAAAGTCTCGTTTTCCATTGTGCAGCCTCTTCTGTAAACTGGCATTCTACAGCTCATAAGTTAGCCACAAAAAGAACCTGCACAGTTGGTTTGTAAGAGACTAAATAAGCTATGGTGTTGCTTTTCCTTATTCATAACCTGTCAATCAGATGTTTTTTGCTCTTTCCATAGATCCTGTATCTCGGACATGATATTATGTATTTATGCATTTTCACGTCCTGCTCTCATAAATTGTACTCAAGTTACTGAGATCAGGCAGAATGAAGTTGGTGTCATACAGGAAGTGGGAAAAGTAATTGCTGAATAATGTAGGCAAAAAGATCATGACTGCCTCTAGAACAATGAAAAAAAAATAACAATAGCATTTCCAGCTTATTTTAATCCTTCCCTGTTCATATCGTAATTAGTATTCTTGAAGTAAAATACTGCAAAGTTGTTCTGATGTAGAGTAGTTGTCATGGAAACTGATAAGACCTACCAGTACTCAAAGTGAAAATGGAAAAGGAGGCAAACTTCTTTCAAGCTACTGTGTATGTTTAAGTTGCAGAGTGATGTCCTGGAGATTAGTAGGCAGATGAAGAACAGAAGAGGAAATCCTAATTTTTAACTTCAATTTTCTAACATCCTTTTGCAATACATTGTATTTCTCCTATTTTCATAGAATAGCTTAAATGAACCTGTTTATGGTCATGAAGCAGAATGCTTTCTTTAAGAGTTCTGGTTAATAATGAATTAAAAGTCCTTCCACTGAGGTTTTCATTCTTTTCTTTTTTTTTTTTTGTAACATGCCATTACCTATAGTATGTAGCATTTTTAATTTCAATTCACTGTAAAATAGCATGAGGACTCACTCAGGCATCTAGAGGTATGGGAATATGCTATAATTTTATGTTTTGTAATGTCCCCCTCCCCACAGGGATTGGGAGGAGACACATAACATGACTGAGCCAGCCCCCACCCTGGATCATCACCATGTTATTAGATGGAGATTGAGGAGAAAAATGGGAATAGAAACATAGAAACATGATGACAGAAAAAGACCACATGGCCTATCTAGTCTGTCCTTCCATAACAACAACTACAACAGTCCACTTTTTACCTTTAGAGATCCTCTGTGTTGGTCCCATGCTTTTTTGAATTCAGTTACTGTCCTCATCTCTACCACCTCCACTGGGAGACTATTCCATGGATCCACTACTCTTTCTGTAAAGAAATATTTCCACATATCACTCCTGAATCTACCTCCCTTCACCCTCATCCCATGTCCCCTCGTAGCAGAACTTGCTTTCAATTGAAAGAGGCTCTCTCCCTGAACATTTATGCCACGGAGGTATTTAAACATCTCAATCATATCACCTCTATCCCGCCTTTCCTCTAAGGTGTACATATTAAGATCCTTAAGTCTGTCCTCATATGCTTTATAATGAAGCCCATTAATCATTTTAGTAGCAACCCTCTGCACCGACTCCATCCTGTTCACATCCTTTTGAAGGTGCGGTCTCCAGAATTGCACACCATACTCCAAATGAGGTCGCACCAAAGACTTATACAGAGGCATTATCACCTCCTTTTTTCTGCTAGCCATTCCTCTCCGTATGCACCCAAGCATCCTTCTAGCTTTTGCTGTCGCCTTTTCTACCTGTTTAGCTACTTTAAGATCATCAGACACAACCACGCCTAGGTCCCGCTCTTCTTTAGTGGACAAAAGTACTTCACCTCCTATACTGTATTGCTCCCTTGGATTGCTGCAGCCCAAATGCATGACCTTACATTTTTTAACATTAAATCCCAGCTGCCAAATTCTAGACCATTTTTCAAGCTTAGCTAGATCCCTCCTCATGTTATCTACACCTTCCTGGGTGTCTACTCTATTGAAGATTTTGGTATCATCTGCAAAGAGGCAAACCTTACCCAACAGCCCTTCCACTATATCACTAACAAAGATGTTAAAAAGAATCGGACCAAGGACAGATCCCTGGGGCACACCACTGGTAACATCCTTCTCCTCAGAGTGAGCTCCATTTACTTGTACTCTTTGTCGCCTCCCACCCAACCAATTTCTAACCCAAGCAGTAACTTTAGGGTCCATCCCTAGGGTGCTCAGTTTGTTTATAAGTCGCCTGTGAGGAACAGTGTCAAAGGCTTTACTGAAATCTAAATACACCACATCTAGAGCTCTCCCTCGGTCCAACTCCCTGGTCACCCAGTCAAAGAAATCAATCAGATTTGTCTGACAAGACCTGCCTCTGGTGAATCCATGCTGCCTCGGATCCTGTAATCCGCTGGACTCCAGAAACCTCACTATTTTCTCTTTCAGCAGCGTTTCCAATAATTTACTCACCACCGAAGTTAAACTAACCGGCCTGTAGTTTTCAACCACATCCTTACTTCCGCTTTTGTGTAAAGGCACCACATGAGCCTCTCTCCAGTCCTTTGGCATCACTCCCGACTCCAACGAGGCATTGAAAAGGTCAGTCAGTGGAGTTGCTAGAACGTCCCCAAGTTCCCTCAGTATTCTAGGGTGTATAAGGTGCCTTGTTAGTGTGGGTTATGCAGTGAGAAGGAAAAAGGGGAAAGATGGCATACTAATGAAGCATACCTGGGGAGCTTGGTGGGCTCTAAGAACATAAGAAATTCTATATTGTGTCAGATCAACATCGATGGTGGTAGGGGTAAATACAGTGACAGAATTCAAAATGGCATGGGACAGACACAGTGGATCCCTTTATAACAACACGATAAAATCAAAACAACCTTAACTGTGTCTGCTATCTCAACAAATAAGGGTAACCTTCCCGGAGAGGTAGGTACAGCCCTAGACAAAGGCCTGGGGAAAGGTGACCTGCATGGAGCAGCAGATGCACTTACTCTTGCCACCTTGCTGGGCAGACTAGATGGACCATGATGGTCTTTACCTGCCGTCATATACTATGTTATTATGTTACTATCAAGCTAGTATCCTGCTTCAACAATGGCCAATCCAGGTCACAAGTACCTGGCAGGTTCTCAAAAAGACATGTAGGTTCCACAATGCTTGTCTCGGGGTAAGCAATGAATTTCCTTGGTCCTCTTTAATAACAGCTTTTACTATATCATCCGGAAACAAATTCCAGAGCTTGATTAAGCATTGAGTGAAAAAATATTTTCTCCTATGACTCTTAAATGGGTTATATTGTAGCTTCATTGCATCTATGTTTTGATGGGTAAACAACCTATCTATGTTTACCCATTCTACTTTATTCTTTAATTTATAGACCTCTCTCATATTGTATCTCCCCTCAGTCATCTCTTTTCCAATTTGAAGAGCCCTAACCTTTTAAGCCTCTCCTCATTGGGGTATCTTTCCATCCCCTTTACCATTTTGGTGGCTCTTCTCTATAGATTTTCTAATTCTGCTATGGCGACCAAAATTGCTCACAATATTCAAGGTGTGGTCACAACATGGAACAATACAGAAGCATTATAATATCCTTGGTTTTATTGTCCATTCCTTTCCTTATGATTCCTAGCATTCTATTTGCTTTCTTGGCTGCCAAAATGCAGAGAATTTCAACATATCATCCACAATGATAGCAAAATTGTTTTCCTGGGTCATGATTCCTAATGTGTAACATTGCATCGTGTAACCGTAGTTTGAGTTCTTCTTTCCTAGGTGCATAACTTTGCACTGGTCCACATCAAATCTCATCTGCATTTGGACATCCAGTCTTCCAATTTGTCAAGGTCCTCATGCAATTATTCACAATCCTCTTGTGTTTTAACACCTTTGAATAATTTTGTGTTATCTGCAAATTTAATCACCTCACTCATTATTCTCATATCTAAGTCATTTATGAATATGTTAGAAAGCAGCGGGCCTAGCACAGATCCCTGGGATACTCTACTATTCACCTTTCTCCATTAAAAAAATTGGCCATTTAGCTCTACTCTCTGCTTTCTATCTTTTAACCAGTTCCTGATCCACAGTAGTTCACTTTCATTTGACCCTAGTTGTCCTTCTAATTATCGATCCATCGCCCTTCTTCCCTTCATTTCCAAACTTCTTGAATGTGCAGTCCTCCTATGTTGTCTTTATTTTTTTTTCCTCTCAAGCTCTGCTAGAGCCACTTCAATCTGCCTTTTGTCCCTTACATACTACCAAGATAATACTTGCCAAAGTATCCAACGATTTGTTCCTGGCTAAGTCCAAAGGCCTTTAGTTGGTCTTCATCCTTCTAGATCTTTCTGCTGATTTTGACACTGTTGATTACCACCTTCTCCTTGACACACTGCCCTCACTTGGTTTTAGGGGCTCTGTACTGTCCTGGATCTCTTCTTATCTCTCCCATTGCTCCTTCATTGTAGTGGTTGCTCCTGTACTGCTATCCCACTCTCAGTTGGTGTACCCCAAGGTTCTGAGTTGGACCCTCTCTTCTTCTATCTCTATATCCAGTCCCTTAGTGCTTTCATCTCCTCCCATGGATTTCGGTATCATTTTTATGTTGATGATTCTCAGATCTATATTTCTTCTCCTGATATTTCTCCAACATTCCAGGTCCACATCCTTGCCTGCCTGTCTAACATCACCACCTGGATGTCTCACCCCTATTTGAAATTAAATATAGCCAAAACCAAACTTCTTATTTTTCCGCCTAAACCTCCCCCCCCCCCCCCCACACACTTTCTCTTTTGTCTCTGTAGATACGACTCTTCTACTTCCTGTTTCCTCAGCCTGTAACTTTGGGGTCGTCTTTAACTCCTCCCTCTCTTTCTCCTCACATATCCAACAGATGGCTAAAACCTGTCATTTCTTTCTCTATAATATTAGCAAAATTCACCTTTTCCTTTCTGAACATACTACTAAAACACTTGTCCACTCTCTAATCACCTCCCGTCTAGACTATTGCAACCTCTTCCTTCCTGATCATCCTCTGAGTCATCTCTCTCCTCTTCAATCTGTTCAGAACTTTGCTGAGTGACTAATCTTTTGCCAGCCTCAATATACTCATATAACCCTTCTTCTCAAATCACTTTATTGGCTTCCCTTCCATTTCCGTATCCAATTCAAACTTCTCCTTCTGACCTATAAAGTCAGTCTTCTGCTTCTCCGTACCTTTCCTCTTTCCTCTCTCCCTATACCCCTTCTTGTGAACTCTGCTCTTCCACTGGCCTGCTCCTCTATATGCCCTTTTCAACCACTCCTAACTCTAGACTTCGACCCTTTCACTTTGTGGCTCCTTATGCCTGGAACAAACTTCCTGAGTCTGAAAGTCAGGTGTCCTCTCTCTCTCTTTTCAAATCCATGCTAAAAGCTTACCTCTTTGTGGCTGCTTTTGGATCCTGATCTCTTGCCTTTCTTGTGTCTCCTTACCCTTCCCTATTGCACCCTTATCCTTTGTCTTGTCTGTCTTAATTAGATTGTAAGCTCTGATGAGCAGGGACTATATCTATGTCTGTACAGCACTGCCTTGTATAGCTATATAAATGATTAATAGTAGTAGTTTAGTAATAGTTCCCTGCCTCCTATCCCATGACTTTTTAATTTCATCAAGAGTTTCTCATAAGGGACCTTGTCAAAAACTTTCTGAAAATCCAGATACACTATATTGACTGGCTCATATTTGTCTACCTGTTTATTCACACCTTTAAAAAATATAACAGATTAGTAAGACAAGACTTTCCTTGGCTAAATCCATGTTGGTTTCTCCTAATAAACCATGATCTAAATGTTCAGTATTTTTATTCTTTATAATGGTTTCTACCATTTTGCCTGGTACTGATGTCAGGCTCATTGGTCTGTAGTTTCCCGGATCATCCTTGGAACCCTTTTTAAAAACTGGCGTTACATTGGCACTTCTCCTTTCAGGTACTACAGATGATTTTAATGATAGTTCACAGATTACTAATAGTAGGCCTGTAATCTCATATTTTAGTCCTTTCATCACACTTGGATGTATACCATCCAGTCCAGGTGATTTTCTACTCTAGTTTATCAAATGGTTGTAATACATCTTCCCTGTTTATCGATACTTGTTTCAGTTCTTCTGATACATCACCTTTAAATACCATTTCAAGCATTTATGACTTCTTCTTAAGTAAAGACCAAAGCAAAGAATTAATTTAGTCTCTCCGCTATGGACTTATCCTCCCTTAGCACCCCTTTTACCCCTCTATCATCTAATGGTCCAACTGACTAATAGGCTTTTTTGCTATGGATGTACTTGAAAAAGCTTTTTATTGTGTTTTTTTGCTTCCACAGCAAGTTTTTTTCAAATTCTTTTTTTGCCTGTCTTATCAATTCCTTGTCATTTGGCTCATTTTTCTATTTTCTGAAAAATTATTTTTTGGCTACAACAGCCTCTCTGACCTCACCTTTAAACCATGCTGGCAGTTGTATGGCCTTCCTTCCACCTTTCTTAAAATGTGGACTATATCTGTTCTATGCTTTCAAGATAGTATTTTTAAACAACGCACATGCTTGAAGTAAATCTTTAACCTTTGCAACTACTCCTTTTAGTTTTTTCTTTACTATTTTCCTCATTTTATCATAGTCTCTCTTTTGAAAGTTAAAAGGTAGTACTGTAGATTTCCTTGCTGTCCTTTCTCCAAACGAGATCATTCTTGTCAAGTGGCCCTGACACCCTTATCTCTTGCACCAGATCCTGTGCTCCACTAAGGACTAGGTACAAAATAGCTTCTTCTCTTGTCAGTTCATGAACCAGCTGCTCTAAGAGGCAGTCGTTTATTTCATCTAGAAACGTTATCTCCGTAGAATGTCCTGCTGTGACATTGACCCAGTCAAATCTGGGGCAATTGAAATCACCTATTATTACTGTGTTAAGCTTTTGTTAGCTTCCCTGATTTTATTATCCATCTGTTCATTCTGGCCAGGTGGACGCTAGTACACTCCCACTGCCATTTTCTTCCCATTTTTCTATGGAATTTCTATCCATAGAGATTCTATAGTATATTTTGTTTCCTACAAATCTTGTATTCTGTATGACTTGATGCCCTCTCTAACATAAGAGTGCAACCCTTCCACCAATTTGATCTACCATCTCATTGTTTTGTATCCAAGTATCTCGATGTCCCATTGGTTGTTCTTCCACCAGGTCTCAGATATGATAATTATGTCTAACCTTTCATTTAGTGCTATATATTCTAACTCTCCCATCTTATTTTTTAGACTTCTAGATTTGCATATAGTCATTTTGGAGGTTGCATTTTGTTCATATTAACAATATGGTTATCAGTTGACGGGTAATTTGCAATCTTTCAGTTCTATCTACTCTTTACTTAAAGGCATATGGGTTACTTTAATTTTTCTTGGAACATCTCTATCTGGATGCCTTAATTTCCTTCTTTTGGTAATAACCTTCAAGGATACATCCTTCTGAACCATGCACTCTTGGGTGACTGTCGACTTTCCCTATCTAGTTTAAAAGCTGCTCTGTCTCCTTTCTAAACGTTAATGCCAGCAGCCTGGTTCCACACCAGTTAAGGTAGAACCCATCCTTTCAAAAAAGCCCCCTCCTCTTGCCCAGAATGTTGCTCAGTTTCTAACAAATCCAAACCCCTCTTCCTTGCACCATCGTCGCATCCATGCAATTCGACTCCAGAGTTATGGATTTCTTTTCAGTCCTGCACTTTGAATGAGAAGTATTTCTGAGGATGTCTTAAAGGTGCATAGCTACTACAATCCTACCACCTCATTCTTAGTGCTCAAGTGGGTGCAGAGTTTCACAAGAGGTAAAACATACAGAGTAAGGTGTGCTTCATGGGGTATTCTGGCATTGTGTTCCTCTAAATACAAGGTGGAGTTGTTTCAAGCAGCCTTTTCATTCATTTCTTTTGCTGCCGTGAGAGTGAGTGATTGGCCTTTTGAGGGAGGATGTGGCTATGTATGAGTGGTTGCTAAATCTTGAAGATCAGGCACTCCAAAATGGATCAGTTGGGAAAAGGAGCAGGGGTCATGTTGCTGTGTGAACTCAAGCTAGTCATGTGTCCTGTTCAATGTGCACATGCTATTTTGCTGGCAAGACCCACGGGTGGTTTATTTTGGTCAATTCAAGCAGATAGGCTCACTTTAGTCAGATATAAGTATAGGTGAGTTTAAAGTGAAGCTTGGCAGAGCTGTTCTCAGTCCTGGGTATTTCAAAATGCAGTACCACAATAGCCCCATCAACTAGCTAACCAATGCAGTACAAAAGGATTCTTCAATACTAGATTGTACAGATGCAAATAGTTACCCAAGTTTTGATCCAAGTTTGAGTACCTGTTAATTGTAAACACAGATCAACCAATTGAAATGTGTAAGTATGTTGTTCCATGTAAACCGCACTGATGTGGAATAGCGCGGTATATAAGAGAATGTAAATAAATAAAATAAATAAATAAATTTGTTCCAAATTTGGTTACTTTATTTTTCACAGCAGTAATCACTACCAGCTGCAGTAACCACCACCAAGACCTTGGAGAATGCTCCCAAGGCAGTGGAGAGACCTAAAGGAAGGGCAGTGAACTGAAAGTGCAAGCCAAGCATGGCAAAACACAGAAATTTTACTGATCCTCCTGGAATGGGATATGAAAATAAACTTTGACCAAATCCAGAGAAAGCTAGGAACTCCTCTCAGCACACCACCTGAATCACAGATCTAAGTGTTTCCCTTCAGAATTGCAGTATGTGCAAATGAGCATTGAACCCCCTTGAGGTCAAGAACTGGCCCAAAGGCACCATCCTTCTTTGGCACCATGAATTTGATGGAATATCCGCTGTAGACAGAAAAATACTGGGTTGCCCCTAGTAGTTCAGAATGATAGCGTCATGGGAGTGATGTCATTGAAACCTGGGCATTTCACTGGCTGTCTATCTCCACTCATCTTCTTGTAAGGGAACACATCTCACTGGTCTGGACTGGGCTAGCAGGATAATATGGAAACTCTAGATTTGATGCTTCATTTTTTGAGGCATCAAACAATTAGGGGTATGTCTACTAAACCGTCTTAACGTTGCAGCGGTGGTTTTATCGTGCGATAACGCAGCGGCAGCGTTAAGGCACACTAACGCTGTGAAATCCGGGTCTGAAGGGTGGAGTAAGGCTTCCCCGAGGGCAGAGAGAAGGGGTCAATGGGCGGAGAGGGGAGGGGAGAGGCTCCAGGCACACTAACGCTGTGAAATCCGGGTCTGAACACTAACGCCAGTGAAACCCTCGTGTTAAGGCACATTTGCAGGAAAGAGAAACAATTTCAGTTTGCAATGTACAGAAAAGGCAGGGAAACCCAGAAAAAGTGATAGTTGTGATACATGTGCAAGGACCAAAAAAGGCAAATAAACAAACATATAAAAGAACCAAAACCACATCTAAAATCCCAATAACCAAGCTGGCCAATAGTGAGATTAATGTTAAACATAAAGCAACACTACTGACAAAGCGTAAAAATTAAGATATCATGTTTGGAAGGATCTATGCTCTGTCCCCCTACAAAGTGAATGATCCCACATTAAAATAGCGCTGATCAGGGTTTCTGTCGTTTAGATTGGGCAGGTTTGTTATGGCATGCACATGTGCAGCAACAGCAGAGTGGGCACGTAGGAAACGGCACCTGTACTGATGCTGTAAATGGGATACAGGGAGCTGCAGGCGGCACATGCTGTGGTCCAGCTGGGGCACAGTGCGGGCTAGGCAGATGCCTAGGTGGCACATAGGAATGCCGAAATTGTAAAGCAGCAAGACAGCAACTGATGAGGGTCCAACATGGGCACGAGTGTGTGTCCCACAGTGTCACAGGGGAGATTACCCAGCGGATACCCCCAAGGGCACATAACATTGGCAAGCGGTGTGGGGGAGGGGGAACGCACATGTCCATGTAGGCACCGCTACCCGAGAACCCACACCATAGGCAGCTATCTACCAGCATACTGGATGCCTGGGACTGTGCACCACCAGTACCATCGGCATAATGGCATGGCAGCATGGTGGCGGAGGGGTGCTGGTGGTGGAGGGGGCAGTGGCATCTGCCCACAGCAACCATGGCCTTGCCCTGTTTAGGTGAGTGCCATACAATGCAACAGACAGGGTCTGTCTGATGAACAGTCATGGTATCCCCAGGGAATGAAGTGTCCCTGTCACAGCAGTGTGGTGCAGTACACACAGCCAATGTGTTCAGGAACAGAAGGTCACAAGTTCAAGTCCCAGTTGTGGCTCCTGACAACCCTTTCCACATATTTTACCCAGTACTAAATCATGGTAATAAATATGGAACCTTTATTGCAGATAAAATAAACATGCCTGAAATGCCTATATTTTACCCTACAGAGCACAGACACCATAAACATGTGCAATCCCTAGAGCAGAGTTTCCCAACTGCAGTCCTGGAGGGCCAAACACCATTCAGGTTTCATGCTGTCCCTAATAAATATGCCTGTGCTGCATTAGTATGCGCCGCCCTCATTGTATGCAAATGTATCTCATGCATATTCATTAGGGACAGCATGAAAACCTGAACAGTGTTTGGCCCACCAGGACTGGAGTTGGGAACCTCTGCCCTAGAGCAGCGGCCAACAGGGGCATAAACACCCACACCCACAGGCTCCACGATCCAAACCCTCATGGAGAGTCAGGCTGTTGGGCCCTGCGCGCAGCAGCATTTCCCAATACTAGCACTTGCATACCTTAGCAATGCTGCCCTAAACTTGGGAATACGTTACACATATATCAAAAGATTGCTATGATTAATGGCAGATAACAATTCCTAAGTTAAGCACAATTTGCTGATAGAGCTGCATCATAGCAACCTTTCTGATATCTGTGGAGTGTGTTTCAGTTTTGGTTTCTGACAGTGTTTACCACCCCGGGGAGTGACCCCAACAGTATTGCGTACCATAGCCATGCCTGCACTGTGCCCAGCCTCTAAATTTGCACAATGCTGGCATAGGTGTGGGAGTATGTGTTTGTCTATTCAGTGTGTTGTGGCTGCCTACACCTTACTCAGCCCACACTGCTTGCACTGTTTCCAGTGTTAGTCTGCCAATGTGCATAATGAGGAGCAAGGTACTGTGGGTATGGCACGGACAGGGTGGCCTCGTCAGGATGCATCTGCACAGGGCATAGGGCAATGGCTGGGACATTGTAGTGCCCGGCTACCACCTGCAGGGACAGGGTGGCCACAGCATGTCCTACTGGGAGGTCACTCTCACCCTGACTGAGCAGTGACCACGGCATGGCTAGGTTCCCCCATAGTGCTATATAGTATTTTTCTCAAGTGATATTTATGTGTTCTCTTTTTTGGGGCCCAATCACTGACTTACCTGCTTGGTGTCTGTGCTCACATCCCAGTTTTGGGTGCACACATCATCTCCAGTAACATGCACTATGGACTAGCTAGCAGACTGTCTGCAGTTAGTATGTGTATGGCTGGAATGCCTTGCAGTGGCTGGAGACTCACTGTGCTGGCTGCTGGAGAATGCCATATAGTGGTGGGTGGCAGCTAAGCATTTCCAGGCCTACTGTCTGTCTGCCATTGCCTTATGGATGCATACAGATCTGCATTGACTTCTCTGTAGGGTACCTGTTCCCCAGCAGGACTGGGGTTGATGGTCCCCTCTACTGCCACCATTGCAGGGATGTAGAATGTGGATCTGTTGGTGGGAGATCCTGTCCTCAACCCTGAGCCCCAGAGGGCAGGTTGGGCCATGCCACATAATCTGCCTATGGGTCCAAACACCCCCCTTCACTTAAATCAGGTGACCATGTCACCCACACAGAATATGCACTATTCTGGGTGCATTACAGTCCACAAGGGCTAGACGTGACTGAGTAATACGGATAGACACAGGTGTAGCCTAGGTGTTTCTGCAAGGACTACCTATCACATACTAGCACTGATGGCAACCTGCAGTATAGCCTAGCTTAGCTAAGCCAGGTGCTGCAGACCTGGTGCTGGGCACTCCACCTCGCCCTCAGGGTGAGCAGAGTGCCCCCACAATGTGTCATTCTGTAGCTACTCTGTGCCAGTAACACACACAGTCAGTTCCCCCTACCAGGCCGAGGTGCTGTGGGGGTGCATACCCCATCTTGTGATCATCTGTAGACTGCTGATCTGCATGTGCAGTGCATCATGGGTACAGGTGGGTTAACCCTATCCTGGTAACCACAGCAGACAGTTTGTGTGGTGACCTGCAGTCCTTCTGTAGCCAGCCAGGGGCTTGCTAGTAGTTATAGAGATGTAGCCCACTGGTTACTTCACTGACTGTGGAGGTAGAGGTTGTGGGTTTGATCCCACAGTGGTGATATTTGATAGGGCTGTCTGAGGCATTTCCTTTTTTAATTTAAATTAGTGCTGCCAGCAAAAACACCCTCACAGTGCTGTAACCTTAAGGTGCCTCATAAGGCGCCCTATAAGGTGCCCTATAAAGCGCCTTATAAGGCACTCTATAGGGAACATTATAAGGTGCCTTGGCGGACAGTGCACTTTATAATGTGCCCTCTGGAGTGCCTTATAGGGCGCCTTATGCGGCACCTTAGATTATAGCACTGTGAGGGTGTGTTTGCTGGCAGCACTAATTTAAAATAAAAAAGAAAATGCCTCAGACAGCACTGATTTAAAGTAAGGGGTAATGCCTCAGACAGCCTTACTCATTAAGCCCATTGGGGGATCAAACGCATGACCCCTGTTTCATCAGTCAATGTATTAACCATTGTGCTACACCTCTGTTGCTGCGTTTGTGGGTCAGCGCACCTAATTAAGGCTAACGAGCATTAATGTGCCATGGCTCCCTCTATCGCGCGATAACCGACTATCGCAAGATAACCCGAAATGCTACCTTAAGACCGGTACGCCCACTACCTTATATGGCATTTGTCACAGTAAGACTGCAAGTAACGCCGGTAACATTAAGACGGTTTAGTAAACATACCCCTTAGTGCTATAGTAGCCACTTTTAAAGATTTATCACAAAGAAACATAAATCATCATTTACCTCTTATTTCATAAAAAATGGACTTACTCAGCAAGTAAGAAAAAGGACATTGGCAGGAAAAAAAAACATTTCATTAATTTTGTTTTCTTTAAACTATTGTGGAGAACCCACAAAAACTCGATACGTGTTTTTCAGTTTTTGAACATGATATCTTTCTATATTTTTTTTGTGTGTTTTTGCTGATAATATTGGCAACTGCTTTTTATCACTTTTATATTGTAGAATGTTTATTATGTGCATTTCAGGAGAAGGTTCTTTAGGTCCTGACTAGCATCATCTTGTTGATCTTCTTGTTGATCTTTAATGTCTGTCTACAACATTTATATCATGTGACTCAATTTTCTCTGAAAAGTTAAGAAGAATTGAAAAGAATATTCTAGTTTAAGAAATTTGATCATTAAGGTCAATTTTTCTGATCTATAAACAAAAGATGATGACACCATGCTAAAGTACTATATGCACTGTAAGATGCCAATTTTATAGATTGCAAATTCCAGATTTTATCAAAAACAATTTCAGAAAAGGCATAAATAATGAGAAATTACTTTAGACTGTTGTCCAAAACTGCAGCTGCTAATAGTCAGCAAATTACAGCATTCACTGGAAAGGCACAGTGGATCAAGTGGACTAACAACCTAGGCAGAAATGAACAAATTTCACTGAGGTCTCCTTTCCAACATATTGTTTTACCTGTTGCCAATGCAAGGAGTAATTACTGGACTATTTGAAAAGTTATCACTGTACACTACTGCAGATGTCCAGAACTGCAAAAATTAAGCGGCAATTTATTCAGTCTCAGATGAATTATATTGGTGTTTTCCAACTAATGTACGTTTATTTGGATTTAGCTGACAACCTTTCCTTGGGATATAGTAGCATTAGAACAACTACAGAGAAGAGTCATCAAAATGATAAAGGATGATGAAAGGCTAAAATATTAGGGCTCTTCAACTTGTAAAAAAGACGGCTGAGGGGAGATACGATGGAGGTCTATAAATTAATGAATGGAGTAGAACGGGTAAAAGTAGATAGGTTGTTTACTCCATCAAAAAGTAGAAAGACTAGTGGACATGCAATGAAATTACAATGTAACCCATATAAGAGTAATAAGAGAAAGTATTTTTTCACTCAACGCGTAATGAAACTCTTGAATTCATTACTGGAGGATGTAGTAAAAGCTGTTAGTGCAATTGGGTTTAAAAGAGGTTTGAGCAACTTCCTGGAAGAAAGATCCATAAACCATTTTTAAAGAGGACTCAGAAAATCCACTGCTTACACCAGGACAAACACTGAGGAATCTGCTTACCTTCTTGGGAACCTGCCAGATACTTGTAACCTGGTTTGGCCACTGTTGGAAACAGGATACTGGGCTTGATGGACCTTGGTCTGACCCAGTATGGCATTTGGAATGCTGGAATTTTGAGAACTTCAAAAACTTCATTAATTAATATAGGTTCTTTTGGTTCTGCTATTGTTGATTTGTTCAATCACTTCCAGGGCTGGCACTGGCCCACTGTGCAAGCTGTGCACTTGCACAGGCAGCAGTTTGGAAGGGGGGGGGGGAGGCAGAATGAGGAGGAGGAAGAGCAATGGTACAAGAAGAGTAGCAGCACAAATCTGGCCAAGAAGATGGAATTGGAGTCTAAGTGAGGACTGGATTTGGGCTTGGTTTCTTGGGATGTGCAGACCTTCATTGCACACATTGGTGCCAGCTCTTGTCTCCACTCTTAGAGGTTTGCCATTACTCCATTCCATAATGTATATTTGACACCTAGAGGGCAATAACATTGATGCAATAAGTCAGTAAGCTTATTTGTCTCAGTAAGTACGATTTAGGAGTATGTTTACTAAACTGCGGCAATGTCACTCACGTTAGGTTTCGCGGTAAAGGTACAGATGCCCATATAAAGGCATGGGTGGTACATTGTTACAGCAAGCCATATCAGCTAACGCATATTACAAGGCGCCTTAGACTAATGCATGTTACAAGGTGCCTTATAAGGTGCCTTATAAGGTGCCTTGTAAGGTGCCTTGTAAGGTGCATTGTAAGGTGTTTTATAAGGTGTAATGTAAGGTGCCTCATACGGCGCCCTATAGGGCTCCTTAGGCTAAGCACCGTATTAGGCACCCCTGGACAAGGCACTGTAGAAGCCACCCTGGGCTATGGAACCATAGCTTAAGGTGGCCTAACAAGGTTGCGGTGCCCTAGGTTAGTGTGCCCTAACGGCTGCAAGGTTCTGCAGGATGACATGCATGACCTGTGAGGAACAGAGACAGATGTAGCCCTAACACTAGATAGAGCACTCAGGAAAGGCAATGAACAGGTGAGTGAAGGAGGGAGAGCTGGGAGCCGCTGGACCCGCCATATCTGCGGGCATCCCATGTGGCTGCCAGTACTGATGACAAACATGGTGGGGGCAACTGTACCACAGCACAGGGTGTTGCAATGTAAAGTACTGGAAAGACAGTTGTTGGCAGACAATGGGAATACGTGTCCCCCAGTGGAGGCGGAGGTGGCAAGATAGAACTCCCTTCTCACCGCCCTCCGTCTTGAACTACATCATCCACCTTCAAACATGCCCTGAAGACCCACCTCTTTTCCCTTGCTTTCGACCTTCCCTCCTCCCAGCCTTAGCCTCTTCCCTTGTGTTTGCTGTTCTCTACCCGCTCTCTCCTCTCTGTCCTATATTGAATTGTAATTTCCTTTTCATCTTCTGGCCTTGTGCCTTACTGTACTGAAGATTTTATTGTAAACCGCTCTGTTTATCACTGAAGGGTGGTCAAGCAAATAAATAAACATAAACATAAGCATACAGTGATGGGTGGACAGAGGAGTGGTGGTGCCATGCAGATCAAGCAAAGGTGAGGCAAGCATGAAGAGGTGCAATTCAGGTAAGGGTACCAGTGCAGGACATGGGGTGGCAGCCCGCACAGGAAGACAGGACTCTTACAGAGCTGACAGATGCAGATAGACGGACCGAAGGAATGTTGGCAATTGTGGTGAGGGTATTATGGGCTGGCAGCACAGATCTGCAAAGCATGACTGTTACAGGCATGCACACTATTTGTGTAAGACAGGCATGAGAGGAGAGAACAATGAGGAAGTGAACCCATGAACACTGCTGAGAATGGCATTGTATTAACCAGTAGGCTATACCTCGGTGGTGTATGTCACAGCAATGGCTGGGTACAGAAGGACTGCAGGTCACCACACAAACTGTCTGCTCTGAGCGCCAGGATAGGGTAACCCCATCAGTACCCATGATGCAATGCACATGCTGAATAGCTGTCTACAGCTGATCACCAAATGGGGTCTGCACCTCTCCGGTACCTCAGCTTGGAAAGGCAACTGACAGTGCGTGATACTGGCACAGTGTAGCTACAGACCATGCCATTGTGCAGGTTCTGTGTTCCACCTGAGGGATAGGATGGGTGCCCAGCACTAGGTCTGCAGCACATGTGGTGCTGGAAAAACATCCTGCTGTACATCCCCATCACTACCAGTGTGTGACAGGTGTTCCTTGCAGTGCAGCTGAAGGTAATTTTGGTGTTCATGTGTATTCTGCAATCATATGTAGCCCTCTGGGACCAGACATCACCCAGATTAGTGTGTACCCCATGTTAGGGTCTGGCTGTCATGGGCACCTGTTATCAGCGCAGAGGGGTTTCTAAACCTGCATGAGGTTTGTGTAGCAGTGCCTTTATAAGGTCAATGTGGTATACACTACATACCCCAAAGGTCCCACATCACCCTTTTTGTAGGTAAGGGACAGGTGCCCCCACCCCAGTGAAGCAACCTCCATCCTGCTCATATAAGACAGCCCTCCAGGGTTGGTGAACCAGAGCCATACCTGTGACAGGGACAATGGCAGACCAGCAGCAATGTTGGGGTTAGGTCTGGTAAACCCCAACTGCCTCACACCACTGTCTGCCAGTCACCAGCAGACAGCACCTTATAGGTGCTCCAACCATGCACGGTTTAACTGCAGACAGTCTACGAGTCAGTCCATAGTGCATGCTCACAGAGGAACTATGTGCACCAAGCAGGCAACTCAGTGAATAGGACCCCAGCACTAGGAACACAAAACTATCACTGGAGGCAGATAGTGGAAAGTGCTATGTGGGAACCTAGACATGCCATTGTCACTGCTCGGTTAGAGTGAGTGCCCTCCCAGCATGACATTCTGTGGCCACCCTGTCCATGCAGGTGGTGGTTGGGCACTACAGTGTCCCAGTCATTGCCCCACACCCTGTGAAGATGCATCCTGGCCAATCTACCCTGTCGGGCCATACCCACAATTCCTTGCTCTTCATTATGCACATATTCAGGCTAATGCTGGTAACAGTGGGACATTTTGGGCCCAGAGAGGGGTGGGCAGCCAGAGAACAATGGATAGACATACACACACACACGCTCCTATTGCAGCATTGTGCAAAGATAGGGGTGGTTTGCAACCCTGCCCGCCACACTGGTCCTGATCACAGTGCCGACATTGCTAAACTGTGCAGGAGGTAGTAGCAGTGCTCTGGTGATAACTGCAGCTCAATGCTGGGGCTAACAGCCTGACTCTCCATGCATCTTTGGATTGTGGAGCCTGTGTGAGTGGGTGTTTGTACCCCTTTTTGCTGCTGCTTTGTGCTTTGCACATGCTGCTGTTGCAAGGTACTTCAGGCCGGAAGGTCGGGGGTTCAAATCCCACTAGAGGACAGCAACCTTGGGCTGGAAGGACTGGGGTTTCTAGTCCCGCAGGTGCTCCTTGTGGTCTTGGGCAAGCCACTTAACCCTCCATAGCCCATGTTCCCTGTAAAATATAGTTATCTCCAAGTTATAATGCCCTGTTCAATGTAATTTCAGTTTGTTCAATGTAAACCGCACTGATGCAGAATAGCGCGGTATATAAGAGAATGTAAGTAAATAAATAAATAAATAAATAAATAAATAAAATATGCATTGTAGGGTAAAATACAGGGACATGCTCTGCAGGAACCATAGCTGGGATTGAACTTGTGATCCTCAGCTTCTGGACACACTGGCTGGGTGTACTGCACCACACTGTTGCCACAGATGCATGGTGGTCCCTGGGGCTACCTGTACTTTTCTCAGCCAAACCTTTTATGTTGCACTGCACACCATGTACTGGTACAGGGCATGGCCTATGTCCACTGCAGGCAGGTGCCACTGCCCCATCCAGCATGGGCACCCCCCCCCCCCCACCATGCTGACATGACCATATGCTGTTGGTGCTGGTAGTGCGCAGTCCCAGGCCATCCACTGTGTGGGTAGGTGGTCACCTAGGGAGCGGGGTCTGGGGCAGGGTGAATACATGAGCATCCTCACATCCCCCCCATCACCGCTTATGAATAGGGTTGGCTGGGGGGATGTTAGGTCAGTGCCCTGGCAACTGTTAGCTCGGCTGGACCAGGTAGATGTAGGTGGATTGTGTTTGGCCTTTGTCAGCTGCTGTCATGCTGATTTCTGGTTTCTATGTTCCTAGGCGCCCGCCTAGTCCACCCTGTGCCCCAGCTACCCCGCTACATCCCACCTGCAGCCCCCTAAGCCCCATTTGCACCATCGCCATATTGGCCTTTCATTCTTGGGCACTATGCTGTTGCTGAAAATGGATCACTACTATCACTGCTGTACTTTGCTGACACTGAAATGGTTTCTCTCTACTGCACATGTGCATCTAACGGCAGGTTTTCATTTGCGGTAGGATTCAGCCCTTCAGTTCAGCGCGTTAGTGTGCAGGAAGCCTCTCCCCGCCCACTCCCCGCCCATTGACCTATTCTCTCCGCCCTCTCTCCACCCTCTGCGGCGTTTACCACGGCCAGGAGCCTTAAGAATCGTTAGGTAACATTAACGCGCGTTAACGTTACCTAACACATGGTCTGTAACGTTACCGCAGTTTAGTAAACATACCCCTTAATCTTATTTCACTCTTCTTTTTCTAATGGTTAGAGCAGTGAGACGAGAATGAGTGAATCCGGCTTTGAACCCCACTTGTGCTTTTGAGCAAGTAGGTAAACCTGCCATTTTCTCAGGTGCAAACAGATGTAAGCACCTCAAGGACTAGGAAAATACTTACTGTACCTGGAAGTAACTCACCTTTAGCTACTCTTGAAAAAGGCACAAGCTAAATCCAAAATCCCTTCTCCCCCTTCCCCCCTCATATGACCCCCCCAGATTATTCTCTGTAGAGGATGATGTGATGCCATTAAACCCAAGACCGTAGAAAGGCTGCGGAGATAAGTACATCTCAAAGTCTTAAAGTGTGCTCACTGTTGGGTGGGCCTGCGCTTTCCCATCACTTGCTATTGGTTGACTGGTATGGGTTATATTATCCAATGGTGTTCATTTATCATAGTTGTTCTCAACCCAGTCCTCTGGTACCGCTAGTCCAGTTGGATTTTCAAGGTATCCATCATGAATATGCATGAGGTAGATTTGCATTCAATGGAAGCAGTGCATGCAGATCTATCTCATGCATATTTATTGTGGATATCCTGAAAACCTGACTGGCCTGAGGGTACCAGAGGACTGGGTTGTGAACCACTGTGATAAATGAAGACCATTGGATAATACAACTATACAGAACTTGTTAGAAGGGAGTGGCAAGCTTCTAAGGCAGAAGCACAGGGTTTGGGAGACATGGACATGTCATTGTCAACATATCATGCTGAGCATGCTTTAGTTGGTTAGCAGGTTTGATAACTGGCTAAAATGATTTGAATAGGCCTCCAAAGCTATGGAGTGTTAATAAAAGCTATAGCCAAGTTTTGTCACTACCCTTGGGTCCAATAAATGTTATTTGTTGAAAGGACTAAGTTGGGAGTGATCAACTGAGTGGTGACTGGGTGAAGTTTATTAAGGCAGACTGTGAATTTGAAAGGAAACATGCCATATTGGGAAATAATCAAGTTTTTATGCCTTTTTTCTTTCAGGCTGAAAAGAACACCTGTGTTCCTCATAAAGGAGCAGTTCCATAAATTTCATCATTTTTTTATGTCCTTCACTGTGCCTTTTCTGGTTCTACTGTATATTTTTAGAGATACGGAAACCAGAACTGCACACAGTGAATTTATTCAACAGCATTATGCATTCACAATTTTTGGCTTCTATGACTTTCTGAAAAATTCCTAAAATTCTATTTGCCTTTTTTTTTCATTGCTGCTGCAAGTGAGCTGAAGATTTAAATGTATCATCCACAATGACTTGAAGATATTTTCTTGAATGTTAATACTTATCGTAGATTCCAGCATTGTGAATATACTGTTAGGATTATTTTTCACCAAGTGCATCAATTTGCACGTTTCTGTATTATATACTCCCCAGTCTCATGAGGTCCTCTTGCAATTCCTCAGTCTGCATGTTTCACTGCTTTGAATAATTTTGTATCATTTGAAAATCTGATTACCTTACTCAGTGTTTCTTTTTCTAGATCATTAATGAACAAGTTAATCAACATTGGTCTTAATACATATCCCTGGGGCACTGTGCTATTTATTTCTCTCCATTAGGGAAACAGACCATTTAGTCCTATTTGTTGCTTTTCTTTAAGGGACTAATTTTATAACTGGGTGCCTATGTGAAAGGTTCACAAAGATGCCTTTTTTTATAAAAGCCAATATCAAAACAAAAATATTTCATTGCAGATTTTCAAAAATTATAAACTCAGTTTAATAATGTTATATTGGACCTTCAGAATGGGGGATAATCCATAAAAAAGTGATCATTTGATAGTTTAACCAACAAGCTCAGTCCCTTTGTCATCAGTCCATTTTATCCAAATTTAAACAACTGCACTCATGTCAATAATTTATATAAATGTTGTTTTCCAAAATGTATTAGTAAAACTTTCAAAATCCATGTGTACATATACCAAAATTCAAAAACTGCCAAATTTCAAAAAATCAGCAAATACAAAAATTGAAATAAATTATGCGATCACTTACTGTATCTGCAAATGCCAAATTCAACATGAATTCATGATTGAAGTCATGTAGAAATGCTTGAACCTGATGCAGATTTCAATCACTCCTCTTGATAGATCCATAAATATTGAAAATGTTAGCAAGAAACACTCTGGGGGTTATTTTAGAAGCCTTATTTCTTCTTTGGACGTCTCCAGAGCCATTTTAGAAACTGGGTCTGTGGACATTCTCAGCCCATGGGTGTCCAAGTCTGAATGGAGGCATGGCAGAGCCATGGCTGGGGTTTTCCCAAAGCAATGGATGCCCCCGCCTGATCTCAGAACCACCCTAGACATTCAGAGTTGTGCCCAAGGTTATAACATTCACTGAACTCTACAAGCATTCTTAAGTTTTTCAGATTCTTTCCTTTTAGATTATGGTTGGAAATCCATGTTCCATTGAACCTTAGAACTATTGTAAGCCATCTGTTATGTGACTCAGGTCCTATTTCCAACAGAGACAGATCCTTTGGCAAGATTTATTTATTTATTTACATTCTCTTATATACCGCGCTATTCTGCATCAGTGCAGTTTACATTGAACAAACTGAAATTACATTGAACAGGGCATTATAACTTGGAGATAACTATTTTACAGGGAATGTGGGCTATGGAGGGTTAAGTGGCTTGCCCAAGACCACAAGGAGCACCTATGGGACTAGAAACCCCAGTCCTTCCAGCCCAAGGTTGTTGTCCTCTAGTGAGATTTGAACCCCCAACCTTCCGGCCTGAAGTACCTTGCCCCAACCACTAGGCTACTCCTCCACTCCTACCAGTTCTAATGGCAGTTACAGTTCTATAGCCATAGCTTTGATCTGTACTTAAGTCTTTCATCACTTCATCACTTCATCGCTGAGCTGAGGAAGATCAGGGCCAACAGAGATCTTAGTAAAATCAGGATTTATTTCCAGTTCAGTAACAGAATCCAGCATTTTTCCTATGAGATCTGCCCGTTTATTACTGCTCTATGCCTTGCCATCTAAAGCAGTCACCAAGTATCTCCATGGTAGTTTGTCTGTGTGCAAGTTACAGACAATCCGCACCAGCTTCCTTTGCAGCTTCTCCTCAGCATAATGCATCACTCCCCCCTCCAAACCAATGTTTACATTACAGGAATAACCTCCAATAGCTTGAAGAGTTTTGTCTGCTCCTCTTTTTCTCAGCCATGCAACCAAATTATCAGCAAGTATTTCTGCATGAGTCATCTCTTTAGTGCTATTGCAAGAACAAAATGCCATAAATATCTGCCTTCTGGCTCCATACAAACTGTATAATGTTCCTCTTTCACCATACCTGGATACATTTTGCCGTTCTCTTCTGCCTTTACCATGAGCCTGGTATCATCTTGACGACCATCAAAGAAAATGCAACCAATACCATTCTGCTGCAGTTCCTCCTCAAATTGTACCTCCAATTTTTTCATGATTCTTGCATGAACCCTCTTCACCTTGTTGTGATCAATCACCAAAGCAGTGTCCAAGTGTGTGATGAGTCTTGCATCAATCCAGGCAGCAGTAGCAATCTTTGCTGTCTCTTTCAGTCCAGTATGGGGTCTTAAACTGGCAAGGGCTATGTTGGTTATATCCTCAATATTGTATTTTGGTCTCTTCCTAGCTTTCTCTAGAGCAACAGGAGCTTCCTCCATTGGTTCTTCTGCCACGTTATCCAAATCTCCCTGATCTACGTCAAGCAAAGATCTCTCCATCATCTTTTGGTCTTCTACTGTTCCTTTTTCACTTTTCATTCTCTGATTTTCTTCATTCCCCTTCCTTTTTACCTGTCTTTCCTTCTGTAGTTCTTGTCTTCTGGTCTCAGGGAGGTCGACCTTTTATAAAGGCCAACTCAATCACAGGAATCTTCTTTTCTATGCTGCAGTCACAAAGTATGTGAATTCCACTGACACAGGCAGAATTGAATCCCACATCAGAACAACTCTTTGGGGTATGTTTACTAAACTGCGGTAATGTCATTCGCGTTAGGTTCCGCGGTAAAGGTACAGATCTCCATATAAAGGCGTGGGCATTGCATCGTTACAGCAAGCTGTAGCAGCTAACGCGCTTCACAAGGCGCCTTGTAAGGCACCTTGCAAGGCACTTTGTAAGGCGCCTTATAAGGTGCCCAGTAAGGTGCCATATAAGGTGCCTAGTAAGGTGCCCTGTAAGGTGCCTTATAAGGTGCCCTATAGGGCCTCCTAGGCTAAGCGCCATATTAGGCACCCTTGGACAAGGCACCGCAGAAGGCACCCTGGGCTATGGAACCATAGGTTAAGGTGGCCTAACAAGGTTATGGTGTCCTAGGTTAGTGTGCCCTAGGGACTGCAAGGTGCCTCAGGATGACATGCATGACCTGTGTGGAACAGAGACAGATGTAGCCCTAATACTAGATAGAGCACTCAGGAAAGGCAATGAACAGGTGAGTGAAGGAGGGAGAGGTGGGAGCCGCTGGACCTGCCATATCTGCAGGCATCCCATGTGCTTGCCAGTACTGATGACAAACATGGTGGGGCAGTTGTACCACAGCACAGGGTGTTGCAATGTAAAGTACTGGAAAAACAGTTGGTGGCAGATGATGGGAATACGTGTCCCCCAGTGGAGGCGGAGGTGGCAGGATAGTTAAAATGATGGGTGGATAGAGGAGTGGTGGTGCCATGCAGATCAGGCCCAGGTGAGGCAAGCATGAAGAGGCGCAATGCAGGAAAGGGTAGCAGTGCATGACATGGGGTGGCGGTCTGCCCTGGCAGACAGGACTCTACACAGCTGACAGACGCAGATAGACGGACAAGGGAATGTTGGCACTATGGCGATGGTGCAAATGGGGCATAGGGGGACATGTAGCATGGGCAGCTGGGGCACAGGGTGGACCAGGCGGGCGCCTAGGTGGCACATAGGAACATAGGCCTTGGTTAGCTGCTGTCTTGCTGATTTCCGGTTTCTATGTTCCTATGTGCCACCTAGGTGCCCGTCTGGTCCACCCTGTGCCCCAGCTGCCCATGCTACATGTCCTGCCTGCGGCCCCCTATGCCCCATTTGCACCATCGCCATAGTGGCAATTCATACTTTGGCACTATGGTGTTGCTGAAAATGGAGCACTGCTATCACATTTCTTGGGCTCCCTGCCTAGGCTGTACATTGCTGACACTTAAATGGTTTCTCTCTCCTACAAATGTGCATCTAACAGCAGGTTTTCATTCGCGGTAGGATTCAGCCCTTCAGTTCAGCGCGTAACACATACAAGCTATGAGTGCATGTTGGGCCACAGTGGCCTATGTCTGACACATCTCCTAAAACTGTGTCTCCCTACACATCTTGTGGTAGTGAGCATGGCACATAGTGCCATGTTTGCACACTCATATAATGCTATGACACTCGCCATGGACCCTGCCAAATCGACCAGTGCAGCACATGCACTCACCCAAAGTGCAGACACAGTGGAACTCCCCCTCCCGCCAAGAGTACATCACAGCATGGCAGCTTGTATATGCAGTCTCATACTGTATGTGGAATTGTTGAAGAGCTGACCTGCAGCATGTTGTATGCACAGACATAAAGCATGGGCATCACAGGTATGAATAGTGCATTGCTACAGCTCACAGTCCTCTGGGCACAACACACACACACACACATGCACACTTGACCTCGCTGTCCTAACGTGGTGCACATTGTCATTATTACCTGCCCCTTAAGCCTCCTTTAATGCTCCACCATTGTCAGCTGCTCAGTGTGCAGGCATTATTAGCATGCACTGCAAAGTATGGGCACTATCAATGCCCACTCAGTGTGCCATGCTGTTGGCATGCTCTGCCAACCAGCCTTACATTGTGAAGTTTCTCAGTGTGATAGCCTAGTGTGAGGACTCATGCTGGACAAAATGTGGGGGGTTGTATATGATGCTTACGTTCCAGACAGGTATGATAAAGTTAACAGACCTGAACAACACATTCCTGATCCACAGGCTGGCCTTGGACCCATGCCCCCTCACTCATATGCACAGTGGCCACGTATTTGGAGCCACAGAGCAGCCATGTGAATTCATCAGTCCATGGGCATATAGGTGGTCATTGTGAGGGTGCATGTGGGCATGACTTGGAGTGTGCCTACGTCTGCTTAGCTGTCTGTAGGCTCTGTGCCATACTTGTCCGATTCATTTATTTACTTATTTTATATTCCGCTTTATCCAATTAATCAAGGCAGTTTACAAGAAACAGTTTACAAGGAACAAGGAACATTTTGCTTAGAACTATATACAAGATACATTTTAACAAGAATTGTCTAGTGGGACTATATATATGAACTATATACAAGAAACATTTTGACAGGATAACTATGCCACCTTGTTAGCATTATCTCAATGTTTACATCATGTGCAGACTGGCATGTATTGATGGGTAGCAATTATGTACATTGGTTTTCAAACAATG
This sequence comes from Ichthyophis bannanicus, assembly GCA_033557465.1. Taxonomy (NCBI): domain Eukaryota; kingdom Metazoa; phylum Chordata; class Amphibia; order Gymnophiona; family Ichthyophiidae; genus Ichthyophis; species Ichthyophis bannanicus. Next base: position 106,689,120 of record CM066033.1, read on the forward strand.
AGATAGATGTGTTACAGATTTGTGGATTTGTGAAGTTGCTACTTGAGTAATGCTAGGGTAAGGTGGGTAAGCATTCAGTTAGTAGTTTGTTCTTGAGTATTTGAGTGATTTATGGTGGGCTGCTCTTGTTGGAAATAATTGACAAATAGGAAAGTCTTGACGTTCTTTCTGAATAATGATAAGTCTTTTATTTTTTGATGGGGTCTGTTAGGCAGGTGTGTGAAATGGATGTATTGTGATGTCTGAATGTTGCCTTGCTATGTTCCTGGTGCAACAGATATGCATGTCATGCATATAGGATCTGTCCAGTCAGAGGGGCAGAATATGATACATGAATACACACATTCCAGCCCATGGGTTTCCTAGCAGATTTTTATTTATTTATTATACCACACACTTTAGAATCAGTGTGGTTTACATATATACTAACAGGGACTTTTTATTCCCTTGTCCCTGAAGGGCTCACAATCTAAGTGTACCTGAGGCAATGGAGGGTTAAGTGTTTTGCCCAAGGCCACAAGGAGTGGCCATGGGACTAGAGACCCCAGTCCATCCAGCCTGAGGTTGCTTGTCCCCATGCAGGAATTGAACCCCCAGCCCTCCAGCCTGAGGTAACCTGTTCCAACCACTGAGCCACTCCTCCCTCTTGACAAACATACCCTTTGCATGGTGTGTGCTTGTGGGCCAATCATGGACTACCCTCATATGTTGCAGACCACAAGAAGTTATCTAGATTTACATGTGGTTCAGATGGTTGTGACCGACTGAGTACTGAGTTATGGAGGGGTCACCAGAGTATGCACTGATTCTGGTCATCATTTGGCAGGTGAGAGATCAGGGTGCTCATTTTTGCCTCTGACATGGGCTGTTTTCATATTGCATAGTATTCCTGGCTCAGTTGAAACTTTACACACCACATGCACATATCCACTCAATATGCGCAAGTTGGGGGCATTCTGAGTCCAGGCCCAGACCATCTAGTAGGCACAGTAGCCATGTCCCAGGGTCCACAGGTGGTGGTAGGCAGCATGGAAGCCAATACCTCCCTCCCTGCAAGCGTGCCCCAGCTTCCACCTCAGTGCTGTCTGTGGTCTTATTGAGGTACCATACATGCAGTTAGTCACACCATGCCACTCTTGCCTCCTCCACTGGGGGATATGGGCATAGGTGGGCACAGGAGGGAGGGAGCAGGATGTGCTCTGCTGTACCTGCTGCAGATATGCTTGCCATCCTACTGACAGTTCTAAACCCATCAGAATCAAATATATACCCGTGAAACAAAAGATCCTAGCAATAAACAATGAAACCCCTACTGACAGTGGCAACTACAACGTTGCACCCGACACACAGTGCTGGGGCACTTATTTCTCCAGCAGCAGACTGCAGCCACTGTGCCGCCATCCTCACCCTCACACAACACTGACATGGAAGTATGGTGGCAGTAGGAATGGCAGAACTCCCTTCTGACTGTGGCAGCATGTATGTTTGTTGCTGCTGTCACAGCAAAGTCATACCAGCCATCACAGATATTCTCCCTAGGCAGCTGCCCAGCCACACAGCATCACATACATGACACCCCCTTTTTTTCAAATTTGCACCATCAACATAGTGCCCTGTCATAATAAGGCACTATGCTGTTGCTTGCTAAAGGAGCACTACTATCACTCTCTGGGGATCACCTGTGTGTGGAGCACATTGAAGACATTTAAATAGGCTCTCTCCTCCTCAAAAATACCCCTTTCTGTGACATTTCACTTGGCGTTAGGGTTCCCAGCACTGAGACCTCTAACGTGAAGTTGTGCAACCTGGCAGTAAGGGAGCACATGCTGTCATTGCCCACTCTACCCCATTAACACCCACTCTCCACCTTCTTTTCCTTTAATGTTGCGGGCCGTCTATTGCTCATTAATGCAGCATTTTGGTGCTTTCTGCAGCGTTAACCAATCACAGGTGCTGATAACATGTGTTAACGGCACACTTGCTCCCTTACTGCCCTTTAGTAAACATACCCCTATGTCCACTGTTAGCGATATTTCTGACTTTTACTGTTGTTTCAAACTATTCAAAAATGCATCTAAAACTTGGCTTTTATGTGCTTTTTGAAGGTATGCATGCAATTTTGCAGCTCAGAAATTCACTTCTGAAATGGCTTTCAGGAAAAAGCTTAAAGCTTTTTTTCTTCATTAACTTTCCCAGATTTGATGAGATCTGATTAAAGAGCATTTATAAATAATGCAATAGATTTATAGATGATGCAATTTTCAAACTGATTCTAAAATTTTAAAGGATGTGATTTTTTGGAGGCTAAATGAAAAAAATGTGTTTTATTAAGGATTATGGGCCCGATTTTCATCTGGGCAGGGCTAAGCGCCGTAGCCACTTAGCACTGCCCATCCATCTCTTAACCCTGGATTTTCACTTCCACGGCGATGGAAATGAAAATCTGGATCACGCCAAACAGGCCAGCAGCTGCCAAGGCTAAGCAGGTAGAAGTGATTTTTGATGCTCCCTGTTTAGGTACCTATCTTTAAGGCACAAAGCGCTAAGCGGGCAGCATCGAAAATCGCTGCTACCCGCTTAGTGCCATTCCTCGCCTTGGCTCCAGTGGATAGCATCTGGGCGTGTTAGGGACTTAACCGGGATTTTCCAAAGGCACTAACCATGTAGGTGACTTTGGAAAATCCTGGTTAAGGCATTTACATGTGTAACATGGACTGTTACCTGTGTAACTGCCTTCGGGAATTGGGCCCTTATATTTTTGATGTGCTTGTTATTTTATGCATGTAATTTTGTAACTTGCCTAGAATTTTAGATAGTGTTGCCTATACATGTTCAAAAGAAAGAAAGTGATTTTTTTCTCTATTTTGTAATCTATAAGGTCAGTCCAGAAAAAGAGAAAGAATATAATTTATATTACATCAAGAATGTTGTAAAAAAAGCAAAATGAAAGCAAATCCCAGAGGCTTGGTGGCAGTGTATGCTTTGACATGTGGCAAGAACTGAATTTTATTCCTGGCTTAGGTCTTCAGATCCCTTGTTTGGCCAGGCTGGTTATGCTCTGGAGGTGGCATTTATAGTCGCAGGGGAGAATGGAGGGGGTGATAGACTCATGGAATGGTGTAATGCAGTGGCTGGATTTAGAACACATCATTACGAACTTCCAAAAGTGCCTTGTTTTTGACCAATAACTGTCATTCCAATGACTAGTCTAAAGTAAGATGTAAAGAGATATAAAATAGAGATAAAAAATATCCCAGCATAGTTGCAAATGAAACATTGTTGAACTGGAGTCAAGCTGTGGCTCCAATTGAACTGTAAACCCAAAGGAGCAGACTGTAAAGGCTGTATCAGAATCAAAACAACAAAATACAAATGGTGATGCTCATTTTACTATACAGTAATTTTGTATCATCTATGCAATAAACTCTTCATTGCTTTAAGGCTCCAGATCAAGGCACTATATCAGATGCACAAATATTGTAATAACTGCATTCTGAAGCAGTATGGAAGTGTGATTTTTTAAGACATTTTTATCTGTAAAACAATGTTTTATATATGGAAATAATATAAAATTGCACATCTGATATGTGCATGCCACTTATGCACACGTACCTTCACCAAAACTGAGCGGAGTAGGGATATGCATCGATTAGCAAGCATTCCATTGATAAGCACACTTTAAAAAATTTAGTACGTGAAAAATCAGTTCATCAGGCACTAACTTCTGAATTAATATGCATTAAGTGTGACTGGGCTGACAGCAATGAGGGCATGGTAAAAATTCCAAGCTAAACGTTAGTGTGGGAAGGGATTGTGACTGGGTGGGTTAGGGATGGAGTGTGGGCATTAATGGCACATCACAACATGGCCATCATTGGTGCACGCACTACCTCTTATTACTGCCATTAGCACAGGTGCATGTACCACCTTCTCGATGGCTGGTGGTAAGTGTAACCATATTAGATGTGCTGGCTGGCTAGCATGGTATAGTGTGCTTCCATGTGTAAACTGCAGAGGCAGTTAGGGGCATATTTACTAAAGGGTGTTAGCTGCTACCACAAGGTTAATGCAGATTTATCCCGCTGCAGTTGCAGCTAATGAAGGAGAAGTGTGGGCCTTTTTTTCTTAGCTTATGCAGATGATCTGCAAATTTTGGCAGCACTGGATGGGGATCCAGAGGCAGCCCTAGAACAACTGAAAAAGTGCTTGGATAATGTTTACAAGTAGTTGATGGGCAGTGGTTTGGTGTTGAATACTGAAAAAAACAGTCTGTCTGTGTTTTGGATCCACCCTTCAATCAGACTTTAGATGACTGCCGTCGATTTCCAATACTGTGATCCCATGGACAGAGGAAATTAGGTCCTTGGGGGTGTTTCTGGATCACACGGGTATTGGCGACAGACAGACTGACCACATGGTGCAGCTGTTTGGATGAAGCTTCGGCTTGTGCGCCAGCTAAAGTCGCATCTGGAACCAACGGCCTTGCAGTTAGTGGTACAGACCATGGTACTTGGCATCCTTGATTACTATAACATCGCTATGTTGGGCTGCTAGCGCGACTGCTCTGGTGTATGCAAGTTATGCAAAATGCAGCCGCATGGCTGCTGAAATGGGCAAGGCCTGGCCATCTCTGGTGAGTTTGTATTGGTTGCCCATGCTGGAACATGGGGTGTTCAAACTGATAGTGATTGTTTGTAAGGTCCTTTAGGATTCACGTCCCGACTATCTGTGGGAATTGTTGAAATGGTATAGACTGGCCCACCATCTGTGGTCATTGCAGGGCCATTTGTTGGAGGTACCAAGCCTGGAGATGGTTTGGAAGGTTTCTCACAGGGGCTGGGCATTTAGGGTAGTAGCCAGTGAGCACTGGCAGGGCCAGATTTAGCTAGAGTGAGGCCCTACGCCAAGAAAAATTGTGGGGCCCCCCCGTGCAGTCCTGGGCCCCCCCCCCGTGTCCCCGTGCAGTCCTGGCCCCCCCCCCCGTGCAGTCCTGGGCCCCCCCGTGTCCCCCCCCATGCCCCCGTGCTGTCCTGGGACCCCCCCCCGTGCCCCCGTGCAGTCCTGGGCCCCCCCGTGCAGTCCTGGCCCCCCCGGACAGCATCGTGGCTGTCTGAGGGGCTTCAGAGGGAGCCGGGGAAGCCCGTGCGAGGCCCTGGCTCCCTCTGTACAGCCGCCAGCGTGAAGAGCCTGTACCATCCCGCTGGCGGCTGTTTCTGTGAAGCCGCAAATGCTGGGAAAGGTTAAAGGTTGCCCTTTAACCTTTCCCAGCATTCGCGGCTTCACAGAAACAGCCGCCAGCGTGAAGGAAAAGGCTCTTCATACTGGTGGCTGTACAGAGGGAGCCGGGGCCTCGCGCGGGTTTCCCCGGCTCCCTCTAAAGCCCTCCGGTGGGCCCTTGCCAGCTGTGGGCCCTATGCCACGGCGTACGTTGCGTATAGGCAAATCCGGCCCTGAGCACTGGAATGCTTTCCCTTAGGAGGTTCATGCTCAGGCCTCACTGTTGATCTTCCACAAGCATTTGAAAATATGGTTGTTTGCTGATTCATGAGTGGGCTGGATAGTGGAGGATTGGAGGTGTCACCTCCTGTCTTTCAGATTCAGGGTTTATAATTGTATATTTTTGTGTACGTTACAGTTTTTTTAAAATCCTTTTGATTGAGTTGTTTTTCAGAAAAATGGTTAAAACCTCTGCAAATAAATAAATATTGCAGGCATTTTTCTGTGATATCTGCATTTCATGCGGTGGACGGGTGGTGGGGGGGGGGGGAGAAGCATGGCAGGGATTAGGCATGCCGATTGTTGACAGCCATCATGTGAAATGTTATCATGCAGTGTCTACCAAATTGGGCCTTATAGTGGTTGCATATAATACCAACCCAAGAGGTTGCATTAACTGTCGGTGACCCTCTGTGGCATGCATCAGCTGCTGCCAATCACCAGTAGCTGTATGCCCTGCAGCCAAGCAGACCCCCATGCCCCGATTGTCTCCGCTAGGTGACAATCTAAAGATCTGCAGCACCAACAATATTACAAAAAATGTCTAACCACACCTTCAGCATCCCTAGACAGCTCCTGATCCCCACTGGGAACTGTCCGGGGAGATCGGTGTCCCCCAGCAAAATAAACTGTCCTGACTACAAAGTCAGTGGCCAAAGCCCCCCCCCCCCCCCACACACACACACCTTTCTCAATTGTTTAAAAATTCTGGCTATTCAATCAGGGTCCTGATCCCCCCTTCCTCCCATCCCATTCCTTCCCCTCCCCCTTAAAACAGTGTGTCCCGGATGGCCAGTCAACTTGGAGCAGCTAGGACCTGCCTCCAGGTGATGTAAAACCCTCTCATACCAAGGAGGTTTCTGTAGGGCCATGTGCTCATGAGGGAAGGGTTAGGATAACTATTACAGTTGATGATTTGATCATTAGGCATGTAGATAGCTAGGTGGCTGGTGGATATGAGGATAGCTTGGTAACATGCCTGCCTGTTGCAAAGGTAGCAGACCTCACGTGCCATCTAGACAAGGTCTTAGATAGTGCTGGGGAGGAATCTGCTGTCTTGGTACATGTCGATACCAATGACATTGGAAAGTGTGGTAGGGAGTTTCTGGAGGATAAATTTAGGCTTTTAGGTAGGAAGTTGAAATCCAGAACTTCCAGGGTTGCATTCTCCGAAATGCTTCCCATTTCACGTGCAGCACCCAAAAGGCAAGCAGAGCTCCAGAGTCTCAATGCATGGATGAGACGATGGTGCAAGTATGAGGGTTTTGGATTTGTTAGGAACTGGGGAATATTCTGGGGAAAGGAGGAGCTCTTACGAACTGATGGGCTAAACCTTAACTAGGATGGAACCAGGATGCTGGCATTAACCTTTAAAAAGGAGATAGAACATCGTTTAAACTAGATAATAGGGGAAAGCCAACAGTCGCCCAAGAGCTTATGGTTTGGAACAATGCATCCTTGAAAGATATTAGCAAAAGGCTGACGTTAGGGCATATCAGCAGAGGTTCCAATAAAGACAAAAGTATCCCAAAAGCCCTTGAGTACAGAGCAGAGCTTAAAGATTCCAAATTACCCCTGCCTACTGATAGCCAGATTAATATGAATAAAATACAACCTCTAAGTTGCTTGTATGGAAATGCTAGAAGTCTAAAAAATAAGATGGGAGAGTTAGAATATATTGCACTAAATGAGAAGTTAGATATGATTGGTATTTCAGAGATATGGTGGAAGGAGGATAACCTGGGTACCTTATACCTGGGTACAAACTATATCTTAATGATAGAGCAGATCAAATTGGTGGAGGGGTTGCGCTCTATGTTAGAGAGGGCATTGAGTCACAAAGGATTAAAGTTTTGCAGGAAACAAAATTCACTGTAGAATCTCTATGGATTGAAATTCCATGTAAAAAGGGGGAGGGGAAGGCAATGGCAGTGGGGGTGTACTATTGACTGCCTGGCCAGAATGAACAAATGGATGATGAAATGATCAAAGAAATCAGAGAAGCTAACAAAAGTTACAGCACACTAATAATAATGGGTGATATCAATTACCCCGGTATCGACTGGGTCACTCACAGCAGGACATACCTGGGAGATAAAGTTTCTAGATGAAATAAATGGCTGCTTCTTGGAGCAGCTGGCTCATGACCCAACCAGAGGGGAAGCCATTTTGGACCTAGTCCTTAGTGGAACACCAGATCTGGTGCAAGAGATAAGGTTGTTGGGGCCACTTGACAACAGTGATCACAGCATGATTGTGTTTGATTTAATAAATGGAGGAGTGAGGGTAAGGAAATCCATAGTACTATCTTTTAACTTTCGAAAGGGAGACTGATAAAATGAGGAAAATAATTAAGAAAAAAATGAAAAGAGCAGTTGCAAAAGTTAAAGATTTACATCAAGCTTGGGTGAGGTTTAAAAATATTATCTTAGAAGCCCAGACCAGCTGTATTCCACACTTTAAGAAAAGTGGAAGGAAGACCAAAAATCTGCCAGCATGGTTTAAAGGTGAGGTCAGAGAGGCTGTTGCTGCCAAAAAAGCATCTTTCAGGAAATGGAAAAAGGAGCCAAGTGACGAAACTGGAAACAACACAAGCACTGTCAAGTTAGATGCAAGGCATTGATAAGGCAGGCAAAGAGAGAATTTGAGAAGAAGCTTGCTGTGGAAGCAAATACACATAAAAATACTTTTTCAAGTACATTTGATCATTAAATGATAGAGGGGTAAAAGGGGCATTAAGAGGGGATAAGGCCATAGCAGAGAGACTGAATGAATTATTTGCTTCAGTCTTTACTGAAGAAGATGTAGGGATGTTACCCATGACTGAAATGTATTTAAAGGTGATGCTGCAGAAGAATTGAAAGAAATATCGATACAATGGTAAGATGTATTACAACTATTTGATAACCTGAAGAGCAGCAAATCACCTGGACCGGATAGTATACATCCAAGGGTGTTGAAAGAACTGAAATATGAGATTGCAGACCTGCTATTAGTAATCTGTGAACTATCATTAAATCATCTGCAATTCCTGAAGATTGGAGGATGGCCAATGAAATGCCAAATTTTAAAAAGGGTTCCGGGGTGATCTTGGAAGCTACAGACTGGTGAGCCTTATGTCAGTACCGGGAAAAATGGTAGAAACCATCATATAGAAAAAAAATGACTGAACATGTAGATGTTCATGGCTTAATGGGAGACAGCCAACAGCCAAGGAACATCTTGTCTTACTAATCTGTTATGTTTTTTTGAAGATGTGAATAAACAGGTAGACAAAGGTGAGTCGATTGATATAAGTGTATCTAGACTTTCAGAAAGCCTTTGACAAGGTCCCTCATGATAGACTTTTGGCAATTAGCTTTCGTTTGTTTTCTTACACTTGTGTTGCAGTGGTGTATTTGGGCTTGGGATTGAGGGAGGGGGAAAATTGTTACTGCTACAGACTGTTTTTCTTGTTGAGTATTCAGTAAAACCAATAAATATTTCAAGTTAAAAAAAAAAAAAAGTCATGGGATAGGAGGCAGTGCACTATTGTGGATCAGGAACTGGTTAAAAGATAGAAAGCAAAGGGTAGGGCTAATTGGCCAATTTTCACAGTGGAAAAAGGTGACTAGTGGAGTACCCCAGGGATCAGTGTTGGGTCAACTGCTTTTTAACATATTCATAAATGACCTGGAAATGGGAATAATGAGTGAGGTTATCAAATTTGTGGATGACACAAAAGTATTCAAAGTTGTTAAAACCCTCTAGGATTTTGGAAAATTGCAAGAGGTTCTTGATAAATTGGAAGACTGGGCATCCAAATGGCAGATGAAATCTAATGTGGACAAGTGCAAAGTTATGCACTTAGGAAAGAAAAAAACAAATTATGGTTACATGATGGAAGGTTCCACAATAGGAACCACCACCCAGGAAAATGATTTAGGAGTCATCGTGGATAGCATGTTAAAACGCTCTGCCTAGTGTGCAGCGGCAGCCAAGAGAACAAATAGAATGCTAGGTATCATAAGGAAAATAAAACAAAGGATGTTATAATGCCTCTGTATCTTTCCATGGTGGAACTGCACCCTGAATATTGTGTGCAATTCTGGTCACTGTATCTTAAAAAGGATGTAATGTTATTAGAAAAGATATAGAGAGGAGCCACCAAAATGGTAAAGGGGATAGAAGAATACCCCTATGAAGAGAGGCTAAAAAGAGTAGGGCTCTTCAACCTGGAAAAGAGACGGCTGAGGGGAGATATGATAGAGATCTTTAAATTAATGAATGGAGTGGAACGGGTAAATGTACATTGATTGTTTATGCCACAAAATATAGAAAGGCTAGAGGATATGCAATGAAGTTGCTGTATAACCTCGTTAAGACTAGTAAGAGGAAATATTTTTTCACTTAACGTGTAATCAAACTCTGGAATTTGTTACCGGAGGATGTAGTAACAGCTGTTAGTGTAGCCGGGTTTAAACAAGCTTTGGACAAGTTCCTGGAGGAAAGGTCTATAAACCATTATTAAAGGGGACTCATAATATCCACTGCTTGACACAATACAAACATTGCAGAACCTGTGTCTTTTGGGGAAACTGCTACTGTAGGTACTTGTGACCTAGATTGACCACTGTTGGAAACAGGATACTAGGCTTGATGGACCTTGGTCTGACCTATTATGGCATATCTTATGGTTCTTATGTTCTTTGCTCCCTGACACCCCCCCCCCCATTTGACCTCCCCCATCCATACCATTAATCCATAGTGGTCATTTGGTCAGTGGGGACTCCTACATGCATTCTCAGGCATGTCCAAAATGGTTACGATCACGCGGTCCTGCCCCCTTGCCTCATGTGGCTATTTTTGTTCATACTATTGAGGAGGGTAGGACTTCCTGTGATGCCTGCCGATGCAGGTATTATGGGTCTCTGCAGTAAATTCAAAATCTCCATGTTACCTTTAAGGGGAAACATGCCTCTTAGTGGGAATCTATGCCACTTCCAGTGCTAATGTTTGGGGCTTACCAGGATCTTAGTGCACTTTATTAAACATGCACCAAAATCAATATGTGCATGCAAAAAAGTTCAAATGCATACTTTTCTTAATGCATGAAGCAAACTGAAAAAATCCCAGAAAATGGCTGAAAATTTGAAAACAAATCAAATTGTACTTCCCAACAATTGAAGCATTTTTAACGGGTAGGGTTGGGAGTTTGCATGTATGCACATACTTTAAAGAATAAGTGGTAAGTTTACTAAAAGGCATTAAGGGAGCAAGTATGCTGTCAACACCTGTTATTGGCACCCTTATGCCCTTAACGCTGCAAAAAAGCTGCATTAACGGGCATTAAAGTTTCCTGCAGCATTAAGGACACTGCAGGCAGAGAGTAGGCATTAATGGGGAAGAGAGCAAGTGTTAACAGGTGTTACCTTAATGCCTGTTGCTCTAACATGTATTAAAGCCCTTTAACGCTGGGAACTCTAATGCCAAGTAAAACTTCACAGAAAGGTTGTATTTTGAGGGGAGAGAGCCTATTTAAATGTCTATAATGTGATGCATAGACAGGGAAGTCCAAGAGAGTGATAGTAGTACTTCATTAGCAGCAACAGCATAGTGCCCAAGTATGAAAAGGCACCATGTTGATAGTGCAAATGGGGCAAAGAAGGTGGCACATCGGTCATGCAGTGGGGGTTTCTAGGGCACAAGGCAGACTAGGCAAATGCCAAGGTGGCACATCTGTGATGTCCGTCATGATCCCAAATTGACATTGGCTTCACACAGACATGCTGCTGCTTTGAAAAGGTGATGCGCCACATGGGGCAGGCTAAGGTTTCCTGGCACCCTAGGCAGGGACCCCAGTCAGCACCCCCTCTCCACTGCCAGCTCTGGAGGAAGAGGACGATAGCACTAGCAGCTGCAGTACTACAGGGAGCTGGAAAATGCAGGTGTCCGGGGAAATACTACAACTGCAGCTGCCTGCTTCCCCCAAGACATATCAGAAGCAGGCAGTGATGGAGTTCTGGCATAGGAAGTTGTTTGGGGGGATGGTGTGTCCATCAATGTGAGCCTCTGCCACACCCATATGGACCTGGCACCCTAGGCATCTGCCAAAGCTGCATGGTGGCCCAGTCGGTACTGGACACCATCCCCTCCGACAGCATGCTGTCATGGCAGCATGGTGTGGGGGTGTTGGCGGCAGGTACAGCTCCACCTGCCTGTAGCAGACAAGACCCATGTCATGGTCCTGTGTGCCAATTGCATCACAACATGTGCCCAGGTCTGCCTAATGGTTTACATGTCAGCCCCAGGGACTGGAGACACAAAGAGAGAGCACCAAACTCGCAGAGAGTCCAAGACAAACAAAGGAGCGAACAGGATAAAGGTCACTGGCACTTTATTAATGAACAACCCCAACGCGTTTCGGCAGATGCCTTCATCAGGGGGCTAAAAGGACTGCAAAACAAATGAAAACATATAACAGAACATCAATAAATACATATTAAAATAATAAATATAATAAATATAAATATAAAAATGATGAATATAAACATCCATATATGATCACAAGTAAGAATATTTTGTACTTACACGTTGTATGTTCCTGTGGATAAACTTTAGCCTACAGTGCAGGTACAGCACCAGCAACCCCGAAAGAATTGGCCAGCAAGGGTACAGACACCCATCAGCCACACAGACAGACTCCACTATCCACAGCTGTATGGAAAGTAGGCCCGAGAGAACCAGCACATTGAGCAGGCATTAACATCAGAGGGTACTACTAGTGCCTGCACAATGAGTACATATTAGCAATGCTTGAGCAGATTTGGAGACCAAAGTGGCAGGGAGGAATGTCAACATCACGACAATATAAATGTGTATGTGTGTGTATTTCTTTCCAGAGTTTTGTGGCCTTCTGCATTGCATTGTGCCTTGCATTGCCTAGGCTGATCCCAGCATTAGTCTTCAAATGTGCATGACGAGGAGCACAGGATTGTGGGTATTGCCATAAACAGAGCGGTTTGTCCAAGGTGTGTCTGCATCAGAGGTAGGATCATTGGCTGAGACTTCATAGTGCCTGTCTGTCATGTGCATAGCCTGGGTGTCCACAGAAGTTCATGCTGTGAGGAAACTTTCACTCTGACTGACCATGGCATGGCTACATTTATTTTATTTATTTATTTATTTAACATTTCTTCTATACCGCGCTATTACAATCAGCGCGGTGTACATCGAACAAAACATACTACAATGCATACAAGCAACATTGAGTTTTACATAGAACAGGGAAAAAAAAACATAGGATAACCGGGGTAACTATTTACAGGGTAACTATTTACATGTTAAATTAGTATTGTCACCAATATTCTAAGCCAATTTGGTATCATCTTCATATATCCACATAGCGCTTATATAGCATGCTACTCCAGTGATGTGGGAGCACTCCCTGTCCTGGGCAGCCAGTCACTGCTACATGTTAGTTGTCCATACTCACCCTGTGCATATGTAGTATGTGCTGACCAGCAGACTAGCCTCATTTGGAATGTTCATGTCTGATACAACCCTGTGATAGGCAGCATGTACAGGTTAAAAGTGCTTGCTTTGGTAGTTTCAGATGGTGGGGACAGGAGCCATTTCTGTACTGTTCGCTGTGGTCTTGGCAGGATTGTGGCAGCAACCCCCACTGTAGTTAGCATGCACAGTACCTGCTGCTGCAACACTGGGCACTAATATGCTCTGTTCTAAGAGGGTCCTTTTCTAACAGACACATAACACAAGGCCCAAATGTGACAGCCACCTCCATTATATTGCAGTTCTGTAGTAAATAATGTGACTAGCATAACACTACAGACAATATTAGCCACACTGATAGTGATGTGGATCTGCAGCATAATCAGCAGAGATCGTCTCTAGCAGTGCAAATTCTGTCTCCTGTGTGTGCTGGTATAGATTAACCCCTCCAGTACCCATGATGCACTGCACACACAGAACAGCAGTCTGCAGCTGATCACCAAACGGAGAATGGACAGATCCATCACATCAGCTCAGTATGATGTACTGACAGTGTGTGCTTCAATCACATAATAGCTACAAACTGTGCTACTGCACAGTGGTCATCCTGAGTATGAGGATGGGCACCCAGCACCAGGTTCCCCATACCTGCAGTGCTAGAGATGGTCTCTGCTGCAGATTCTCATCACTGCTAGTGTGTGATAGCTATTGTCTGCCGTGTGAGATGCTAGTTGCCTTGCGTCCTGCAAAATTTGCTGCACATGCCAGTCACATCTGGCTTTGTGCTGTGCCCCTGTTGTACAAGAACCCACCTAGAGCATGGCATGTCAATACCCAGTGTTACAATGCTGATGTCCACCAACTACCTGGGAGAGGGGTGGGGCAGTGTGCTGCTACAACTTGCATGGGGTTGTTATGAGGGTCTCACCAGTACTGTTGGGAGTAGGCCTGGAACACCTCATGTCCCAATCACCTAGGTCTAACATTCACCCACAGCAAGAACAGTCAGACTACACCTACTGCCCACCACTGGGTTACACACTGCATGTGCCCAGGGCAACCATCTGCAGCCAGCATTTGGTTCAATGATCAAGCCCCAAAGACAGGAAGTGCACCAACATCACTAGAACCAGACACTGCATAGCACTATGTGGATATATACCCATGCCATGGTCACTGCCCAGTCAGGGTGAGAGTGCCCTACCAGCAGGACATGCTGTAGTCACCCAGGCCATGCATATGGCAGATGGGCACTGCAGCATCTCAGCCATTAACCCTACCTCCAATGCAGACTCATCTTGGCCAATCTGCTCTGTTTCAGGCCATATCCACAATACTTTGCTCCCCATCATGCACATTTGCAGACTAACGCTGGAAACAGCTTAGGCACTGCGAGGCTCAGTGAGGCGTAGAAAGGCATGACTAAATTGATAGACATTCACATACACACACACACTCATAATGACGTGCTGTGCAAAAATGAGGATGGTTGACACCTTGGTCCCAATATCAGCTCGAGCATTGTTAATGTGTGCTCCTTGTGCAGGAACTAGTTGCATGCTCTGATGTTAATACTCGCTCAGTGTGCAGGTACTGATTCTCCATGCAGCTGTGGATAGTGGAGCCTGTCTGTGTGGCTGATAGGTGTTTGTACCCTTGCTGGCCGATTCACTCTATGGCCCCTCAATACCTCTTATCTCTTATTTCTCCCTACGTCCCCTCTTGAAACTTGCGCTCCGCTAACAAATTACTTCTATCAATGCCTTTCACCCGCACCTCGAACTCCCGACTGCGCTCCTTTCACCTTGCTGCACCATACGCCTGGAACAGCCTACCTGCGTCTGTGCACCAGGCATCCTCCTTGGCCCTCTTCAAATCCAGATTGAAGACCCACCTCTTCACCATTGCATTCAAATCCTGACTCTGTCCTCATCTTACCCTAACCCCCGTCAATGTTTATGACCAAACTATAGACCAAACTGTACGTCACCGTACCTTGCGCAGAACTGACATGATCTGTACTGTTCTAATTAGATTGTAAGCTCTGATGAGCATGACTCTGATGGCAAGGGACTGTCTCTGTATGTTGGCTACCTCTTGTAGGCTAGCTGTGCAGCACTGCGTGTGTGGCGCTTTATAAGTGCTGAATAGTAGTAGTCATTGGGGATTGCACATATTAGTGCTGTACTTAAACTGTGGGCTAACGTTCAGCCACAGGGACATGCAATACATAATCTACAGGCAGGACCCAAATCTGTGACCCTCCACTCATATACACACCAATTGTATGTATTGTGTCACAGTGCTGGCATATGGTTGTAGCACTCCTTGGGGCTGACAAACTTCGTATCTGACAGACCATGGCACATGTTGAAATGTGCACTGTGCACACGAACAGGGCATGGCTTTGGTCTGCTGCAGGCAGGTGCCACTGCCCCCTCAACCAGCACCCGCACACCATGCTGACATGCCTGTGTGCTGTCCATGTTGGTGGTGTGCAGTCCCAACCCATCCAACATGCGGGTTGGCAGGTGTCTAGGGCACACCATCTGGATGGGGGGATAGAGGCATACATGGATGGCCACACAGAACCCTCTCCAACCATCTGCCTCTGCAGGGACCCCATCACTGCCTGCCATTGATACATCTTGGATGACAGCTATTGTTGTGATAGTCCAGTGGGTGCCTGCATGTTTAAGCTGCCTGGGGGCTACAGTGTTTGGCACTATTGGCCTCTTCCACCACAGCTGGGTTCTGCGGCAGCAAGGGGGGGGGGCAGCCTGGATCTCTGCCTGGGGTGCCATGGCCCGCCCTATGTGACACATTGCCTTTCCGAAGAAGTAGCAGGATTGTGTGCTGCTACTGTCACCGTGGGATCAAGACGGACATCACAGGTGGCACTGCAGATGGCAGAATACCCCTTTGTGGAGAGGCTAAAACGGTTGTGGCTCATCATCCTGGGGAAGAGACCGCTGAGGGGAGATATGATAGAGGTCTATAGATTATTGACCAGAGTGGAACAAGTAAATGCAAGTCACTTTTTTATGCCATCAGACTGTGGACAGACTAGGAGACCTGCAATGCAGCTACAGTGTAACCTATTTGGGTCTTTTAGGTGAAAATATTTTTTCAGTCAACACATAATCAAACCCTACAATCCATTACCAGAGGATGTGGTAGAAGCTGTCAATGTATCTGGGTTTAAAAAGTTTGGATGAGTTCCTAGGTAACGGTCCATAAACTACTGCTGAAGAGGACTCGGACTATGCACTGCTTGCCCCATTACAGTTATTGGGGAACCTGTGTGTCTTTTGGGGAAACTCCTAGGTACTTGTGACCTAGATTGGCCACTGTTGGACACAGGATACTGAGCATGATGGACCTTGGTCCAACACATTTTGGCATATTTTGTAGTCTTATGTTCCTATGTGCCATCTAGGCAGCTGTCTGGTCCCCCCATGCACCAGCAGCCCCCATTGCATGACCCATGTGCCACCTTCTGTGCCCCCATTTGTACCATCAACATGGTGTCCTTTCATACTTGGGCACTATGCTGTTGCTGCTAATGGAGCACTACTATTACTCTCTTGGGCTCGCCTGTCTGTGCATCACATTACAGATGTTAAGAAGGCTCTCTCTCCTCAAAAAACACTCTTTCCGCAAGGTTTAGAGCTATGTTAGGGTTCATGCTGTTAAGGTGGCTGCGTTAAGGGAGCAAGCCTTGTTCCCACCTACTTCCCCCCATTGACCACCATTCTCCACCCCATGCATGTCTTTTCTCTGCCCACAGGGCGCTTTACAGTGCTGGTACCATTAGCATGCGCTGAAGTGGCTTTTTGGATGCACTAAGGTTTAATAAACATACCCCTAAGTGTTTGGGAGATTTAACATGACACACAATGTGGGGAGGGAGTGTGGGGGGGTTCTTATTCTTTAAACATAGTTTGATTCTCCACATGGATTAGGAGAGAGATTTGGCACTGAATCTTTCTGAACCTGGAAATCTCTAAGAATGGTTATAAAGGAGAAATGTCGCACATCAGATTCATGATGAAGTGAAAGTAGTGCATATGAGCTGGGTTACATTCAGTGTTTACTGCCAAATCCATACTTTGAGGTAGGTAATCCCCCTTTCTCCATAAATTTCTAATTCCATATATGCCTCCATGCATCCTTCGTTCAGCCACACAGCATCTTCTAGTTATTCCTAATTTCTGCCAGATCTGTTCCTCTTTTGCCCGCTCCTCTTCTATAGGGTTGTGGCTCCCACTATGTGGAACTCTCTCCGTCTTGACCTTCGATGTCAATTCTCCTTTACCTGTTTCCAATCTCTTCTCAACAGCCACTTTTTTGCTCAAGCTTTTCCATTTACAGACTCCTCATAATTATGGATACCGCCGTGACTTAGCAATTTAGCTTGTTCACATCTGTCCTGTACACTACCTCTCCTCCCTTCCTTTTGTATCTTGTCTTTATGAATGTGCCACTAATTTTGTAATCTAGGCCTCTTTCCTCTTTCTTCCTTTTCTGTTGTCTTGTCTTTATCACACCCTTTAACCCTTTGTTTTATTTGTAAGTTTTAAATTGTCAACTGCCTAGACGTTAATAGAAGACATATCAAATAAAGCTAACTGTACCTGTACCTGTAGAGTTAATACCTACAGTTCCATTAGTTTGAATAGCCAGTACCATGCTCAACTTCTCCCTAACTTAGCTCAGCAATAGAATTTGTAATTGTCCCTTTGGTGTTAAATCACTAAACATTGTCACAAAAAAACAGCATCATTTGCTGTGATTTTTACTGACATAATGAATTGAAGAGGTATAAATGTATGTGTAAGCCAAAACACAAGAAAATGAATCAGTGACAGGTGTTCAAACAATCCCAGCCCTTCTCTAAACATGTGTTCAGCAAAACCTACATCAACATTCTTATAGTTTTGCATCCCTCTATTTTCATGGTTTATTCAATAATTTTGCATAGAATTCACTTGGTAAATTTATCTTTCTTTAAGAATTTGTTTTTAGTAGACATTTTGGGCTCATTTGGATGCTTAGAAATTAAGCTTGCGTGCAAATTGCTTGTGGGCACATCTACCTACGAATTAACATGTGCACAATTGATTTGTGCATGCAAAAAAGCTAGAGCACGTATAATAGGTGCCCAATTATGACAAAAACAAACAACAACAACAAAAAAAACCCTTTGGTTCAAAGTTACTTTGGACCTGCACATGCCTAGTTTTTAGACTGGTGGGTGGGACGGTCATTCCAGAACATGAATGAGGGGTTTGTAAATGTGGTGGGGACATTTATATACTGACAATGTCCCCAACTGTATTCTGAAACATGGCTATTATGCACATACATGGCACTAGCACGGGGATCTCAGAAGATGCCCAGAAGGGACAGAACAGGGGCGTGGTCAGCCACAGAGACATATAAAGCATATTCAGGAAAGGCCTGTGTATGTATTAAATGTTTCCTGGAAACATCCATGTTATTGCTGCTGAAACATGGTATAAGGCCGGGACTTAGAAAATATTCTGCTGTGCTCTGGTTGTGACAAGTATGTGCTGAACTGGTGTGATTGCAGTCTGAAAAAACACAAGATGTTTTAAGGAACAGAAAACAGAGGTGAGGGAATGTTGTAAGGTAAAGAAACACTAATAAACACCCTTACACCCTTAAGAGCAATAGCATGCATTATAGCAATGCTGAAATGTGCTTTTTGTGCTAAAGGAGCCAATCTATGGGACCCTAACAATTCCCTTGTTATGAAAAATGTGACTGCTGATGTAGAGCTAGTATAGGAATGAGCAGGGAAAGGATTCTTCTTTGGGTCAGAAACGGAGATCATATTTGTAGTCCTGGTAGTCCATGCTATTATGCCAAGTCATAGCTCTTATGTATATGTTGAGGGCATCTTTCTGTGACTAAAAGTGACAGTGTGTGTGTCTGTGGTTTGAGGGATGCACGGAAGGATCTGGTGTGTTCACCTGCAATTCAGGGGGGGACATGAAAGCCTGGCAAGTATCTGGACCATATGGATGACTGCAGCATCACCCAGAGCCAGTGTCATCGAGGATACAAAATCAGAGAAGGTTCTCTATAGTGAAATGTTAGAACATACCCCTGTCAATAATAAGTGACACTCAGAATAAGAGCATTCAACAGTGAAAACAACACTAATACATGCCCATAATACACTTTTTTAGAGACCAATGAAAGGAGAGATTCTGGAATTGGCAGGAGAAGAGATGGGCACAAATAGAAGCAATCCTTTGAAGAGCAGAGTTCCCAAGAAGGGGTGTAGGGAGAGATAAGAGGGGAGAGATAGTGCCAAGCAGCAGGATAAGTTCACTCATAGGCCATAGGCATGAAAAGGGCATGAATTTGTTGCTCTGCAATATTATGCATCCTTTGGAGAATTGCAGTGTTAATTTCAGGTTTTGTGCACTTGGAAAGGGTCCATCCTTAGCAAGTTAAAAGTGTGTTTGTACATATGACCAAGGTAGGAATCACTGTGACCATTTGATGCAAGGTATGTCCTGACATACATATTCATATTTACATTCTCTTATATCATATTAGAGTTCATTGGGATTACCTAGCACTTTTCAGAGCCTGTAGAGGACTGATAGGTGATCTAGGTTGCAGCAGAAGTCATTTCTCATTCGTATTTATGTTTAGTTTGCATCAGCAAACTACTGTCAGTGTGAAGAATAACTTAAGAGAAGCATATTTTTCATGAGGGGTGTGGCATCTGCAGGTGCATCATGGGGATGGGCGGGATCTGAAACGTTTAACTTTTCAGAATAAGGTGGGTGCAGGGACAACCAAAATGTTTACACACGTCTGATAATATTGATGAGGGCAGTGTTTCTCCATTCTATTGCATGACCCATGCCTGCACCTGTGTGCAGACCACACGCCGGATGTGTGCATGGGCTGACTGAATAGCGCTTTGCTCGTGCCGTGCCAAACATTTCTACTTCCCTGATTCCGGAACCATGGGCACGTCCAGATCCACAGACGCAGAATTAGGTTCAAATGGGGCACGTTTTAAATTTAGATATGTCTGCGGGCCGGATGTGTATGTTATGGAATCGGGCTCGTGTACATATTTTATAAATCTATGTCTGCTTTATTCAGTTTTAGATAATTTTTTATGTATTTTATACTAATAAGACTAATACACACAGTACTAATTAAACTACAGTCCCAGTTTAAGGTTTTCCCAGGCAATTAACCTGTTTTTTAAAATCATTAGTTGAGCATGTCATAGATTTTCTTTAAATTATGGAGAAAGAATATATTAATTACATACAAATAGAGGCATATTCTAAGATGTACGTCCCAGGCCTGTATGTCTGGTTGGAACCAGACATACAGAGGTAGATGGGATTCTGATCCTGCGGGGTATGTCTAGCCCCCACAGGATCAGAATCCCATCTAGGCCTATACGTGCAGGCCGAGACCCAATTCCGGTCAGCCTGCACATACAGGTCTCTGCCCAGCTAACTCAATCAAGGCTCCTGAATGCAACCACGGTCCTTTGGGTTCCAGTTGCCATGGCACCGTGGCTCCATTCAGGAGCCGCAATCCCTGGCTGCTGCTGACTTCATTTATTCACTGCAGCCCAACCACCGATCTGGCCTCTCAAGGCCAGGGTTGGGCTGCCGGGAATCTCCTGCACCCCTTTACCCTTTGACATGCCATGTGCCTGCTGTCCCCCGCTGCCTACTCTGCCAGCCCCGGGCGTACAGGGCCAACATCAGAATTTGCCCTAAACGACCAGGGCCCAAGACTGCCCACTGCCCGTCCTAACCTCGCCTCCACTTTGCCCCCTTCCTCCCCTATCTAGCTTCCCCATACAAACTCCCTGTTCGTAAGGGGAGCTTAGTTAAGGATAGGAAAGGGAGACAAACAGACCCCATATTCTGTAAGGATTTCACAAATTTAAATATCAAACTCAACCTTTTATTACAGAGAATTAATTAAATATGCATGTCTCAGTTTATTAAAATCAATGTATTGAATTTGTTATCTATTGATGAACTAATTAAGAATGAAATGGGATTGATTCAATGTGAACTATAATTAGATAAATCAATATGAACTGTATGCCAGACTTGTAAATATGAGTTACCCATGTATGTATTATAACATTTCTTCTTGTTTCCAGAATCTATTTGCTAATTAATTTTTTTAATTCATATAAATATACACTCAGCTATAGATAGATAGACAGGGGGCATACTGCAAAAGTCTGTTAAATACTTACCACTAGTTTTACTGCACTGTAACCATTATATATCAGATGGACCCCTAGAAGTAGGTACTGCAAGACTACCACTAGGGTCATAGCTGCCAGTTTGAGCCCTGGCAGCTCAGGGGCAGGAATGAGGGGCATTGCTCCTGCCATGGTCCACTAGATGACTAGGGAAACCTCTGGGTGAGTCTTAAAGGGATTAGGGGTGGGAGAGGGTCAGCATATAGATTTGGGGGAGTCCTCTACTCCAGGGGGCTCTTATCTTGAGGAGGGCCTTTCTTCGGGGGGTGGGGGGATGTGGTAAGTGAACTCCCTGTGTGCTAAATGCAGTACAGACGCTAGGCGTGACCCTGATAGCACACAGGTTTTGCATTTACTGCATGTTAATTTTTGCAATAGGTGCTAAAACGTACTACATTTTAGCAAACATCTCGCTGTGTCTTTTATACACTTAGGGGTATGTTTACTAAACTGCAGTAACATTACATACCACGTGTTATGTAACGTTAACGCTCGTTAGGTAACGTTAACATGTGGTATGTAACGTTAACGCGCGTTAACGTTACCTAATGAGCGTTAACGTGCATGGCTGTGGTAAACACTGCAGAAGGTGGCGAGAGGGAGGGGGGAAGAGGTCAATGGGTGGGGAGTGGGTGGGGAGAGGCTCCCTTCGCACTAATGCGCTGAACTGAAGGGCTGAATCTTACCGCGAATGAAAACCTGCCGTTAGATGCACATTTGCAGGAGGGAGAAACCATTTCAGTGTCAGCAATGTACAGCATAGACAGGGAACCCAAGAAACGTGATAGTAGTGCTCCATGTCTAGCAACAGCATAGTGTCCAAGTATAAGAGGCCACTATGGCGATGGTGCAAGTGATCCATAGGGGGCTGCAGGCAAGACATGTAGCGGGGGCAGCTGGAGCACAAGGTGGACTAGGCGGGTGCCTAAGTGGCACATAGGGACATAGAAACTGGAAATCAGCATGACAGCAGCTGACAAAGGCCAAACATAATCCACCTACATCTACCTAGTCCACCTGAGCTAACAGTTACCAGTTCACTGACCTGACATGCCCCCAGCCAACCCTCCCCCAAGCGAAAGGGACAGAATATTGGTAGGCGGTGATGGGGGGGGGGGGATGTGAGGATACCCATGTGTGCCCCATGTCCGCAGACCCCGCTCCCTAGGCGACCACATACCCACACAATGGATGGCCTGGGACTGCGTCCCACCAGAACCGACAGCATATGGTCATGTCAGCATGGCAGGTGGGGGGGGTGTGTCCGTGCTGGAGGGGACAGTGGCACCTGCCTGCAGTGGACCAAGGCCATGCCCTGTACCAGTACGTGGTATGCAGTGCAACATAAAAGGTCTGGCTGAGGAAAAGTACAGGTAGCTCCAGGGACCACCATGCATCTGTGACAACAGTGTGGTGCAGTACACACAGCCAGTGTGTCCAGAAGCAGAGGGTCACAGGTTCAAGCCCCAGCTGTGGTTCCTGCAGAGCATGTCCCTATGTTTTACCCTACAATGCAGATACAACAGCAACATGTGCAAAGCCCAAAGCAGCGGCAAACAGGGGTACAAACACCCACTCACACAGGCTCCACAATCCAAAGCTGCATGGAGAGTCAGGCTGTTGGCCCCAGCATTGAGCTGCAGTTATCACCAGAGCACTACTACTACCTCCTGCACAGTTTAGCAATGTCAGCACTGTGATCAGGACCAGTGTGGCAGGCAGGGTTGCCAACCACCCCTATCTTTGCACAATGCTGCAATAGGAGTGTGTGTGTGTGTATATGTCTATCCATTGTTTTGTGGCTGCCCACACCTCACCGGGCCCACAATGTCCCACTGTTACCAGCATTAGCCTGAATATGTGCATAATGAGGGCAAGGTGTTGTGGGTATGGCCCGGACAGGGCAGATTGGCCAGGATGCATCTTCACAGGGTGTGGGGCAATGGCTGGGACACTGTAGTGCCCAACTACCACCTGCATGGACAGGGTGGCCACAGCATGGCATGCTGGGAGGGCACTCACTCTGACCGAGCAGTGACCATGGCATGTCTAGGTTCCCACATAGCGCTCTACACTATCTTTCTTCAGTAATACTTTTGTGTTCCCAGTGTTGGGGCCCTAATCTATGAGATGCCTGCTTGGTGCATGTAGTTCCTCTGTGAGCATGCACTATGGACTGGCTAGTGGACAGTCTGCAGTGAGCCTGTGCATGGTTGGAACACCTATAAGGTGCAGTCTGACTGTGCTGTCTGCTGGTGACTGGCAGACAGTGGTGTGAGGCAGTTGGGGTTTTCCGGAGCTAATGCCATCATTGCTGTTGGTCTGCCACTGCCCCAGCCACAGGTATGGCTCTGGGCCACCAACCCTGGAGGGTTGTCTTATACCAGCAGGATGGAGGTTGCTTCATAGGGGCTGGGACACCTATCCCTTACCTTCAGAAAGGGTGATGTGAGCCCTTTGGGGTATGTGGTATATAACACTTTGATCTATAAAGGCACTGCTACACAAACCTCATGCAAGTCTGGAAACCCCTCTGCCCTGATAACAGGTGCCCATGTCAACCAGACCCAAACACAGGGTACACACTAATCTGGGTGGTGTCTGGTCCCAGAGGGCCAAATGTGACTTCAGGATAAAGATGGGCACCAAATTACCTTCTGCTGCACTGCACAGAACACCTGTCACACACTGTTAGTGATGGGGATGTACAGCGGAGCCTATCTCTAGCACCACATGTACTGCGGACCTAGTGCTGGACACCAATCCTATCCCTCAGGGAGAACACAGAACCTGGACAATGGCATGGTCTGTAGCTACTCTGTGTCAGTATCACACACTGTCGGTTCATCTTTCCAAGATGAGGTACCGGAGAGGTGCAGACCCCGTTTGCTGATCGGTTGCCGACAACTATTCAGCATGTACATTGCATCATGGGTACTGGTGGGTTACCCTATCCTGGCACTCAGAGCAGACAGTTTGTGCAGTAACCTGCAATCCTAATGTACCCAGCCATTGCTGTGACATACACCACAGAGGTATAGCCTACTGGTTAATGCAATGCCATTCTCAGCAGTGTTCATGGGTATGAGTACTCATTGTTCCCTCCTCTCATGCCTGTCCTACGCAAATAGTGTGCATGCCTGTAACAGTCACATTTTTGCACATTTGTGCAGCCAGCCCATAATACCATTGCCACAATTGCCAATATTCCCTCGGTCCGTCTATCTACGTCTGTCAGCGGTGTAGAGTCCTGTCTTCCTGTGCGGGCTGCCACCCCATGTCCTGCACTGGTACCCTTTCCTGCATTGCGCCTCTTCATGCTTGCCTCGCCTGTGCCTGATCTGCATGGCACTACCACTCCTCTGTCCACCCATCATTATAACTATCCTGCCACCTCCACCTCCACTGGGGGACAGGTATTCCCATCATCTGCCACCAACTGTCTTTCCAGTACTTTACATTGCCAACACCCTGTGCTGTGGTAAAGTTGCCCCCACCATGTTTGTCATCAGTACTGGCAGCCACATGGGATGCCCTCAGATATGGCAGGTCCAGCGGCTCCCAGCTCTACCTCTTTCACTCACCTGTTCATTGCCTTTCCTGAGTGCTCTATCTAGTGTTAGGGCTACATCTGTCTCTGTTCCTCACAGGTCATGCATGTCATTCTGAAGCACTTTGTAGCCCTTAGAGCACACTAACGTAGGGCACCACAACCTTGTTAGGCCACCTTAACCTATGGTTCCGTAACCCAGGGTGCCTTCTAAGGTGCCTTGTCCAGGGGTGACTAATACAGCGCTTAGCCGAAGGAGACCTACTGTATAGGGCACCTTACAAAGTGCCTTATGAGGCACCTTACAAGGCACCTTATAGGGCACCTTATAAGGCACCTTATAAGACACCTAAGAAGGCACCTAACAAGGCACCTTATAAGGCACCTTATTTATAAGGGACCTTACTAGGCACCTTACAAGGCACCCTACAAGGCACCTTACAAGGCGCCTTGTAAGGTGCCTTATGAGGCGCCTTGTAACGCGTGTTAGTTTGTAACATGCTTGGCTGATACAGCTTGCTGTAACGATGCACCACCCATGCCTTTATATGGGCATCTGTACCTTTATCGCGGAACCTAACACGAATGACATTACCACAGTTTAGTAAACATACCCCTTAGATAGATAGATAGGGACAAGTCAGCAAATAACAGATAATATAAATTTTAAAAGCTATGTTTAAAAAATGTATAGTATGCAAGCTAAAATTAACATTTTCAGCTGATTTACTAAGAAAACGAGATGCAGAGCATAAACGTTGTAAAAAGGCCATACCAAAGAGTAAGCACAGGCAATTTTAGTAGGTTCATTAGGCATACACATATCGGGCTCATTTGGGCATTCGTTTGGGTACCTAAAAATTAAAAGTGAGTGCAAATTGCGTGTGCACATGTATACCTACAAATTAACACGCACAATTGATTTGCATACACAAAAAAGCTGTAGTGCATATAGAAGGCATACAGTTAAGATAAAGATGCACAAAAACATGAAGCAAAAACATGAAAATCACTAACTTTAAATGAAGACTAACTGAAATTTTTCTTTTTAGTCCTATACATGCCCAAGATTCACGCTATGCATGCTAAAATCTCCTATGCTAACTTGCTGAAAGTGAAAGACCTTGTTAATCAGGTAAATCTCTTCCATCTTGTCAGATCACAAAGGAGTCCCTTTCTTGGTCACCTGATCTTTTCCCCTATTCCAAGAAAATGTTCCTTCTGGAGCAATGGCATAGCTATGATGAGCGGTGGGTGCGGCACGCTGCAGATGCTGGCCAGAAGAGGGGTGTTTGCCATGCCGGGCCCAAACCTCAAAGGCGGCATGGCAAACTTACCTTAAAGATGGGTGGCTTGCTGCCCTGCCTCCAATCCAGGCCCAGCGGCTTTTCTCTCCTGACCGAAATCTCATGATGTGGTGGCATTATTTTTTTTCTCCTGGAGCACTGGGCCAGTAACACATGATCTGATGCTCCCTGGGACCTCTTAAAGGAGCTGGTACAGAAAACAATTATCCCCACCCTAGTCTCCTTTCCATACAACGCCCACTCTCCACTCCAATCCACTTTCCATACAACCCCCCACTCTCATACCTCCAGCACCTACCAGGTGTCTCCCTAGAGGCTAGTAGTAAGCACATCTACCTCAGTCCTCTAGCACTAGTTTTGCTGTACTAGTGCTAGAGAGTCAGGGGGCAAAGAACGGAGTGCTGAGTACTTCAGACTAGAGATTCACATGGTAAATTTGCTGCAGTAAAACATTCCATTTTACTGCAGCTTAGTAACTATTCCTTTTAGTTCACTCTAGGGGTCATTTTAGAAGCCTTATTTTATGCTTTGGACATCTGAAAATGAACTTAGAGATGTCCACGTCACAGAGACGTCTCCAGAGCCATTTCAGAAGTCGGCTCTGGTGATGTCCACAGCCTGAGGATGTCTGAATCTGAATGGGGCATGGAGGATGCATGGCATGGAATTCCTGGGAACCTGGAGGCATGGTTAGGAGATTCCCAGGGACCAAGACCATCCCCACTTGATCACCGAAACGTCATGGATGTCTGACATCATATCTAAACCTAGACCTGCACTAAGGCACGAATAGCAATGAACAAGCATCTACTACTACTACTACTGAGCATTTATAAGACACATGTAAGAGACAGACCCTGCTCATCAGAGCTTACAATCTAGTCAAGACAGACAACACAGTATCTGTAGACACAGGGGCGGCCCAAGGGGGGTGCGGGGCCATGTGCGGAGACTCGGTGCGGGGCCTCATTTGCATAAGTGGCCTTATTTGCATAAATATTTGCATAATGTTACCATACACTAACTTTTAGTAAACATGTCTCTTAATGAGTGTATGGATAAAGAAAGACTAAAAGATTTCTACATTACTATAATCCAGTGCCAACCGCCAGGCACATTAGGAACTACTACAAACGCTGCCCATTTAGAACCCATAGCAAACCCGCTGTATCCTGACAGCATTACCAGGACTCACAAAGCACCAGTCCCTACCTATCAAAAGGAAACACTGCAAATATTAAACCAGTACATTTCAGAGAATACTGGGGAAAGAGAACAAGTGGCAATGTCAAATAGGAATTACATAAACAGAATACCTCAGCTCAGTTACACATGCAGAACATAGACCATCACCAAACAAGGAATCGCAATTTAGAAACAGGAAGGCAATAATTTAAACTGGGAACCCCAAAAGCCAAACTTGGAATGTACAACAACACTGTAGAAATAAAACTATAAATCAATTTCCTCTTGTACCAAACAAAGCGCAGACGTTAATGATGCACATTTCCCAGAACTTTCATATTCCAGTTAATAAATTCAAAATAAAGAGATATATTTCTACCTTTTGTGCATTTTTTTTCAGTTGCAATTGCTCCAGCCACTTTCTTCTGGTTTCTTCATGTTTTCTGCTAACTCTCCATCGTCTGCTGTCCATTTGTCCTTTCTTCTCTCTTCTAGTTTTCTTTCCATCCTCTCTCTCTACATCTGCTTTAACATACTAATCTTTATCCTTTTGCTCTTTCCTCATTCTTATTTCATCCACACAAATTTTACCCCTCCATCCTCAATCCCCACTTACTCTCCCAATACCCGGCCAATTGTAGATTTTTCATCCCTCCCACACAAAATATTTTTCCCCTCTCCATTTTACTCTCCCAGCCCCATCCCATTCTAATCCTCCCCCAACATCAGCTCCCTTCTAGTTCCAGTCTCACCCAGCATCCATTCCCTTCTAGTCCCTGCATCAGCCCATTTCCAGTCCTAGCCCCCCATCAACCCATTTCCAGTCCTAGCTCCCCCATCCATTTTCAGTCTGAGTCCCTTCATCAGCTCATTTCCAATCCTAGCCCCCAATCAGCCCATTTCTAGTCATTTCCTAGCCCCACCATCAGCCCATGTCAAATCCTAGCTCCCCTCCACTCAGCCCAATTCCAGTCCAAGCCCCCCCAAGAGCCTACTTCCAGTTCTAGCCCCTCCATGAGTCCATTTCAATTCAAGCCCCCACCACAGCCCATTTCCAATCTTAGCTCCCCCCAACAGCCCATTTCCAGTCCTATCCTAGCTGCTCCATCAGCCCATTTTCAGTTCTAGCTCCCTTCCCTCACAGCCCATTTCCATTCCAAGCTCCCTCCCCATCAGCTATTTGCAGTTCAAGCCTCCCCGTCCACTCAGTCCATTTCCAGTCATAGCAATCCCCCAACCCATTACCAGTCCTAGCCCCCCATCAACCCATTTTCAGTTTAAGCCCCCCCCTATAACCCATTACAAGTCCTAACCCCCCATCAGCCCACTTCCAGTCTTAACCCCATCAGCCCATTTCCAGTCAGCCCCCCATAGCCCATTGCCAGTCCTAAACCCCCCATCAGCCCACAGCCCATTACTAGTCCTAACCACATCAGCCCACCTCAAGTCCTAACCCCTCCCCATCAGCCCTTTTCCTGTCCTAGCGCCCCCATAGCCCATTAGCAGTCCTAACCCCCCCCATAGCCCATTAGCAATCCTAACCCCCATCACCCTATTTCCAGAGAGCCCCCATCAGCCCACAGCCCATTACCAGTCTTAACCCCCCCCAGCCCATGTCCAGTCCTAACCTCCCATCACCCCATTTCCAGTCAGCCTCCATCAACCCCCAGCCCATTACCAGTCTTAACCCCCCCAGCCCATTACCAGTCTTAACCCCCCATCCCATTTCCAGTCTGCCTACATCAGCCCCAGCCCATTAGCAGTCTTTACACCCCCCCAGCCCATTTCCAGTCCTAACCCCTCCCCAGCTCATTTCCAGTCAGCCTCCATCAGCCCCAGCCCATTTCCAGTCCTAACCCCCCCTCCAACCCATTTCCAGTCCTAACCCCCCCCAGCCCATTTCAAGTCAGCCTCCATCAGTCCCACCCCATTTCCAGTCCTAACCCCCCCCTTGCAAATTTCCAGTCCTAACCCCCCCCTTGCACATTTCCAGTCCTAACCCCCCTTGCACATTTCCAGTCCTAACCCCCCCCCCCTCGCAAATTTCCCGTCCTAACCCCCCATCACCCCATTTCCAGACAGCCTCCATCAGCCCCCCCCCCCCTTCCCTTCCCTTCCCTTCCCTTCCGGCAAATTTAAAAACAAAAACCTGGCTCTAGCTGCTGCCGCGTCCGTCGCAGCAGCGGCAGAATGGCGTGTCCCGCGGGGCCCCCTCTCCACGTCGAGCCCTCTGCAAGGGCTTTCAGATTCGCGAAGGGAGAGTGCTCCCTCGCGTCTCTGTAAAGCCCGCAGGGGCTAATGGGAAATTTCCCATCAGCCCCTCGCGTCTAAAGGGGCTGATGGGAAATTTCCCATTAGCCCCTGCGGGCTTTACAGAGACGCGAGGGAGCACAACTCTCCCTTCGCGAATCTGAAAGCCCTTGCAGAGGGCTCGAAGAGGAGAAGGGGCCCCGCGGGACACGCCATTCTGCCGCTGCTGCGACGGACGCGGCAGCAGCGGCAGCAGCTAGAGCCAGGTTTTTGTTTTTAAATGTAATAAAAAAAAAAGCAGAATGTTCTTTGCGCGGGGCCCCCTGAAACGCGGGGCCCTGTGCAAAAAACATTCTTGCTCAATGGACGGGCCGGCCCTGTGTAGACATGGGATACATCTAGGGGCAATGGTACTGAAACACAAAGGAGATCAGGTGAGTCAAGATCCGAAAGCAGCAGAAAAGAGGAGAGTTTTCAGCCTGGATTTGAAAAGGACTAGAGAAGGCACCTGATGTACAGTCTCAGGTAGTTTGTTTCAGGCATAAGGAGCAGCATGGTGAATGGAGCGAAGTCTGGAGTTAGCAATAGAAGAGAAGGGCACAGATAGAAGCAATTTGCCAGAAGAGCAGAGTTCCTGATGAGGGGTGTAGAGAGAGATAAGAGAGGAAAGGTAGTGAGGAGCTGCAGAGTGAATGGATTTATAGGTCAGCAGGAGAAGTTTGAACTGGATGTGAAAACGAATAGGGGGCCAATGAAGTGACTTGAGAAGAGGTTTAATATGAGAATGACGAAGCTGGAGGAAAATTAGCCGTGCAGCAGAGTGTTGAACAAATTGAAGGGGGGAGAGATGATTCAAAGGGAGACCAGCAAGAAATAGGTTACAATAGTCAAGACAAGAGGTGACTAAAGAGTGGATACGTGTCTTAGTAATATGTTTAGAAAGGAATGGGCGGATTTTGTTGATGTTATAGAAAAAGAAATGGCAGGTCTTAGCTATCAGATGGATGTGTGTGGAGGAGAGAGAGGAGTCAACGACAATCCCAAGGTTGCAAGCCAAGGAAACAGTGAGAAGTAGAGAGTTATTCACAGAGATTGAGAAAGGAGGAAGGGGAGAGGAGATTTTAGTTGGAAAAATAAGAAGCTCAGTTTTTGCCATGTTCAATTTCAAGAGGTGGTGAGACATCCAAGTAGCAATGTCAGAAAGGCAGGCAGAGATCCGGGCCTGAATTGTCAGAGAGATTTCAGGAGTAGAGAGGTAGATCTGTGAGTCATCAGCATAAATATGATACTGAAAATCATGGGAAGAGATGAGTGCACCAAGGGACTGGGTATAGAGAGAGAAAAGGAGTGGACCTAAGACAGATCCTTGGAGTACACCAACTGAGAGTGGGATAGCAGCAGAGGAGGATCCACCAGAACACTGAGGGAGCGATTGGAAAGATAAGAAGACAACCAGGATAATACAGAGCCCTTAAAACCAAGCAAGGACAAGGTATCAAGGAGAAGGTTGTGGTCAACAGTGTCAAAAGCAGCAGAAAGGTCAAGAAAGATGAGGATTGAGTAAAGGTCCTTGGATCTTGCCAGGAACAGGTCACTGGAGACTTTGGCAAGAGACGTTTCAATAGAAAGTAAAGGACAAATGCCAGATTGTAAAGGATCCAGCAGGGCTTGAGAGAAGTGAAAATTGAGGCAACAGTGGTGATACGCACATTCAAGTAGTTTTGAAGTGAAGGGGAGGAGGGAGATGGGTCAATAGTTAGAAAGCCAGGCAGGGTCTAGTGAGGGTTTCTTGAGGAGAGGTGTAACTACAGCATGCTCTGTTTCAGGCCATACCCACAACCCTCTGCTCCTCATCATGCACATTTGCAGACTAACAGTGGGAACATCCTAGACAATGTGGGGCACAGTGCCGTGCAGAAGGCCACAGAACTCTGGAGAGACATACACACATACTCATATTGCTATGGTGTGCAAAAGTGGGGATGGCTGGCATTCCTGCCTGCCAGTTTGGTCTCCATATCAGCTCAAGCATTGCTAACCTGTGCTCATTGTGCAGATGCTAATAGCATGCTCTGATATTCACGTCTGTTGTTAATGCCCACACAGTGTGCTGATGCTATCAATCTGCCTTTCCATCTAGCTGTGGATGGTGGAATCTGTCTGTGTGGCTGATGGGTGTTTGGACCCTTGCTGGCCAATTCATTGGGAGTTGTATATGCTGGTACTGTACCTGCACTGTAGGCTAAAGTTTACCCATAGGGACATGCAAGACATGATCCACAGGTAGGTCTTGAGCCTGTGACCACTGCTCATATATACACTGGTTTTGTGTGTTGCACCACAGAGCTGCCATATGAAGTCAGCAATCCCTCTGTGGAGCTGTGGTCATTGATAAGGTGAATTGGGCATGAGTAGAGGTCTTCCTATCTCTGATGTGATCTCTGGCATGCCCTATGCCATACCTATCTGACAAGGTGTGTTTGGTGGGTGCTGGAGGGGGACATGTTCATCCCAGAGAATTATTTGAAATAGTTAAAAAAGTATCAAACCCTCCTAATACAGATGTCACCCCTATTAACCCACAAACTCTTACTGACTATTACATAACTAAGCTCTCTCCACTATCAGACCCTCCAATTCCACTAATTCCCTCCAATTCCACTAATTCCACAATAGGGAGGAGTGGCCTAGTGGTTGGGGCACGGTACTACAGGCTGGAAGGTCAGTGGTTCAAATCCCACTAGAAGACAGCAACCTTGGGCCGGAAGGACTGGGGTTTCTAGTCCCGCAGGTGCTCCTTGTGGTCTTGGGCAAGCCACTTAACCCTCCATTGCCCATGTTCCCTGTAAGTATTTAGTGTATGTGTCTCATATCCCCTCGTGTTAAATGTATCCCCCAACCGCTTTGACCTGGTGAAAAGTGGGATATAAATGCAGCTAAATAAATAAATAATTTACTCCAACCCAAAGCCTGAACAAATATGGGATAAATTTCATACTGTAACACTAAAAGAACTAGATAAGGTGATCTCAGATATTAACACAACCACTTCTAGTCTTGATCCCTGCCCAGTTAGCTGGATCAAAAATACTAAACCACTCCTAGCGCCCTACATTCTAAATATAGCAAATTTTTCTCTCACACATGGTACTATGTCAACCATCCTAAAGAGAGCCTCAATTTGTCTAGTTTTTTGTTTTTCAGAATAGGTCTATCTTGATCTCTCTTCATATAGACCTATCTCTAGCCTTCCATTTATGGCAAAGATTATAGAAAAAAATAGTATATAATCAACTTCAGGATCACATTGAACTTCATGCCCCCTTAGATTCACACCAATACGGCTTTAGACCATACCATAGTGTAGAAACACTTCTTGCAGTTATCTTTGATGATATTCTAAAATACATTGACAAATCAAAACAAGCAGTATTACTTATATTTTTGGATATATCGGCTGCCTTTGATTCAATTAACCATTGTATCATTTTTGAAAGACTCAAACAGATTGGTATACAGGCACTATTCTTACATGGTTCCAATCATATCTAACTGATCGATCGCAACAGGTAAAAATAGGAAACCATACATCTAAAACCTATACGCAAAAACAAGGAATCCCACAAGGTTCTGCATTGTCAGCTCTACTCTTTAACATATATTTACAACCTATATGCCACATCATTCAACAGTGCAAATTAAAATATGCAATTTATGCTGATGATGTTATGATTTATCTCCCTATGGACATAGACTCCCTGCACTTCTCCAATATCAAATCATGCTTCACTAAAATGACGCAATGGCTAAATGAACACAATCTACACATGAACTTCAAGAAAACAGAAGCATTATTAGTTTCTAGAAATCAAAAATTTACCCCCCCAACAGAAATAAATATTGAAAACATAAGCATCCCCATAAAAGATGAAATAAGATACCTTAGAGTTATCATAGACAGAACCTTAAGTCTAACAACATACATCAGGAATACAACAAACACAATATATAATAAATTAAGATATCTTAAAAATCTAAAACCATGGGAACAGTTCGTCCTCAGGAGGTGTTGGAGTCAAGTCACCGGTCCAGACGCTGCCGTGTCGTTTGTTGAGAGGTTTCCTTCTCCCTCCCCTTGTCATCGGGCAGGCACTGTTGGGGCAGCCCTCCCTGCGGGGCCTTCTGGCGGGGATTTAATCGTGCCGGCTGGAGTGAGTCCCTGGAACAGTTCGTCCTCAGGAGGTGTTTGAGCCAAGTCACCGGTTCAGACGCTGCCGTGCCGTTTGTTGAGAGGTTTCCTTCTCCCTCCCCTTGTCATCGGGCAGGCACTGTTGGGGCAGCCCTCCCTGCGGGGCCTTCTGGCGGGGATTTAATCGTGCCGGCTGGAGTGAGTCCCTGGAACAGTTCGTCCTCAGGAGGTGTTGGAGCCAAGTCACCGGTCCAGATGCTGCCGTGCCGTTTGTTGAGAGGTTTCCTTCTCCCACCCCTTGTCATTGGGCAGGCACTGTTGGGGCAGCCCTCTCTGCGGGGCCTTCTGGCGGGGATTTAATCGCGCCGGCTGGAGTGAGTCCCTGGAACAGTTCGTCCTCAGGAGGTGTTGGAGCCAAGTCACCGGTGCAGACGCTGCCGTGCCGTTTGTTGAGAGGTTTCCTTCTCCCTTCCCTTGTCATCGGGCAGGCACTGTTGGGGCAGCCCTACCTGTGGGGCCTTTGGGACTATTTCCTTGGACCCTTACTTTGAGCGCGGAGCGTGCGCGCGGGGCGTGCGTTGAAGGGGTGCGGTCAAAGGGGTCTGACGTGCCCCTTAGACGCCCCTTCGACACCACTGAGACAGTACCCTTGTATAAGTTATACTTTATTTTTTATAGTTTCTTTGTTCTGCTGTGGGATGTTCTAGAGATTTATTTTGTGTTTATGTTTGGTTACCGGATATTTCCTAGTTATGGGGAAGCGTAAGGCCAAGTCTGGGGCCACGGCCTCGGGGACTGTTGCCGGTGATTCTAAACCGGTCGGTCCGATAGACAAGCATTTCGCTCCCCTCCCCCTAGCTAAATCGTCCCCTGAGGGTGTCTCTCTCAGCCCTGACTGTAGACCTCCACCGGTTTCTCCAGCTCCAGGTAATTTTTCAGTCCTTTCTAAAGTTGTCTCAAGTACACCGTCGAAGTTACTCCCTATTACTTTACCTTCCCCTGTGCCGTTGCTAGAAGCAGGTGGCTCCTTGGAACTTACTGCTTCTTCGACGGGGTCAGAAATTACATTGAGGGATATTTGGGCTGCTTTACAGTCTATAGATAGTAAAATGACGGTTTCGTTGAATTCCCTGTGCGCTTACTCGCATGCTGCCACGAAAGCTTTCGGACAGCTTGGCGAGAAAATTGTGCAGGTAGATTTAGTTGCTACTAAATTAGAAGTGCAAGTGTCTTATTTACATGCTACAAGTGTTGCAGCTATTAAAGATTCTTTGGCTCTGCACGCTAAGATAGAAGCGTTGGAAAACTCTTCTCGTAGCTGCAACTTTAGATTTCTTAATTTCCCACAATCTGGTTTGCTTTCACATAGGATTTTACTTGAAAAATTTTTCAAAGAAGTATTGGCTTTTTCTGAGCCAGTATTGGTTTTGCATTTGTATTATATTCACTCTACTGTTAAAAAATTAAATAAGGTTGAAGGGGGTTTTGATCAAGTTGCCTCTACTATGGATAATTTGACGGCGTTCCTTGAAGACTCTCAAGATAATATCTCTACTCGTGCTACTTTGTTAGCTACTTTTCCTTCTGTGGAAGTTAAGCAACGTATCCTCAGGACTTTCTTTAAACTTAAATCTGTTAAATTTTGTGGGCAAATGGTTAGCATCTTTCCTGATGTTTCGCGGAATACCCAATTGCGGCGGAGGCAATTTTTACAGCTTAAGCCCCTCGCTTTGGCATTGGGTGCTACGTTTTTCCTCCATTTCCCATGTAAATGCCTTATTGCTCTTGAGGATGCTTTGTATACCTTCACAGAAGTGTCACATCTTGAAACTTTTCTAAAAGATAAGCAGGTTGTTGTTAGGACTGATAACACAGGTACACTAAAAAAATGTTTTTTTAAACTGCCTCTAATGTTTCGATTGATTTTTACGTTTTTTGGTGCGCTGAATCCAAATCTGGTAACCAATTTGCTCCATCACGTACAAATTTTTTGCTACATTGGGTTAGCAGTTTGAGGTGAACGTTTCAGATTGAGTGCGATCGAGATAAAAGTTTCTTGGATGAATTCTTTATACTAATTGTTTAGTAGTTATTCAAATAAGAATAAAGAAAATTGTAACAAGGCAGCACATAAGAATAGAGTAATGTCAACAAAACACACTGTGATGGTAGCAAAATTGTTTGCACTTAAAACAGCCACATACATGTGCACAAACATTGAGCATATAAGAGCGAGGTTAGACACAAAGCAAAGCAAAGAAATGTACAAAAAATGTTGTACAGGTATGTATGTAAGAATGGAAAACGCAAACCGCACCATTGCAATACATGAAGACAAACACCCGATGGTGTGAAAATAAAATTCTAATAAATGAGATTCGACACTGTGGTAATAACTAGCAAATTTTTATTTCAAAGTTTAGTAAAAACACGATATTTATCAACACAGTTTAGATTTTAAAGTCATTCTTGGGTCAATCAATCTCCTGGTGGGCCCGTTTCTTCTTCCCCCGAATGCTTCTCTTGGTGCGCTGCTTGGCGTATTTTTCATCTGGGGTTTCCCGCAGCAGCAACCAGCAGAAATCAGCCATCATAGTGGTGTTCCATCTTCCTTGGTACCTTCTCTCTGCGTCCTTGATGTCCTGGTGAAACCTTTCACCTTGTTCTTCACTGTACGCCCCCAGGTTTCCGGGAAAGTAGTTCACATGGGAGTGCAAGAAATGGACTTTCAGGCTCATGTTACAGCCTTGTTCTTTGAAGGCATTGAGCATCCTGGCAACAATATCCTTATAGTTCTCATCCCGCCTGTTCCCCAAGAATTTGAGAACAACATCCTTGAAGGAATCCCAGGCTTCTTTTTCCTTCTCAGACATCGTTTCAGCGAATGCTCCATCTGAAATGAGTTTCCTTATATCAGGGCCAACAAACACTCCTTCCTTTAGCTTTGCTTCAGAAAGTCGGGGGAACTTTGAGCAAAGGTACCGAAAGCACTCACCATCTTTTGGAAGGGACTTGATGAATTGCTTAATGAGACCCAACTTAATGTGGAGAGGTGGTAATAGAATTTTATCACGAGGTACCAAGCTCTCATGAAGAACATTTTTCTCACCGGGTCTCAAATACTCCCGAATTGGCCAGTCTTTTTTCCCCCAGTGTAGGTCGCGGGCCCGGCTATCCCACAAGCAAAGGAAGCAGGGATATTTGGTGAAACCGGATTGCTGCCTTAATAGCATGGATAGAATTTTAAAGTCTCCACAAATCATCCACTTATGCTCATCATAACGAATCTTCTGAAGAATCAGGGCCACATTCTCGGAGAATAACAGAGTGAGCAATAGGAACTGAAGCGAATGTGTTGCCATTATGAAGAAGAACACCTTTTATGCTGTCTTTTGACGAATCAATGAACAGCCGCCATTCAGCAGGATCATACTTGAGTTTAAACTTTTCCATCACTCCGTATATATCGTTGCAAAATACCAAATCTTCCTCTTTGCTGAAATACTTCAAAAATTGTGTCTTGCCATTGCGGTACCAATAAAAAGTTGTTCCTGGTGACAATCGATTTTTCTGTTTAAGCCGAGAACCTAGCAGTTGGGCAGCATCTTTTGGGAGTCCTAAATCCCGGACTGAATCATTCAATTCAGCTTGAGAGAAAAGTTCAGGTTTCGGATCTGGTTCAGTTTCAAACTCGGAAGTACTGGACTCATCGGGAAAAGCCATCTGATGAGTCTCATCATGATCAGAACCGTCCACACAAGTATGATCCAAAGATTTTGGTGGTTCAGGCACAGGTACTTTGTTGCTATGAGGCATAGGCCTAATTGCTGAGGGAAGGTTGGGGTAACTTATTATGTTCTTATTTTTTAAGTTGTATCCCTTCACAATGCAAGAGCAAAAATAGCAGTCACTGCTGTGGTCTCTTTGTTCACGCCACATCATAGGTATTCCGAAACGAAATGCTTGTTTTTTACCTTTCATCCATAAGCGTAGATCTTCCTCACATGTCTTGCACACTTTGTGAGGAGCCCACGGTTTGTCTTGATCGCCTAACTTCAAACCGAAATAGGCGAAATATACTTTTTTAATAAATGCAGAAATGTTCCTCTGCCACTTTTTCACGGTATATTCCCCACAAATAAAACAAAAACTGTCCGGAGAGTTGACGCAACCTCTGGCTCTGTGAGCCATCACAAATACACAGCACTGCAAACTACAACTGTAGTGAACCACTTCGGAATAAAGCTGGATTACGACTGAGCAAACAAAAGGTAATAATGAACTTGCAAGAAACTGAAATTTGACAGGAACGTTCATGTCGCAACCACCGTGTTTGAGCGAGCGAACGAGGCGAGGCGAACAGGAAAGAACATGCGCCAGCGCGAGTACTGGATTTAGCCCCCCGCCTCCCAATTGTCCTGTTAATGTATAAAATGAATACAAAACACTCTAAAATATCATGAGGGAGTGTTTCTAGTTAGTTAACCATTACAACCTCTATTTTGGGCCAAGAAAATAAAGTGCAGTCGGCTAAAAAGAAATTATGTGAACATTCCTTATATGGGTAAGAAATCTAATTTTGCAAGAAAACGTGACGTGATGGAACATTTTGGCTATTTTTCCTGGATTCAGCACCCCAAAATCTATAGGAATCAGTTGCAAAACTGGAGGCAGGTTTTTGGTAGTGTACCTGTGTAATTAATGAATGTTGCCTCCAACTGCTGAGAATCTTATTCTCTTAATTGCTATTTCGTTTTTACTTTAACAATGGGCTTTGCTGATCCCATAATGTGGACTTTATCCTGGATATATTTTCTGCTTTTGCTTATTGTTTTCTTTATTCTTATATATTCGGATTGTCCTTCCACTGTTTTTTTTGGTTTTGTATATTTGACCTAAAACGCAATTAAAAAAAAAAAAATCTAAAACCATTATTATCAAATCTGGACTTCAGATCAGTCCTTCAAGCCCTGATCCTGCCTCACTTAGATTTTAGTAACATAATTCTTCAAGGTATTCCAAAACATGCTTTACACCATCTAAAAGTAGCACAACATGTTGCTGCAAGAATGCTTATAAATGCAGGTCCAACTGAACACATAACCCCTATACTGTACAAACTTCACTGGTTACCTATACAAAGTAGGATAAAATATAAAGTTATCATAACAACGTTCAAACTGATAAGAGATATAGCCCTATCATATCTAACTGATCTACTGACAATTCATTCAAGGACCAGAACAGTGAGACAAAGGAACCTGAATACACTACTTGTTCCAAACAACTTTTCAAAACTCAATAAAACTACAACAAATAGGGCATTCAGCTTCAATGCTCCTTTAATATGGAACGCTCTGCCGGATAAACTCAGAGATATCACAGATCTTTCAGCATTTCGAAAAGATCTTAAAACTCACCTATTTATAGAGTACTTTGGAGACTCATTCCCAATAGATAAAATATTTCCCACTTAATCTCATGTATGCTCATATTCATTAATTCACAACTTACTTTTTCCTTTTTCTTACTCTATCTTAGAATACCCAATTCTTCACATTATCACATTTACTCTTTACACTAATAATTCTAGTGAACTACAATACATTTTTCCTTGCTCAGATAAGATGATAAGATTTTTGAAATTTGTAAATATTTAAATCTGTATATATGTTTAAACTATTTATATACCTAATCAGCATTTACTCAGCATTGTAACCCTCAAATTACCATTTTTATTATGTACAATTTAATGTTCACTGTAATT
This sequence comes from Ichthyophis bannanicus, assembly GCA_033557465.1. Lineage (NCBI taxonomy): Eukaryota > Metazoa > Chordata > Amphibia > Gymnophiona > Ichthyophiidae > Ichthyophis > Ichthyophis bannanicus. The sequence continues at coordinate 106,728,651 of CM066033.1, forward strand.
TCAATTGTTTGAATAAGTTTCAATGTAATTTTCAAGTTTTGTTCTATGTAAACCGCTTTGATTTTTCTGAAAGGTGGTATATAAAACCGTTTAATAAATAAATAAATAAATAAATAAAATGTTGTCTAGTCGCTATGTCACCATGACTCTGTATGTTGCTGGTGGCAGATGTTGCACCCACCACCAACACCCTCACACCATGCAGACATGGCAGCATACTCTCAGTGGGAATGGGGTGCAGTCCCAACTAGTCTACCATACAGCTTACACATGCACCTAGGGAGACAGTTCTGGATGGGGGGGGGGGGGCCTTGGCACACATGGGTGGCCATGCTGCCTCCCCAAACAACTGCCACCAGCATAACCCCATCCCTGCCAGCTGCAGTTATGTCTCAGGGAGAGGCGGACAGCTGCAACAGTGGTGTTTCCCTGGGTGGCTGCTTTTTGCAGCCCCCTATAGAGCTACTTATTTAGAAAAAAGTCCCAGCCGTAGTGATCACAACACAAAGCCCATAGAAACAAATCACCACCCCCTTCTTTTTATGAATCTACTCCAATATTTGTCGGATGTTACCGGAAAGGGACAAGTATTGCAAACTACGTCCTCCACTCGGTTTCATCCTTTTTAATTAAGTGTAAAATGCAAAAACATACATTCTATTGGTTGACTTCTTTTGATTGATGGTGGAGTTTAGCCATTCTCTGAGAAATAAACCCTTTGAATGGATCAGCTGTTCTTCAGCATTGTGAATGGTTGCGAGAAGACACGATGGTGGCACTTGAAACAGGGTGATAACCCGAAACGTGCACGTCGTGCCTGGTTCCTCTAGAATTTTCACATATTTGGATTGAGTTAAGTTGTGGATTTTTTTATTCCACGTTTATAATGTTTTTGCATTTTACACTTAATTAAAAAGGATGAAACTGAGTGGAGGACGTAGTTTGCAGTACTTGTCCCTTTACGGTAACATCTGACAAATATTGGAGTAGATTCATAAAAAGAAGGGGGTGGTGATTTGTTTCTATGGGCCCTATAGAGCTACAGCTGCTGGTGCTAACAGCTTCTTCCTCTGGAGCTGGCATCAGCAGCAGTGTGTGTGTGTGGGGGGGGGGGGGCAGCCTGGTCTACCTTGTGCACCAGCAAGCCCCACTGCGTGACCCACGTGCCACCCCCTTTGCCCCATTTACACCATCAACATAGTGCCCTTTCATACTTGGGTACTATGCTGTTGCTGCTAATGGAGCACTACTATCACCATCTTGGACTCACCTGTCTGTGGATCATATTGCAGATGTTTAAATAGGCTCTCTTCCCTCAAAATACCCCCTTTCCGTGAGGTTTTACTTGGTGTTAGGGTTCCCATTGTTAAAGGGCGCTAACGCAACTGGCGTTAAAAGAGCACCCGCTGTTAATTCCCACTTCGCCTACTGTTCCCTTAATGTTGCAGGAGCCTTTAACGGTGATTAATGCAGCTTTTTCACAGTGTTAAGGGCACAAGGGTGCCCGAAACAGCCATTAATAGCACACTTGCTCCCTTAATGCCTTTTAGTAAACATATCCCGCAGTTGCTTGATGATAACTGAGTATAAACATTAATCTAAAATTTTGGCCCAAAGATGTTTTGATAAAGGATATCATATTCAGTAGTCAAAGCAACTTTTTGTGGCAGATTTCTTTAGGAATCGTGACCTACTGTATTAACTACAGGATTCTCTTAAAAAATGGACAAACAGGTATATGTACTGGGATAATCAAATTTTACTTCCAGAACAGCCCACATTATATGTAGCCATTGGCATGTTTTGGAATTGCATTCTATTTCTCAAATGAGTTCATGTAATACATTATCCATGGTTTGCAATATAAGGAGCAAAGTTATTCATTCAAATTTTGAGTCATTTGAACAAAATACTATATGACCTCCAGGATATCATCCATGCAGACAACACACCTTTTCTGATCAATCTTTCATTTGTTCTGAATGGAACCGTTTCATCATACGCAAAGTGAGAATTCTGTAAGAAGCATATATTTATGTGGTTAATGATACCTATTCTATAAAGGCAAATTTGTGCAGATTTGACTTTACAGAACGCTAATGTAGATGGCCATAAATGCTTAGTAACACAGTAGCATAGTAGCATAACACAGTAGCATAATGGCAGATAAAGGCCAGCATGGTGCATCTATTCTCCCCAGTAAGGTCACTCCAGGCAGGTTAGTCCTCTCGATTTTAAAGTTATTTATGTTTCTTTTGATTCCATCCTCTTGCTAAGTAGTGGTCCTGTGTGTCTGAACCATGCCTTTTGGAATTTCTTCATTATTTTTGCTCCCACCACCTCCTTTGGGAGGGCAATCCAGGCTTTCATCATCTTTTTTTGTGAAAATGTGTTTCCTGATGTAGTTTTTAAATTTACCTCCTTGTAACTTCATTTCATGTCCTCTAGCTCTACAGCTTCCCCATCAACAGTTTGTTTGTTCATTAATAACCTTTGAGTACTGTGATGACGAAGGCAGTTCAGAGGAAATGGAATGGCAGAAAAGTGAACCCTGTTCCTTTAAAAATGCTAGCATTCAGGGTTTCCCTAGTAACCAAGAACCTCTGAGTCAGAGTGCAGCCAGCATCAAGCCCCGCCCCCGTCAGCACGTCAGAGCTAGGTGGAATCCTAGCAGCTCCCACGTGTGCTGGGAGAAGGGTGTGGTCCCTAAGAAAGATCAATTTAAAACTGCTGAGTTTGAGCAGTCAGTTAGAACAGAAAGAGCCGGCACGAGGACAGGCACGAGTGCAAGGAAAGGAGTCTCGAGAGGAGCTCCAGAAAGCAGCAGAGGAGCCTTGGGAGGCTCGAGCAGAGATGGAACTAAGAGCAGAGACGAGCTGTGGGATCTAGGAGCAACAGGTCCAAGGCAGACACAGCTAACAGGGAAATTGCCACGAGGGAGACAAGCGTCTGAAGAGAGAAGGCAGCATGGCTTTGAGCAGGAAGGAGTGGAACAACTAAGAGGCCCAGAGTTCAGGCAAGTGTATGTTCCAGAGTCCCTGCATAAGAGAAAGTTGAAGGAGTTAGTTCCTACTGGAGGAAGTAACTCAGCTAGCCAGCTAAGCTGTAAAAGTAGAGAGAATAGCTTGTCTGCATTCCCTAATCTAAGTCTCTCTGAAGAAATAGAGCAGAAGAAACTATTGCTAGAAAAATTAAATGAACTGTTGCAGAAGCAGAGTAGTAAGCTCTACGACCAGGTACCCTCTGAGAACTGCTGCAATGAATCTGTAGAGGAGATGGAAGTAGAATCTTATGATAATGAGCCTGAAGAAATACAATGCTCATTTTGTAGGGCAAACAAGCTGGAGGTGTGCTGAAGCTTAAGCACATGTGAATGAATGAATGTTTAAAGTAGTGAAGCTTGTTTGAATGAAAGATACAGCAAAGGAAAATAACTGGAGGTTTTAAGCCAAGCTGTTTCTCTTATATGCCTGGAAGTGAAATGAAACTTAATGGATATTTTGAAGCTGTCTGTATGTGAGGAAGCTGTGAGTAAAACAGTCTTCCTGTGAAGTAACTTGCTTTAAAGAAAGTTTACAGCCTGAGCTTTGGAAGCCAATTCCGGTGTCAAAGTTAACTGCTTAAAACTGACCTACCTGTGAATACAACTTGTGAGCTTTATTCTTTGTTTTTGGAGAAGAATCCATTTTTGAGTTCAGCACTGTTAAATTTGATGCGAGGGGAAAAATCCCAAGAAAATAAAATATTCTCTGTTTTCGCCTAACCACTTGTGGTCACACTACTTTGCCTGATAGAATAAGTAAACTACAGTACCCAGCAGCCCTAGCTGGCGGCCATATTGGTGAACCTTATTCAAGGGGCAACAAGGCGACACTCTCCTGCTGCCCAGCTATACGGCCGGCCAGGAGGTGGTGACAGTATTTACACCCTTGTGCAAATTAATTGAAACAAACCAGATTTTTTAATCTTTTCAGCCTATGAATTGTATATGCATTTAATTTTGATCTTTGTTTAATCAACTGGGTTAAATCATCACATATGAGATATTTCATCATTATTTGTGAGTTTATGAGTTAAATGACATAATAGATGACGTGATATGACTTATGACTTATTGTGTATGTGACTATAATATCAGCCAACATTGCATCAGATTTTCTTTCAAGTATATTCTTAACTGTTAATTCAATCATTGTGCATGATCGATGTAACACCTAGAAAATGCACAAAGATTGTCACCCTGCACAAATACACAGGGAAGACCTACAGGGATATAGCAAGTATAGTTGGTGTCAGTCTCACAACTGTCAGTCGTGTGATCAAATCTAAAAAGAAGATAGGAACCATCTCGCCCAAACGAAAGGGTAATTGTGGTTGTAAGAGGAAAACCACACCCAAAGACAACAACTATCTTCTCAGGGAAAGTAGAAAAGACCTTCGAAAGGCAAGTGATGCATTAAAAAGAGATTTAGAAGAGGAAGGCATAATAGTCAGTTCTTCCACAATTCACAGGCGATTTTTGGAAGTTGGTCGAAAAACATGACCTCTGAAAAAACAACTTCTGACAAAGGTTATGAAAGAGATGCACTATAAATGGGGACTAAAACATAGAGAGTGGATTAAAGAAGATTGAAGAAAAGTAATATTCATGGATGAAAGTCATTTCTTTGTCTATGGCCAAAGAAGCCAACATGTTTGGTGTTCACCTGGAGAAAAGATTTGTGATTCCCACATCAACCAGAACATGAAACACCTCCAAAAGAAGATGTTCTGGGGGTGTTTCAGTTATTATGGAGTTGGCAGCTTGCATCCAAACAAGGGAATGATGCGTTCACAAAAATACATTGATGTTCTCCAAAGAAGAGTTGTTCCAGAGCTAGAGAAGACATTTCCTGATGGATCCGGCATCTTTCAGCAGGATCTTGCCCCATGCCATACATCAAAATAAAGGTACTGGACTGGCCAGGAAACTCTCTGGATTTAATCCCAATAGAGAATCTGTGGTCCATTTGCAAACTTCGCCTTCATGGAATGGACTGTATGATAAAGGAGAAGCTTATTCAAGTTCTGATTCAAGTCTGGTAGAGGGACCCAAAAATCACTGCAGATTGCTGGAAATCAATGGACTCCATGCCAAATCATGTCCAGATGCTGGTAAGAAATAGAGGAGGTCATATTATATACTAATATGTGGCTATTAAGATTAAGATAAGATATGATTTTCAATGGGAATTCCAGTTTTCACTTATTTCTCAGTTTGTTTCAATTAATATATTAATATAATTAATATCAATAAATACAGTGACAGAATTCAAAATGGCATGGGACAGACACAATGGATCCATTTATAGCAACAGAATAAAATCAAAATACACTGAACCATCTAACTTCTCAACAAATAGGGGTGTCCTGCATGGAGCGGTGGGTTCACCCCTAAACAAAGACATGGGGAGGGGTGGCCTGCACAGAGTGGCACCTACTCCTGCCATCTTACTCCGGCCATCTTACTGGGCAGACTAGATGGACCATACTGGTCGTTATCTGTAGTCATTTACTATGTTAATATACATAAGGGTCTTCATCATATTTCCCCTGTCTCTCCTCTCTTTTAGGGTATATATATTTAGATCTTCAAGTCTTTTCTCATAGCTTGTATTCCTTTTGGCACAGACCCCAAATCACCTTGGGCACCTTCCTCTGAACCATTTCAAGTCTTTTTATATCCTTTGTAAGGTACGGTCTCCAAAACTAATAAATGAAGCCACTGTCACTGTCGCTTTCATCAGCTCTGGAGCAGGTATAAATGTTGGCACATATCTTACGTACACTGGGCCATATTCTGTAAAGAATGTGTGTAAATTTGCACTCTGCCCAGCTTCTCTCAAATTCCACCTCCATACACATCCACAGTGAAAGTGAACACCATCAGTTCATGGCACGTATTTTTAGAATAACGACCAACTAAACTCTGCATAAAATGGTCATATATGTGTATAAACCATGAAAATTTCATGACTTGCATGTGTAAACACACATAGAAATCTAGCCACACCTTATAGAAATCCTCTTCATCTGTATAAATTAAGAGCAGAAACCACGTCAGTTATGCCATGTGCCGGATCATGTTGGGGGTGTGGCTTGAGTGGAATAAAAATCTACAGATGCATTTCTCATTTTATATAGAGAATGCACATGTAAACCCGAAATTGTCCACATCCAGATTTATATCGGCTCTCTGTCACAAATTAGTATTTTAAAAGTGTTCCTTTTGGTCATTCATTTACAGGAGCAAGTAAGGTAGCTATCCCCCTTAATTGTCCTATCTTTATTTCTCCCTCCAAATTGAAATGAGATGAAGATTGAGTCTTTTAGAGTTAATTAAGAGCATCTGCATGTCTAGGCTTGCAAAACGGTTCAGATACATGCATAAGTGCTGATATTTATGTGTGCACCTTGTGAAATGCCAGCATTTACATATATAAGTTGCTGGGTTTCCTCCGTCAACGTTTCCCACGTGTACGAATATAAAATAGTGCCTCTCACTGCACATTGACCATGGATGTCAATCCCCACACATTACTGCATTTCCTTCCTTATATTTTAGAACTGGCTCCATGTTTAGCCCAGCCATTTCTAAAATAACATTGAACCGAGTATTCTGACCATGACTTCTCAATTTTTTTTTCTTTTTCTTTTTTATTAACACTGCCATTTCATTTTATTTAGTAAATTTAATGTTATGCCTTCCACTGGGGCAGCCTACAATTAAAAAAAACAAAAACATAAATCATAAATCATTATTTTGCACTCCATACATATCTCCAATCGAGACTGTCTTTTTAACACCTTTATTTTCATTTTCTACCAACAAAACGAAAAAAGAACATACGCGACTTAATAAGCGAACACTACAGTTACAATAACACCCTCAAGCCCACCCACCCACCTTGGTTCTCTGGTTTCAACAGTTATCTCCCAAAGGGCGATATACAAAGAGAAAAGTCATACAACACATCCACAGTCAAAACAGTCACCCACTAACCGTGGAGAATAATATATTTGTGCGCAGGCGGCAATATTAGTAAGGGCCTTCCATTTGTCTACAATGGGGGAGTGGTAATGAAACCTAGCAGCCTGTAGACATTTGTATTTACTATATAAACACAGATAATTCCACATGCACCAAAGTGGCTTTCCAATATGCAATAATAAGAGTAAAAGCCACCCCCATCATAAAATGTAATAGAAAGTGATACTGTGTCTCAGGAGTGGGGATGCCCGCTAAGGACCTAAACACAATAATTTTCCACATCAGAGGAGCTTAAAATTAGAGAATCTGCTGGATTAGTTTCCAGACAGGAGCCCAGAAGGTCTGAACGTTAGGGCATTCAAACAACATATGGGTGAACGTAGCTGGCGCACTCAAACTTGAACAACAAGCATTACTGGCAGCCACATCCCATTTAGCACACTTGACTGGTGTAACATAAGCTCTATGTGCAAGGAACTATAAGGATTGAGTGAGAGAAGCTAGGAAGCCCCAAAACCTAGTCCACAGCTGTGGTGAAGATAGTTCATCAACCTCATGTGCCCATACCCACTCAATGCCACTAGGCCGCTGCTGACTATGCTCCCAAATTAACTGGTAAAATTGAGATGCAATCCTGGGAAGTGCCTGGATGGACCAAGCAGTTCACAACATACCCCATTCATCTTCCAATACAGCAAGCTCTATCCTGGACTTCCCAATAAAGTGTTTTAATTGTAGCCATTGGAAAAAAGAGGAACTTGGAAGAATACATTCCTGCTGCAGGGTAAGGAAGGATTTCCAATTAGAGCCATGTAAAAGTTGTCCTATTGTCCACATACACCCGCTGTACCACTTCTTCCAAGCAATAGCTCTACCTTGGATTTTAAAAAGAGAGTTATGCCATATGGGGAGCATATAAGAGGGCTTGTTGTCTGTGTGCATCAACTTAGCAAGAAACTGAAACACTCTCTCTGTATTTACAAGAATTGTCAGGAGACATGAAGTAGCTTGTAAAGTCATACCCGGTAGAAGATGCATAAGAAGAGGGTTCACAACTACTCCTCCAGTTCTAACCACACCAACCATTGAGATGGGGTGCTGACAACCCATCCATTGGGAGCCCTGTTTCAGCAGAAAGAAAATGATACCACTGGAAACCTGAAAACTGAACCCTACCAGTCTCCTTACTGTATTTGAGCTTTCTTGTAGTTATCCTAGGAACTGTCTCTCTCGACAAATAGCGTATCAATATCCGCTCAATTTTAGCATAGAAGGAACTAGGAAAGAAAAAGGGCAGCATTTCTAGGATATAGTTGACCTTGGGTGTTAACGTCTTTATAGTGTCCAGCCGACCCCACAAAGATACCATCAGTGGCTACCATTGGCTCATCAGTTCTCACACCAGAGAAAGAAGCACTGTCTAATTAAGTTGAATAGTCTCAATGATAGAGATTGAATAGCAAATACCCAGATATTTAATCCCTGTAGGTTCCCATACAAATGGAAAAGATTCCATGATGGCCCTATGTGTCCTCCAGTTAAGTAGGAAGGCTGCAGACTTCATCCAGTTAATTTTGTATCCAGAGAAATAGAAGTAGGAGTCAATAAGATCCAAGACCACCGGTATCGAGGCAGGGGAAACAAAAAGCAACAGCTCATTGGCATATGCAGATACCTTGACTTCCATGCCTGCCACTTTCAGACCCTGAATGCTAGTGGACTGCCTCAACAAGAGGATTAGCAGATCTAGAGCAAGATTGAAGAGAAGTGGGGACAGAGGATAACCCTCTCAGGCCCCTTGATTAAGGGGGAAGGCACTAAAAACTGCACCATTCACTGCATAGAGGCTAACAGGCAGGTGTACATCACATTTAGAAGATTAATGAAACTCTCCCTTATACCAAACCATCGGAGAGCGGAGAGTTAAAACAGCCACTCCAGCCAATCAAAGTTTTTTTCAGCATCTAATGAGTGACCAACCAGAGGACTGTTCAAACTCTCCTCTCCATCCTGGATATGACAGAATACTCTAGCATTATCTGCCATGGATTAGCCAGCAATCAGATGCAAATCACTCCACTCAAAACTCTAGTCAAAACGTGAAATACAATCATTCTTACTGCAGTGTTTCTTAAGAGTAAGCATGTTGTAAAACAAACATTTATGCACCAAGCATTTTCTTTCTTACGTCTCTACAGCTAGCAAGTGCTTGGAAGGTCTCAGACTTATCGGCACTCAGTTATAGATGTTGAACTTATCTATTGTAGTGCCTGTTAGCATCAATGACCTTACCAGCAAAAACACGCAGATTGAATGATAGATAACAGCAAAAACACGCAGATTGAATGATAGATAAGTTCAACATCTAAAATCGAGTGCCGATAAGTCTGAGACCTTCCAAGCACTTGCTAGCTGTAGAGACGTAAGAAAGAAAATGCTTGGTGCATAAATGTTTGTTTTACAGCATGCTTACTCTTAAGAAACACTGCAGTAAGAACGATTTGATTTCACGTTTTGACTAGAGTTTTGAGTGGAGTGATTCACATCTGATTTTTGACATAATTTGTCACTCTGAGAATAAGACCAAGAGTTATTGTAGAACTACAAGAATGGATTAGCCAGCGACAAAACCACACCGATCCAGGTGGATTAGGTAGGGAGCGACCGCTACCAACCGCATCACTAGGATAGATGCATAGATTTTGTAATCAGCATTAAGAAGTGATATGAGGTGGTAGCTTCCTGCCTTTTGTGGGTCTCTGTCCAGTTTTTCCAGTACGACCACCATTGCCATCACAAGGTCACCTGTCACAGATGCCTGCTGCCCTAGGAGCATGTAGTAGTCCCAAAGATGCAGGAAGAGCTCCTCTGCATATGTTTTACAGAATTCCAAAGGGATTCCATCTGGGCCAGTAGCCTTGCCTGCCACAAAGACTTAATGGCCAATATAAGTTCACTATCTTGTATGGGAGCCTCCAAACTCTTAGCCATTTCTTTTGACAGAGTAGGATGGGTAAGATTATCGACCAACCTTTCAAATGCCCCCTCCTCACTGCTACCACCAAGGAGTACAGGTTAAGATAGAAGGAGCAAAAAGCTGCCACTATATCTACATCCCATACCATTGAACAGTGACAGTCCTCCTCCAGCAGTGCCGCCACTTTCATTGTTGCTTTACGTGCTTTCAGAGTTTGAGCTAAGAACCTCCCAGCCCTATTGGCCTCAGTATAATATCATCCCTTTTGCACACATAAAATCTGGGATGCTTCCAAACTTAGACTGGAATTGTAGTGGAATCTCAGATACTGTAGGTGAAGAACACAGGGATCTTTGCATTTCACAAGAACATGTTTGCCTGCCCTAATCTGCTCCTCCAAGGTGAGCAACTCAGCCTTCTGTTTTTGTGATGATTGGATCATGTAGCTAGTACTGGTTGCATGAATGGAGGCCTATCCAGAGGTAAGAACATAAGAACATAAGATATGCCATACTGGGTCAGACCAAGGTCCATCAAGCCCAGTATTCTGTTTCCAACAGTGGCCAATCTAGGTCATATGTACCTAGCAGTTTCCCCAAGGGACACAGGTTCCACAATGCTTGTATTGGTTCAAGCATTGATATCCTGGGTCCCTTCTTAATAATGGTTTATGGACCATGGAACTGTTAAATTGAAAATATTCAGAAATAGCTACATGAATGGCATCACAGAAATCCGAATCAGTGAGAAGAGCCCTGTCTAACCACTATATCCTGGAAGGGGACCCCATATCTCAAATGACACAGCTGCATGGTCCAAGATGTGCATGGCATGAATGGAGGAGTTTACTATACCAGGGAGCAATACCTTGGATACCAGAAAGAAGTCAGTACTTGAATCGGATCCATGCAACAAAGAGAAAAAAGTAAAATCACGATCAGTAGGATGTTAGAGTCTCCAAATATCTACCAAACCCTAGCATCCTGAGACATCTTTTGCAACACATTCTGCGACCGGGGAGGTTTACAAAATGGCTGCCTGTCTATCAAATGGTCCAAAACCAGATTAAAATCGCCACCCAGTACTATCAGAGAAGAGCCTGCATCGATCAACTCCTCTGCTATCCTATGTAAAAATACAGGATCAACAGTATTTGGTGTATAGATGTTCACTCAGGGAAAAAAGAGATGACCTGCTTGCAAAATCACCTTGACCTAGTGCCTTTCATCATCAGTCCTTGACTGCAATACTACCGGGACAAGTGATTTCCAAACAAGGATAGCAACGCCTGTTTTCTTTTTTTCTGATTAGCTGCTGAGAAAGCCACTGGCATGAAAATGAGTTACCCAGTTTTAGGGACTCCCCAGCATTCAAGTGCATCTCCTGAAGATAGAATATATCAGCTCTCTCTTTCTGACCATACATCTTCAGATGCCAGACGCTCCATGAGAGCAGCATACACCATTCTGACACTGTTTTCCATGCCTTCGCTACTGCTCATCAGTGCTTCCGCACATATATCATCTCCATTCATCCAGGGCCAACTGGAAATCAATCCCACAGCTGTGATGGACCCATATGCAATGCCTCCAACAAGCCCAGACTGTAACCTCATACCATGATGCCACGGACAAACAGATACACCGCAGTCGGCCTGTCATGCACACCCTCAACATCATATACAACCAGGGTCTCATCCAACAGTGCCACCAACAGTGAGAGGGAATACAGAAAGAACAAACAACCTCAAAAGTGTACATAGTACATAGAAAAGAGGAGAGAGCAAGGGAGGGAAAAGAAGGAGAGGTAGAGGATAAAACACCACTGCCCTGAGAAACGACCATTTAAAGTCACTTGGCACCCCATCGGTCAGTGAATAACCCCCATTCTATGGGTGCAACACTAAAACCATTAAGTCCTGAAGAGTCTCATCACATCTGCGCAGCTTCCTTTTCATCCAGATAGGCCTGCAAGGCTGTCGAGTCCTCATGCGAGCCGGATAAAACATCCCAAACTGGGCTTGTAGTTGTTGAAGTTGAGGGTGCAATGCCAGTAGTTGTTTATGCTTGTCCACCATAGCTTTTGAGAGGTCTGAAAAAAACATCAACTTATGGTCTTCATACACGATCAGAGAATGGACCTTTGCGGCTGCCATAGTCATTGATACTTACTGGTAGCGTAGCACCTGCAGGATAACAGGCCGTGGGTATTCCCTGGAGCCACCGATTGGTTAGGGACATGGTGGGCCCTATCAAGCTCTAATGGCAGACTATGGTCCAAATGTAGCAGCTTAGGCAACAGGGCTTCCTGAAACTGAATGGTGTTGGAACCTTCTGTGCCCTCGGGAAGACCGAAAATCTGAATATTGTTTCTGTGAGCATGATTATTCATATCCTCCAAGTTGCACTCTAGCTGTGTAATGCCTTTTGTGTTTCTGTCGACTTGATGCAGCCTTTCCTCATGGGCCTCTATCAAGTTATCAGCTTTGTCAATATGAACGGTAAGCGAGGCATGCCAGATTCTTTCAGGATTCCTCTGGAGCTGAGATCTCAAGCGTCCATCTTGCCACACAGTTAGCTCCGCCTGCCCCCATGACACCTCAATTCTGATCTCCACTTGTTATCTAAAATGTACCTTCACATAAACAGGCACTTTAATGCAGCATTATCCTTTTCTTACTTAATAGGGAACTACCGGTTTATTATTTTTGATTAAGATTTTTAAATACCTGATATTTTATAGATGGACAATATATTAAAAATAAATACAAAAACTGAGTGGTGGTTGAAGATACTGCCAAGGTTTTACACCTGTAGATAAAAATACCAAGTTCTTTATATAGGGTTATTATATTTTCACAGCTGCATTTTAAAATTAAAGTCCATTTCATTTACATGACCGTGGAGCCTTGTCCAAACAAGCTCATTTGAGTATTACCCAGATGGAGGCCATTTGACTGTGCCTCATTCATTACAATTGCCTTAATGCAGGGCAGTCAGCCAGCTGGCAGAGATGTATACATTTGTAATGTGGGCATTACATACCTTCATCACTGAAGCAGTAAATAAAGGGACGGTAGTGTGCACACACATACAGACACACACAGTCTGCATCATTTTCTTGCTTAACCTACTGTATAAAAGTTATTGTCTTTAATTTTCTTTTAGGTCTATTTATGTTTGAGAAATGTAAGCAAATAGGGAAATTAGACATGAATGAGTTAGCAAACACCTACTAACACGGGGAATAAGAAACTTACAGAAAGATAGGGAAAAGAGCTTGGGGAATTCGATTTATTTAGGAATCACCTTAACATACCCCCTCCCTCACATTCTAATTCATGATGGATAAAGCATCACAGGAAATAGATGGCTCTTCATTTATTTCCCACTTGTTAGCACCCAACATTTTTTAGAAAGTCAGTCGATAGAAATTTGAAGCTAGAAACATAGAAACATAGAAAAATGATGACAGAAAAAGACCAGTCTGCCCTTCTATATCAACAACTACAACAGTCGCCTTTTTTCCTTTAGAGATCCTCTGTGTTTGTCCCATGCTTCTTTGAATTCAGATACTGTCCTCATCTCTACCACTTCACTGGGAGGCTATTCCACAGATCCACCACTCTTTCCATAAAGAAATGTTTCCGCATATCACTCTTGAATCTATCCCCTTTCACCCTCATCCCATGTCCCCTCATAGCAGAACTTGCTTTCAATCGAAAGAGACTCTCCCCCTGTGCATTTATGCCATGAAGATATTTAAATGTCTCAATCATATCACCTCTATCCTGCCTTTCTTCAAAGGTGTACATATTAAGATCCTTAAGTCTGCCCCCATTTGCTTTATAATGAAGACCACTAATCATCTTAGTAGCCACCCTCTACACTGACTCCATCCTGTTTATATCCTTTTGAAGGTGCGGTATCCAGAATTGCACACTATACTCCAAATGAGGTCGCACCAAAGACTTATACAGAGGCACTATCACCTCCTTTTTTCTGCTAGCCATTCTATCTAGTGATAGATGTCACTTGCTCTAGTAGGTTGAGCAACATAGCAGCTAGCACAGAAGATGTGCTGATGACTCTTTGAGTCTGTGAGGCTGTCAAGATCTATTGATTTGCTTTGCCTGCTGCTACTCTTTGCCACCTCTCAGAAACTGTTGCCCTAGGTGACCACTAGATTTGCCTAAAGGTTGGGATGACCCTGCTGAAAAGAATATATCCCAGCTGTTAGCTGTACAAATCTTGACAGTTTGTTGAATATTGCTTCTCATACAAGTCAGCATTTGTGGTCTTCCTCCTTGGTTCTCTAATATCCAAGTGAGATGAGCATAAAAGTTCCCAGTACTCAGCCCCCATTTCCTCAATACTATATCTTATCATGAAAATGTATAGTAATTTAAAAAGCTACCAAGACTGAAGCTATTGCCTGAAAATCTGCATGCCTAGATTCTTTAGACTTGCCACACACTTCCTGGCCAGGTTTTCTCTTTATTCTATGACTTCTTAGAACACACTGGAACTGATATTCAAAGCTCTTTATCCATTCACTGGTGGCATAGACATTAGCTCTATGTTTACTAAATGGCAGTAAAGTAGCAAATATGCCATTTATGTATGGTAAAGGCACACATGTTCCCCTTAATGCTGAAAAAAATGCCGAGTTTGCGTGCGTAAAAGGTTCCTGCAGTGTAAAGGGAACAGGTGGAGGAGAGTGGACTTGAAGGGGTGGAAAGTGGACAGAGAAGGGATGGTAACACTGTGTGTTACTTTAACGCCTCTTGCGTTAACACCCCTAAGAGCCCCTTAATGCCTGTAACCTTACGGCAATGTAAAACCTCGCGGAAAGGGTGTCTGCAGAGGGGAGAGAACCTATTTAAATATGAGCAGTGTGATGAAAAGACAAGGGAGCCAATTCAGTGATAGTGGTGCTCCATTAGCAGCAGCAGCATGGTGCACAAGTAGGAAAGGGCACCATGATGATGCTGGCAATGGAGCAAAGGGGGTGGCACATTGGTCATGCAGTGGTAGGTGCAGGTGGACATTGCAGACCATGGAGCTGTCCAGGTGGCACATAGTGGCATAAGAACAGAGGATCCGCAGATATGCCATACTGGGTTAGACCAAACCTTCTCTAAGCACAGTTACATGAAGAGCCTTTATGACATCTTCGTGATCAGAGTGCCAGAGATTGCCTACGTGTTGCCTGACAAACTATGCTCATATAAGTCCAGAATGTGTTACACTTTAGCGGCATTGTCTGCCTATATTTTAATGGCATAAACAACCAATCAACATTTACCTATTCCATGTCATTCAATAATGCATAGACCCCCAACATATCTCCCCTTAGCTGTCTGTCCTCCAGGTTGAAGCGGCCTAACCGTTGTAACCTCTGCGCATAGGGGCATCCCCCCATCCGCACAATCTGTGATGTCCATCATGATCACACAGTGACATACATCTGTGTAGTACTGTGTGGAGGTGTAGTCTACTAGTTGATGCAATGTCTCCATAGTCAAAGGTCCAGAGTTTGATTCCCACTTGTTCATTTTGTACCTGGATGCTACTCAGATCACTTGCCCACCTAGCAAAGTCCTGGCTCTGCTTTGACTGCAGACAATCATCCTTCTACATCATGCATTATGACCACATGTTGGGTAGCCCAACATGGCATTCCCCATCATAGACATCTGAGAGCATGGCTTTAGTGGCTCTGCAGGTGGACATTGCAGACCATGGAGCTGCCCAGGTGGCACATAGTGGCATAAGAATAGAGGATCCGCAGATATGCCATACTGGGTTAGACCAAGTTCCGTCAAGCCCTGAATCCTCTGTCACACAGTGGAAAATCACACTCACAAATACCTAGCTGGGTCCTTAAAATGTACCCATGTTCAACGATGCCTCTAGTGGGGCAAGCTGTGGATCTTCAGTGCCCCCTGCATAATGGTGCAATGACTGTTCCCCTGGAACCTAACCAAACCTTCTCTAAGCACAGTTACATGAAGATCCTTTATGACATCTTCATGATCAGAGTGCCAGAGATTGCCTATGTGTTGCCTGACAAACTATGCTCCTATAAGTCCAGAATGTGTTACACTTTAGCGGCATTGTCTGCCTATATTTTAATGGCATAAACAACCAATCAACATTTACCTATTCCACGCCATTCAATAATGCATAGATCCCCAACATATCTCCCCTTAGCTGTCTGTCCTCCAGGTTGAAGCAGCCTAACCGTTGTAACCTCTGCACATAGGGGTGTCCTCCCATCCGCACAATCTGTGATGTCCGTCATGATCACACAGTGACATACATCTGTGTAGTACTGTGTGGAAGTGTAGTCTACTAGTTGATGCAATGTCTCCATAGTCAAAGGTCCAGAGTTTGATTCCCACTTGTTCAATTTGTACCTGGGTGCTACTCAAATCACTTGCCCACCTAACACAGTCCTGGCTCTGCTTTGACTGCAGACAGTCATCCTTATACATCATGCATTATGACCACATGTCGGGTAGCCCAACATGGCATTCCTCATCATGGACATCTGAGAGCATGGCTTTAGTGGCTCTGCCGCGACCCGTTGCAGCAGGTGAGTGATGAATACGCAGCAGATGTCTGGGACAACTGTTATGAATGTGTTTTCTATAGTGACACCATTATGACCTCCCAGCTTTATGTAAAGAAGATATATCTCGTACATTCAGGCACATAATATTCATTGCATAGCCATCTCCTACACTGTTCTGCCATCATTACTTTCTCCACATGGGGCAAATGATTTCAACTTGTCCCTTTCTATCATGCCACTCTGTCATGTGTATTGTCTTTCAGTTGCACAGACTGAGGCACCAGTCCCACTCACACAAATGGTGTTTCATGTACCCCATGGCACTGCTATTTTCAGATCGCACACACCAAATGTTTTTCTCCAGTAAGATCCCATACATCCACCCACCACACACATTGCAAACTCTCTGTCTTTCAGATGTGCTGAGGTTATTATGACCATATCACCAGTGTTGTACCTAGCTGAAAAGAATGTTTTCTTCTGACTGAGAACCTATTGTCATTCACAGTGGATTTTGTTCCTTCCTTCCATGTCCATCTTATGCTCTTATTGCCATAGTAATAAATACGTCAGAAGAAGGAATAATTCTCCCAAGGTTCCATTCAGTTTCTTTCTATGCAGTTCTTGGATTCACCAGCATCTGTTTATGTTTAGATTCTTCCATAGTGTTACAAATAGAATCAAATCTAAAAACAGGATACTAACACTAATACCCATGGTCCTTTAATCCATGATGGTGTCATAATATAAATTATTAGCCTGGTAGTTATCAGATTATCCAGGTTGGATGCACATATTTATATTCTGCGTTAAAACCACTGATATGTGTACATTTTTGAAAGATGTCAACAATTAATTGTAAGCCAACAAAAATGATGTGAAGAAAATAACAGAAATGAAAAAGGTAGTTCACAGATTACAAAAATAGTATTTTAACTAAATAATTGTTATGAGTTGAAATGAAGGCAAACCTATATTTGATTGCTGATATTTCCTCACTCACACGGCAACATCTATAATCAACTTCACAGTTACTTTATCATAGGAAAGAAAATTTCATAATGGGGCTCGTAGACTGTGAAGGCCCATACATTATGTTGTATATAATTTAAAAGGACAGCATATGTGCCTATATGCTATTGTAAAATATCCTATCCAAAATCTCCCACACTAATTTACGCCTATATTGAGGCAGGAATAACTTTGTGCATGTAATGGTAGAAATCAGTGTGTTATTTTATGTGTGTTATTTTATACAGTGATGCACAAGTACAGATCTCATCCACACTCTACTCATTCCCTGCCCTGGGAATACCTACGTATATATCAGATGAAAGTAGGGATTATGAGGCCCTTTTACTAAAGGGCTCATAATGCACAAATCCATGGAAAAAATTGTTTCCAGCAGTTACCGCAGGGTATGCAGCCCTGCTGTGGCACTACAAGAAAGAGGGTGCACTACTAGTCTGCTATGCAGGTAACATGGATGCATTGCCTACACAATAATCATCCTAATCACTCCACTCCTAACCCTCCCACTTGCAACTCTAATGTGTCATGGACAGTTGGTGCCAAAATCTACTGATGCTGTCATGGCGCTGTGCTAGCTGTGAATGGGTATCCAATGAACTCCTTTTGCGTGCGCCAGCACTCTTTAGGAACAGAATCCCTTTGTTTTCAAGTATCAACTTTTTTAAACTTAAATTTTATTCACCATTTAAAGCAATCTACATCCAAATATTTATCAATTCGCTAAAAACAATCCAAGTAGTCCCATATTCCATTAATCAACCATCCCCCTAGTAAACACCCCACACAGAACATTGGGATAAAGTAAAGGAGAAAAAAAACACACCCCTTGGTCTTCCACTCTTATCTCCAACCACAGTCATAATCTGCGGAGATATGGTCTCTCCTCCCTCTGCCCATTCATCTGTATGCATACCATCACCTGCTTCTACACATTATATCGCAGACTTTTATGGGTGTTATTTGGCAACACTGTTTTGAGCCCAAGTCAGTATTCTAAGTGTTCACTCTTTTGCATGATCATGCTGGTGCAAGGTCTACTTGAGTGTGTAAAATGCTTCTCTAAACACTCAAGATATTTAGAACATTATCTCCAATAAGTGGATTTTCCAATTCACTTGGAATAGTTTAGATTTGGAAATGATATGACTTTTGGAATATACAGTAACGT
Organism: Ichthyophis bannanicus; assembly: GCA_033557465.1. Classification (NCBI taxonomy): domain Eukaryota; kingdom Metazoa; phylum Chordata; class Amphibia; order Gymnophiona; family Ichthyophiidae; genus Ichthyophis; species Ichthyophis bannanicus. The sequence goes on from CM066033.1 coordinate 106,747,437, forward strand.
TTCTGAAGTCAAGTATACTTGGTTAGCATGCAGTATCCCTAATTCTAAAAATTTGTTGTCTTCTACCTAAGAAGATGAGGTCAAAAATAACAGACATTATTTTACTTATTTATTTAGCTGTTTTTATATGCTGCTTTATCAGCATGTCAAAGCGGTTTAAGTGATAACAAGTGAACACAACTCAACTCAAGTTGCATGTAATGTATTAGAATGAACAAGAACCAATTATATAGTACAGTGTAAATAACTGAGGAGACAATAAATACAGGGTTGAGTGGACAAAGGACAATCAGATAAACTATATACAACATGAGCCCAAACCACAATGGGGCACGTCCGAGCCGTCTGGACGGCTCTAATGAAGACAGGGCTGGCAGCACCTGATTCTGCACCGTGGGATCAAGATGTTCCTGTGGGTACAGGATTGGGCCCATGGAGATGTCCCGGCTGGCCAAGCATCACCACGAGGATGTCCTCCCTTTGGCATCACATGTCCTGCGCCCCCTGGGACGCCAAATCCCCACTGCCCAAGCTCGACTGGGGCTGACAGGTCCCATCTGCCACTCCACCCCTGGTCCCAGTGTCCTGGACTGCTGATCCGAGGGGTCAACTGCCACTTAGTCCACCTCTAAAGTGGAATAAACAAGCTGTCCCCCTGGTGACCCCTGGATGTACAGGGCCTTGAGTGGAATCAGCCCTGCATGTCCGGGGCTTGGTCCCTCGAACTCTCCACCCCATCATGCCCCCATCCCCCACAGTATGCACAGTGGGGGACAGAGGCAGAATGCCGCAAGGCGGATAGCAGGGCTGCATGTCCCGGCGGGATGTACAGCCCTGCTGTTTGCCTCATAGAATTGGGGCCTATGTGGGCTGAGCTAATGTTTATAGATTTCGGATAACTCTAAATTAAAACCAATAAACATTATAGTACTAGTTATGATAATATTGATAGCATTTATAATAAAGAAGACATTTGTAAGAACTGTAATGAAATACAATACTTTCAGTGAACACTTAATCTCTATTCATCTACAAGGAATGCCTATCAAAACAACTATAATTCAAGCATATGCCCCAACAACAGCTGCAGAAGAGGATGAAATTGATGAGTTCTATGAACAAGTACAAACTGAAATTGACAGAACATGCAAACAGGATATCCTGATAGTCATGGGTGATTGGAGCGCAAAGTTGGCAACAAAGAAGAAGGCAAAGTGGTTGGAAAATATGGACTTGGCAACAGACATGAAGCTGGAGAAAGACAGAGAATTCTGCAAGACCAACGATCTCTTCATCTAAAACACCTTCTTCCAGCAACACAAGCGGCGACTGTACACATGGACTTCACCCAATGGATTGTACAAAAATCAAATTGACTACATCAGTGGAAGTCAACGATGGAAAAGCTCTATAACATCAACAAAGACAAAACGTGGAGCTGACTGTGGTACAGATCACCAACTACTAGTATGCAAACTCAAGCTAAAGTTGAAAAAGAGCAAGCCACTCCTGAATGTAGCAAAATATGACCTTGAGAATATACCACTGGAATTTAAAGACTTCCTGCAAAACTGATTTGATGCTTTAGATACAAATGACAGAGCTCCAGAAGAGTTATGAAATGACATCAAGAAGATTGTGTTGGAAGAAAGCGAGAAGTCACTATAAAAGGTGAAAAAGCAAAAACAGCCAAAATGGATGACGGCAGAAACTCTGAAAATTGCCTAGAAACACAGAAAAGTTAAAGCCAGAGGAGAAAGAGAGACAATTGCAGAACTCAACAGAGATTTCCAACGTGCAGCAAGACCTTTTCTCATGATGCTTCTAAACGTTCTCTCATAATGTCTCCAATATTTCTTCATGACACAGTAAAGAAGCCAAAATAATGATATGTCTAGACTGATGTAATGAACATTACAAAAACCTTCTTGTATTCCTACTGGGAGATCCAATGTCAAATGCGCCTTAGGGAACAAGAGTATATTTTTTGTTGGAATAGTTTAGTACCTAATGGGTTAAACTCCCAGATCGAATGGCAGTGGTTTTACTGATTTGATGTGAAATTCTTTGGATATAAGAGCGCATGTGTGGGCGTTCTTTTGGAGGACTGATTTCCTTCGGGAACCATTTTGTAGATAGAAGTTCATCGACTTGGTCTTGAGGTTAGTGGCTGATACAATTATATTTTTCTTGAATATGTATTTTTGAAGTTTAGTTTTGTGTTTAGGAAGTTTGTTTTATTATCCATCATATTGTATTTTGTTGCTTACCCTGATGAAGCCGTTGGTCGGTGAAACTCTTACTCATGATGCAAATTGCATGGAGAATTGAGTGATTTGTGCGTCTCTCGTTTGGTTTGAAGATTTGATTTTGCAGTGGATATTGATGTGAGTTTTTCCTCGGTATATAACAAGGTAATAGTACTCTGTACTTTTGGTCATATTTCTGATGCTGATATTATTCTCAGAGCGGTTATGATGTCTCTTTGTTTTTTATGCCTCCCTTAACGGGTTAAATATTTTTTCTAGGAGGTGACATATGGACATCCCTCTGTTTTGAAATGATGTAATGACATTTGACATTGGATCTCCTAGAAGGAATACAAGAAGGTTTTTGTAACGTTCATTACATCAATCTAGACATATCATCATTTTGGCTTCTTTACTGCATCCTGAAGAAATATTGGAGACATTATGAGAGAACGTTTAGAAGCATCATGAGAAAAAGTCTTTGAAGATATGTTATTAATTCATTAATTAATGATTAAACATATTTGGTATTGTATCATTTTTGTGAAAATATGAATTTATTATTGTTTATGTATGATTGTTATTTGGTTTGAATTTGACAATTGCAATGTGTTATTGATTGATTTTATTAATTTGCAATTTTGTGGTTACTTTATATATATTAGTTCAAAAGGGGAAATATTTTCTTTAGTTGGGTAGGTTTAAAACTCAGCTTTAGTATATTTCTCAGCCCTTTGAAACTACTGACACCTCATCAGGAGTTAGTGGGTCTGATTAGCCTGTGAAAGAACAGCTGAGGCCTGCATAAAAGGCTTCAGGGCCTTACACTGTTGAAACACTCCTAACAAGGCTATACATCTCAAGCAAAGGTACAAGTTTATGGCTTTTTAAATTACTAGCTCTTTGCCTGGGAGCTCTTAAAAGGGTTTTGATACATTTTTAAAACAGTTACATTCTTTTTGGTGCTTTAGTTTAAAAGGGGAAATATTTTATTTAGTGGGGTAAGTTTAAAACTCTGTTTTAGTATCTTTCTCAGCTCTTTGAAGCTACCGACACTTCAACAGGAGTTAGTTCCCTCCCTATCCCCAAACTCCCATCCATCCTTAGTGAGCAGCCTTGCTTTATAGGGCACCCCACAAATTAACTACATACAGGACTTGGAACAGCCCATTTTGAATACACTTAACAGAGATTTAAATGCTTTTTCTCTGAAAGGACAGTTGTGAAACTGGCTGGTACTTTGGTAGGTCTCTCTCCTTTTTTGCTTCAACAGATACCTAAGCTCCACCAACTGAAAATGACTGGAAAAAATTGTTTCGCCAAAGATGTTGCCCCATTACAGCTTCTGCCTCTGTCCATACAGAGGTCCCACTGCCATTTGAAGGACAGGTTCAATGTGTAGGATGCCTGCATGCTGAAGCTCTCAGGAAACCAGAGAGGAGGTGGCGAGACTGAGGAGCATTCAAGACAGTGAGAAGTATATTTCTGAGATGCTTCTTGCAACATCCAAGCTCTCCAGAAGAGGAGATGGGAGCCTACAGAATGATGAAGGTTGGACACAAGTCACAAGCACCTGCAGAATCACCAATCCAACTTCTCCAGCCCTTTAATTGAAAAACTAATATGCCTGGAAGTGGAGGAGGTGAAAGCATCTCTGGAAAGGAAAGAACCAGAGTTTGAGCACCCCAAAGTTGCAGAATCAGTGACCACAAAGAAGTGAAGGATAGTGATAGTTGGTGACTCTCTTCTGAGGGGTACTGAGGCATCCATCTGTCGACCAGACTTGATGTCTAGAGAGGTATGCTGTCTACCAGCTGCCAAAATCCAAGATGCTACAGAGAGTTTGCCGAGACTCTTCAAGCCCACTGACTATTACCCAATGTTGTTAATCCATGTTGGCACAAATGATACTGCCAGGTATCCCTCTGAATGTATCAAAAATGACTTTATGGACTCTGGGATAGAGGGTGAAGCAGTTAGGGGTGTAGGTGGTGTTCTCTTCAATCCTCCCTGTTGAGGGTAAAGACCAAGGCAGAAAAGCTCACATCCTGGAAATGAATGCATTTCTGCGTGGATGGTGTCATTTAGAGCTTTTTGGTTTCCTGGACTATGGAATGATGTTCCAAGGGTTGCAGAGCAGAGAGGGCATCCATCCGTCCAAGAAAGGTCACATGTCTTCAGTAGCAGACTGGGTAATCTACTGAAGAGGGCTTTAAACTAGATTTGTTGAGGATGGTTTAAGAAAGCCCCCATGTAAGTGGAAGCCCCCAGGTAAGTGAAACATTAAATATCTTTAGGAAAATGGGTAAAAGAGGCAACATATGGAAAGCAGTGAATGTAAATGCCCGTAGCATGGGAAATAAGATCCCAGATGATGAAGTTTTAGTGGCGGTTACAGAAACATGGTTCACTGAAAATCATGACTGGGATGTAACTATGCCAGGCTATACTTTATTCAGAAACGACAGAGTAGGAAGAAGGGGAGGAGGAGTGGCACTATATGTAAAAAATAATATTAAAACTTTGGAACTACAGAGCTTAAAGGGGAGAGAGGAGGCACTGTGGGTTAAACTAGAAAGAGGGAAAGAGAAATCTATTTGCATTGGCGTGATATACAGACCTCCCTCACAGAAGGAAGAGGTGGATGGAGAGTTAATTGAAGACATATGCAGCATTGCCAGGAAAGGGGAAGTGCTACTGATAGGCAATTTCATTATGCTAGATCTTGATTGGCACATTCCTGCTGCAGTATCATCTAGAAGTAAGGAGATCCTGGATTTTCTACAGGAAGAACTATTCAGGCAACAGGTAACAGAACCCAAACATGATGTGGCCATACTGGACTTGGTGTTTACCAAAGATGAAAGTGTTTCTGATGTTATAGTGGGAGATCATTTTGCATCCAGTGATCACCAGATGGTATGGTTCAGTATTAGGACTAGGGCTGTTAAAATCCATTCAAAAATGAGGGTTTTAGACTTTAGCAAAACTAACTTTTCCAAGATTGGCCAATACCTCAGGGAGTCAATAGTGGGATGGGAACAGATGGGGGATGTAGAAAAACAGTGGGCAAAACTGAAAGGAGATATTTTTAGGGCAACCAACTTTTTTGTCAAAATGGTAAATAAAGGAAAAAGGAAAAGGAGACCACTATGGTTCTCGAAAGAAGTAACTGAAAAGGTGAAGAAAAAGAGGGAGGCCTTCATGAAATACAAGAGTTCATAGAGAGAGGAAGACAGGCATCTATATTTGGAAAAACTTAGAGAAGCTAGAAAAGTAGTCAGGATAGCAAAGATTCAAAAAGAGGAGGCAATAGCCAATGCAATAAAATGGGAGGGATAAACTATTTTTCAGATATGTTAGTGAGAAGAGGAAGGGCAAAAGTGGTATTGCCAGACTCAAGGGTGAAGGGGAGACTATATAGAAGCTGATGAGGATAAAGCGGAATTGCTTAACAAATATTTCTGTTCTGTGTTCACAGATGAAGAACCAAGAGCAGGACCTCGGAAAACACCCATAAACAGGAACAGAAGTGAGGGGCATCTTGAACAATTTTCAGAAGACTGTGTTTATGAGAAACTAGCCAAACTTAAAGTTGATAAAATGATGGGACCGGAAGTGATACACCCTAGAATACTGAGAGAACTCGGGGAAGATTTAGCAGCTCCACTGACTGACCTTTTCAATGCCTTATTGGAGTCAGGAGTGATGCCAAAGGACTGGAGAGAGACACATGTGGTCCCTTTACACAAAAGTGTAAGTAAGGATGTAGTTGAAAACTACAGGCTGCTTAGTTTAACTTCGGAGGTGAGTAAATTATTGGAAGCACTGCTGAAAGAGAAAATATTGAGGTCTCTGGAATCCAGCATATTACAGGATCTGAAGCAGCATGGATTCACCAGAGGCAGGTCTTGTCAGACAAATCTGATCAATTTCTTTGACTGGGTGACCAGGGAGTTGGACCGAGGGAGAGCCCTAGATGTAGTATTTAGATTTCAGTAAAGCTTTTGAAATCGTTCCTCACAGATGACCTATAAATAAACTGAGAACCCTAGGGATATACGCTAAAGTTACTGCTTGGGTTAGAAATTGGTTGAGTGGGAGGCGACAAATGGTACAGGTAAATGGAGCTCACTCTGAGGAGAAGGATGTTACCAGTGGTGTGCCCCAGGGATCTGTGTTTGGTCAGATTCTTTTTAACATCTTTGTTAGGGCTGTCGGGTAAGGTTTGCCTCGTTGCAGATAATTCCAAAATCTGCAATAGAGTAGACACCCAGGGAGGTGTAGATAACATGAGGAGGGATCTAGCTAAGCTTAAAGAATAGTCTAGAATTTGGCAGCTGAGATTTAATGTTAATAAATGCAAGGCCATGCATTTGGACTGCAGCAATTCAAGGGAGCAATATAGTATAAGGGCTGAAGTACTTTTGTCCACTAAAGAAGAGCAGGACCTAGGTGTGATTCTGTCTGATGATCTTAAAATAGCTAAACAGGTAGAAAAGGTGACAGCAAAAGCTAGAAGGATACTTGGGTGCATAGGGAGAGGAATGGCCAGCAGAAGAAAGGAGGTGATAATGCCTCTGTGTAAGTCTTTGGTGTGACCTCATTTGGAGTATTGTGTGAAATTCTGGAGACCGCACCTTCAAAAGGATATAAACAGTCTGGGGTCAGTACAGAGGGTGGCTACTAAAATGGTTAGTGATCTTCATTATAAAGCATATGAGGACAGATTTAAGGATCTCAATACGTGCACCTTAGAGGAAAGGTGGGATAGAGGTGATATGGCATAAATACATAGGAGGAGAGCTTGTTCGATTGAGATGAGGGTGAGGGTGAAAGGGAATAGATTCTGGAGTGATATGCAGACATATTTCTTTATGAAAAGAGTGGTGGATCCATGAAATAGTCTCCCAGTGGAGGAAGTAGAGATGAGAATAGTATCTGAATTCAAATAAGCAGGCTGGAATCCACCTGCTGCTGCTCTCTATACTGCCTGCCTGCCTGCCTGTCTGTGACCTAATTTGTGCTGTTTTCAGCTGTGCCTCACCAGCGTTTTTTTGTGTCTCCCTCTGCTCTACTCCAGGTACCTCCCCTGTGCTCTCCTTATTGGCTGCCTTTACCAAGAAGTGACATGCCCCTCCCTGGGGCCTCCTTACTGCATTTAAACATCTCTTGTGCAGCTCCCCGTGCTAAAGGAGCACGCCCAAGGAGCAGGACATGCTCCTTGCACAATCTCCTTGGGGCGAGATCCGGAGCGGCTATCCAGAGTCTGCAAAGTTATTCCCTAAGCATCCGAACTATTCTACATGCCCACTGCCACTCACTCATTACCCCACGGACACCGGTGCTTCACAATCCCCGGGTCCACCATTACTTTGACATGGTAAGTTTTCTGTTTGGACCTCTATCCTGTTCCTTTTCTATTCGTCGTTGCTGCTTTCTTTTCCCATGTCTTCTATTCCCTCTCACTGGGGCTGGCGACTTGCCCCTTCCAGACTCGCTCTTCCTAGCCATCTGGCTCACAACCCTGCTAATCTGATCTACTGTTCCCACTCTCCTTCGGCCCTATCTCCCCCCCCCCCCTCTGTTGTTCCTTCAGCTTGCTCTTCTTAATTGTCATTCTCTTCACTCGAAATCCCTTGTCGTTAGTGATCTTATTTTGCAACATGCTCTGGACTTATTTTGTGTTACAGAAACCTGGTTGAGGGAGGGCGAGGAGCCACTCCTCAACTGCTGTCTACCCCCAGGCTACTCTGCCTTGTCCACCTCTTGCCGGGGTAGGAACGGCAGAGGAGTTGCTGTCATCTATTGCTCTTCCTTCCCTCTTCAGGAACTTTCCTCTGCTTCTCTCCTTTATCCAGAATCCCTGCTTCTTCATTTAGGTTCTTCCCCCCTCTTCATTTTCTTCTTATCTATGCCCCCCCTTCTCTCTCGATATCTTTATGGGACTCTCTCTTAGCCACTATCTCAGAATCTTCACTTCATTACCCCCATCTTTTGATTTTAGGGGACTTCAACGTCCATGCTGACTTTCCTTCTACCTCTACTTTTCTTACTTTCTTGTCAGATTTGTCTCTCCATCAGTTTGTTACATTCCCTACACATTCTGCCGGTCACTCTCTTGATCTTCTTATCTCTTCTTTTCTTCTCCTTTCCCTCCCTCTTCCCTTTATCCTCTTACCCTTCCCTGGTCTGATCATTTCTGTCTTCTCTTTTCCCTTCCTTTTCCCTCCCTCTCTTCTACCTCCTCGCTAGGATCCCCGAATACTCTTTTTACTAGTTCTGATCCTTCGACTCTGATGTGCCACATTACTGCTAACACTCTCCTTCAGTTTCCCTCTTCTGACTCCTTGTTCAGAACTGATTTCCATTCACTCACTGTCAATGTCCAGGCTCACCTTTGGAGCTCTTCTCTCTCTGCTGCCCTTGATAATGTCACTCCTCTCCAGTCCTACCTTTCACCACGTCATCACCCCCGGCACCCCTGGTTCCATCCTGGTCAGTTCCTTCATCGTAGATATCTCCATCATGCAGAGCATCTTTGGCATAAACATCCTTCTTCCTCTAACTTGCAACAATTCCGCCTCTGTCATCGTCACTATCGTTCCCTTCTATACTCAGCTAAACATGACTGTTGCTCTAAGTTTATCTCTTCCTCCTCAAATTCTTCTCATCAACTTTATTCTGTTCTCCGCACCCTCTTTGCTTCTCACTCTTCTTCATCTCTCCCTCCTCCTCTCTCTTCCCCGATCCCTCTTCTATAGACTCCCATTTTGCTTCCAAAGTTCTTTCCCTGCGCCTCTCCTTTCCTTCCTATCCTCCACCTAACCCCCCCCCCCCACTTCTCCATCTACCCCCTCTCTCTTCCCTCTTCCTATTCCCTGTCAGTTCCCTCACTTTCCCATCTATGGTCTACTTTTGAACCTATCTCCCCCACAGCTCTGTCTAACACTTTCTCCTCCACCCGTAAAACAACCTCTCCTGTAGACCCCATCCCTTCCCGGTGGCTCTTGGAACCCTCTCTCTCTCTCTTTCTCCTTTTATTCTTTCTCTATTAAATTCTAGTCTCCCCTCAGATGCCTTTCCTATACCCTGGATACATGCCTTTGTTCGTCCAATCCTGAAAAATAGTTCCTCTGACCCCTCCTCTCTTTCTAATTGGCGTCCCATTTCTAATCTCCCTTTTCTGTCTAAGCGTCTCGAAAAATTGGCCTTCTCGCAACTTTCCTCCCACCTTGAAGCCTCCCTCACTCTTCATCCACGTCAATCTGGTTTCCGTCCTGGTCACAGCACTGAATCTCTTCTCCTCTCTCTTCTTAACAAACTACACTTTGCTCATGATCATGACCTTTTCACTCTCGCAGTTTCTCTTGATCTTTCTGCTGCCTTCGATCTGGTTGACCATCACACTCTTTTAGCACGTCTTTGGGATGCTGGTCTCTCTGGCACGGTACTTCAATGGTTTCATTCCTTTCTTTCTTGTCGGTCCTTCTCAGTTATCTCGGGGTCATCTTCCTCTTCCTCCACACCTCTTCCCTGTGGTGTCTCACAGGGATCTGTACTCGCTCCCTTCCTATTTAATGTTTTCCTGGCCCCCCTTGCCCTTCTGGTTCAACAGCATGGTATATCTGCATATTTCTATGCAGATGATATATTTTTCCTTCATCGCATGGATTCTCACACCCCTGATATTACTCCACTGAACACCTGTCTCTCTGCTGTAACCTCTTGGTTTTCATCTAATTTCTTACATGTCAACCCTTCTAAGTCTTTTGCTATTTGGTTTACTTTTGGGAACCCCTCCCCCACTTATGCCCCACTACTGTCTTCCCAACCCATTCCTCTCGTCTCTTCTCTTCGGTATTTGTGTGTCACTCTCAATTCTTCTCACTCTTTTAAGGAGCACATCTCTTCAGTTGTTCAGCATTCCTTCTTCTCTTTAAAACAACTTTATGCTGTTCATCCTTTCCTTTCCCCCTCCGCTCTGACTACCTTTCTTCTCTCTCTTGTCATGTCTCGTCTTGATTATTGTAATGTCTCCTTGGCCGGCCTCCCCCAGTCCCAGCTCACTCATCTCTAACGTGTCCAAAATACTGCTGCACGTATCCTGACACACGCTTCCCGGTTTGATCATGTCACTCCTCTCCTTCGTCTACACTGGCTCCATATCACCTATCGTATCCAGTATAAGTTCCTTATCTTTGTTCACAGATCAATTCACACAGGCACTCTCCTTTACCTTGCTGATCAGGTTCATCTGCACAGGTCCCATCGTTCACTTAGGTCTATACATATTAACCGTATGTCCCTCCCCTCCCCCTCACAAGCACACTTGGAATCTACCCGTTCATCTGCTTTTTTCTCCCTGTGCCCAAGACTCTGGAACTCGCTCCCCTCCACCCTCCACCTAGAACTATCATTTAAATCTTTCAAGGCTAAATTAAAAACCCACCTCTTCTGTCTAGCATTCGACCTTCCTCCTCCCTTCTCGCCCCTTTCCCCTCCTCCTCGCTGATGCACAAGTTACTTCTTTTCTCCTTATACTTCTTGTCTCTCTGTCCTGCTTTGATTTTTAAATGGCATTCTTTTCTATATATCTGTAGCTTTTGGTTGTAAACCACCCAGAAGCATTTGTTATGGGCGGTATAACAAGTTTTAAATAAACATAAACATAAACACAGAGGATCTCTAAAGGAAAAAAGTGGACTGTTGTAGTGGTTGATATGGAAGGGCAGACTAAATAGACCATGTGGTCTTTTTCTGTCATCATGTTTCTATGTTTCTATGTAACTGTGTGCACCACTGACTTCAACAGATTCAGCAAATTGACTTTTGAATCTGCAGTAAACATCTAACATGATCATAGACTGCTGACAGTTTATACCAGTATTGAATTCTGATCACAGAGTTTTAATTTAAATAACCATTCATTACAGGTAGTAGTTGGGGTACACAGCTGCCAAGGACAACATGACATTATCCTCACCTATCCATCCCCCTTATTTTTCAGCTTCAAACTGGGCCTTTTCTGTAACCTAATCTCTCAACAGGAAATGTTCTCACTGAAGACTTGAAAGACTAAAGGGGAAAGGAAGTAGGAATCTGTGTGGTTCTGAGGCAAAAAATAAGGAAAGTGATCGAATGATTGCTTTATTTCTTCATACTTTGCTGTACTCTCCTAATAATTCTTTCATCACAAGAGATTCAAAGTGTTGTTGTTGTTGCTGTTAAGTGCCATCGAGTCTGTGTCGACTCATGGAGACCATCTGGATAGTTTTCCTAAATTGCTTTTGGTCTTCAATCAGGCAGCTCATTGTTGACAGACTGGTACCCATAGCTGCTGTTATTGTATCAATCCATTTCATTGCTGGTCTTCCTCTTTTGCGTTGACCTTCCAACTTGCCAAGCATGATCTCTTTCTCTAATGAACTCTCTCTTTGCATGATGTGTCCAAAGTATGAAAGTCTAAATTTTGTCATCTTAGTTTCGAAAGAAAGCTTAGGTTTGGCATCCTCTAATACTGACTGGTTTGTTCTTCAGGCAGTCCATGATATTTGCTGCCAGCATCTTTTTCACTGTCCAACCTTCACATTCATATGATGTTATTGAAAATACCATGGCTTGAACGAGTTTAATCTTTGTATGGAGAGAGAAAGACATCTCTGCTATTCAAAATCTTGTCTAGGTCCTTCATAGAACATTCTTCCAACAGCAATCGGATTTCTTGACTCCTTGTTCCTTCTTTATTGATAGTTGATCCAAGTAGGTTAAAGTTGGGATCAGAGTGATTGTGTGATAATGTCTACAGTCAGTTGGATCACCTTTCTTTAGTAATGGTATAAACACAGATCTTTTCCAGTCAGTTGGCCATGATGTTGTCTTCCAAGTTTTTGGCAGAGCCTTGTAAGTAAGGCAACAGCTGCATAAGATAGCTGTAATACTTCTATGGGAATGCCATCAATGCCTGGTGCTTTGTTCTTTGATAAGGCTTTCAATGCTGCTTTGACGTCTTCTTTCATCACCAATGGTTCCGGATCATATGGTTCAGGTTGAAACGGCTGTTGGTCCACTTGATCTTTATCATATAAAAACTCTATATTATTTCCACATTTTCTTGATCTTCTCAGCATCATTTAACATAGATCCTTGAGCATCTTATAACATTCCAGTTCGAAGCTGAAATTTTTTCTTTAACTCTCGTAGCTTTAGGAAAGCTGATCTCTTTCTTCCTCTAATAGTTTCTACTTCTATTTCCTTGCATGTGTCATTGTAGTACTTTTCCTTGTCCTGTCTTGCTGCACGTTGGAAATCTCTGTTGAGTTCTATGATTGCCTCTCTTTCTCCTCTGGCTTTAACTTCTCTGCATTTCTGGGCAATTTGCAAAGTTTCTTCTGTCATCCATTTTGGCTGTTTTTGCTTTTTCACCTTTTATAGAGACTTTTCGCTTTCTTCCAACACAGCCTTCTTGATGTCATTCCATAACTCTTCTGGAGCTCTGCCATTTGTATCTAAAGCAGCAAATCAATTTTACAGGCAGTCTTTAAATTCCAGTGGTATATTCTCAAGGTCATATTTTGCTACATTCAGGAGTGACTTGCTCTTTTTCAACTTTAGCCTGAGTTTGCATATTAGTAGTTGGTGATCTATACCACATCAGCTCCAGGTTGTGTCTTTGTTGATGTTATAGAGCTTTTCCATCATTGACCTCCACAGATGTAGTCAATTTGATTTTTGTACAATCCATTGGGTGAAGTTCATGTATACAGTCACCACTTGTGTAGCTGGAAGGTGTTTGAGATGAACAGATCATTGGTCTTGCAAATTCTATCAGTTTTTCTCCAGCTTCATTTCTGTTGTCAAGTCCATATTTTTCAACCATTTTGCCTTCTCTGTTGCCAACTTCTGCGTTCAAGTCACCCATGACCATCAGGATATCTTGTTTGCATGTTCTGTCAATTTCAACTTGTACTTGTTCATAGAACTCATCAATTTCATTCTCTTCTGCAGCTGTTGTTGGGGCATGTACTTGAATTATAGTTGTGTTGATAAGCATTCCTCATAGGTGAATAGAGATTAAGCGTTCACTGACTGCAGTGTATTTCATTACAGTTCATGTGAGTTTCTTCTTAATTATAAATGCAACACCATTTCTTCTTTGTCTTTCATTTCCAGCATAGTAGACCATGTAATCATCTGATGCAAAGTGTCCAATGCCAGTCCATTTCAGTTTGCTGACACTCAAGATCAAGTTGTACACGTTCCATTTCATTCTTGGCCACCTTCAACTTCCCTTGGTTCATGCTTCATACATTCCATGTCCGAATATGTAAGACATCTTTGCAACTTCTGACTCTCATTTCATGCCCAGTTACATCAGAAGTCAGACGTCCCGAGGGCTTTGATCCAACCACGTCATAAATGCTGGCTTTACTCTGAAATGTCTTCAGCTCCTCCCAGAAACCAGTTGAGTGTCTTCCGATCTGGGGGTCTCACCTTCCAGCACTATAGTGCAATTTGTTTTGTTTTGACTATCCATTGCATTTTCATGGCAAGAAACAGAAGTAGATTGCCAGGCCTTTCTTCCACGCAGCTTAAGTTTAGTGTTGTTGCCATTGTCACAGATATATCCTCCACCGCCAACACTGTCCCATTCTGCTGCTGCCCAGATGGGTAGTCTGTCTTGGTCTGGCACCTCAATTGAGACTTGTCCATCTTGGGAGACCCTATCAGTAGTTAAATTACTGATAGCTTAGTCCTCAGCATTACTGATGCACACAAGCCCTCACAGCATGACAAGCTGCAAATCAAGTGAGGGTCTTGGTCTGGCACCTCAGCTGAGACCTGTCCATCTTGGAAGACCCTGCCAGTAATTAAACTACTGATAGCTTAGCCCTCAGCATCAGTGATGCACACAAGCCCTCACAGCAGACAAGATGCAAACCAAGTGAGGGGTGCAAAGTGTATTGTGTTCAATTTCATAGTTTCATGGTAGAGTACTAGATCAAGGAGAGATCAGTTGGGTGGATGTTTGTGAATAGTAGATGATTCCCCCCTCCATAGGCAATTTTCTAGGAGAAGGGGGGATTACCATGGTTGAGGTGTGCAGCCTCTCCACTCAGCTAATGATTATCATAGCACTACGGTGCATTTTAATAGGTAAAGTGGTGTGACTAAAGACAGTTCTGCATGTAATAATAAAAACATTTTTTTGCAGTTTGTGAATATAATTTCCTTTGGGCACAAGAAGCATAAGGTGCCCTTATTGACTAATCCCCTGACGAAGGCAGTGCCGAAACATGGCCATGTTGGGAGGTCTCTAGCAGCCCCTAGGGGTGAATATTAAATAAAAGGATGTATCACACTCTGCTTCAGTTTGGTGCACAATTGTGTGAGTGTGCAGTGTTGTTCTCGGTTGTATAGGATTGCAGACATCCCTGAAGTTTCTGAAATTAAGTGGGGAGATCTAAGTCAACTGCACTGCCCCAGATATGCCTCTGCCACACCCTCTGCCTATTTGGAAGTTCTCACACCAGACATCTTGAAAAGCCATTTGTAAAATGGATATGGGGATGTCTCCATGAGTTGGACATACACATGGACATTTTCAGACATCCAAATCACAACTAAGGGGTATGTTTACTAAAGGGTGTTAAGGTAACAGGTGTTAATGGCAGCGATAAAGGGTGCTACATGGGTAAAGGGTGCTGGGCGGGCAGGAGGCGTTCCGGCATAAAAGGTGCTATGGGCCATTTAATGTGCATTAACAGGACATCGGACATTAAGGTGTCAAGCATACACCTTAACATCTGAAGACGGCTGCAACCCTAACACTAGAAAAAGGACCACCAAGTCAATGTAAAGGTGATGGATGGAAGGACAGGTGGGAGCTGATGGACCTGCCAGATCCATGTGCACCCTTTGTGGCAGTCAGTAAATTGGACAAGCATGTGGAAGACAGCTATACCAATGCACAGGGGGGTGCCAATGTAAAATGGTACAATGTAAGTGTGTGGCATAGGATGGGGAAGATGTGTCCCCCCAGCTAAGTCATCAGTGGAAGGATGTGCTTAGTGATAGGAGGACAGAGTAGGAGTGGTGACATGCAGATCAGGCACAGGAGAGGTGTGCATGAAGGGCCAAAATGCGGAAAAGAGTATCAGTGTAGGCCATGGTGCAGCAGCCTGCACAAGAAGACATGACTGTATACAGCTGACAGAAGCAGATGGATGGTCTGAAGGAAGGATGATGGCAGAGGAGAGGGTGGTATAGGCTGACAGCACCGATGTGTCATCGGTGCTATCCCCAATGTATTTGTACTATGTGTGAAAATGTGCACCAATGCCACATAGAAGGCCTGATACCAGACATGCGTGTCTCAAACTTGTCCCAGCCACAGAGCCACCATACAACTCCCCAGACAAATGTGCAGATAACAACTGGACAGGTGTCATCCAAACTGGGCAAATAGGGTGTGTTCGGATATGAGGTGATACCTGCAGGTGGCTATCTGAGAGGATGTGTGTGATGTACTGCACAGATGTGATGGAGCCAATGCTACACAGTCACAGTCATTATGGCATGCATGACTCTTGTTGCACTTGCATGTTACAACTGTATGCATGTAACTGCCTATTAGTATACTGCTACATCAGTGCAGTCACATTGGGATGCCATGTACCGAAAAGTTGTAATGTCTGATAATAAACAGGTACTGTAAGAACCTGCAGTCAGCTGAGGCAATGGAGGGTTAGGTGATCTGCCCAAGATCAGAAGGATGTGTGGGCAATCCATGAAGGGTGTTGCATACATTAAACTACACAGTAAAACCTTCCAAAGTGTCACAAAAGGAATGCTGGTGGGCTTCAAACCCTTCTATCCTGGGTCCCAAGCCTGTGCTATGACATTACACCACACCTTAAAGCAGTTGCAAGATATCTGCAGCGTGAACACGTATGACTCCCTGCCATGTGCTCTAGCAGAGCCAAAAAAGACATTCTCTTAGAACGTCATGATGGTGAATAATCTGTTTGCTGGCCCAAATTGTAGGCAGAACCCATAACAAACTATAAGGCAGTGTGTCTGCCAGTCACAGCAGAGCCCTCACTGTTACAGGGATGAAAATGATCTGAGTAGCACACAGTCATAAAAAGACTTGACCTGCTGCCACAATCCTGCCATGACGACAGTGAACAGGGTAGGACTGGCTCCTGTTCCAACCATCTGAAACTATCAACCCACCAAAGCAAGCACAGTTTGACTGCACCTGCTGCCCACCACAGGGCTGTCTCAAATATCAAATAGGGCACATATCAAATAGGGCCAGGGAGAGCATGGGCACAGGGAGCGCATGTACACCCAGCATGAGCACAGGGAGAGCACATACACCCAGCATGTGGCACAGTGATTGGCCTCCCAGGACAGAGAGAGCACTCACATCACTGGAGTAGCACACTATTTAAGCACTATGTGGATACATAGCCATGCCATGATCCCATCCATTGTTAACGTCCACTCTCCATCCCATTAATGCTCATTCTCCGCCTACTGCGCCCTTAGCGGTTTAGGAGCCTTTATTGCCCATTAATGCAGCTTTTTACATAGAGTAAAGGGCACAGGGGTGCTGATAACTGGCATTAACAGCACCCTTGCTCCCTTAATGACCTTTAGTAAACATACACCAAAGTCTCTACTTCTATTTCTACTTCTACATACCACATGGTAAAAAAAAATTCTATATGAATGCCCTCAAAAGTTAGTACATAAGTTTTGCACAAATTCATTTTTGCATCTAACATGCAGTAAGTGCAAACTTTTGCCATACTTTAGTAAACAGTCCCCTTTGTAGATAGGGCCTTCAGCAGAGCCTTTTGCAAAAACTCAGGAAATTTGAGAACATCCTGGCCTTAATCTCTCAATTTCTAACTAGATGTCCTATGCAAAATGGAGCTTGATACTTTATTTATAAGGAGTCTGAAATAATAAAGAGTCTGAATTTATTTTTTGTATAAGTTAAAATTACCATTTGTCATGAAGAAGTCCCTTCTGAGCCTATAAGGATAGGGCAAGATGAGGATTTGCTTTCAGAAACTGACAGGCAGTCTGAGCACATGGCTCAGTGTTTGCAAAGAAGAAGTAAACAAAGAGAGTCACGAGCTAGAAAGACACGCCCCTGCAGTGACATATTCCCTAGTTCAGGAGGTAATGAGCTTCACCTGTTTCAGGGCAGGGCACAGCTAAGCCCTGAGAGTTAAAATGATAAAAACTGGTCATTAGCTTGGACCAAGCAGAGCCAGAGGGGGAACTGGAATGAGAGCCAGAAGCAGATGCAGAACCGAAGGGAGGACGAAAAAGGAAGCCAGCAAAGGAGCACGCTGACTAGAAGAAGTCAAAGAGGAGTGAGAACCTAGGGAGCCATATTCCTGAGGCCAGAAGGAAGCAACCCAGGACTTGGGTTGTCTGGTAAAGGCAGGAGAGAGAATAATCTTCCTGAGAGGCAGGCTTGGCAAAGCTCACACGCTCCGAGGAGAGAGACAGGCTGGTTGGAGAATGTCGGTATATCTGAGGGGAAAGTTAATAGGCTGAGAGGCAAGCAAACACCAGCTGTGTTTGAGAACTAGTCTAACCCTGCAGAGTGGAAAGTTCCTTCCCTTTCAAAGCCAAAAGGTAGGCTTAACAATTCATATAAGTTTGAACCTAGCTATAAAGCAGTTCCCTATAGTTATCAGAAAGTAGCAAACTCCCTGGACAAAAACTACAGCATATATGGTAGTTTACAACCCTGCTCAGGAGAGTGTTACAGAGAGAAACCACATGAGGTCAGAGAAACCGTTCGTTTCAAGGATCAGGATAGCAGCTTACTGCCATGCCCTGCTATTCCTGATGCTGAGGAAATGCAGATAGACTCTGACCATAATGAAATAGTGGATGATCGGATGGACTGTACATTATCTTTGGCTGACCATGTGAATTCCCTATGCTGAACAGTGTCTGTGAAAGACGGTAAAAGCAGCAGAAGAAAAGGGAACATTTTCTTTGCTAACTGAAGCTGTTGTGATTTGTTTTGTATCAAGCACTGCACGTTTAAAGCCTGAAGCTGACAAGGCTAACTTACTTGAGTTCATGTATAATTTCCTCAAGCCAATTGTATGGCATGTTTTGTCCTGAGTTATTCGCTTGCATTTAATCCGCTGGGAAGGGGAAAATAAATTCTTGTCATTGCCTGAAACCACTCGACAGCAACTCATCTGTGCTCAAGGAGTAAAGGGACTTACATTTCCAGAAGGCCTTGTAGAGTTCAAGCAGGCCCACTCTCTCTGAGGCAGGAACACCACAGGCAGACCAAGTCTCAGCGCCTAGGCGTTGGGCTGGCCACCGTGAGGGTGACAAGTGGTGTAGTTGGCAGGATTTTTTTGCTTGGAATACAAAAAGGACATCCCAACTGAGGGAAAAGAAAAAGAAGAAGAACTTCAGGAATACAACAGAAAGTTTTGCCATAGCTGGAAAATACAAGGTGAACAAGAAATCTGCTAAGCTGCTGGTGAAGAGCGGTTGAAGATTTCGCTGGCAAATCGTGCCAGGAGGACCAGGACCCAGGAGGATAGACTCCTTTCTCAAAGTCTGAGTCTACACCGTGCGAAGGTAACGGGTAACTGGGCACGGGTGTAGAAGGATTCCAGTGAGAAAGGGAGTTTGTTCTGCAGAAAGCTAGTGAGGTTTTAAAAAGAAAATTTGTTGCCGCACTTGGTGGGCTTTTCTTTTGCTTTCTTTGCAGGGACAATAATCCTCAGAATGGATCCTCAAGAGGTGTTGCGCTGGATGTCCAGTCAATTTGAAAAGCAGATGGAACTGGCTCACCGCACACAGGAACAGACGGCTGCAGCTATACAAGCCCAGCAGAAGCCTCTTCTAGAGCTGATGGAAGCTTTACTGACAAAGCAAAAGGCTGCTGAAGATTCCAGTCTTACATTTTCTACAGTGGTAGGACCGCAAGGCTGCGGAGCCTTAACTTTTGACCAGTTAAGCACCAATGACAATTTGGATGACTTTTTTGAGGCTTTTGAAAGGGTGGCAGTAGCAGTTAAAAGGCCACCTGAGCAATGGGTAATGAGGTTTGCCATGTCCCTAACAGGAGAGGCTTTGTCTGCATACAAAACCATGCCCGCTGCTCTCGTGTCCACCTATGAGGAAGTTAAAAAAGCAGTGAGAGACAGATTAGGTCTGACTCCAATGTATTATAGGAGGATGTTTAGAGAATCTAGGCTTAAGTCTAATGAGACGCCAAAGGCATTATATCAGAGGATTAAAGCCTTGGCCTGGGAATGGCTTGTTCCAGAGGGGAGAACCCTGGACTCTGTGATAGACACAGTCATTCTGGAACAATTCATGGAGGCAGTTCCTCCTGAGGTAAAATCTTTCATAATCCAATAAAGTTGCCAGACCACTGCAGAGGCAGCCGTCCTTACAGAGCGTTACTTTGAAGCGGAGTTGGTGGGCAGGCCAACAGGAGGCGCTCTGAAGTTGGCTGGAACAAGCAACTTTGCAGGATTAGAAAGAAGCAGAAAAGCAAATGTGACTAATGTAAATACTGTTTTACCTGTGACAAAGGGAAAGTGTTACAATTGTGGGAAGACAGGACATTTCCAGAAGAGTTGTACAGTGTGGACTGCACTAATGTCTGTAAAAGAGAAACCGGTGCAAGAAGGCTTCCGGTTGGATGTGGAAGTCCAAGGCATTATGGCTAAGGCACTGCTTGACTCGGGTGCTGACCAGAGCATGGTCTCTGAAAAGCTCTGGCAGGCCGTGGAAGCTCACGGTAGGTCAGCACCAAGTCAAGCAGAGGGCCGTGTTGAGATACGTTGTATGCATAGTACTTCATCCTATCATCCACTATGTAGGCTCTCCGTAAAAGGGCTGGGGACCCAAAAAGAGGTTTAGGTGGCCGTTGTCCCACGGCTTCCCTATGATATTGTGTTGGGGAGGGACTGGCCCCTATTCTGCAGAGGGGTGGAGAAGGGCTTAAGTGTAAAAACAAACCTGGTCTCCACTAGGTCCCAGGCAGGAACCCCCAGAGTAAGGGACGAAACCACAGAGGGAGGAGAGGAACTCTCTGAAGATAGGAGTATGCCCTCAGAGAGTGAGGATGAGTTAGTAGAAGAGGAGGTATCAGAGCTGCTTCCCATACATGATGACCTAGTCAATGCCCCTTCTAAAAAGGTCAGGAAAGGAAAAGCGGATAGGCACAGGGAGAGACAACGTAAGACCCAAGGGAGGGCCGAACTGCAGGCCGGAGAGGGGTTGCCCTGGGTACTCGCTAATTTAGTCAGGAAATTCCCGTCCTTTCCTAACGAACAAAGAGCTGACCCTGCATTGAAACGAGCATTTGAATATGCCAAAACTGATAGAGAGACTCTTCCTAGGTTTTTCCTAGATAAAGAAGTGTTGTATAGAGATTCCAATGAGCCACTAACAGGAGCTGTAAGGAAACAGTTAGTAGTACCCACTACATTTAAGGCAATAGTGCTAAGGTCGGCCCATGATCACCCTGCAGGCAGCCATAAAGGGATCCAGGGGACGTTGGATCAAATCCTGTCCCAGTTTTATTGGCCGGGGTTTTTTAAAGAGACCACCTGCTACTGTGAGTCATGTTCCACATGTCAGCGTGTGACCTCCGCCAAACCACGGGCAGTACCCATGATACCTACACCCACAATATCAACCCCAATTTGCCGGATGGCAATGGATATTGTAGGACCCCTGATTAAGACGCCAAGAGGGTTCCAATACATATTGGTAATAATAGATCAGGCCACGCGGTTTCCTTGGGCAATACCCTTAAGGAGTACTTCAGCTAGGACGATAGCCGTAGAGCTTGTTAAGTTGTTCTGTGAGGTGGGGTTTCCACAGGAAATGCTCACAGACCAAAGCAGTAACTTTGTATCAAGGTACCTAGCACAAGTGTGGGACGCATTTGGGGTGCGTCATATAAAGACGGCCGCATACCACCCCCAGTTCAATGGACTGGTTGAACGTCTAAATCAGACCATTAAGCAGATGTTGAGACGGGGTCTGAATGGGAAAATGTCTGAATGGGATACCCTGCTCCCATTCATTTTATATGCTTGTCGTGAGCATACGCAGGCATACCTAGGGGCTTCACCTTACGAATTATTATTTGGTCGTGCTCCCAGAGGGGTTTTAGACATTTTGCGAGAACAGTGGGTGGAGCCAGAACGTAGGGGTGCCTCACCTCTTAAAGGAGTTGAGAAGTCGGATAAAAAGGACTTCTCAGGCAGCAATAGAAAACCTGAAGGCTAGTCAACAGCGGCAAAAGAAATATTATGACCGAGGGACGAGGCCTAGGCAGTTAGCAGTAGGTGATAAAGTCATAATTATGGTCGCAGACCCTACACCAAAGTTTGAGTCCCAATGGAGAGGTCCATGTACAGTGGTAGAAAAAGCAGGTCCCGTTTCCTACATGGTAGAAAACAATAGGAGACGCTGCCAAGTCTACCATTTAAATGTTCTTAGGCCCTGGCATGAGAGGTCAGCGGCAGCACGTCTAGTTAGGGTAGAAAAGCACAGTAGCGCCCCATTAGGGATTACGTGCTGTCTGAGCAGTAGCTGGTCAGCCCGTAATATCTTAAGGGGGGGGGATCTGTCATGAAGAAGTCCCTTCTGAGCCTATAAGGATAGGGCAAGATGAGGATTTGCTTTCAGAAACTGACAAGAAAAATTCACTCAAAAATTATTATCATATAACCACAATCTCTTTGTATACCTCTTGCCACTGGTCTCAGATAAACGGGTAAAGTATGACACTTATGTATGGGTAATTAATTCGCCCACTCTAGTGTCCGTTTACATCAATGACCTGTTTTTGCAAGTGGCTTTTTTTAAACACATTTTGTTGCTTTCATCTCATTATTTTAAATACGTTTTTCTTCAAATTTCTTCAACTTTATATAAAAGTCATAATATAGGCCATTCCACTTATCTTAAACGTTGTAGAATGGCAACAGTTGACATTCCGTGTTGATACAAACAGAGGAAAAACCCCAACGCCTCAATTTTGTCAGCGCTTCAGAGCGTTTCTCCAGTTGGGTTTCTCAAGGGGCACCATAGACTTGTTTCGTATCAAAACCAAACAGTATCCACTTTTTCTCAACATAGAAGAGCTATTTGCAGTCACCAGCTCAGTTCAATAATAACCACTTGCAAAACAGGTCATTGATGTAAACGGACATTAGAGTGGGTGAATTAATTACCCATACATAAGTGTCATACTTTACCCGTTTATCTGAGACCAGTGGCAAGAGGTATACAAAGAGATTGTGGTTATATGATAATAATTTTCGAGTGAATTTTTCTTGTTTAGTGCATATCAGCAGTTCACTCTAACGAAGCCTTGAAATATTAATTGTTCAGAAACTGACAGGCAGTCTGAGCACATGGCTCAGTGTTTGCAAAGAAGAAGTAAACAAAGAGAGTCACGAGCTAGAAAGACACGCCCCTGCAGTGACGTATTCCCTAGTTCAGGAGGTAATGAGCTTCACCTGTTTCAGGGCAGGGCACAGCTAAGCCCTGAGAGTTACAATGATAAAAACTGGTCATTAGCTTGGACCAAGCAGAGCCAGAGGGGGAACTGGAACGAGAGCCAGAAGCAGATGCAGAACCGAAGGGAGGACGAAAAAGGAAGCCAGCAAAGGAGCACACTGACTAGAAGAAGTCAAAGAGGAGTGAGAACCAAGGGAGCCATATTCCTGAGGCCAGAAGGAAGCAACCCAGGACAGGGATTGTCTGGTAAAGGCAGGAGAGAGAATAATCTTCCTGAGAGGCAGGCTTGGCAAAGCTCACATGCTCCGAGGAGAGAGACAGGCTGGTTGGAGAATGTCGGTATATCTGAGGGGAAAGTTAATAGGCTGAGAGGCAAGCAAACACCAGCTGTGTTTGAGAACCAGTCTAACCCTGCAGAGTGGAGAGTTCCTTCCCTTTCAAAGCCAAAAGGTAGGCTTAACAATTCATATAAGTTTGAACCTAGCTATAAAGCAGTTCCCTATAGTTACCAGAAAGTAGCAAACTCCCTGGACAAAAAGTACAGCTTATATGGTAGTTTACAACCCTGCTCAGGAGAGTGTTACAGAGAGAAACCACGTGAGGTCAGAGAAACCATTCGTTTCAAGGATCAGGATAGCAGCTTACTGCCACGCCCTGCTATTCCTGATGCTGAGGAAATGCAGATAGACTCTGACCATAATGAAATAGTGGATGATCGGATGGACTGTACATTATCTTTGGCTGACCATGTGAATTCCCTATGCTGAACAGTGTCTATGAAAGACGGTAAAAGCAGCAGAAGAAAAGGGAACATTTTCTTTGCTAATTAAAGCTGTTATTTATTTATATTCTTTTATATACTGCACTATTCTGCATCAGTGCAGTTTACATTGAACAAACTGAAACTACATTGAACAGGGCATTATAATATGGAGATAACTATTTTACAGAGGACATGGGCTATGGAGGGTTAAGTGGCTTACCCAAGACCACAAGGAGCACCTGTGGGACTAGAAACCCCAGTCCTTCTGGCCCAAGGTTGCTGTCCTCTAGTGGGATTTGAACCCCCAACCTTCCGGCCTGAAGTACCTTGCCCCAACCACTAGGCCACTCCTCCACTCCTATGATTTGTTTTGTATCAAGCACTGCATGTTTAAAGCCTGAAGCTGACAAGGCTAACTTACCTGAGTTCATGTATAATTTCCTCAAGCCAATTATATGGCATGTTTTGTCCTGAGTTATTCACTTGCGTTTAATCCGCTGGGAAGGGGAAAATAAATTCTTGTCATTGCCTGAAACCACTCGACTGCAACTCATCTGTGTTCAACGAATAAAGGGACTTACATTCCCAGAAGGCCTTGCAGAGTTCAAGCAGGCCCACGCTCTCTGAGGCAGGAACACCACAGGCAGACCAAGTCTCAGCACCTAGGCGTTGGGCTGGCCACCGTGAGGGTGACACACTATAATATACAATAATTCAAAATACAACAGGTTTTAAAACAGCAAGAGTTATATTCCAAGCAGCAAAATAGTTAATTGAAAAGTACTGTATGTAAACATGGTTTCATTCCAGTGTCAATATGTTAAGATCATAAAAAAAGCATTAGTGTGAGATGGTATTTATAGAACATCAAAATGTATCAGACCCTATCAAATCAACAACGATTACTTCATTTAAACAGACAGGCATGGAGTGTGACTGAGAAAGAGCAGCGCATCCTGCATCTCCCTGTCTTTTCCTGCCAGGACCACAAGTCAATCTCATGCTTCTACAGTAATTTAAGACAGTGCTTAAAAAATAAATCCCAGTGACAAGAGCTTTAATGTGTAAAATTAAAATCTGCCAACTGCTCAAGAATTAGTTCAGGAAGTTTTTGGAACAGATTAAATGTGCCTATCAGTCCAAATGCAGTGGACTATAATTTTGCCTGTTACCTCTTTCTGGCAATTGCGGAGATAGACAGACTGTGTATTTAAAATCAATCAAACACACATAGCATATGGGTCCATGTTAAAGTACCCCGCTGCCTTATACAGATGGATGACCCAAGCCTGACCCGAATTAGATACCATTTTGAATTAGGGTAGATTTAATTGTCTTGTAATTTGCTCCAGTTTTCCAATCTGGATTGAACCCAGTATGCATCACAGGACACATTGCTTTGAGCAAGTTCATGATGACTTAGACTGTATTTGTTTTCAGTACAAGCCAGTTTGAATCTCATGCCAATCTTTATGATTTACATACTTTATCAGGCAATGGTATGCAGGAAATTGTTCATAGTCTATGCAACCTGCATCATGAAACTCACTTTTTGGAAGCAATTAGATTTGTGAGCCAGGCCAAAACAGAAACTGGAGTCAAATTATAATTTTCTTTGTTTTTTAGCAATGCTATCCAATTGTCTCATATTTAATTCCAATAGCATAGGTAAGGAACACATTGTCACTGTTATAATCTTGATTATAAGTAATCTCTTCCCCACTTGGTAGATGAATGGACATAGCCCACCATGCCTACTCCAGACATCATGAATTGACATGATTATCACCTAAGGGTGACTATGGAATACTGACGTGTGCTATCTTTGTAGCAAGATACTCTAGGCCCGATATTCCAGAAAAGCCCAGCTCTTAATTTTAAGCACCTAACAGCTCCATAAATGTGCCCTCTTTTTTCAGCCAAACTTAGGGATCTGTTTAGTCTCTTGAAAAGTGCCATTGTCACATTGCAAGTGCGAACCTTTCAGTTTGTTTACATTTCATTTTGTTTCTTTGGCGCACATATTTTTTATCCATGTAAAATCAGTTTTAAGCATATGAATACATATTTGCATGCATGACAAAACAAAATGAAATGCAATTAATGAAAGGAAACTGAAAAAGGAAAGGAAATAAATGAGTGCATACTCCTACTTTTCCATGAAAAATCGTAGGGACATGTTTACTAAAGTGCAGCAGGGAGCAAGGGTGGAGAAGCTATGGTAAAAGCAGGGGGACAAGACCACAGCAGAGAAATGGAGTGGAGGAGTGGCCTAGTGGTTGGGGCAAGGTACTTCGGGCCGGAAGGCAGGGGTTCAAATCCCACTAGAGGACAGCAACCTTGGGCCGGAACGACTGGGGTTTCTAGTCCCACAGGTGCTCCTTGTGGTCTTGGGCAAGCCACTTAACCCTCCATAGCCCATGTTCCCTGTAAAATAGTTCTCTGTGTGCTGTGCTTTCCTGTCTAATCAATGCGTTTATACCGCAAAAAAAATTTCCTGTCATGATTTGACAATTTCCAATCTGTAATCAAACCGCTGCTGATTGCTGGAAGTAGCGGTATACTAAATAAATAAATAAATAATGCCATACCAAGCATGTCAGTTGTGCAGTTGTAGTGACCACATGTCAGATGTGCATGCCCTCTGTGACAGCACAAGTTGCGTTTGCCTCACATTTGCATGCTAATTCAGTGCAATGCACAGTACAGACAGAAGTAAAGCATTGGAACCACAGAACCATGCTGTAGAGTGTGGGAGCACACATTCCCACAAACCAAAACCACAGCAGTGCCACTCTGTCAACATGTGAGGAAGCTGCCCACCACACCCCAACAGAGAGAATAGACAACAATACATGGCCCCCCATTCCACCAAAAGAACATAGTACAAGTGGCCAGTGAAGGACAGAGAAGGCTGATTAGGGAATATGTACACCTTGCTGCACAGCACAGAAATATGGGCCAAAGTATAAAAGGAAACCATGGAAGCAAACCCATAGATAGACTGAGCTGCGGCCATATCAATGGAAGTTAGCTTGCAAAAGCTGCATTCAACATGTACAGGGGAGCCTATCCTGGTGACAGCACACTCACAGCAATGCCCAGCATGCAGGCTCTGGAGCATGTGACCTCTCACCCTGAGTCACCCAGGGTGTTTGACAGCCTATGGTTCGATGGATAGGTAGCCACACTTCTGGAGAAAGGGGCAATCTTCCCTGTCACTCCCCTCATAATCTAGCACTGAGTCCTTGCTAGGGAGGAGTGCATACCTTCTTCATGTAGGTAAAGGGGTATGCCATTGCCTGATGTACAGATCAGCTGCTCCAAGAGACCACACAAACCCTTGCCATCCAACTCTGCCACCTATCCAGTCACAGCCCCTAGGACCTGTATATAGGCCACCCACCCCACAAACAACTGGGAGGCACTTCACAGTAGCAGTCCATGCTCCTAATGTGTTAAGGGCTCTAAAGGCACAACACAGTACAACCCGTAACTCACATCCTACCATAGACCATGGCACCCCTATTGGTCCCCTGCCCAAGCATGCCTGCTTTCAAGAAGCTAAGAGCCCCTAAATCCTATAAAAACGTCAAATGTTCCCAAAGTAGGTGGAATACCTCATTCTCTTTGCAACATGCTGGGCGGGGGGGGGGGGGGGGAGGGTGGTGGAGGAGGAGAAGAACAGAAATCATGTATCGCCAATGGATTAAGGCCTTCTTCACTGATGCACATTGAAGACTCCCAGTTGCCATTGTTCCTAGGCGACTGCCCGATTTGCCTCAGGACAATGCCTGTTCACTGTGTGGGAAGGCTCTGGGCTATTACTTGTATAAGGATCATGCCCCTATCGTACATTTGGACTGTGCCAGCATGGCAGGTGCAACTAGCACCTGGCTATAGGCTGGCGTGATTTGCAGTCAAGCTAGCAGTATCTTGCATGATCTTCAGCGCCTCTAGAGCAGCTTTGCTAGCTGTGAGTGGCTGTTCCCACCCACTCTTCACCTCAACTCCACCCTAACCCCACCTTCTTGCTTGGTATTCTTTAAGGCACTGGGGCTAAATGGGCAGCATCGAAAATCGCTGCTACCCGCTTAGCCTCGGTGGCAGCCAGCCTGGTCAGCAGGACCTGGATTTTTGTTTCCAAATGAAAATCTGGGTTCAGCAGGCAGGCTATGCGCCGACGTGGCACATAGCCTGCCTAAATGAAAATTGGACACTACATATATAACAAATTTGCAGGTATAGTTAGTAAAGGGGACAACCAACTGTTTCTACAGATTATTTTATATCTGATTTCTTTTGGAAGGAAAAGAAAGAAAAGGATCAAATATTTATATTAAGAGACCAGGAAGGACGGCTCTAAACAGTGCAATTTTACCGAACACTGAAAACAAAACTTGGTCTATGACTGGAAAGATCCCTAAATTCCATTGTGATTTTATTGTATGTAGTTTCCTTACGGAAACACTAAAAGCATCAGAATCAAATATTGCTTAAATATGAACAAGAGTCTAGGCTCATTATTCCAGCATCTATTTACTAATTACTGTGTAATCAGCAAGACCCCTAAGCTAGCTTCCACTAAAGTCCTCCTTTGCACAGGATAGGAGAAAGCATGCCATGACAACTGAAGCATGAATATCATGCAAAGGACGAATTGCATGCTCAAGACATTTATTGCTAGATTATAAGGAATGGCATAAAATTTCTGACAAAACATTTTGAAATTTGAACATGGAAATATATAGACATGTGAAGTATAATTTTATCAAGACATGCTGTAATTTCATACACTGATTCTACAACTATTTATTCTGAGCCCAATTCCAACAGAGGCATGTCCGGGCTGTCCAGTCATCCAAAAAATGGACAGCCACAAATTGAACCCAATTTTGCAATTGCAGGAGCTAAATGGTCCCACAATTGCAGGACTGGGCACCTAGATGGCCAGGCGTTGCCCCTCTATAGCGGTGTTGGACGTCCACCCTATAGCCCGTCCAGGCCGCCCTATGCTCCGTTGACAGGATACCCAACAGGAGGGCAGAACTGCTGCAGCAGAGGGAATCCTCATTTCCCCACTGCCTGACCCTTGGTGCAGGCAGCCAGGGCCGGGATCGGGTGGCAGGAACACCTCTGTATCTCCCTGGCCTGCCTGGCCCAATCCCCGCAATCTGTGGGACTTATTCCACCTCCAAAATGGAATAAATCCACCATCTATCACAGCCCTGCTGGAGGTATAAGGCTGTGGCCTGAATCAGCCCTGTATATCCAGGAGCTCTGGCCTGCCCCTCTTCCATCCACTCCCTGCCTCTGGCCCTCCCCTTCCTGCCCCCGTCCAGAACTCTCCACATAGTGGCTCTGTGCGTGTGGGGAGCATTTTAGCCAGCATACAGTCCCAGTGAATAGCAGGGATGGAGTCCAACTAGGACGTCAAATCCCACAATTTGTGTCTCTGCATCAGGCCCATAGTTAGGGCCAGTGCTAGGGTTTCTAGCACCCCCCTGCAACCTATAAATTGGCACCCCTCACTCATTATTATTAATATTGGCTGCACCCTACCCTCCTTTTTTCCAAAACCTCTTTCTGAACTCTTTTCAAACAATATTAGTATTTCTCCTTCAAATCCAGTGTTGCAGCAAAAGAGCAAATGCATAACCAAAATAAAAATACTTAGCAGTAAATACTTAGCATCATACAGGTTGTGATAGTCCAAAAAAATAAAAAATAAAATCTGATTCTGGTTATCTCGCTAACAACATAAACATTCTCCAGTGCCAGGCATATTGTGAACTAATATAAAAAACTGCAAAAGTCACTGAAAATCTACAAAGTCAAATCTATCATACCATACCAGCATACACTTCCAAAACTCATGCAATAAGGCAGCATTACAAATACTGCAATGGGCCCCAAAACCTCCATACACCTATTTGAAAAGCTATACAGAGTCAAATTACTACTGTACAGATCCCTACGTACAAACTCCATGTTAACAGAACACCTGGCCTTTGTCACACATTCAGAACAAAGACCCTCACCAAGTAAAGAATAAGTGGCCACAACCTAAAGTAAAAATAAAAATATGTAGGCAACAATTAAAATGAAACCCCAAGAAGCCAGACTCCACATGCAGTGCCACACCAGATAAGAGAGGCAGTTCCCCATACTGTTTGAAATATAAAGATAGCACAAAATCCATTCACTAAATTGAAAATAAAATTATTTTTTCTATCTTTGTTGTCAGATGATTTTTGATCATGCTGGTCCTGATCTGGGGTTTCTGTTTTCCTCTGTCTTCTCTTAACTCTTTTTCTATGGTCTATAGTCTATCTGCCATTTCTTGACTCTCCTTTTGCTTTCTTCATTTTCTTCCATCAGCCTTTTTTCAGTCCCAGTAACCCTCCCCAGTATCAGCCCCCTTTACAGCCTCCCCTCCTAGTACCTTCCAGTGTCAACCCCATTGCATTCCCAGCACCGCCACTGGTATCTATTCCCTTTTAGTCCCCCTTCTTCTCCATCATCCAGTCCCTTCTAGTCCAAATACCATCCCAGATATCAGCGAACTTCCAATTCTCAGTGCCCCAGCCCATGTCAGTTCCCTTCCAGTCACCCTCACCTCTGTCCATCTGCCTTCCAGTGCTATCCCTGGGTGTCAGCTCCTTTCAAGCCCCCACCTTCCCTCCAGCCTCCTCTTTCCCCTCTTTTCTGCTTCCTTCCAACTCCCTATGTGAGCTCCATTCTAGCCCCCAATTTCCCCCTGTCAGTTCTCTTCCAACCCCCCTCCTATTACCCAGCCACCTTCCAGGCCCATCCCCAAGTCTCTGCTCCCTTCCAGCTCCCCCCATGTCTGCTCCCTTCCAGCTCTCCTCCATATAGCTCCCCCATGTCTGGTCCCTTGCAGCTCCCCCCATGTCTGCTCCCATCCAGCTCCCTAGTGTCTGCTTCCTCATAGCCCCCCCATGTCTTCTCCATTTAAGCTCCCCCCGTGTCTGCTCCCTTGTAGCCCCACTGTGTCCACTCCCTTCAACCCCCACAGTGTTTGCTCCCTTCCAGCTCCCCAGTATCTTCTCCCTTTCAACTCCCCCGATCTGCTCCCTTCCAACTCCCGTGTCTGCTCCTTTTCAGCTTCCCCCCCCCCCCCCCCCCGTGTCTGCTCTGATTTGTCCTTCAAAATAGAAAGCAGTTGTGGGAACATTTCTCTGTTCCCGCGGCTCTGCTCTCTTTTAAACTGTTGGGTCATGGAGTTTCTAATCGCAGGAATATGCATTTCCTGTTTCTCTCAAGAACAGAAATGTTTCCGTGGCTGCTTTCTTTTTCGAAGCAGTGGGTGGCGGGTGGCTAGCGACAGCACCCCGCCCCCCCCACACCGCTAGCACCCTCCTGCCATGCTTACCCAGATTACCGGGTAGCGCCGGCCCTGCCCATAGTGAAGTATCTGTCTGCAGAGAACTCACCGCAAATTAAGAAGTGATCATTTACACCAGCCTTAGAGCTGGTGTAAATAACCAATGGTTACTTTTTGAATGATGCACATAAATTATATATTCCATAATCAATCCTGCTTTTCTCTAGTAGCCAAAAACACCTCCAGCTGAAATGAATCTACGAAAATAAATCTATCTCCATGTAATGTGATTACACACTTACATGGATATCTAAGAAAAAATGATGCGCCCAGAGCTAACACCCATGGTTTCAAGGCCAAAAGGCCCTCCTCCGAAGTTGTGTCACACTGGCAACAGGGTTGGAGGGTGGGGGTATGGGATGGTAGGGTGGAGGTTGTGGGATGAGGTAGGGGTGTGGGATGGTGGGGAGAGAGTTGGGGGATGGAGGTGAGGGTATGGGCGTTCTGTGTTTTGCTGTTGGGGGGCACCTGGGTGTTTGGGGTGGGCTTGGTTGGGCACTGGTGTTGGTTGTGCAGATGTTACCTTGTTGTTTCATGAACATATTACACATTTATGCATGCATCTGCTGAACTCTGTGTTTCCCTCTGCTTCAGGCACTGTGGACATATGTATCTGTTGCCCTGTTTCTCTGGCACTGCCTGTTCCTTCTCCTGCACCTTGTTCATGTCCTCCTATGTGCATTGTGATCTGTACATCTGCATCCTGGGCACTCCAAAATGGCGGCCACACAGGTAGTGCCACCACCATACATATCTCCGAGCTGCAGTGGGGCTCAGGGCGGTATATCCTGTTTTATTTTATATCATTTCTTTATTTTATTCCTTCTATTTCTGTTATTCCATGTTTTAGCAGGTATAATGTATGCAACCACAGATATGGAACCAGTCAAGAAACGTGGCAGGGAGTTCTAAAATTGCCTTTATTGTTCCACGGATCAGGTGTGCCAAACCCAACTTCACCAGTCACAATGCCAAATGTTTATATACTCAAAAACTGTTCCCTAAAACCTCTTTGTCCTTCTCAGTTTTAAACATTTTTGGTTTTTTAATTTATAGTACTACCAGATTCCTCTCGGTGGGTACTGATCATCATTTTTTCACACATCTGTTTATTTTGATTGGTAAGTTAGTGATTCCCCGGTTCGCGGTATTCACTGATTCATTCCTTCTATTAGTTTTTCTTTTAATATGGGGTCTCGCCGTTTAT
Source organism: Ichthyophis bannanicus (assembly GCA_033557465.1). Classification (NCBI taxonomy): domain Eukaryota; kingdom Metazoa; phylum Chordata; class Amphibia; order Gymnophiona; family Ichthyophiidae; genus Ichthyophis; species Ichthyophis bannanicus. Next base: position 106,779,617 of record CM066033.1, read on the forward strand.
ATTTTTGAAGGGCAACAGTCTTTCTACCCAGTGGACACGATTACTGGCTAGCTTTGGATATGGTTCCTTGGCCTATTATAGAGCATGTCGATATCTTTTTGGGTATTTGATTCTTTTACAGCGTCTTCCCCCTCTCTTTAGGAAAGGCGGTTTTAGGGAACAGTTTTTGAGTATATAAACATTTGGCATTGTGACTGGTGATGTTGTTTTTATTTATTTATTTATGCACAGTTCATTCCACATCACGTACAAGAGGCAGGTGGCTTCTACGGACTTATCAATTAAAGAAAGTTGTGGTTGATATTGGCTGGTTACAGTGGTAGGTTTTTGATTGACATTTTTTGAGTGTTTTATATTACATTATCTTTTATTTTTTATAGTAAGTTTTCTAGATGTTGTTATGCATCTCACTAAATCACTTCTGATCTCTTTTATTCCTTTTCTTTTATTTGAGTTTGTTTATGTAGCAGTTCTTTTACTTTTAACTAATGGCCAGTGTCCATGGCACATCCTTCTGGTCCTCCTCATTTCTCTCCTCTCTTTTTTCTCCAGATTTTATTAGTGTTTTTATTGTTTCATAGTTTTGCATTTATATCTTACAGTATATGTATTTTTAGTTTTGCTTTTTTCCTATTGATGTAGTTGATATTGTTATTTGTTATTTATTTATTGCAACATATTAATTTTACCAATGGTTCATCACATTTATAAGTATTTATGTATTTATTGTTTTATTTATTATGATGAAGAGTATTTTATTAACCGTTTATTGTATTATTATACACGTTTTATTTGTTGTGTTTTTATTTAATATGTACATGAATGTTTTTAAGGGAGCCCTCAACCCCTGAGGAAGTGTTGTACGAAACACGGCCTGTGTTGGGTTTGGCACACCTGATCCGTGGAACAATAAAGGCAATTTTAGAACTCCCTGCCACGTTTCTTGACTGGTTCCCAGTTGCCCGCGTGGCGGCTTGCTGTTTTTTGGTGGACCCTCCTTCTGCAGCATGTTCTCTCCCTGGAGAGATGTTCTCAGTTTCGGGGATGATGCACTAGAGAAGCTTATTTCCCAAGAGTCCCTGACCAATTCTGAGGATGAAAATAGTAATGATCAAACACACATACTTTGGGAAGATGTAGTTCGATTGTCGCAACGATTGGTCAAGGAGGAATTACATGCGGCCTATCTCCTCGAATGTTGCAAGTCGAAGATTATACCACGAGGATTAAGGATGAACAAGGCTCCAGGCGTTTATCAAAGTGAACAAGGTTTTGTAAACTGCTGGAATGCTATATTAAATAAATGTTCACTGGACTTAATGATCCTTTTGATTACCACAGCAAATAAGAAAACTGAATTACATAAGGTGGAACTTGATGAGAAGTTGAATGAATTGAAGAAATGTGATGACCTATTTGATAAGATATATGTTGATCATGATAAGAATATGGCACAATATAGGAAGGATTTGAAATTTAAGAAAATGGAGAAATTTCGGAGAGATGAGGAGGACTATAGAAGTGGATATGTTTACCATTGGTGTAAACGAGTAGAAAATGAGCGGATTTGGGTTTATAGAAAGTCTACGTTTTTTGATCAGAAAGATAGCACGTTAGAGGAATCGGATGGTGCGTCTCCGGTAGGGCATAAGAAGAAAAGGAGTAGGAGTGAATCAGGTGATAATCATGATGCTTCGACCTCACTTTTTTCTGCCCAAAAAGATAAAATGGAACACCCAAAAGAAAAAGGTAGAGGTAAAGAAAAGGATAATCACCATAAGGCACATTTTTTGAATATAAACCAGCTTTGGAAGGGCGGGGGTCGGGATCCCTCTCAGACTCGTCTGCCCTCCCTTCCGGACCAGGACAAAGGACAAGGTCATTTTTCAGACAAGTCACAGTTTGCCCACAGAGGACGCAGTCGCGGTCGGGGTCGCGGACGAGGGAGAGGTCAGTGGAAAGGGGACCACTCCTACGAAAGGGACTTTTGACAGACGATATTGTTGTGAATATTTCAAAACACCAGTTGTCACCGGATGAACTGTTGGTTTTAAATAAGGGCCTGTCGTTCGTCCCCAATAAACAGTTTGATCCCTTTGAAACTTGTGTGGATTTGTACAAATTTTTTAGGAAAATCCGGATCCAACATTTTTTTAGTACCCAAGTGACACCTACTGAGAATGTTTCTGTCATCAGCAGGAAATCTAAATGGGTTCCCCCTCCTCAGACGGACCCCCTCATTGAGGCCTTCGAACGCGTGGTATTGCAACAGATAGAGGCGATTGATGTGGGTAATAAGTTACCGTACCAAAATTTGACCATGAGTGAAAAGCTGGCTATTAAATCTTTACAAGAGAATTCCAATATAGTGATCAAACCAGCTGACAAAGGTGGCGCAATAGTGGTTCTGGATAAAGATATGTATATAGAAGAGGTTAACAGGCAACTGAGCAACAGAGCTTTTTACCAGAGGTTGGATAGCGACCCCACCGATGCACTTAAACGCAGTATAGATAGTCTTGTAATGAGTGCACACGAGGTTGGGTATATCACCAAAAAGGAAAAAGAGTTCCTTATAGTTGATAAACCGGTTACACCTACAATATATGTTATCCCGAAAATACATAAGTCTTTGGATAAACCTCCAGGTAGGCCCATCGTGTCTGCCATTGGCTCCCTTCTGGAACCTCTTTCGCAGTTGCTGGATGTTATTCTGCGCCCCTTTGTCGCGCAAATGTGGTCCTATGTCCGCGATTCGTCCCATGCTATACAGATTTTTTCCTCATTTCGTGATTTAGGTGCAGATGTGTTGTTAGTTACACTAGACGTGGAATCGTTATATACTAATATCCCACAAGATGGGGCTTTAGAGGTCATTGAGCATTTTCTGATGATTAGGCAGGACCATGAACGCATTCCCACTCATTTTCTTCTATTACTTGCTGAATTTGCGATGTGCAAAATTTATTTTTGTTTTAGGGACCTTTTTTATCAACAAGTAAAAGGGGTGGCCATGGGGTCCTCCATGGCCCCCGACATTGCTAACCTTTACATGTATCGGTTCGAAGAGAATTTTTTGAAGTCACATCCATTTAGGAATGAGGTTCTACTATGGATCCGTTATATTGATGATATTTTCATCTTGTGGAAAGGTTCAATAGACAGGCTTTCTGAGTTCAATAATTGGGTAAATGCTTTAGATGACAACTTAAGATTCCAGCTCACATATGATCCCACACACATTCCCTATTTGGACCTTCTTGTTGTAAAAGAGGGTGGCCAGCTCACTACAACTTTATATAGAAAACCCACAGATAAAAATCAATTTCTCCACTATACCAGTTTTCACAATCCTTCCCTTAAGACTAATTTGCCCGTGGGGCAGTTCCTTAGGGTCAAAAGGGTTTGTACTACCGCTCAGGAGTTTGAACATCATGCGAAAGATTTAACTTGGAGATTGAAGACACGTCAATACCCTAATCGTTGTATTGAAGAGGCCTATGTGAGGGCACAGAGTGAGTCACGTGCCACTTTACTTAAACCACGGATAGAAAGTAGTCAACCTATGCTTGTATGTCCCCTGTTGTACTCTTTGCAATCGCGGAAGATAGTGCATATTCTTAAAAAGGAATGGCATCTTATTCAGTCCCTTCCTGGCTTTCGCAACACTTCTCTTATTGTGGCTCATAAGAGAAATGTTAACCTTAGGAATTTATTAGTCCCGTCGGCTTTTACCGAACGCAAAAGATTATCTAAGTATAAGGGACAGTTCCAGTGTGGCCACTGTTCTGTTTGTCTTAATGCCTGGCCTGTGCGGAATGTTTTTATTCATCCAGTTACTCAGAAAAAAATTTATATAAATGACTTTTCGAATTGTGAGACAACCAATGTCATTTATGTAATTCAGTGCCCCTGTGGCAAGCTTTATGTGGGTAAAACTAATCGCTGTATATGTACGCGTATAGTGGAACATAAGAGTTGTGTTAGAAGGAAATTGATTGATAAACCTATTGTACAACATTGGCTCGATATGGGACACACTCTGGCGGATATAAAATTTTTTGTTTTGAAGAAAGTACAACTTAATTGGTGGGGGGGGGGGGAGAGATTTGATTAAAACCACTGCCAGGTTAGAACAGAAATACATTTTTTTATTGAATACTATGGTGCCACATGGGTTAAATGTGGATCTGGATTTATAGGTGTTTTTGTAGTGCAATTATTTTAGTTTTATTTTTTACTTCATCACCCCCTTTTATCTGGTTTGCTAGGGTTTTAGCATTTGTGCAGGACATCTGATTTATGTACTTATTATTTATTTATGTACTTTTTAGCTGGTGCAAAGTCACTGGTCTATTTTTTCACAATCTCTCCCTTTTTAGTGTGAACTCACGTTTTCCTCATCAACAGTGCTGTTTTTATTAAAAGATGTAGTGTTTTTAATGTAATCATTTACCGGCTTGCACGGCCGTTTTTTCATTTGTTTCCCGCCGTAGAGAGAGATTTTAAGGCAGTGCGCATGAGCGGGCGTCTGCGATGTGCAGCTTGTCTAATCTTGCCCGGTGACGGCGGTTTGTTGAGTGTGAGTCAGGTTCGTTTTTTAAACACTCTTTTTTAATACACCCCTCTTTCATATAGTATTGCCGAATATGGGATGCAAAGATATTCTCTGTGGGTATTTGGTTTAATGCTTTTACACTGGCAAATTGTGCACGGCTCCCTTTTGCCCGTCGGCATTTTTTCAACATCATTTTTTGGCCCGTATTGGACCCGTCCTCTTTGTCCTTCTCAGTTTTAAACATTTTTGTTTTTTTAATTTATAGTACTACCAGATTCCTCTCGGTGGGTACTGATCATCATTTTTTCACACATCTGTTTATTTTGATTGGTAAGTTAGTGATTCCCCGGTTCGCGGTATTCACTGATTCATTCCTTCTATTAGTTTTTCTTTTAATATGGGGTCTCGCCGTTTATATTTTTGAAGGGCAACAGCCTTTCTACCCAGTGGACACGATAATTGGCTAGCTTTGGATAAGGTTCCTTGATCTATTATAGAGCATGTCGATATCTTTTTGGGTATTTGATTCTTTTACAGCGTCTTCCCCCTCTCTTTAGGAAAGGCGGTTTTAGGGAACAGTTTTTGAGTATATAAACATTTGGCATTGTGACTGGTGATGTTGTTTTTATTTATTTATTTATTTATGCACAGTTCATTCCACATCACGTACAAGAGGCAGGTGGCTTCTACGGACCTGCCAATTAAAGAAAGTTGTGGTTGATATTGGCTGGTTACAGTGGTAGGTTTTTGATTGACATTTTTTGAGTGTTTTATATTTCATTATCTTTTATTTTTTATAGTAAGTTTCCTAGATGTTGTTATGCATCTCACTAAATCACTTCTGATCTCTTTTATTCCTTTTCTTTTATTTGAGTTTGTTTATGTAGCAGTTCTTTTACTTTTAACTAATGGCCAGTGTCCATGGCACATCCTTCTGGTCCTCCTCATTTCTCTCCTCTCTTTTTTCTCCAGATTTTATTAGTGTTTTTATTGTTTCATAGTTTTGCATTTATATCTTACAGTATATGTATTTTTAGTTTTGCTTTTTTCCTATTGATGTAGTTGATATTGTTATTCGTTATTTATTTATTGCAACATATTAATTTTGCCAATGGTTCATCACATTTATAAGTATTTATGTATTTATTGTTTTATTTATTATGATGAAGAGTATTTTATTAACCGTTTATTGTATTATTATACACGTTTTATTTGTTGTGTTTTTATTTAATATGTACATGAATGTTTTTAAGTGAGCCCTCAACCCCTGAGGAAGTGGTGTACGAAACACAGCCTGTGTTGGGTTTGGCACACCTGATCCGTGGAACAATAAAGGCAATTTTAGAACTCCCTGCCACGTTTCTTGACTGGTTCCTAGTTGCCCGCATGGCGGCTTGCTGTTTTTTGGTGCAACCACAGATATTCCATTCCAGACCTCCAGATACATTCCAATACGGTACGTGTGTGAACGGAATATGAGCTAGACTTCTTTGCCACCAGCCCCACCCTCACCCCTCCCCTCCCCACCCACATCCATCAATACCCGCACATATCTTTTGTGCGTGCAGGTAGGCCCACATTTGGAATACTGTCTGGATGTCCCCGCTAAGCACACGTCCCCAGTGTACATGCAAAAGGCTTATTCGTGGTTCAGAATGATCCCATTAATGTCCAATATCTCCTAAAAAAAAGTGGCCAGTGAAATGACTTTGGACTATACTATATAGGCACACATATTTGACTCAAAAAAGAATCAAATAAAACATGACCGATTAAAAAAGGAAATAGTATAAAAACTGTGATATTAGCAGGGCATGATTATTGGTACCCTTATTAACACTTCAAATCATTTTGAACAGAAGAGCCACATTCCTATTGCAGTAAAATTAGACACACTTGTCATTATCAGTATTCACATGACTTGAATCAACCAATGAACGATGGCTCTAATGTTTAAAATGGCCACAATCACTTCCTGTTCCATTTTCACAATGCTGAAGACAAGAGAGCTGCTTGAGATCATCAACAAATCCATTATCACCAAACATCAAATTTTAAAGGGATACAAGGCCATGTCCAGAGTTCTTGGGATTCCCGTGTCTACAGTTCACAATCTTATTAAGACGTTTTCTGCTCATGGAACTTTCAAGAGCCTCCCAGAACATGGTGGGAAGAGGAACAGTAATCCAAGACATCTTTGAAGGTTAGTGCAAACTGTTTGAAAATCACCACATACATCATCAAAAGAGCTTATGGCTGATCTGGAGCAATCTGGAGTGGTGGTTTCAACCCCCACCATATGTTGTGCACTAAGCACAGAAGGACTTTGTGGGTGAAGGCCAAGGAGGACCCCACTGCTCAATACAGACATAAAAAGGAATGCCTGATCTTTCCCAAACGAGCTTGAGAAACCACAATCCTTCTGGGAAAATGTTCTGTGGACAAATGAATCCAAACTTGAGCTCTTTGGCATTGCAGACCAGAGATACATTTACAGGTGAAAAAATGAAGCTTATAAGGAAAAAAACACCTTTCCTACAGTTAAATATGGTAGAGGTTCCATAATGTTGTGGGGCTGTTTAGCTGCCTCAGGAACTGGAGGTCTGGAATGTATTAAAGGAATGAAGTCAGAGGACTACCAAGTAATTTTTGAGCAAAATGTGCTACCTAGTGTCAAAAAGTTAGGTCTGGGTAGAAGGTCATGGGTCCTCCAGAAGGATAATGACTCAAAACATACATCCAAAAGTACAAAAGAACGGTTAAAAAGGAACAAATGGACTGTTTTAAACTGGCAGCAATGAGTCCTGATCTCAAACTAATTGAGAACCTTTGGAAAGAGCTGAAATCTGACATTGGTAAAATGAATCCTGGAAACATTCATGATCTAGAACAAATTGCAGTTGAAGAGTGGGAGAAATTACCAGCAGACAGATGTACAAAACTTATAGTTGGCTACAAGATAATGTTTAGAGGCTGTCATCACTGCCAAAGTTTGTGAAACCAAATATTAGTGAATGGTGCCATTAATCCTGTCCAGGTCATTTTTTTTTCTCAGAAATTACTATCTCTACATTACACAGAATCTTTTTTTGTATACCTTTGAACGCACTATTAAAATATTATAATGACATACATTTGGAATATTTCCAATTATTTCTCAAGATATACACAACATACCTAAAATGCAAGGGTGCCAATAATGTTGACCACAACTGTAGCAGTGCTGCTGGGTATCACCTCTATGACTCCGATTCTAAGAGGAGGATATCGGGACTGCACATCCCGCCTGGACATGCAGCCCTGCTATCTGCCCTTGCCGTAAGCCACCTCACATCCCCCTTGCACACACAGAGCTGCTGCACAAGTTCAGGGAATGGAGGTGGCATGGGGCAGAGAGTGGGTGGGACATGGGCAGGACTGATCCCCGGATGTACAGGGCTGATTCTAGTGATGGTTCTGTATGTCTGGGGATTGCCGGGGATGCCCTGGTGGAATAAGTGCAGAGCACCCCACCAATCCTGTCTGACAGTCACCCTCCCCCACCGAGCTCAGAACCCTCAGCCAGCTGGCAGCACAAAATGGGTTCCCTCCACCTGATTGGGGCCCTGGTTGCCCCTTCTGGGGGTTGGGAGTCAGGGATGCAGAGGTTGGCGCACTAGCAGGAGGGTCGAAAAGCGGTGAGGATGTCCCCACAATGCAGCAGGGGCATGTTATTCTGTCTCTGGGCACGATCCTGCACCTGCGGGACCATTTTGCTCCTGCAGTGCAGAATCAGGTCCAAATGGGTCCATCCTGCCAGGGGCTGTCCAGACGGCCCAGATGTGCCCCTGATAGAATCGGGTTCCACATGAATAATTGCCGGTTTTGTCCCAGTTCTGTCTGTGAAGCCCCCTGGCACTGTCCAGATAGAGTTGAGACAGTCTGTCAGAATATTCAGTGGAAGCATGAGAATAATTTTATAAACTCTTGCATCATCAATACACGCTTTTATGCACATCACTAGTGTCTATTTTATCGAGTCAAGTAGGGTCGTATTTTACACTATAACATAGAAGTGTAAGTGGTCAAAAATGTACATTAAATATTTTGTCTAGTGTAAATGCCCATGCCTAGAGTTTTGAAGAACATACATAAATTACAATATGCTCTAGCTTATGCATGCACATTTGGGCCCCACCCAAATGCAAGGGTGCCAATAATGTTGACCACAACTGTAGCAGTGCTGCTGGGTATCACCTCTATGACTCCGATTCTAAGAGGAGGATAGCGGGACTGCACATTCTGCCTGGACGTGCAGACCCACTATCTGCCCTTTCCGTATGCCACCACATTGAAATTATGAATGATCAACCTGATACATATACTTACAAAATAGCAACCTTCTAGAGTACCCACATAAGCGCCCATTCATACGTATGTGTTTGTGCCATTGAGTCAATGCTGATTCTGACAACCTAGTCCCTGTGTTTTCTTTGGCAAGGTGCTACCAGAAGTAGATTGCTAGGCCAGTCTTCTATGCAGAAAGTCTACAGCACTTGGTATTTCAAGGTATTTGCCCATTCAAGTATTAGCCAGGCCCAACCCTGCTTAGCTTCTCAGATTTGGCTCATTCATGGCAGAAAAGCTCTAGTGTGAATCACATAAAATCTAAGATTTCTGAGCATAAATGCTGTGTAACTTTCCATAGCTCTTTATACAATTAGCGCCTACCTGTATAGTGCCACAAAATATCCTGGTGAGCGGCACTTATATATATATAGCAGGTGCTGCACAATATTGACCCATATTGTTACTTAATTCTTTTAGTGCATTCATTGAGATCTAAGTAACAGTCCTCTAAAAGAAATGACAGGTTTACATTATTATTATCACTGGAAAAGGCCACAAAGCAATTTCTTGGAGGCCACAAGTAAGAGGGTCACTGCTGGGCCCAGTGAGCAATCCTGAAAGTTAGGGACAGTTAGGGAATAGAGGAGTGGGGCAGGAGGGCTGGTCACCTTATGGCAGAGAAGGAAACAGGAATAGTTTCAATTTGGAATCTAGGAAGAGGTAGGAAGCTAGTGAGTGCTAGCAACGTTGGTGGGCATAGTTGCAGAGCAGGGAAGAGAAGATGTGAGTTTGAACAGGGCAGTAAGGAAAACTGATAGCAATCTGTCGTTTAGCTTTCAAAGGGAGCTGAGTAGAATTCATTGGCTAAAGGTAGCTGGTACTGTGTGGAGCAAAGCATTTTGGGGGCACTGGGAGGTTAACAATGAGGAAAGGATGTTGAAGCAGCCGCAGCACCCAGCAAGCTCCTCTTTCCAAACCTTCCACTGTGAGTTTTGGTTATTAGTATGTTCGTATAAAGCTTAGGGCAATATTGTAGCTGGGTGGGGAGGGGGAGGGGTTACCCAAGCCAAGTCCTGTTAGATCTGTGTTTAGTTGATCAGGGAGATTGCTCTCAGATGAGGACCAGACTCAGGTGAGATAGACAGGGGACTGTCCAGTCGGGGAGGCTCAGGGCTGGTTGAAAAGTCCTCAGCTAGTAACCTGGTGGGCATGGTTACAGCCTGCTGTAAGGCTACCAGATGTCCCTGATTTTCATGGATTGTCCTCGATTTTGAGGTGGTGCCCCAGATTCCATAGACTATAACCACCTCCTGTCCCTGATTTTAGTGGGGACAGAGGCAAAGGACACTGCTTCTCCTGCATATCTCTCTAATGCAGTCTTCTCGATTCTAGTAAGAGAAGATATAAAATTAACTTTCTGAAAAAAGAGGAGATATTGTAGAAATATATAGAATATTGTAACAGTGCAGACCCCGAACAACCCGAGAAAATGCAGTTCAGTATAAAGGAGCACAGGAAAAGTGACAGGGTAAACAAGGAAATGTCAGATGGTTACCGTGAGCAACCTAGAAACACGTGCAAAAGCCCAATGAGGACACACCCAGCCAGCAAAGGAAGGGAATTCACTTTACCTGACAGGGTTCAGCTGGGTGGGGGTGGAGCAAGGAAACACTGGGATAAAATAGGCTCCCAGACAATCAGAGAGAGAGAGAGAGAGGAGCTGAAGCAGCCACGGACGCACTCTGAGAGAATACAGCAAAAGCAGCTAAAACCCTGGGAAGCATGGAGCAGGTATGAGAATGTAAGAGAGAGTGACAATGAGGCTTTGGAGCAACTAGAGAGCTGGCGTGAAGGTCAGAGGGGAACCGAAGACCTGAGTGAAGCTGAGAGATATCAACAGCCAGATAGTGTGTTTGAGCCAGAAAGATGTAAGAAGACTGCAGTTGCAGGTTCCAGTGCACAGAGTGAATGCAAGAGTGATTTGCCATATGAAAGAAGACAACCCTGGAGGTATGGAAATAGGCACACAAGGTCCCACTATCTAGAGGCTGAAAATATCCCTTCTTCTGGTTTTAAAAACCCTAGAAGAAAAAGGTTTTACTTACCAGATAAAGCTGAAGAGTTTTGTAGTCATTGTAAGCTCACAGCTCCCTGTGAAACTCCGTCACGAGCTCTCCAATCTAGCTCAGCTGGGTTACAAAAGGGAAGCCTGAACCGGCAGAGAAATTCCCTTAATTATCCCACTAGCAGAGCAAACCAAGAGTTGAGCTATATTCTAAAATACCAGCAGGGGCAGTGCCCTGAAAAGCTCAACTCTAGAATACATGGTAATTCCCAGAGAGACACTAGCTCTAAGGAAGAGAGGAACTTCCTGTCTGACGAGGTTAACCAGCCATTCTCCCACGTTACTGCTGAGGTCCAGAATGAACCTTCCAGTCAGCCGGAGTTAATGGAATATCAAAATGCAGAAGAAAATGATATGCCAGAATTGATGGACTGCTCTTTGACCTTGATTGAACCTGAGTTCTCTCTCAGATAAGTAATTAGTTTGTGTCATAGCTTTAGTGTTATAAGCAACAGGCTGCAGCTCTCTCTAAGTAAAGCAGATATAAGCTGTGCTGTCAGCTACAGGAGAAAGAACCCTATTGAAGTATTTAAGCTGTTTTGTTCTTTTCATTTATTTGTTGTTTTGGAAGCTGAAGGAAGCAAGTTCTGTTTGCTTTTGTTACTTTATGTTATATGTCCAAGCAAGGCATTTGATTTATGTTCCTGAAGATAAAGTACCCTCAAGGGACGGGGAATAAAACCCTTTAATTTGGAAAGAAGTGTTTTGTGGTTTATATCAGTGAAGGCACAACTACCACCCTCCAGAGCCTTGCAATACCAGTGGCTACCGCTTGGCCAGAGAGGGCACGACAATATCTATATGTATAAAGTAAAATTTAAGCAAATATGTATGTATGTATGTATGTATGTGTGTTTATAATTCAAGAAGAGCTGCTACTGAATGCTACTTAGACTAGTCATTTTGAAATATAAAGGGTGAGCCAGTCAAACCTGCATTTTTGAAAAGGGCGGGAGAGCCGTGAAAGTGGGCGGAGCGAGTTAGCAAGGTAACCATTGTGTCCCCCACAACTAAGCATTTCAGTCGCCATGGAGCAGTGGTCTAAACAACAACGTTCATTCGCTGTGAAAGCGTTTTACCAAAGTGGTAGTTATGCAGCCGCTCAGCGTCGTTTCCGGACGAATTTTCAAATTAATCGAAATAAGCCAGTGCCGTCTGTTAATTCAATCAAATTGTGGGTGACAAACTTTGAAGCAATTGGTGAAACGAGAAGCAGAAGGGGTGGCAGTGCAAGATCAGTGCAAACTCTCGCGAATATTGACCGCGTGAGAGTTGCTGTGGAAAGAAGCCCTCGGAGATCGGCGCGTCGACAGAGTGCTGCGCTTGGCATGGCAAACACGAGCATCCGAAGAATCTTGAGGTTAGATTTACACCATCACCCGTACAAAATTCAGGTTGTTCAGGCTATGAATGAAAACGATTTTGCAGCTCGACGGCGTTTTTGTCAAACGTTGTTGGACATGTTTGATGAAAACGAGGACCTTGTTCACAACCTGTGGATGAGCGATGAGGCACATTTCCATCTCTCCGGTTTTGTGAATAAACAAAATTTCCGATATTGGAGTGATGAAAACCCTCAAAAACTCCATCAAAAACCACTCCATTCAAGCAAGGTAACAGTTTGGTGCGCAATGTCCTCATTGGGAATCATAGGCCCGTATGTTTTTGAAAATGACAGGGAGCAAGCAGTTACTGTGAATGCACAACGCTATTCGGAAATGTTGCATTCGTTCTTCATTCCTCAGCTTCGTCAACATGGAATGAACAATGAAACCTTATTCCAGCAAGACGGTGCCATAAGTCATACAGCCCGTGTGAGCATGAATGTTCTCAACAATGTTTTTCCAAATCGGGTGATATCCCGAAATGGAGCAATTTCTTGGCCTCCCCGATCGCCCGACCTCACAGTGTGCGATTTTTTCTTGTGGGGGTACCTGAAGAGTAAAGTCTTTGAACAACGACCTCCAACGCTTGGGGAACTCAAGAGGAGAATCCGGTTGGAAATCGAGAGAATTCCTCAGCGTATGCTCCGTGATGTGATGGGCAGTTTCAGAAATCGCCTACAAGAATGTCTCAATCGGGAAGGACACCATCTTACTGGCGTTATTTTTAAACAGTGAATGTTGTTTCTTAAATGCTTTTTAATGTACATTAAGATAGTAACAATAAAATTTTGAAATATCCATCCGTTTATTTTTTACAGTCATTTCAAAAATGCAAAGAGGGAGGGAAGACCCCTGTCCCTGCCAGACCAGCTCAGTCCTGCCCAGGATCTCGTTTGTTCTTCAAAAGTCTGGTAAGCTTAGCATGCTGAGGAGGCTCTACCTAGCTAGTAATATAGCAGGTAGTGGTGGTGGTGGTGGTGGGGGGGGGGCAGTGGTACCCTTCGCAGGGTTCAGTGGAAATTATGATGTTGCCTTTATCATTTAACTGGCTTTGGTAGGTCTGCACAATATTTGTTGACTAATATGAATAAAGCTGTGACCATTGTTAAGCCAACTATGCGGTAACTGTGTCCTTACTAAAATGGTTCATGAAGGGGTTTGAAGGTTATATGTTAATTAGAAGTTGTTTTCAAGGTTAGGAGAGATACATATGGACCACATGCTGTATCCTATTACTACTACTACTATTAATAATAATAACAGATTTAATTTTTTGACTCTAAAGTATCCTCCTATTGAATTTTATTTCCAAACAGTCGTTGTTTTAAATGCAAAGGTCTTATATGTTTCAGTGGCTGTTAAATGCTTTTAAATGTATATTTATCATATTTGTGAATAAAACCTAGGGGCATGTTTACTGAACTGGGCTACCTGCAACTAGGTCCCATTGTATAACATGGGACCTAGCTGCAGATAGCCCAGGTTAACTAGCAGCCCAGTTTACTAAGCGCACACCCTAGTGTTTATTTTACTGTTTTAACTTTTTGCCAGAAGATCTCCCTGCTCCTTGTTGACAGTAAACTTTTGCATAGCAATGTTGAAGATGTGTTAAGTGTAAAATTTCTATGATACTATTTGGAGATTGGTTGGTATTTAGGAGAAGTAGTCAGCCATGATGCTAATTCATTGGGCAACTGCTGATGTGATTAAATGCTGCGGCAGGTAATGAAGATGCTGTTAACTACACCATTGAAGGTGCAATTAATTGCTTTGCATTATCTGCTAATTTTGCATTTGCCATATGTCACAGTAACACGTGTTAACTGCAGTGAGCATAATCCCTTCCCCCACCTCCTTCCCTACTCTCTTTACCACATTATTTTAAAATTCCAGGGTAGGTGTTTAATGCAATATTTAATGCATGTTGGCAGTCTGACCCAGCAGTTAGCTCTTTTTTAATGTGTGGTAAGACCTAGGTTAAACAGCTTAACGTTTCTTTTTACACAGGTTTTCAGATATCTTTTTAGAAGGCTGGCTTCTTTTTATAAACAGTTGCAACATGTTCTAAGGAGGGCAATTTTTGTAAAGTTACACCTAATGAATGCACATTTTCATGTGCCTATTTTATAAAGTCAAGTGCATGCGCCCTTGACTTTATAAAATGCTAGTATAAGCATGAAGGAACACATGTACATTTAGGTGCTAGCACTGATACCAGCTCTTGGGCTGGTGCAAATATTAGCACATAAATTGTAGAATGTTATAATCTACACATTTAAATGCAGACCGCCCATGATCTTCCTAAATTCTATACCTGTGCACACACACAGTGAAAATATGCACTATGAAACTTAAGCATGTTCCTTTATGCTAATTACGCATGTTCTTACTGCCTAAATCTAGGCTGTTAATTAGGTTAGTTTATTATAAAACACCCCATGCACATTTTTAGAAAGGCATTATAAGTGGCCATAGAGATGTGCAAATTGAAACGTGCAAAATGGCACGGCTGTCCCAGAAATGGGCATTGTGGACGTGCATGGCTGTCTCAAAAAGCTATCTGTCTATCTCTGGATATGAATGTGCCTCGGAGCAAAAGCATTGCATGTGCATATGTGCGCAGTTAAAAATAGGCAGTGGGCAAGTGTAGGCTCTACGAGTACATAGAGAATAAAAGTGGCAGAGGCATGCAAGGACAGCATAAAAGAAGGGTGCATTTGCAGTGTGAAGGTGAACATGCATGTGGGAACCTTTATGTGAGTGCGTGTTCTCTGTACATGCCTGTGCACACCATATCAGAAGTGTCAGCATGGCCACTGGGCAGAGAAACTTCACCAGGGCGGAGACCCTACTACTCTGATGGATAATACTGGAGGAGACCGACCACCTCTACGTTCCTAGCAAGCTGAGTCACCCAAAGACACAGTACGCAGAGGGACATGTAGTTCCTGGCAGACAACCTGAATGCAAGCAGAGAAGTCAGGTAGCCTGGGTTGAATGAAAGGGTAGGCAAGACAGGTCAGTTCTCTTGGGCAACATCCATTAAGGGGCTTGAAATACCTGCGGCAAGGAAGAGCAATGCAGCTACAGACACACAGCCAAGTAGATGCACATGTGGAGTCTGACAGGGAGAGTAGGGATACACAGATTAGAGCAGTGGCTGGAGGAAATGAGGCATGAGACCAGCAGTACACAGCTGTCAAGTGCATAGGGTGCAGGGATGTATGCCCAGAAGAACATGGACATATCTGTAAATGGCATCAGCCATGGCTATCCAGAGGCAAGGCTATGTTGGTAGTTATGAATGTGGCTTTAAAAGTCCCCAATCCCAAGGACAATGCTGTCTGCCCTCCTAGCTAGTAAACCGTGTAAATGTCTTGGGGATATTCAATGGCACATGCAGGGGTAGTGCCATTAAATATCCCCATCTATGTCCCCTATGTGCCCCGATGCTATCCGGCTAGCATCGGAGTGTGTTGGGGATGTTCTGGGGTGGAGCGGGAGCAGGGGCACGAGATAACTGGGCATCAGTAATATTGCATGCTGCTCGGTTAGTGCTCTGTGCTGAAAAGATAGGTAAGAAAAACCCTCGCCTTTCTTTGTATTGTGAGATATGTTTTCTGGAAATAGTTAATCCTACTGTTCCATGTATAA
Source organism: Ichthyophis bannanicus (assembly GCA_033557465.1). NCBI lineage: Eukaryota > Metazoa > Chordata > Amphibia > Gymnophiona > Ichthyophiidae > Ichthyophis > Ichthyophis bannanicus. Next base: position 106,795,668 of record CM066033.1, read on the forward strand.
GTTATTCATACTGTTAATTGTAAACCGCCCCTGATCACTGGAAGGGGCGGTATAGAAGAATCAAATAAATAAATAAAAAACCTGGCAGCATGTGCTATCACTGCTGCCTGGTTAGCTTCGGCGGCAATACTGGATATTCAATGCCAGGGCCGCATGTAGCCCCGGCATTGAATATCCAGTTTTAAGGGTCAGCAGCGCATAGCCTTCCCAAAAGAATATCAGACCCTAGGAGTCCAACAAAGGAGACCCCCTGTATCCATCTGGCTCAATCCTGCAGTGAAACTTCATTGGAGGTTACGCAGCCTGGGATAGCAACTTGTATTCTTGTTCAGGTTGGGACCTGTCACAGGCTTTGTCCTTGATATGTTGGCACATCACACTTTTTTTTTTCAAGTTCTATGCATTACAGTTATTGGGGAAGATGGTGTGGAACTTGTGACAGACCCAACTCAGATCTGCAGCTTAGTGTATGCACTAACCTTGAGGCCAGCTGTACATTGTCATGTCTATGACCATAAGCTCAATGGAGTGGAGGAGTAGCCTAGTAGTTAGGGCAGCAGTCTTATATCAGATAGACCAGAGTTCAACTGGCACTGCTTGAGACCTGGGGCAAGTCACAGCCCTCCATTGCCAAAAGACCATATGTCCTTTCTAGTCTGCTCTTCCAACAACTATAGTCCCTTTTTTTCCTTTTGAGATCTTGTGTGCTTGTTCCATGCTTTCTTGAGTTCAGATACTGTCCTCATCTCTACTTCTTCCACTGAGAGACTATTCCATGCATCTGCCACTATTTCCAAAAAGAAATGTTTCCGCATATTATTTTTGAGTCTATGCCCTTTCACTTTCATCCTATGCCCCCTTGTTGCACAGCTTGCTTTCAATTGAAAGGGGGTATCCTCCTATGCATTTATACCACAGAGGTATTTAAACGTCTCTATCATATCTCCTCGATCTTGCCTTTTCTCTAAAGTATACATATTGAAATCTTTAAGTCTGTCCCCATATGGTTTATAATGAAGACCACTGACCAGTTTGGTAGTCCTCTACACTGACTCCATCCTGTTTATATTCGTAGATCTTTGTTTATTTACACGTCTATTATTTATAGTAACATATTTTATGTTTATGCTTGTTATGTTTTATTTCTCTTGATATACTACTCCTTAACCAGGATAGCAGTATGGTGTACAATAATGAAATACAATAAATCATAAGAAAATATGAAAGGAATGCCAATGCAATGTGACAGGACAGACAGCAATCACATAACAGTAGGAGAAAGGGTAGGAGGGGCCAGGAAGAAAAGGAATTAGGAATTAGATGGGAGGAGGTTAAAGGCAGTTTGGAAGAGGTTTTGAGTTTATCCTTGAATTTCTTGATAGAGAGCTCGAGGCAGAGGTCAGAGGGAAGGGAATTTCAGAGGGCGGGACCTAGAAAATTCAAGGCGGAGGCATAAGTGGATTCTAATCTGGTGGCCGAAGCAGAGGGCAAGTGGAGACAGTTGGCATGTATGCTGCAAAGCACACGAGGTGGTGCATGAAAATGTAAAAGGTCAGAGACATAGGTCGGAGTGGTAGTATACAATGACTTATGGACCAGGATTAATAATTTGTACTGGGGATGGTAATGGATGGGAAGCCAATGGAGATGTATTAGTAGAGGGGTGATATGATCGAACTGGGAGGTATGAGTGATGATGCAGTATCTTGAATTAATTGTAGGCGATGAATCTGTTACTGTGGGAGACCGAGGAGGATAATACTACAGTAGTCAAGTCTGGATATAACTAGGGTAGGAAGGAAAGTAGAGATGAAGGATACAGAAAGGGGTGGACTGCACAAATGCGGCAAAGAAAGAAAAATGAGCACTGTATTGTGGTAGAAAGACCAGCATGGAAGGTGTGTGAGGAGTCTAAAGTCACAACAAGATACTGGAGCAAATTTGTTGTCAGATTGGGACTTGAGGGGAGAGGGGTGCTAGAGAGGGGGGGCGGACCAGATGAAGGGAACCAAATGGTGGCCATTTTGGAAGGATGGAGGATGAGACACAGAAAAAGCAAGTATTCAGGGGGAGTAGATCAGGAGCAGAGGGACTAGAGTGATGGAGAAGAATAATGTCATCAGCATAGTGATATGCTAAGATTCCAAGCTGCTAAATGATAAGCATGAGGGGAATAAGGAAAATGTTGAAAAGAAGAGGTGCAAGACTCCACAGACAAACTGGAGAGATGGGGAGCAAAGGGAGGGGGTGCTACCTAAGACAGAGAAGCAGTGACTGAGAAACAAAAAAAACAGCAGTACACAGTGCTAGGTATCCTGAGGGAGTGCAGGCAAAGATAGAAGAGTGGCATGATCCACCAAGTTCAATGGGACAGCTATAGAAATGTCATTCCAATCATGAGATTAATGGATTTCATTCAGAAATGAAAGAAAAAGAGTCTTGGTGCAGTGGCCGATGCAGAAGCCTGACTGGCTTGGGTGCAGTGAATGTGTGGAGTCAAGGTGTGCAGCAAGTTGAGAGAAAACCAGCTTCTCGAGGATTTTTGAGAGAAATGGAAGAGTAGAGAACAAGTGGTAGTAGGTTGGAATGACAGGATCTAAAGATGAGTTTTTCAGAATTGGATGAACCGGGCATGCTTCCATAGGAAGGGGAAAACACGAGAGGATAGGCAGTTGTTGAAGATAGAACGAGAGGGAGCAAGGCAAGAGAAGGTTCAATGAGCCAAATAGATGAATAGGATTGGAGGCACAGCTGGTTTTGTGAAATTAGGACAGAATCTTGTGAAGTTCTATGGAAAAGAAGGTGCAAAAGGTGGACTAAGTGTACAAAGAGAGCTGGGGAAGAGTATGGGTGGGGAGATGAAGAAGGCATTGAGGAACTGGGCAATGGGGGTGGTGGGCAGTTCAAAAAGATAGCCCGAAGTGAATGGACTTTGGTCTGAAAATGACATGCAAGGGCATCGGGAGTTGGAGAGAAAGGCTGGGGAGGGCCTAGCAGAGAATAGAAAGGAGAGGGAAATGAGGTCAGAGGACAATTGCCAAGTAGAATTAGGAGCAGAAGATATTAAGTTGTCATAGTATGAGCGTTTAGCAGTCTGTAGCTGTAGGCAATATTGGTGGTATAGAAACTTGAAATGCTGAAGGGCTGCAGAGGAAGGATATTTACGCCAAAGGTGGCAACAGCAAAGACGCAGACCATGGTGGTACCAGGGCTGAGAGTGTTTCAGTGCCCTTCAGCATGGCCGAAGGGGAGCGATCTGGTCCAGGGAATGAGAAAGCGTAGACTGCCAGGTGTTGACTTGAGTGTTGACTGGGAGCTCTGAGAAACCATCAGGGAATAAGGCATCAGATAGAGGAAAGAGCTTAAGAGAGAGGGAAGGAACGGTGGTGGGATAGAGGGAGAGGACCAGAGGGGGATACAGAAGAGGAAGAAGGTTTATTAGGGGAAAGGGTAAGGAGAAGAAAACAACCCGTGCTCAGACCAGGTTAGGGGTAAGATGATTAGAAATGAAGAGAGATGTGACAGACCAGAGGAAGACAGGATAAGAACAAGTGTATGGCTAGCTGCGTGAGTTGGGATGTAGAATAAAAGAGAGATCTTGAAGGAGAGCAAGGACAGCATTATCGCAAAGTATACAAGGGGAGTCAAAATGAATATTGAAGTCACCCAGGACAGTGAGTTGGAGGTAGAGAAGGGAATCTTCAGATAAAGTAAGAAAAAGGGAACCCCAGAGAACAGGGCAAAGAAATAGGGGAACATAGACCAGGAGTAGATAAAGAGGAGGAGAAACATCCAGATGAAGGAGGAGGGACTCAGGGTAATGAAGGGCGGTAGAGGGAACTTCAGAGACTGGGAGGGCGGAGCGGAAGAGGGCCACTACAACACCACCATTGTGGCCCCACCAAGATATAGAGAAGGCAACAAAATGGATAAGAGGCAGCAGTTGAGGAGTGGCTCCTCCACCTCCTTCAGTCAAGTCTATGTAAGGAAAATGGCATCAAGACAGTGGCAGGATAGAAGAATGATGACAGATAAACACAGAAGTATAGTCAGGGTTGGTCTGTCAACTAGGTGGGCTAGACAGCCGCTTAGGGTAGCCAACCTCTCTGGGCAGCAGGCCATGTGCTTAGGCACACATTGCCTGCCACTTCTGACACCCTTCCGACAGGAAGTTGTGTCGGAGGGGAGTCAAAACCAGCAAGCCATGTGAGCAGAAGCACTTTGTCTCCCAACACTGTCACAGTGAGCTGAGCCGTCCCCTCCCACTGACTGAATCGACAGCAGTGGGGGGTGGTGCCCCGGTATGAAGGGAGCGGTGTGTCACTGACGGGGTTTCTGTCTGAGGTGGCAGAAACACTTGGGCTAGCACTGTGAATAATAAAGAGAAAAATGATGTCAAAGGCCCTATAATCTATCCAGTCTACACTTCCATACCAATTACTAAGCTTTACAAATCCTTCTGTTCCTTAGAGATCCTCTGTGTTTGTCCCATGCTTTCTTGAATTCAGATAGAGTCATCGTCTCTACCAACTCCACTGGGAGGCTTATCCACATATCAACCATTTTTTACTATAAACTATTTCCTCAGCTTAGTCCTAAGTCTATCTTCTTTCACCTTCATCCTGTGCCCTGTCATTCCAGATCTTTCTTTCAAATGAAAGAGGCTCTACACCTGTGCATTTATTCCATGGACATATTTAAACATCTCTATCATATCTCCCTTCCTCTGCCTTTCTTCCCAGCGGTGTTTTGTTTGACCTTCTTTGGGGCTTTTCGGATCAGCGAGTTGGTGGCAAACTTCACCCAGGCTTCAGTGGGCTCGGGTATGTCGCGCCAGCATGTGCGGGCAGAAACAGGGCAGCTCCAGATCCTGCTGGCCAGATCTAAGACGGAGAAGTTAGGAAAAGGATGGTGGGTGGTCTTGAAGGTGATCGATAGCCTTCCGACATGCCCGGTCTCCAGCTTGGCAGCATACTTGGCTGGCCGGCCTTCAAACGAGGGATTGCTGTTGTGCATGAGGATGCATGCCATTTGACTCATTTTCACATTTCAGCAGTGCTGCGGATGGTACTTTGGCAGGTAGGTGAGGATCCTAGCCGGTTTGCCCTGCATTCCTTCTGTATTGGAGCAGCAACCAGTGCGGCATTAGTGGGTTAGCGGACCAGGCGATATGGCGCATCGGCAGATGGTACTCACGGGCTTTTCGGGGTTATGTGTGGTTATGAGTTTGGTGGCGGCAGCTACCATTGAGTGCTCCTAATTGTTTCTTCCTTTGCAGATCGGGGGCCGAGTCAACGGTGCTGTTGGCTGATCGGTCATTCAAAGGAAAACCAAACCAAGACAAGTGGGCAGAAGTTCCACACAAACTTTATTAATGAACTTTAAAATAAGCGGCTGAAAACCCATTAATGAACTTTAAAATAAGCGGCCGAAAACCCAGTCATTCATTCATGCATTGGACTGGCCAGAGAGCTGTGGCGCGACCGCTGGGGCATAATCTGGGCCTTGATCCAGCGTTGGTATCTGTTCTATGGCTGGGCGAGTGTGGCCTCCGATGGACCCAGCTACTGCCTTTGCTGCTGCATCATAAATGGGTGTGGAGTACTCCGGCAGCGATACTGCTTCATTTGGGGAGCAAAGACCTGGTATCATGGACGTGCAAGCAGATTATCAGAGCGGCAAAGAGGGATCGGTGGAAATTCTGCAAATGTTCCATGATGTGGTGTTGTTGTGGTCTGACATCATTCTTAGGCCTTCATGCAGGGATCAACGGCGCTGGTCCAGGGGATTAGCGAAGATCAATCGCCAAATTGGCCTCTGGGTCTCTGAGAAAGGGGGTTTTCAGATCATGCATTCCTGGGTGGAGCTCAACTGTGCAGGCTTGTATCAGCAGGATGGGGTGCATTTATCCCCAGTGTGGCTGGATTTGTTGCTCAATGACTGGCAGGAGGCCTTGGAATGTATGGTTCGATGGGATGCTCGCTGGTTGCAGCTTTTAGGAGGCGGCACAGGGTCATTGACATTACCTGCGCTGGTGGTGGGATCCCAGAGGTTCCTGGGGTCCGGAGACTTTCGGCAATACTTTGGGCAGGGGTTGGGCAATACTTTGGGTGGCCAGCCTTTGCTAATGATATGGTAAGGTCAGATGCAGAGGGGTAGGTAAGCTTGCCGCTGGCTTGTCCGCGGCGGAAGCGGAGACTATTTCAACTCGCTAATAGCATGGCTGGTGAGGTATTGGATCCGCTAGTTGAGCTGTTTTGAGGATTATTGTTGGATTCTAATGTGGTTGGAAAAATTATGGATGTTAATAAAGCTGCGACCAGTTATTCCCAATTTGCCTGTCTGGAGTTTTTTGTGAAGAAGTGAGGGAGGGGGGCAAATGGAGGGATTGAGGGCAGGATCTGGGCATGGGGTGACATGGGGGGTGGGGGGAAGGGGAGGGGGAACACCAGGTCCAGGTTGCCTTGGTTACATGGCAATCAAACTCATTAACAAAGCAAAACCTTATGACCACATATCTCTGCTCCTGAAAGAATGAATGAGGCTTCCAGTCTCATGCGGATTTTAATATAAAATGTTGAGTCTTACTACAACCCCTTGCTACCTTCTATCCTTGATTATCCCTTTCTGTCCTAGGCACTCTCTGCATTCCTCCCTCAACATCCCTCCTCTATCCCCACTTGGGTTATAATTGACTCATATGGCTGCCTCCATCTTTGTGTACCTGCCTTTCCCACAGATCTCTATTTAGAGAGCTCTATGAAGAAATTTAAAACAGGTATTTGAAATTACTTTTACTAAAAGCATTTGGAGAAAACTGAATGTACTTGCTGTCAGTCTCTGCACTTGGGTTTCCCAGACCCCTTATAATTTCCCTCATGTTCCAACAGTTTATTACCGTGCTGCTAGGATAATTGTTGTGCTGCTCCTTTCCTAACTTTTTTACTTACCTCGGTCATACTGTCTATTGTCTATCTGTCAACTGTATTTATACTTTGAAAACCGCTCTGTAGGATTTCTGGGGCCAACACGCCAGGATCTTATACATCAAATAGTTCAGGGGAATCTCTGAAAACATGTTTGACCTTGGGAAAGAAACAGAAGCTGATGGCAGAAAAAGATCATATAACCTATCCAGTCTGCCCTTCTATATCAACTACTATAATCCTTTTTTCTCTGCTTGCAATCATTCATCAGCACAACAGCCGGCACTAGCCCAGGGTCCAGCTTGTTGGTCTCAGAGGACTCGGCAGACCCAAGAGATTTGTAGAGCACTTCCGTATCTGGGAGACCATCACCATCTAAATCTATGTCATAAAGAGAGGCTGATCAAAACTTCATTTAATCTCCAACTGCAAGATGTATTATTTTAATTTGGCTCTTGCTTTTCTAGTAATAACTCAAGGCAAGATAGAATCAGGTACTGGAGGTATTTCCCTTTAGGGCTTAAAATCTAAGGGGTATGTTTACTAAACCGTCTTAACGTCGCAGCAGTGGTATTATCGCGCGATAACGTGGCGGCGGTGTTAAGGCACACTAACGCTGTGAAATCCGGGTCAAAAGGGTGGAGTAAGGCTTCCCAGAGGGCAGAGAGAAGGGGTCAATGGGCGGAGAGTGGGAGGGGAGAGGCTCCAGGCACACTAACGCTGTGAAATCCGGGTCTGCGCACCACCAGCACCATCGGCATAATGGCATGGCAGCATGGTGGCGGAGGGGTGCTGGTGGCAGAGGTGGCAGTGGCATCTGCCCACATCAGACCATGGCCTAGCCCCGTTTAGGTGGGTGCCGTGCAATGCAACAGACAGGGTCTGTCTAACGAACAGCTATGGTATCCCCAGGGAATGAACTATCCCTGTGGCAACAGTGTGGTGCAGTACACACAGCCAGTGTGTTCAGGAGCAGAAGGTCACAAGTTCAAGTCCCAGCTGCAGCTCTAACCAGCCCTTTCCCCATATTTTACCCAGTACTAAACCGTGGTAATAAAGACAGAACCTTTATTGTAGATAAAATAAACATGCCTGAAAAGCCCATACTTTACCCTACAGAGACAAACATGTGCAATCCCTAGAGCAGAGTTTCCAAACTGCAGTCCTGGAGCGCCAAACACCATTCAGGTTTCATGCTGTCCCTAATAAATATGCCTGTGCTGCATTAGCATGCACCGTCCCCATTGTATGCAAATGTATCTCATGCATATTCATTAGGGACAGCATGAAAACCTGAACAGTGTTTGGCCCACCAGGACCGGAGTTGGGAACCTCTGCCCTAGAGCAGCGGCCAACAGGGGCATAAACACCCACACCCACACCCACAGGCTCCACTATCCAAAGCCTCATGGAGAGTCAGGCTGTTGGGCCCTGCGCGCAGCAGCATCTCACAATACTAGCACTTGCATACCTTAGGAATGCCACCCTAAACTTGGGAATACGTTACACATATATCAAAAGGTTGCTAGGATTAATTCCTAAGTTAAGCACAATTTGCTGATAGAGCTGCATCATAGCAACCTTTCCGATATCTGTGGAGTGTGTTTCAGTTTTGGTTTCTGACAGTGTTTACCACCCTGGGGAGTGACCCCAACAGTAATGCATACCATAGCCATGCCTGCGCTGTGCCCAGGACTGGTGTGGTGGCCAGGGCTGCCAAAAGCCTCTATATTTGCACAATGCTGGCATAGGTGTGGGAGTGTGTGTCTGTCTATCCAGTGTGTTGTGGCTGTCTACACCTTACTCAGCCCACACTGCTTGCACGATTTCCAGTGTTAGCCTGACAATGTGCATAATGAGGAGCAAGGTACTGTGGGTATGGCCCGGACAGGGTGGCCTGGGCAGGATGCATCTGCACAGGGCATAGGGCAATGGCTGGGGCATTGTAGTGCCCGGCCACCACCTTCATGGACAGGGTGGACACAGCATGTCCTGCTGGGAGGTCACTCTCACCCTGACTGAGCAGTGACCATGGCATGGCTAGGTTTCCCCCATAGTGTTAGATAGTATTTCTCTTATGTGATATTTATGGGTTCTCTTTTCTGGGGCCTAATCACTGACTTATCTGCTTAGTGTGTGTGCTCGTATCCCAGTTTTGGGTGCGTGCATCTTCTCCAGGAACATGCACTATGGAGTAGCTAGCAGACTGTCTGCAGTTAGTATGTGTATGGCTGGAACATCTTGCAGGGGCAGCGGCTTGAGACTCACTGTGCGTGCTGCTGGAGAATGTCAGATAGTGGGAGTGGGAGTGGGAGTGGGAGTGGGGGGGGGCGGTTGAGCAGTTCCAGGCCTACTGTTTGTCTGCCTTTGCCTTATGGATATGTACAGATCTGCATTGACTGCTCTGTAGGGTGCTTGTTCCCCAGCAGGACTGGGGTTGATGCAGGGATGTAGAATGTGGATCTGTTGGTGGGAGATCCTGAGATCGGGTTGGGTGGTGCTACATAATCCTCCTATGGGTCCAAACACCCCCTTCACTTAAATCATGTGACTATGACACCCACACAGGATATGCACTATTCTGGGTGCATCATAGTCCACAAGGGCTAGACATGACTGGGAAACACGGATGGACACAGGTATATCCTAGGTGTGTCTGCAAGGACTACCTATCACACGTTGACACTGATAACAACCTGCAGCATAGCTTATCTCAGCTAAGTCAGGTGCTGCAGACCTGGTGCTGGGCACCCCACCTCGCCCTCAGGGTGAGCACAGTACCCCCACAATGTGTCGGTCTGTAGCTACTCTGTGCCAGTAACACACACGGTCAGTTCCCCCTACCAGGCCGAGGTGCTGTGGGGGTGCATACCCCATCTTGTGATCATCTGTAGACTGCTGATCTGCATGTGCAGTGCATCATGGGTACGGGTGGGTTAACCCTATCCTGGTAACCATAGCAGACAGTTTGTGTGGTGACCTGCAGTCCTTCTGTAGCCAGCCAGGAGTGTGTTAGTAGCTATAGAGATGTAGCCCACTGGTTACTTCACTGACTATGGAGGCAGAGGTCATGGGTTTGATCCCACAGTGGTGTTATTTGATAGGGCTGTCTGAGGCATTTCCTTTTTTAATTTATATTAGTGCTGCCAGCAAAAACACCCTCACAGTGCTGTAACCTTAAGGTGCCTCTTAAGGCGCCCTATAGGGAACATTATAAGGTGCCTTGGCAGACAGTGCACTTTCTAATGTGCCCTCTGGAGTGTCTTATAGGGCGCCTTATGCGGTATCTAAGGTTACGGCACTGTGAGAGTGTGTTTGCTGGCAGCACTAATTTAAAGTAAAGGGCAATGCCTCAGACAGTCTTACTCATTAAACCCACTGGGGATCAAACTCATGACCCCTGTTTTATCAGTCAATGTATTAACCATTGTGCTACACCTCTGTTACTGTGCTTTTAAGTCAGCGCGCCTAATTAAGGCTAATGCGTGTTAACGTGCCACCGCTCCCTCTATCGCGCAATAACGGACTTTATCGCGCGATAACCCGAAATGCTACCTTAAGACCAGAACGCCCACTACCTTATATGGCATTCGTCACAGTAAGACTGCAACTAACGCAGGTAACATTAAGACAGTTTAGTAAACATACTCCTAAGTTTGTAACTGAGACAATGGAGGGTTAAATGATTTGCCCAAGTCCAAACAATAGGATTTGAACTCCAGTCTTTTTTTTCCCCAGGCTGCTGTCCAGGGGCAGCCCAAGAGTGATGTGGGGCCATGCGAGGAGACTCATTGCAGGGCATTATTTGCATATCCACTGGGCCTCATTTGCATACATTTTATTTATTTTAAAATGTATATATTACCCATCTAAAATTTAGGTGGCTTTCAAAGGAGTTCTTCAAAATCCTCTTTTTTCTCCTAGCAATGGACTTAGGGGCATGTTTAATAAATATTAATCTGTGTTAAGTGCTACTGCACCAATAGAAAGAAATGGGTGTTCCTGGACTTATCATGCATTAACATTTGTGAATGCACATTAACTTTTAGTAAACATTTCTCTTAATAAGTGTCTGAATACCATTTGCATGAGCAGTGAGGATAAAGAAAAACTACAAGATTTCTACATTACTACTATCCAGTGCCAACTGCCAGACACATTAGGAAATACCATAACCCTGCCCATTTAGAACCCATAGTAAACCCACAGTATCATAACAGCACTACCAAGACTCACAAAGCACCAAACCCTACCTATCAAAAGGCAACACTGCAAATATTAAACCAATACATCTCAGAGAATACCAATACATCTCCTACTAGGGAAAAATAACAAGTGTCATTGTCACATAGAAAATACATTAACAGAGTACCTCAGCTCAGTTACGCATGCAAAACATAGACCGTCATCAAACATAGAACAAGGGATCACATTTAGAAATATGAAGACAATAACACAGGTACACTACCAAAAAACTGCCTCCAGTTTTGCAACTGATTCCTATAGATTTTGGGGTGCTGAATCCAGGAAAAATAGCCTAAATGTTCCATCACGTCACGTTTTCTTGAAAAATTAGATTTCTTACCCATATAAGGAATGTTCACATAATTTCTTTTTAGCCGACTGCAGTTTATTTTCTTGGCCCAAAATAGAGGTTGTAATGGTTAACTAACTAGAAACACTCCCTCATGATATTTTAGAGTGTTTTGTATTCATTTTATACATTAACAGGACAATTGGGAGGTGGGGGGCTAAATCCAGTACTCGCGCTGGCGCATGTTCTTTCCTGTTTGCCTCGCCTCGTTCGCTCGCTCAAACACGGTGGTTGCGACATGAACGTTCCTGTCAAATTTCAGTTTCTTGCAAGTTCATTATTACCTTTTGTTTGCTCAGTCGTAATCCAGCTTTATTCCGAAGTGGTTCACTACAGTTGTAGTTTGCAGTGCTGTGTATTTGTGATGGCTCACAGAGCCAGAGGTTGCGTCAACTCTCCGGACAGTTTTTGTTTTATTTGTGGGGAATATACCGTGAAAAAGCGGCAGAGGAACATTTCTGCATTTATTAAAAAAGTATATTTCGCCTATTTCGGTTTTAAGTTAGGCGATCAAGACAAACCGTGGGCTCCTCACAAAGTGTGCAAGACATGTGAGGAAGATCTACGCTTATGGATGAAAGGTAAAAAACAAGCATTTCGTTTCGGAATACCTATGATGTGGCGTGAACAAAGAGACCACAGCAGTGACTGCTATTTTTGCTCTTGCATTGTGAAGGGATACAACTTAAAAAATAAGAACGTAATAAGTTACCCCAACCTTCCCTGGTTCTGATCATGATGAGACTCATCAGATGGCTTTTCCCGATGAGTCCAGTACTTCCGAGTTTGAAACTGAACCAGATCCGAAACCTGAACTTTTCTCTCAAGCTGAATTGAATGATTTAGTCCGGGATTTAGGACTCCCAAAAGATGCTGCCCAACTGCTAGGTTCTCGGCTTAAACAGAAAAATCTATTGTCACTAGGAACAACTTTTTATTGGTACCGCAACCGCGAGACACAATTTTTGAAGTATTTCAGCAAAGAGGAAGATTTGGTATTTTGCAACGATATATACGGAGTGATGGAAAAGTTTAAACTCAAGTATGATCCTGCTGAATGGCGGCTGTTCATTGATTCGTCAAAAGACAGCATAAAAGGTGTTCTTCTTCATAATGGCAACACATTTGCTTCAGTTCCTATTGCTCACTCTGTTATTCTCCAAGAAAAATACGAGAATTTGGCCCTGATTCTTCAGAAGATTCATTATGATGAGCATAAGTGGATGATTTGTGGAGACTTTAAAATTCTATCCATGCTATTAGGGCAGCAATCCGGTTTCACCAAATATCCCTGCTTCCTTTGCTTGTGGGATAGCCGGGCCCGCGACCTACACTGGGGGAAAAAAGACTGGCCAATTCGGGAGTATTTGAGACCCGGTGAGAAAAATGTTCTTCATGAGAGCTTGGTACCTCGTGATAAAATTCTATTACCACCTCTCCACATTAAGTTGGGTCTCATTAAGCAATTCATCAAGTCCCTTCCAAAAGATGGTGAGTGCTTTCGGTACCTTTGTTCAAAGTTCCCCCGACTTTCTGAAGCAAAGCTAAAGGAAGGAGTGTTTGTTGGCCCTGATATAAGGAAACTCATTTCAGATGGAGCATTCGCTGAAACGATGTCTGAGAAGGAAAAAGAAGCCTGGGATTCCTTCAAGGATGTTGTTCTCAAATTCTTGGGGAACAGGCAGGATGAGAACTATAAGGATATTGTTGCCAGGATGCTCAATGCCTTCAAAGAACAAGGCTGTAACATGAGCCTGAAAGTCCATTTCTTGCACTCCCATGTGAACTACTTTCCCGAAAACTTGGGGGCGTACAGTGAAGAACAAGGTGAAAGGTTTCACCAGGACATCAAGGACGCAGAGAGAAGGTACCAAGGAAGAAGGAACACCACTATGATGGCTGATTTCTGCTGGTTGCTGCTGCGGGAAACCCCAGATGAAAAATACGCCAAGCAGCGCACCAAGAGAAGCATTCGCGGGAAGAAGAAACGGGCCCACCAGGAGATTGATTGACCCAAGAATGACTTTAAAATCTAAACTGTGTTGACAAATATCGTGTTTTTACTAAACTTTGAAATAAAAATTTGCTAGTTATTACCACAGTGTCGGATCTCATTTATTAGAATTTTATTTTCACACCATCGGGTGTTTGTCTTCATGTATTGCAATGGTGCGGTTTGCGTTTTCTATTCTTACATACATACCTGTACAACATTTTTTGCACATTTCTTTGCTTTGCTTTGTGTCTAACCTCGCTCTTATATGCTCAATGTTTGTGCACATGTATGTGGCTGTTAAGTGCAGACAATTTTGCTACCATCACAGTGTGTTTTGTTGACATTACTCTATTCTTATGTGCTGCCTTGTTACAATTTTCTTTATTCTTATTTGAATAACTACTAAACAATTAGTATAAAGAATTCATCCAAGAAACTTTTATCTCGATCGCACTCAATCTGAAACGTTCACCTCAAACTGCTAACCCAATGTAGCAAAAAATATGTACGTGATGGAGCAAATTGGTTACCAGATTTGGATTCAGCGCACCAAAAAACGTAAAAATCAATCGAAACATTAGAGGCAGTTTAAAAAAAAAATTTTTTAGTGTACCTGTGTAATCAAACGGGGAACCCCAAAAGCCAAACTTGGAATGTACAATAACACTGGGAAATAAAACTATAAATTAATTTCCTCTTGTACTAAACAAAATGCAAAGACATTTGCTAAGACGTTAGAGATGAACATTGCCAAAAGCTGACATATGCATTCACCAAAGGCAGGTCTTGTCAGACAAATCTGATTGATTTCTTTGGGTGACCAGGGAGTTGGACCGAGGGAGAGCCCTAAATGTGGTGTATTTAGATTTCAGTAAAGCCTTTGACACTGTTCCTCACAGGTGACTTATAAACAAACTGAGCACCCTAGGGATGGACCCTAAAGTTACTGCTTGGGTTAGAAAATGGTTGAGTGGGAGGCGGCAAAGGGTACAGGTAAATGGAGCTCACTCTGAGGAGAAGGATGTTACAGTGGTGTGCTCCAGGGATCTATTCTTGGTCCGATTCTTTTTAACATCTTTGTTAGTGATATAGCGGAAGGGCTGTCGGGTAAGGTTTGTCTCTTTACGGATGATACCAAAATCTGCAATAGAGTAGATACTCAGGAAGGTAACATAGTAGATAACATGAGGAGGGATCTAGCTAAGCTTGAAGAATGGTCTAAAATTTGGCAGCTGGGATTTAATGTTAAAAAATGTAAGGTCACACATTTGGGCTGCAGCAATCCAAGGGAGGAATATACTGTAGTATAGGGGGTGAAGTACTTTTGTCCACCAAAGAAGAGCAGGACCTAGGCATGGTTGTGTCTGATGATCTTAAAGTGGCTAAACAGGTAGAAAAGGCGATGGCAAAAGCTAGACGGATGCTTGGATGCATACAGAGAGGAATGGCTAGCAGAAAAAAGGAGGTGATAGTGCCTCTGTATAAGTCTTTGGTACGACCTCATTTGGAGTATAGTGTGCAATTCTGGAGACCACACCTTCAAAAGGATATAAACAGGATGGAGTCAGTACAGAGGGTGACTACTAAAATGGTTAGTGGTCTTCATTATAAAGCATATGAGGACAGACATGTCTGTACACCTTAGAGGAAAGGCGGGATACGCGTAGAGGTGATATGACTGAGATGTTTAAATACCTCCATGGCATAAATGTTCAGGGGAAGAGCCTCTTTCAATTGAAAGCAAGTTCTGTTACGAGGGGACATAGGATGAGGGTGAAGGGGGATAGATTCAGGAGTGATATTCAGAAATATTTCTTTACGGAAAGAGTGGTGGATCCGTGGAATAGTCTCCCAGTGGAGTTGGTAGAGATGAGGACAGTATCTGAATTCAAAAAAGCATGGGACAAACACAGAGGATCTCTAAAGGAAAAAAGGGGTTGTTGATATGGAAGGAAAGACTAGATAGGTCATGTGGTCTTTTTCCGTCATCATATTTCTATGTTTCTAATAAATTCAAAATAAAAAAGTATTTTTCTACCTTTGTGCATTTTATTTTTCAGTTGCAATTGTTCCAGTCTCTTTCTTCTGGTTTCTTTGTGTCTTTTGCTAACTCTCCATTTTCTGCTATTTGTCCTTTTTTCTCTCTTCTATTTTTTTCCATTCTCACTCTACATCTGCTTTAACATAAAGATCTTTCCCCTTTTGCTCTTTCCTCCATTTCTTTCTTTATTCCTTTTTCATCCACTCAAATTTCACCCTTCGATCTTCATTCCCCACTTACTCTCCCAATGCCTGGCTAATCGTAGATTTTTGTTCTCTCCCACATAAAATATATTTTTCTCTCTCCATCCTCACTCCCCCAGCACCATCCCCTTCTAGCCCTCCTCCAACATCAGCTCCCTTATAGTTCCAGCCCCATACAACATCTGTTTCTTTCTAGTCCCATTCTCCCATCCCCCTGCATCAGCCCATTTCCAGTCCTAGCCCCCCATCATCCATTTCTAGTCCTATCCTAGCCCCTTCATCAGCTCATTTTCAGTCCAAGCCATCATTAGTCATTCCTAGTCCTATCCTAGATCCCCATCAGTCATTTCCAGTCCTATCCTAGCCTCCATCAGTCCATTTCCAGTCAAAGCCCCCCCCCCCCAGTCAGCTCATTTCCAGTCCTAAACTCCCATCGGCCATTTCCAGTCCTATCCTAGCCTGCAATCAGCCCTTTTCTAGTCCAAGCCCCTTCATCAGCCCATTCCCAGTCCTTTCCTAGCCACCCATTAGTCCATTTCCAGCCCTCACCCCCCCAATCAGCACAGTCTTAGCCCCCCATCAGCCCATTTCCACTCCAAGCCCCCTGATCATCCCATTTCTAGTCCTAGCCCCTCATCAGCCCATTTCCAGTCCTATCCCCCAATCAACTCATTTCCATTCCTAGCCCCACCATCAGCCATTTCCAGACCTATCCTAGCCACGCGTTAGTCCATTTCCAGTCCTAGTCCCCTCATTAACCTGTTTCCAGTCCTAGCCCCCCAATCAGCCCATTTTGTCCTAGCCCCCCTTCAATCAGTCAATTTCAAGTCCTAGCCCTCCATCACCATTTCCAGTCCTATCATAGCCCCCAACAGCCATTTCCAGTCTTAGCCTCCCCAATCAGTCTATTTCCAGTCCTAGCCCCCCCCAATCAGCCCATTTCAAGTCCTAGTTCTCCCATCCCCCCCCCCCCCGATGAGCCCAATACCTGCCTGACTGGCTTCAGAGGGAGCTTGGGATGCCCGAAGCCCTGTCTCACCTCTGCACAGCCGCCAAAGAGCAGGGTTTCCTTCACTCCAGAAGCTGTGTTCTTTTTTAGCCCGCCCACGCACTGAGTGCCGAGAGGTTACAGGGCATTTCCTGTCTTGTGTGAAACAGGAAATGCTCTTTAACCTCCTGGTAATCTGCGCACTGGTTGTGTGCAACAGAACACAGCCACTGAACTGAAGGAAAACCCCACTCTTCACTCCGGCGGATGTGCAGAGGTAAGCAAGGGCTTTGAGTCTCCCCAGCTCCCTCTGAAGCCGGTCAGTCAGGCAAATAGCACATGTGGCATGAAGTTGATGTGGGGCCCCCTGAAGTGCAGGGTCCTGAGCAAAAAACGTTCTCACATAATGGCCGAGCTGGCCCTGCTGTTGCCCTAGCCACTAGGTTACTCCTCAACTCAAGATCACATACCGTTCTTTAGCTATCGCCAGAAAGTCTGCTTCTTCTACATTAGATCCCTACCCCACACCTTGTCTGCCCAGAAATTTGTAAGTAGTCCATCAAGTCCCCAGACTTCATCAAACATTATCTTGGGTTTGTCCCTACCACATTAAAATGGTCTAGCACCCATTAGAATCCCCAGCCTAACCCAAAGCTTCTCTGTAACCTACAGACTCAATAGGCAATCCTGCAGGGAAAGATCATGGACTTTAGCTGTGTGTTCCTAAAGTGTGTTCTGGTAGCAAAAGTAACTCACTCACTCCTTCTATCTTGTATATGCTGTCTTCATGTATCAGGAAAGCTACATAAAATGTCTGGATTCAAAGTCTTTGAAGGTAATCACAACAGATGTTTAAGATAATTTTGATAGGAACAGCATTTTCTTGTCTACTCATTGAAGGCCAACACCTTGGTGGACTTTTTTCTGGTGCCCTATTTTAAATTCTATGACAGAGATTTGTGGCAGCTTAGATGAAGCTTTGAGTCTTCTGACATCTGATTTTATTTTTCAGGAATATAGTAACATAGTAACATAATATGTGACGGCAGATAAAGACCGGTATGGTCCATCT
This sequence comes from Ichthyophis bannanicus, assembly GCA_033557465.1. NCBI lineage: Eukaryota > Metazoa > Chordata > Amphibia > Gymnophiona > Ichthyophiidae > Ichthyophis > Ichthyophis bannanicus. The sequence continues at coordinate 106,813,488 of CM066033.1, forward strand.
AGTCTGCTCAGCAAGGCAGCAAGAGAAGGTGCACCTGCTGCTCCGTGCAGGTCACTCCTCCCTATTCCTTTGTTTAGGGATATATCCATCTTTCCGTGTAGGTCACCCCTATTTGTTCAGATAAAAAAAAATAGTTATGTTTATTTTGATTGTATCCTGTTGCTATAAAGGGATACTGGTTATTTTTATTCTGTTTCCTTTTGGGGGGTGCTGGTTTCAGCCAGTTTCATTTCATTTTTAGTGTGTGTTACTTGAAAATAGAACATGCCAGAAACAAAATAATCTATTTTCATGCTATTTCTTTTTGATTCAGTTTGAAAATGAAACACAACAAGTCTGCTTCATCGTATTTTTTTTTATTTTGTATAAAAAAAAAATGAATGCAGATGCCTACTATATGCCAAATGTATTTCTTGTTCAACATTTCTACTATAATCTATTCTAGCCCAAAGGGAAGAGTTCCAGGATCTTATTTTCTTGTTTTGTAAATCAAAACATTGACTGGCACGGTTGTACTCTAGTCTGCATAGTACTTTGTCTGGTTCTCTAGCTCGTTATTCCTCTGGTAGCTCTTCAGCCCCTACCTTTGCTCTCTCTCTCCCTCTCATGCTGCTGTGCTTGACGCAGCCGAGGTGCCTTCATTTATTCTGGTTGTTCTTCTTTGCTCATCTTTAAATTACTCTCCTGGGGTCCAGCAGCCCTCCTTCTGCTGCTCATTACTGGCAAACAGTACCATTTGCTGGGCTTATTTTTATGCAGTTTAAAAGCACGAAGGCAGAATCAAATGGAAAACAGCACTGAGCATGCTCAGTTTGGTGTACATGCTCTATGTCATATTTGTGATGAAATTCATTCTAATTTTGACAGGATTGTTATGAAGTAGAGCTTCAAAAATAAATTATTAAGAACATGTCTGCACTTTATTTACATAAGAACACAGCCCGATTTCCGAAGGCCTTTACGTGGGTAACTTCTCTAGTTACCCATGTAAAGGCCTTATCTGGGATTTTCGAAGGGCACCTACATGGGTAGAGCCCTTCTAAAATCCTGGCTATGTCCCTAACGCGCCCCGATGCTATCCGCATAGCATCGGGGCATGTTGGGAGCATTTCAGGGTGGAGCAGAGGCAGGCCATGGCGCTACCCATGTAGCACCGATTTTCGATGCTACAAGGTTAGCGCTCTGCGCCTTAAAGATAAGCGTAGGACAACCTCATCTGTCTTTAAGGTGCTGGGGCTAACCTTGTAGCATCAAAAATCGGTGCAACACAGGTAGCTCCAGCGGCTACCTGGCTGAGCGGCGACAACTGGATTTTCAATGCTGGGGCTGCATATGACTACAGCATGGAAAATCCAGGTTAGGCAGGAGGTGGGCAGACTATGCACCAACATGGAATTGTGGGGTAAGATGGGGACATGCTGTACATGGGGCAAATGTGATGGAGGGGCTACACAGAGCGCATTTATGGCTTGGTACGACCCTGCTGTCAGGTTCCCTTAAAGGTACATAGATTCCACAATTCTTACTCTGGGGTAAGCAGTGGATTTCCCTAGTTCTCCTTAATAATAGTTTATGGACTTTTTCTCCAAGAGCTTGTCCAAATCTTTTTAAACTCAAGCTACACTAATAGCTTTTACCACATCCTGTGGTAACGTATTCCACAGTTTGATTACACATTGAGTGAAAAAATATTTTCTTCAATTAGTCTTAAATTTGCTGCATTGTAGCTTCATTGTGTGTCCCCTAGTCTTTCTACTTTTTGAGGCATTATAATATCCTTGGTTTTATTGTCCATTCTTTTCTTTATGATTCTAACATTCTATTTTCTTTCTTGGCTGCCATTGCACACTGGGCAAAGGGTTTCAGCATATTATCCATGACACCCAAATCCTTTTCCTAGGTGATGGTGCCTATTGTGGAACCTTGCATCATATAACTGTAGTTTAGATGTCCTCTGAGGTGGTATAAGCAGTACGGCTCAGCAGGCCTGACAGCATGTACAGAGCCATGACCTGAATCACCCATTCCACCCCTGATCCCGCCCCCTCCCACCCCCTACTGGCTCTCCCCATCTTGAAACACTGGACATATAGGAAGAGCCAGTGGGGAAATAGAGTTTAGACAGATTGCGGGGCTGCATGTCCCGATGGGATGTACAGCCCCGCAACCCGCATTATAGAATGAGAGCCCTAGTCTCCCACTTTATCGAGATCCTCTTGCAATTTTTTACAGTCATCTTGTGTTTTAACAAATTTTGTGTCATCTGCAAATTTGATCACCTCACTCATTATTCCCATTTCCAGGTCATTTATGAATATGTTAGAAAGCAGTGAGCCCAGCACAAATCCCTGGAGTACTCTTCTATTCATCTTTCTCCAGTGAGAAAATTGGCCATTTAACCCTGCTCTCTGTTTTCCATCTTCCAACCAGTTCTTAATCCACAATAATACATTGCCTCCTATCCCATGGCTTTTTAATTCCCCCAAGATTCAAACATGAGGGACTTTATCAAAGGCTTTCTGAAAATTGAGATACACTATGGCCCTCATTCACGATTGTAGGTTGTGGGGCTGTACATCCCGCCAGGATGTGCAGCCCCACAATCTGCCTAAACTCTATACGCGCACCAGTTCTCCCTATATGTCCTGTGCTTCAGAATGGGGAGAGCCGGCAGGGGGTGGGAGGGGCAGGATCAGGGGTGGAGCGGGGGTGGAGCGGGGGCAGGCTGTCCAGCAGCATGTACCGGGCCGATTCAGGTCATGGCCCTGTATGTGCTGCCAGGTCCGCTGGGCTCTACTGCTCATATCACCTCAGAGGTGGCATAAGCAGTAGTTTTCATGGGATCAGGGCATGGTAGCCACACAAGGGTAGCGGGAAGCCAGCTGTGGGTTGGGTGGTGGGGATAATGGGGGCCAGAGCTGCAGTTGTCTGGGCCACCTGCAGTGGGAAGATCTCCGCAGGCAGAGGGGGCATGCCAGGCCATCCTCAAACCCGATTCTGGCTCCCGGGGGAATTACTTGTTCCTGCGGACCATTATCGGTTCCTAGCGGCCCCGATGTCTCGCTTCAAAAATTGGGCTCCACATCAACCAGTTCACCTTTATCTACCTATTTATTCACATCTTCAAAAAAAAAAATATATAAGAGATTAGTAAGACAAGACTTTCCTTGGTTAAATCCATGTTGGTTTTCTGCCATTAAACCATACTTTCTACATGTTCATTCATTTTGTTTTTTTACAATCTAGTAATAGCGTACCTTAACAATCTAACTTGTAGATAAGCAGCATTAGGAAGCTATTGCCAGCCAGAAATTATATGTATTTCTTTACATACTGGTCTACAATATCAATGAAGTACAATTTTTTGCAATTTTAATTTGTTCCTTCGGTCAATATCAACTTGAAAATATGATGAACCATGCAAGAGTAAGCCAATAGATAATTGCCAAAATAGATAATTAATTTTATTTTTTCTGAACTCTAGGAAGCCAACAAATGGATGTTTCATGTTTAGGGCAAAGGTTCACATTTCCCTCAAGTATAAACATATATTTATTGGGTCGCATGGCATAACATCAAAGAAGACACTGACATAAAGTTTAATTGGATTTGTGCTTAAAGGCAACAATAAACATGAGAGTGAAAGGAGAAGTGTTCCGATGAATGACCTTGGAGAGGAACGCCTGAGGCGGCTTGCTGTGGTGACTGACATCATTAACTATGACTGTGATGCCTGGGCTTTTGGAGTAATCAGACATTGGAGGAATGTTTCACAGGGGACACCTTATGGAGGTCAATTTTTCGTGCACTCATTATGATGCCCTGAGTGTTTGATTATATGAGAACAAATACGTTCTACCTTGAGGCATATCAAGAGCTCCAGCTGTAGGTATTAGAAATCTTGACAGAGTAAAGCAGTGTATTAAGAGCTTTACCACCAAGGAGCCTCTTAAAACCCCCCAGAAATCCAGATCTCTGACTGCAAAGCACGTCTCATCTGCAACATCAAACAGTCAAGTGATTCTTAGCAGATTCACTAAAGTCATTAGTTTCCTACTTAAGGGATAGTATTATTAGTGTTTACCAGTGGTCAGATTTTGTGCAGACCTTTAAGATGCATGTATTCGTTCTTGGAATTAATTCAAACTTTGAAATTTATGTTTTTTAACATTTATATATGAAAGCGTGACACAGTTCTACAAACTTCTAAAGCTATTCAAGATTACCTGATGTAAGAATTAAAGCTGTCTTACTTTGAATTCAAGCAGGGGTTTTTTTTGAAAGGGTGCTCCGGGTACAGAGCACCAGCATCTAATTCATTGCCTGCTAAAACTGACCCACAGTTCTCATGTATTAATGAAAGAACCCTGCATATGAGTACCAGCACTTTTTTTGCTAAGAAAAATGCATGAATTTGAGTATTATAATTGGTATGATAGAATGAATTATTCTGTCATGAAAACAATTTCTGATAACCTTTAAATTATTAGAGACTAATTCAGAAGTCTCATACATATAGCATGAATACACTTTTCTAGTTAGGCATTTCCACTCTAATCACCAGGTACTCAACAAGAGTATTGCAAGCATGGCAGTTAACCCGAGTTACATATATCTACAAATAAATTGGACTGGTTACATGGAGTTCATATAACAGCATTGTTTTCTACCCTATGTTATGTTGCAAATTTATTTAAATTACTGAGGTGGGTAAGGACTGTAGCAGTCTACAAGTTGCTGCAAACAAACATTTGCATTTCCAGTTTCAAGCATAAAATCACAAAGCTGGCTCTGGGGACATCCCCAGTGTGAGGACATCCAAGTCTGAAGAGAAGCATGGGGGAGAATGACCTGTGCATTCTCAGGAACCTGCACTTCCCCATTTGATCTCAGAAACATTCTGGAAGTCTGAAATCACATCTACATTTAGACCTGTTCCCAGCACAAACAGACATCTGAATAATGCTTGTTTTGGCTGAAAAACATCCAGAGAGCACAGAGAAGATAACACTTCCATCATCCCCAGAACTCAGTACAATGTTAACAATAGTAGTAGTGGGATTTGAACCCTGGCTTCCTTGTCCCCAGCCCCCTACTCTAGCTGTTGAACTAGTCCTAGACATCTTGGTTCTGAAATACTATTCTGAGAATGTGTATGTAGATGCCCCTGCAGACATGCATATTGGGCACGTTCACAATTGTGTAATTATGTCCGCACCTGGAAATCCCTGCTGTTTTTTTTTTCAGATATTCTGGCTTAGATGCCCCAGATTGCACTTGGATGTCCCTTCTAAAATCCCCCTCCAAGGATTACATTTGTAGAGCACTTGGCAGTCTACATGCCAACCTTTAGCCCACACAATCCAACTGATTTGCAAACAGAAGGTACCTGTCTACTTTGTGTTTAACAGTGTCTTACTATTGCAGACATGCAGGGGAGTAGTGTGGTGATTAGCACTATCACATAGTACCCAAATGGGCATGTCATTTTACTTTCCTACCTACCTTTGGAAGAAAAGGGCTGGCAATCTACTTCTGGTCATTAATTTCCAAGAAAACCCAGGGGCTGCTGGGTCACCAGGAGTCAGCATTGACTTGACCACACTTAAAAAAATATTATTCTAGTAGTATGTTTGTAGATTTTCCACCTTCTAAAATAATGAGGTAAAATATGCATGTCAGTGTTCATTTTTAAATATCTGTATGCATGTCATTTCTAAACACTTCTCAAACTCAACCTTGGAATGCCTCATACATAGATAGGTCATGGAGAAGGGAACTAAAATGTTCAGGTTAGGATGTGGAAAATGTGCCCTCCATTTTCTATACGCTCTGCCAACGCAGATCCTCTTATATAATATGTATAAGGGCCTGCAGCAGTGCGTGTCGATTCCCAGCTATGTCCAGTGAGAGCAGCAATTTTAAAAAGCTGCATTGGGGAAAATGTTTATGGATGTCAGTATTGGAAGGCCAATCAGCCAGTCACAGAGGGGGAGGGGAGGGACAGGTATTGGCGGTCACAGTAGGTGTTGGGGAAGTGATGCAATCAGTGGGTGTTGGAGAGGTATCAGGAGCTGGGTGTTTGCCTCTGTGCCTACCCCTTCAAGCTTGCAAGCAGGTGTAAAAGTGCCTAGGAACAGGTGTAAAGGTTTAGACATTTTTCCATACATGTATATTCCAGTTCTAAAATGGGCAATACATGTTGATAGTTTTGGCCCACCCAAACAAGTCCTTATCCACACCCTAACCATGGTGCCTTGAAATCTTCCTGTAGGGTGGATCATCACATATTTATTTATTTATATTCTCTTATATACTGTGCTATTCTGCATCAGTGTGGTTTACATTGAACAAACTGAAATTACATTGAACAGGGCATTATAACTTGGAGATAACTATTTTACAGGGAACATGGGCTATGGAGGGTTAAGTGGCTTGCCCAAGACCACAAGGAGCACCTGTGGGACTAGAAACCCCAGTCCTTCCAGCCCAAGGTTGCTGTCCTCTAGTGGGATTTGAACCCCTGACCTTCTGGCATGAAGTACCTTGCCCCAACCACTCCTCCACTCCTCCACATATACAGGGCCGGCCCGTCCATTGAGCGAGAATGTTTTTTGCACAGGGCCCCGCATTTCAGGGGGCCCCACGCAAAAAACATTCTGATCCAAAAGTAAAATTAAAAAAAAAATAAAAAAAGCTGTCTGCTGCCGCTTCCGGGGCCGCCGCGGCAGAATTGAGTGTGCCGCGGGGCCCCACCTGTGCCCGGCAGAGCCTGCCCTCCCCTGTATCAGCTCTCTCTTTCCAGCGGCAGTCACACGCGCCGGCTTTCAGAGCGCGAGGGGAGAGTTTCTCCCTCGCTGCTCTGTTAAGCCCGCGTGGGCTGATGGGAACTTCCCATCAGCCCCCGCGGGCTTAACAGAGCCGCGAAAGGGAAACTAGTCCCTTCGCGCTCTGAAAGCCGGTGCGTGTGACTGCCGCTGGAAAGAGAGAGCTGATACAGGGGAGGGCAGGCTCTGCCGGGCAGAGGGGGGCCCCGCGGCACACTCGATTCTGCCACGGCGGCCCCGGAAGCGGCAGCAGACAGCTTTTTTTTATTTTAAATTTTCCCTGGGCTGGGCTGGGCTGGGCTGGGGGGGGGGTTAGGAGTGGTGATGGGCGCTGGGGGGGGGCTTAAACTAAAAATTGGGTGATGGGGGATTAGGACTGGAAATGGGCTGGTGGGATTAGGACTGGAAGTGTGTTGATGGGGGGTTAGGACTGGTAATAGGCTATGGGGGGGCTTAAACTAAAAATGGGGTCATGGGGGACTAGGACTGGAAATGGGCTGGTGGGATTAGGACTGGAAGTGGGTTGATGGGGGGTTAGGACTGGTAATGGGCTATGGGGGGCTTAAACTAAAAATTGGGTGATGGGGGATTAGGACTGGAAATGGGCTGGTGGGATTATGACTGGGAGTGGGCTATGGGGGGCTAGGACTGGTAATGGGTTGGGGGGGTTGCTAGGACTGGAAATGGGCTGAGTGGAAGGGGGCTTGAACTGCAAATAGCTGATGGGGAGGGGGACTTGGAATGGAAATGGGCTGAGTGGAAGGGGGCTTGAACTGCAAATAGCTGATGGGAAGGGGGGCTTGGAATGGGCTCTTAGGGGAGGGAGCTAGGACAGGAAATGGGCTGATGGAGGGGCTAGGATAGGACTGGGAATTGGGTGTTGGGGGAGCTAAGATTGGAAATGGGCTGTGGTGGGGGCTTGGATTGAAATGGACTCATGGAGGGGCTAGGACTGGAAGTAGGCTCATGGGGGGCTTGGATTAGAAATGGGCTGAGTGGAGGGGAGCTAGGATTTAACATGGGCTGATGTTGGAGCTAGGAAAGGACTAGAAATGGGCTGATGGGAGGCTGGTATTGGAAATGAGCTAATGAAGGGACTCGGATAGGACTGGAAATGGATGGGGGAGCTAGGACTGGAAATGGACTGATGGGGGGCCAGGACTGGAAATGGGCTGATGTGGGGACTAGAAGGGAGCGGATACTAGGTGGGGCTGGAACTAAAAGGGAACTGATGTTGGGGGAGATTAGAAGGGGATGGGGCTGGGAGAGTGAAATGGAGAGGGGAAAAATATTTTGTGTGGGAGGGAAGAAAAATGTACAATTGGCCGGGTATTGGGAGACTAAGCGGGGATTAAGGATGGAGGGGTAAAATTTGAGTGGATGAAATAGGAATGAGGAAAGAGCAAAAGGAGAAAGATTATTATGTTAAAGCAGATGTAGAGAGAGAATTGAAAAAAACTAGAAGAAAAGAAAGGACAAATGGACAGCAGACAATGGAGAGATAGCAGAAGACACAAATAAACCAGAAGAAAGTGGCTGAAAAAAAAATGCACAAAAGGTACAAAGATATCTCTTTATTTTGAATTTATTAACTGGAATATGTCAGCTCTGGGAAATGTGCATCATTAATGTCTGTGCTTTGTTTAGTACAAGAGGAAATTAATTTATAGTTTTATTTCTACATTGTTGTTGTACATTTCAAGTTTGGCTTTTAGGGTTCCCAGTTTAATTATTGTCTTCCTGTTTTTAAATTGTGATTCCTTGTTTGGTGATGGTCTATGTTCTGCATGTGTAACTGAGCTGAGGTATTCTGTTTATGTAATTCCTATTTGACATTGTCACTTGTTCTCTTTCCCCAGTAGGTCATGTATTGTTATTCTCTGAAATGTATTGGTTTAATATTTGCAGTATGGTGCTTTATGAGTCCTGGTAGTGCTGTTAGGATACGGTGGATTTGCTATGGGTTCTAAATGGGCAGTGTTTGTAGTAGTTCCTAATGTGCCTGGCGGTTGGCACTGGATTATAGTAATGTAGAAATCTTTGTCTTTCTTTATCCATACACTCATGAAGAGGCATGTTTACTAAAAGTTAGTGTATGGTAACATTATGCAAATATGTATGCAAATGAGGCCCCTTATGCAAATGAGGCCCCGCACCGAGTCTCCGCACATGGCCCCGCACCCCCCTTGGGCCGCCCCTGCACATATAAATAGTGGCTTTCTAGAATTGCTGCTTGCACGTGTGGCTGATCCACACTTTCACACTTTTAAAGACTGCTACACATGGAGATTCTCCTGGATATCATGCTCATAGAATTATATAGTAGTACTGTGTAGACGGGGCTGTGCAAGTGGAGTAGTTGCACATGGTGCAAACACTGAAGTGGGTGCTGATATCATCAGTGGGCCTCCAGGAAGCTCAGAAAGCACGAGTTACTGAACATGGCAGGGTAGAGGGGAGGGGGCAACAGATTTTCTAGCTGCGCAGTGTGCATTTCTAGCTTGGTACAGTTCTAGTACTATGTTTGTGGGGGCATTTCAATTTAACAGACCCTTTTCATATGAACTTAAAATGTCTCTTTTTGAAAAGTTTGCACAAAATAACTTACCATGCATGAGTGCAAAAAGTTGCAAAGAATTCAGAATCTGGCTTTATTTTATTTGCTTCTGTTTAACAGGAGAATCCATAGCTAAACAGAGATTTAGAATAAGATTAGTGATCTGCTGATTTAATATTATGCCTCATAGGTTTACTATGGGCCATTGCTCTTTCAGCAAGTCCATACATTTATAGTTAAGTTTGTAAGTATTAACACACAAAAATATGCTTATTGAATAAAAAAATAAAACAAATAAAAACATTTTAAAAATTTAATAAAGCTCTCTATATTTACTATATTTCTATGACCTATAGTATACTAGATATAGATTGCAGCATTAAACCACGTATTTCCAAATCTACCCTGTATTTATTTCTCTCTATTTCACAAAGACTATGGCCAGATTTTTACAACATCTGGCACATTTATAGCAATTAGTTCTGGACAGGCAGCACTGCTGTCATTCCTGATTTCAGAGTCCAGGAACATACACAAATTATGATTAGTAATGATTTATTCAGTGACTAAGTAATTCATCTTAGTCAGTTAAAGCTTAACGCTATCAAAGATGACAGGTCTGACTGTTTTGCTACTGTTTCCTTAGATAACATAATGCTTTTTTTATAAATGTTTGGCATTTTAGAGGAATAAAAAGTGAAACGGCTAATGAAAATATTGTCCAACTGGATGATTGCTTGAAAGGAATCTTTTTATACTGAAAAGCTTTTCGAGATGCCTTGTGGAAGGTAATGTTACATCAAATCACATAGATTGGAGGGCAAAGTAGATGCCTAGTTTGAGACTATTTTATAAAGATCACATACAAGGTATGATCAAAAAGTATTGAGACTTGTACAATAACATAAGAAGTAGAACACTGACAGTTATTACACTCACTCTCCTTCCAAGTAGTCCCCTTCTGATAAAACACACTTCCTCCAGTGTTCCTGCCAATGCTGGAAACACTTTTGCAATGCCTTTTTTGTTATGCTGTGAAGCTGCTGTGTCAAATTTTGCTTAATGGTCTCCAAGTCTTTGAATCTCCTTCTTTCAGTGGTAATATCAGTTTTGGAAACAAGAAAAAGTCACAGGGTGTGAGTTCAGGTGAGTACAGAGGCTGATGGACTTGCTCGATTTGGTGTTTGATCAAGAACTGCTGGACAAGATGTGATGCGTGAGCTGGGGCGTTATTGTGATAATGCAACCATTCACCATTCCTGTGCAACTCTGGCCTCTTACGATGAACTGCATCTCTCAAACGAGTCAGAACTTGGAAGTAGTACTCCTTATTGATGGTTTGGCCTTTTGAAGCATGCTCATGATGAACAATAAATACTCTGGTAATCAAAGAAAACTGTGACATTATTCCTCACCTGACAGACTTTCTTGGTTCTGGGAGAATTTGGAGCCTTCCAATGTGAGGATCGAGCCTTAGTTTCAGGGTCATAACCATAAACCCATGATTCATCATCAGTAATAATCTTTTTGATGAAATCTAAGTCATTTTCAATGCATTCCAACAACTCCCTGGCTGCAGACAGTCAATCTTCTTTTTGGTTAGGGACAGGTATTTCGACGTAAATTTGCCACATGTCTCACCCCAAGTCAACAGTAAGAATGGACTATATCAACCTGAAACAGATGTCCATGTCCTCAGCAAATTCCCTGTTAGTTGATGATTTGAGCGTATTACAGCATGCACTGTTTCAACTTTGTCTTCATTTCTGCTTGTGGATGGCCTTCCAGAACGTTCATCACTGTCAACATTTTGGCAGCCCTCCCGGAAACATTTGTACCAGTCATAAACTCAAGCATGACTCATGCATTCATTGCCATACACTTACTGTAAATTGTCATAAGTCTCTGCACGAATCTCCAAGTTTCTGGCAGAATTTAATGCAAATTTGCTGTTCAATTTTTTCACTCATCATAAATCTGATTAACTGCTTTTACACGATACAAACATCATGTGAGTAAAAAAGTACAGGTGTGCTGCAGAGCACATGAATAGGTCACTGCATGCTTAACAGCATCACGGTACAACATATTGTTATATGTTGTTGTTGTTAAGTGCCATCGAGTCAGTGTTGACTCTTGGCGACCCTCTGGATAGTTGTCCTAAATTGTGTTCGGTCTTCAGTCAGGTGGCTCATTGTAGCTACACATAAGTCTCGATACCTTTTGGTCACACCTCGTATAAAAGAGCCCCACAAAGCAGACAGAATTATGGCTAAACTATAACTATGCATATCTATATTATCTCAAGGACAGAGGTAAATGTATGAGGCTGATGAACATCTATAGATGAGCATTTTGAAACCTATGTGCATACTTTGTGACTCCACCCATGCTCCAACCAAACTCCTCTCCTGAACACGCCTACCTTCAGATTAAGGTAGAGGATTTGCCTTCTTGTCACTGGGTATACTTAAATGCATGGGATCATTTTTGAAGAGGCCTTTTAGTGCATAAATCAAGGTTAATACACACCAAAGCCTTTAGAAAAGGACTCCCATAATGTTTAGTTTGTCACAGTCAAATTGTAAAAGATCCTGCACTGAGGGGAGACACTGGAGTAATGACATTACCATGGTGTGACAGTGCAATGGCTGTTCAAAGCTGCAACTTGATTGGTTGATAACGTATTTATATTGCAGTTACTGAGAAAAAGTTCCTAGTGCCCTATAATAATGTTTCTCAAGCCAGTCTTGGGCTACCACTTAGCCAATCAGGCTTTCAGAGTAACCACAATAAATATATATCAGATTTGTATGCAATAGAAGCAGTGCATACATCTCTCTCATACATATTCAGTAGGGTGGAGCACGGGCTTAGAAACCAAGAGACCAGCATTTGATTCCCACTAGCACTCCTTGTGGCCTTGGGCAAGTCACTTAACCCTCCATTGCCTCAGAAAATTCCAAGATATCAATGTCCCTGTTTAATGTAAATTACCAAGTTTAAGTTACAATGTAAACTGCTTTGATTGAAATGATAAACTGGTATAAAAGACCTGTTAAATAAATAAATTCTCAAATGCAGGTTGAGGGACTGCATGTCATGCTGGGACATGCAGCCACACAAGCCACCTGGACTCTATTCCTCCACCAGCTCACACCATACATCCTGTGCATCAGGAGGGGGAAGAGCAGGGATCGGCCTGGCCAGCAGCATGTACAGGGCCGATTCAGGTCACAGCCCTGTATATGCTGCTGGGCTCATGGGGACATGCTGCTTATACCACCTTGCATGATCAGGGCAGAGGGTCCCCCTTCATGGCTGGGGCCAGGTGCGGGGAAGTCCCCGCCACCCGATCCAGCCCTAGCTGGCCAGCTGTGGGTCAGGTGGTGGGGAATAGGGGGGTCAGAAATGCTGAGTCAAGGGTGTGTGTGGGGAGGACATCCCTGTAGGCAGCTGGGGCACACCAGGCCATCCATGGGCATGGTTTTATTGTAAACCGCCCTGACGCATATGCTTGGAAGGTATATCAAGCAACAAAATAAAGATAAAGAATAAAGTTGCCGGGCTATCCTTGGGTCTGATTCTGGCTACCGCAGGAATGTTTCATTCCCACAGTCCAGAATGAGGTCCAAATGGGCCCATTTTGCCTGGGGCCGTCTGGACAGCCCAGATGTACCTCTCTTGGAATCAGGCTCCGTGTGAATATTCTGAAAACCAGACTTGCTAGAGGGCATTCCAGGGCTGGCTTGAGAAACACTACTCTATGATATGTATAGGTATAAAAAGGCACCCCAAGTAATTTGGTAGTATCTGGGATAAAAGTTGGTCTATAGATTCTGATAGTTCTATATTGCAGAGAAAAAGAACTATGGGGGAGATATTCAAAGGCATTTACATGGTTTGAAGACCTGCAAACTGTGTAAATGCCGCCCTACAGGATATTCAGTGGCACTAACATGGTTAGTACCGCTGAATATCTGCAGGTGCTGCCGTTATACACCCGATGCTAATCGGTTAGCGTCATAGCGTGTTGGGGTGTTCCTGTGCCAAGTGAAGGTGGCACCTATCGCTAACTGGCGGCAGCGTTATTGAGCAACTAGCTGGTCAGTGATATGTGGCAAAAGCCAGGTGTAGGAAACCCTGCCCTAACTTTTGCTGTATATTGCAAACCAGTAGTGGCTCAGTATCACCACTGCCTGGTTAATGATTGGCAAATGTGGCCAACCCTGATATGCAATGCTGGGATGGACATGATTCTGGCATTGAACATCCGGGTTTAATGTTCATCATTGGTGGCTGCCTGCTGTAGCTGAATATTGAGCCCTATGAGTACTCATGTCTATCTTTTGGTTCAGGAATGCCTAAACATCAGTTAAACTTCACATACCAAAAAGAGATGGAGGTTAGGAAATAGGGGCAACTTTAAGACTGTTGTAATGCTTCTGCTATGGCTCTCTATGGACAAAAGTGGTCTGTTTTTTGATGTTTCTAAATATTTCAAGTGCCTTTGGCCTGACTGTTCAATTTGGTCAACCGATGTTTAAAAAGGAGTATGAAGGTCATGATCCTTGTTCAGTTTTCTTTTTTTCTCATTAGAAACCACTCCCGACCAACTGGACTCATCCTTTATGAGGAGATAATGACATCTCCACTACAAAGGTCTGCAGCTTATTGGACTTATCATAGTTCTATTCTACTGTACATGCCCTAGTCAACACACTACAAACCCTGTGCATGACCAGACTCACCTCAGCAAGCAGAGTCTGCTTTACTGCTATCGAGATGACGGGGCTTCTTTGTGGCCGCCCTGTGCAACAAGTCACTAGCCCATGTTCATAACCCTCCCATATAGGAAGTAAATGAGTTTCCCAGACCACTTCTTCAATGGATCCTGTAAGCTTGACACTGGGCTATCACAGATAACTGCAATAGTTGATGTTTATGTTTGCTTAATATTTTATAACACCTTTCATTACTATCAAAGCAGTAATATATTGCCTATACATATATATTATATATATATGTATATATATATGTATATATATATATATATATTATATATACATATATATTGCCTATACATATATATTCTGTTACTTGTAAACCGCACTGAAAACAAATAGCGCGGTATATAAAAGATGTTAAATAAAATAAATAAACCCCTGCTCTCTGGCTTGGACGCCCAACTTTCAGCTATGGCAATATGAATGTGTGAAGATAATATCTTCTAAAACTATTTGCTATCTACTGAATGTCAGAACAATTAAATACATAATGAGGGAGAATTCCTCTTGTAATTAGATCTTCTGCCTGGGGGAGGGGGGGTGCATCATCTTGCAATCTGATCTTCTGCCAGAGGGGTGCTCCTTCTTTGCTTATTTGACAGAAAAAAAGACCAGCATTTTGGTTGCTTTTGATCTATGAGTCTTGAACTAGAAAAGATGGCATGCCATAGTGAGAATAGTGATTTAAGATGTGCTCTCAGCTTTAAACTGGGGGCACCATAACATGACCGAGCCCTGCTAAGCAGAGCTAAAGATCCCAGATAGGAAAAGGCAGGGGGCAATGGGGAAATGATGTCAGGGATTGTATAGGCAAGTGAGGAGTGAAGGGACAGAGAAGTTGTAAAGAATGGGGAGGATGTCTGGAAGGGCAGTTTTTGCTGTGGTTAAGGTGGGTAGGTTGAGTGTCATTTGTCCTGTCCTCCCAATAACTGGCGGGGAAGTGGGAGACAGGGGTTTAGAATGGGGAGGGTATGGTGTGAAGGGGTTCATGGTTACAACTGAGCTGGAGTGGGCCTGGATACTATCAAGATCAGCTGGAAGAGGGGTGAACAGTGCAAAACATGAGGAGAGGAAAAATACTGAGTCTAGCCTGCATCACTACCACAAGCTTCGGGGCAGTCTGAAATTACTGCCAGCTATATGTGGGGGCTATGTCTGGGATTCTTTGTACCTCACCATGGCTTGATTGTCCCCAACAAATCAGTTGGTCAGGAGGCTAATGGTAAAGTCGATCTGAGAGTTGTAAATGACTGTTGCTATTCTATCTGTTTATAATGTGATATTTGTGATAAAGTTAGGAATAAAGCTGCAACCGTTCATTCTGTCACCATGCCAGTGACAGTAGATTATTTGGTATAATGAGTGAGGCAGGTGTACGAGTGAATATTATCCAGCCTGGGATAGAGTTCAGGACACGGAGTTACAACACATGGATAATGGTGGGCAATTTGTTTAATAATAGGGTGGAGAATTTGGTATGAAGTAGGGAAGAGGAGAGAAGATTGTTATTTCATAAATTATTATTATAAATTTATGAATTAAACTTGCTGAAATTTGCTTTGTAACTCTACACTACATTTTAGAAAGGGTTGGAATTGAGTGGGGTGGTAGATGGAGTATTTCAGTGTATTATATGCTGGAGAAATGCTGTGCAGGCCCCCCTCAAATGCAGCTAACGTAGTACTATTTGCACTATAATGCGCGTTGACTAAAAAAGCCTAACACGGTTTAGTAAACATACCCCTAAAAAATATAGTCCAGCACAGCTTATGGCAATTTGGACTGACTGTAGCTGTCTTTTAGGGTTGTTCATTTGTTTTAAAACAAAATGAAAAATGCTGTGAAAAAAGTTTATTTTGTTTGGTTTCGAAATAAACCAAAACATGTTTTGATTATAGCTCTCACGATTTCTATGTGCTAAAACTGGAAATGAAATGAAACAAACCTGAAAAAAGTAAAAAGGAAAACAAATGTGTGACCTGAAATGAAATGAAAAAGAAAGTAGCAGGTTTACCCCTAATCCTTTCTCAGCCTACCAATCTGGATTTGCTAAAAGCTGTTAGATGTTAATGCAGCAATTAACACATGCTAAGAGTGAACAGGGTGTCATCTGAACAGCTGGTGTGGCACCTTAGGGGTTAATGTGCATTATGTGCTGTTTTAACAGCTCAAGGGGAAAGGAACAGGGAAAGGGCAAAGAATGGGAGAAGACTGGCTCTTACAGCTAATGTCAAGGTATTTATGTGCATTGTTAACATAGCAGATACCACAGTACAATTTACACTACTTCAATAGATATGGCTAACTGTATGCAGTTAAAGATCAGTTGATAATATTTTCTCTGCACCTTGGAAATGGAACTGAATGCAAAACTACTAGGGAAACCTCAATAGTTAGCTTAGAGGTTTTGCAGTTACCATAGATTCATTTTGGCAGTTAATGCATAGTGACTTCAACATCTTACTGCTGTTTAATAGATAGGGCCCCAAACTAACGGCAAGTAAAACCTCACGGAAAGAGTGCATTTTGAGGTGAGAGAGCCTATTTAAACGTGTGCAATCTGATATACAGACAGGGAGCCAGTAGTGCTCCATTAGCAGCAATAGCATAGTTCCCAAGTATGAAAGGGCATCTTGTTGATGATGCAAATGGGGCAAAAGAGGTGGCATGTTGATCATGCAGTGGGGGTTGCTGGTGCACAGGGCCAACCAGGCAGCTGCCCAGGTGGCACATCTGTGATGTCCATCATGATCCCACATCGACAGAGGCGGCACACAAACATGCTGCTGCTGTAGAAAGGTGGTGCGCCACATGGAGCAATCCAAGGGTTCCTAGCACCCTAGGGAGAGATCCTGGCTGCCACCCCCCCCCCCCCAGCTCCAGAAGAAGAGGATGATAGTGCCAGCAGCTGTAATGCTACAGGGAGCTGCAAAATGCAGGTGCCTGGGGTAATACCACAGTTGTGGCTATCTGCCTCCCATCGAGATGTATTGGTGGCAGGCGGGGATGGGGTCTCAGCAGTGGTGGTTAGTTGGGGAGAGCAGAGTGGCTGTCAATGTGGGTCTCTGCACCCCCCCACTTCATCTGGACCTGGCATCTAGGCATCAGCCAAAGCCGCATGGTGGACAGGCCGAGACTGCACACCACTCCACTGACAGCATGCTGGCATGTGCATATGGTATGTGGGTATTGGCAGCAGGTGCAATGGTTCCTGCCTGCAGTAGACAAAACCCATGTCCTGGTCCTGTGTGCCGTTCACATCGCATGTGCCAATGTCTATCTGATGGGAAACATGTCAGCCTCAGGGACTGCTGCATTCATATGGCGGCTCTGTGGCTCAAAACACAAAGCCAGAGTGTGTGTGTGTGTGTGTGTGTGTGTGTGCATATGTGTGTGAGCCAAGCATCACAGGCTGTCCCTGTGGGTAAACTTTAGCCTACAGTGCAGGTACAGCATCAGCATGTGGAACCCCCAATGAATCGACCAGCAAGGGTACAAACACCCATCAGCCACACAGACAGACTCCGCTATCCACAGCTGGATGGAAAGGCGGGCATTAACAACGGGCATGAATGTCAGAGCGCACTACTAGCGCCTGCACGATGAGCACAAGTTGACAATGCTTGAGCTGATAGGGAGACCAAAGTGACAGGCAGGAATGCCAACCATCCCCACTTTTGCACATTGCGGTGATGTGAGAGTGTGTATGTGTGTCTCTCTCTGGGATTCTGTGGCCTTCTGCATTGCACTGTGCCTCACATTGCCTAGGCTATTCCCAGTGTTAGTCTACAAATGAATCTGTCATCCCAATGGCGAGTGAGTCCAGCCCTGCATTAATGTTTTGCTCACACTAAACTGCCAATCTGACAGCTATTTAATAACAGCTTTGGACAAAAGTTTGTTTATTTACTTACTTATTTTCATCATCAGTATCCAATTCTACCTAATACAAACATTACAGTCACTTTTGCTCCACAAATTAAAGTTTGGTTTATTTAAAAAATGCATAGCTTTCCATTGCCAAGTGGGTACACTGTAATCTCTTACTGTATATATGCTTCAAATTGATTGTTTCAGGAATTTCCAGCCAGGAAAGAGTCTGTATTCATTCAGCGGAAGATGGATTTCAAAAAATGTCTGAACTGAACCCTTCATGTTTTTTTCCATTATTTGTGTTAGTTAGACAGTTCCACATTGGACTCTGTTAGAATATTCATGATTCTAATCAGCATTCCAGATCTGTATACAACTGTCTAACTAACCTACTGTGGGAAACGGTGGTAAAAAATCTAAAAGGGAGTGATTTCATTGTTTTATCGATGTATCAACTGCATCAAGAGAAGAGTTTTATAACACATTTTTAGCTTGTTCTATATGTTCTTTTACAGTATCAACTCATCTGTTTTATAAATAAAGATTTTAAAGTCTAAGGTGCTTATTGGATGGTTATCTGACCTATCTATAAGATATTTAATACCTGGAAAAATAGAAATAACTGTACAATGTATTAGACCCCAGTTGATTCTATTATTCCAAGTCCTAATATCCTATGGATATGTCAGATAATCAGCCAATGAGTTGCAATTCTATTAACAAAGGTAAATTAGTATTTTGGAAAGGGGAAAACTAGAAATAATGTAGTTCCCTGGGATATAACTGATTTTCTTTTAACCTATTGAGTCCTTCATGGATTACAAATACTAGTCAATGATTTAGTATGGCTTTTCAATACCACTTGGCAATGAACACTTTCTTTGAGTTCTTTACCCAAACAAAGATGCAAAACAGAATATGCAGTTGTGGTATGTAAAACATACTACATACCAAGAGGGTTATTTTGGAAGCCACATTTGTGCTTTGGATATCTGGAAAAGGACATAGAGATGTTCAAAGCATGGATGTGTGGACATCCCCAGTATTAGGATGCCCAAGTCTGAATGGGGGCGGGGCGGCCAAAGCATTCCGAAGAACGTTTACATCGCTGCCTGATCGTAGAAATGTCTTAGACATCCATCATCTCTTCTAAGGTTATACCTGTTCCAGCACAAACAGGCATCTGAAAAGTGATTGTTTTGTCAGGCAAATATCTGGAGGGTCTGGAGAAGGAGCTATACTAATACCCCCTTTATTTTGCAATACAACGGACACTGATGGGGAACGGGGGCTCATATTCCATTTTGCTACACCGCTGGACATCCCCTTGTCCAAGCTTGCATGAGATGGACATCCCCACCCTACACTTTTCTAAGGGGGCACCTATGTGGCCACCAGCATGAAGGTAAACATTCAGGATGTCCACGTCATGAAAATCAGCTGACAACATAGAAGCCCACTGCATTTTCCTGCATGTTCTACCCTGAACATCCTGGATGTCCTTTCTAAAATGTCACGTCATATCAGGTTAGATCACATTTCTATAATATTTAGGGATATGTTTGCTAAACATTAGTGTGTGCTCTCTACTGCAGCACTCATGTTATTCCTATGGGCACGGTGGCAGACAGCACACACTAATGTTGAATAAATATATCTAATGTAAATATTCATATTTTTAATAATCGGTGATTGTTTCTGTCAGTGCTATGTTAGCTATTGTAATGAAGGTATGAGTGATTCCTCTTGTATTACATCCTCACATTTTTAATACAATCACAGTCATAATCAGCCATAGACAACACAGAATTTTAAATATTTTCATATACAATTGATTTAAGTCATGTTTTTGTAAATATTGAATATATATTCACTAATTAAACTGGTTGGGGCAAGGTACTTCAGGCCAGAAGGTCGGGGGTTCAAATCCCACTAGAGGACAGCAACCTTAGGCTGGAAGGACTGGGGTTTCTAGTCCCATAGGTGCTCCTTGTGGTCTTGGGCAAGCCACTTAACCCTCCATAGCCCATGTTCCCTGTAAAATAGTTATCTCCAAGTTATAATGCCCTGTTCAATGTAATTTCAGTTTGTTCAATGTAAACCGCACTGATGCAGAATAGCGTGGTATATAAGAGAATATAAATAAATAAATAAATAAATAAACTTCTATTGATTATACAACACTATGGACCCTGTACATCCTGCGGAAGGGAGACGGATGTCCTGCTTATTCCACCGTGGAATAAGCAGGGAAAATGGTGTGAAATGGGCCCAGGAAGCACATCTAGGGCCTGGAGTGGAGGCAGGTAGGTCCCCGCCACCCGATCTGGGCCCTGGCTGCTCTGCCAGGGGTTGGGCAGTGGGGAATTGGGGTCTTCATGAGGCGGGCCGACCGAGCAGTGGGGTGGAAGTCCCTGCAGCTATGCAGGGACACGCCGGGCTGTCTCGGGGCTTGATTCTGCACCCACAGGAATGTCTGGCTCCCATGGTGGAGAAACAAGTCCTAACAGGTCAGTCCTCTTTATAGAAGTACAGGAATAAGACTTTTCTTTTTTTTGCAAAGAGCTTGCAAAAAAGCTATCTTCTAAGAGTTGATTTTTATTTTCATGAAATAATTGATTAACTGAGGTTTGTTTGAGGGTTTGTTGAATACTCTAGGGGTGTATTTTTGATAAAGTAGTGGCAGTAAGTACAGCCATGTTAATTATGAATACCATTAGAACATAAGAACATAAGATATGCCATACTGGGTCAGACCAAGGTCTGTCAAGCCCGGTATCCTGTTTCCAACAGTGGCCAATCTAGGTCACAAGTAACTAGCAGTTTCCCCAAAAGACACACAGGTTCCACAATGCTTGTATTGGGGCAAGCAGTGGATTTTCTGTGTCCCCTTTAATAATGGTATATGGACCTTTCCTCCAGGAACTGGTCCAAACCTTTTTAAACCCAGCTACATTAACAGCTTTTACTATATCCTCTGGTAACGAATTCCAGAATTTGATTACACATTGAGTGAAAAAATATTTTCTCTTATTAGTCTTAAATGGGTTATACTGTAGCTTCATTGCATGTCCCCTAGTCTTTCTATATTTTGATGGCGTAAACAATCAATCTACATTCATTTATTAATTTATAGACCTCCATCATTCATTAATTTATAGACCTCTATCATATCTCCCCTCAGTCGTCTCTTTTCCAGATTTTAGAGCCCTAACCTTTTTAGCCTCTCTTCATAGGGGTATCCTTCCATCGGCTTTACCATTTTGGTGGCTGTACCTTTTCTAATATCACTATATCCTTGCATCATGCGTGACGATACATTTTTGTGTGGTAACTGCAGGGACATGTTGACTATGCCTTTGACAGTCAGATCCCAGCTTTTGTTAGTTTTTACATGCAAATCTTACTGCATCTTAATAAAAGGATCAATAACTGTTTCCCATTTCATTTCAAACAAAAGCAAAGTCCTTTCAAAAATTAACTATTTTATACTTTCTGAGGGTCTTTTACAAAATTTTTTAATAATTATTTAAGACATAATCCATTGGGACTAAGAAAGCACTTAATAAAAGCTACAAATTGCACTTTTTTGTAAAGACATTAGAATTATATGAAAAGAAATATAATGCATACAATGCAATGGGGCATGCTGAGAAAAAAAACATCAAATTACAACTGCTGCAACTGAAAAGATCAAATATAAAATGGATTAGATAGTTATCATGCATAGCAATATAATTATGGAGATAACAAAAAGCATTTGAGCTGCAGTTCCTAATTTCCTCGATGTTAGAATCTTTAACAGTTTGTTAGAAATATAGTTTCTGTAAATGCCTTGGAAATGTCTTTGCTATGTCCAATTTATAGGGATTAAATGCTTAAAAATAACAATGCGCTGGAAGTAGAAATCTCTATTGCAGAATATAAGACAGAGGAAATGAGCTTTCTGACAATAAAATCCAGTACCCAGGAGATCTGGGTTCAATTCCCACTGGTACTCATTGTGACGTTGGGCAAGTAACTTTACCCTCTATTGCCTCGGAAGAAAAGGTCTGGCAATCTACTTCCAGTCATACCTTACCAAGAAAACCCAGAGGCTGCTGGGTCACCAGGAATCAGCATTGATTTGGCCGCACTTAAAAAATAAAAAGTAATGGAGGATCATAGAATAGATACTAAGAACCTCTAAAGTGTCAAAAGCTCTAATATGAGAGAACATTATGAAGAAAAAAGGAAAAACACCATTACTGTATGTCACTAATCTTATGAAAACAGAAGTTCATCCTGAGGTGTGTGCACAGAAAGATAGCTCTCTGCTCCCTGCGAATCACCTGTTTGTGTCTGGAACTTCACAGCCCAGTGCTCCTAGCCTTCTCACCAAGCCACAGGTGGCTGGGAAAAGATCATTAACATCAATCCAATGTGTTTATGTGAACCCGTCAAGGCTTAAGCAAGCTGAAAATTTTACTGATTACTTTTCAGAATTTTCATCTTGTATTTGAGACATTAAGGTCCCCTTTCACTAAAGCCCACTAAGAATTTGCAATTAACACACTAAAAAAATGCATGTTAATTGCAAAGCCTCCACATTAGCTGTTGGAGGCATGACTAGTATGTTCCCCTGGCAGCTAAAGTGTGATTGGCCACTTAACATGCACCCCACTAAGGTGAGCTCACTTAAAGACTCCTATAGGTGCATTAAGAGCCGCGTTGCCACTGAGCTCTTGAAAACTGCCCTAGCAGTAGTGGCAATGCACTGTCCATGCTCAACCTCAGCCCATTCCCTACCCCATCCTGTGATGGCTGATTAATATGTATTTTAGCTTGTGGTGACCATTAACCAGATAATGGGCTTTCTTAAAAGGAGCCCTAAAATTAACTTGGTCTTTTTTTTTAAATATCATTAGAGTAAATATAAAATATAACATAGAGCATGTGGCTGATATTATGCTATGTGTAAAGCTAAATATATGCAAAAAACAGGTGTAAATGGCAGTATTAAGGGGTGTTACATGGGAAAAAGGCACTGAATGGGTAGAAGGCGTTATGGCGAAAGTGTGCAATGGGCCATTTAACAGGTGTTAACGGGATATCGGGTGTTAAGGTTTCAAGCGTGCACCTTAATGCCCAAAAACGATAACCAACTCCAGTAAAAGCCAATATAAAGGTGATGAACGTAAGGACAAGTGGGAGCTGAAGGGCCTGACAGATCCGTGGGCATCTGAAGTGCCAGTCAGCAAGTGTAATGAATATGCACTGGGGAGTGCCCAAGTAAAATGCCATAGGATGCCATAGGATGGGAAGATGTGTCCCCCAGTGGAGTCAAAGTGGCATGACCTAGACGCTCTGCACACCCAAAGTTACGACCCAATTTAACTGTAAATTTTCAGAGGTAATATATCTTTCTGTATATAGCTTGTATATAGTTTACCATGTTGTCTCCAAGTTACTGACCCTGTTATAATGTAAGCAAAAGACCTTGTTATAATGTAAGCAAAGGACTGTTCTAATGCGAAATTTGTTATCTGTAAACCGCGCTGATACCAAAGAGCGTGGTATATAAAAACTGTAAAATAAATAAATAAATAAATAAATGATGTGTGCTTTGAAAGGAGGATGGAGCAGGAGTGGCAATGTGAAGATCAAGCACAGGAGAGGTATGAATTAAGTGTCCAAATGCAGAAAGAATACCTGTGTAGGCCATGATGTAGCAGTTTGCATGAGAAGACGTGACTGCTCATAGCCACCAGAGGCTAATGGACGGGCTGCAGGAAGGATGGTGGTAGAGGAGAGTGTGGCATGGGCTTGCAGCACTGATGTACTGGAGGTGCCGTCCTCAACGCATTTGTACTGTGTCAGTGCCACGTATAAGGCCTGATACAAGACATGTTGGTCTCACACCTGTCCCAGCCACTCAACTTCCATACAACAACCCAGACAAATGTGCATACAACAGCTGGACAGAAGCCGCTCAAACTGGGCAAAAAGGGCATGTAAAGATATGATATGATACCTGCAGGTGGCTATCCGAGGGATAGGATGTGTCTGTATGTAATGCAGAGATGTGTTGGAGCCAAAGCTATACAGTCAGTCATGATATCATACATGACTCATGTTGCAGAAGTAGGTTACAGCTATATGCATGTAACTGCCTCTTAGTATGCCGCTGCATCAGTTCAGTCACACTGGGTTATGTTGTACCGAAAACATGCTAATATCTGATGGAAAACAGGGACTGTAAGAACCTGTGGTCAGCTGAGACAATGGAGGGTTAGGTGATCTGCCTAACGTCATAAGGAGGTGTGGGAAATCCATGAAGGTTGTGGCATACATAAAACTCCACAGTGAAACATTCCATATTGTCGCAAAAGGAGTGATAGTGGCCTTTAATCCTGGATCCCAAACCTGTGCTATGACCATTACGCCACACCTCCAAGCAGTTGCCAGACATCTGCAGGGTGAATGTGTTTGACCCCCTGCAATTGGCTGCATCAGAGCCAATAAAGCTATGCTCACAGGAGGGCATGATGTTGAATAGTTTGTTTGTTGACCCAAATTGTGGTCAAAACACATAAACTCTAAGGATATGTATCTGCCGGTCACAGCAGAACTCGGATTGTTATTGGCATGAAAATGAACTATGTAGCACAGTCACAAAAAGAACAAGTGGATATCAAATCCCTGTTGCCTGCTTCTAGAGACATTGCACTACCCAGTATTCTCTGCCTAGCAATGACTGATTCAAAGAGACTGCAGGTAACCGCCTAAAATGTCTGCTGTGTGTGCCTGTTTAGGTTAGCCCCTCCAGTACCGATGATGCACTGTATATGCAGTACATGCAGATGGTCACCAAATGGAGAATGCACTGATCCATCACCTTAGCTCAGTAAGATGCACTGACTGTGTGATACAAGCACAGAACATCTACAAACTGTGCTACTGAGCAGTTTCAGTGGTCACCCTGAGGGTGAGGATGAGTATCCAGCACCTGGTCCCTAGAACTTGCACTGCTAGACATGGTCTCTGCTGGCTGTGCCACAGGTCCACATTGTTGCCAATGTATGACAGATGTTGTTTGCAGCATGTTATGCTATTCACCTGATTTTCTGCCTTAGTTGCTTGTCATATCTGGACCCTGCC
This sequence comes from Ichthyophis bannanicus, assembly GCA_033557465.1. NCBI lineage: Eukaryota > Metazoa > Chordata > Amphibia > Gymnophiona > Ichthyophiidae > Ichthyophis > Ichthyophis bannanicus. The sequence goes on from CM066033.1 coordinate 106,838,672, forward strand.
CCTGTTGGACAGGGACCCTCCTAGAATAGCACATGTCAGTGCCCATTGTTGCAGCAGTGGATGCCATGGCCACCAAATGCAGTGGGGCCTTCTAGGCTTGCCTGGGGGTGCTGTTACAGTTCTGCCATGACCAGAGTAAGCAGGCAAGGAACAACTGCTGTCCCAACCATCCAGGACTACCAATCTACCACAGCAAGCCCAGTCAGACTGTACCTGCTAGCCACCACAGGGCTGTTTCAGCCATGCACATACTAACTGTAGACAGTCAGCATACAAAGTAGATACAAAGAGTGACTATGTATACCCTGGCTTGGGTCAACCAGAATTTAACACAGTAATTTGATTCCCAAGACAAGGAGTACACCCATATTACTAGAGCTGGACTATATATAGCACTATATGACTACATAGCCATGCCATGGTCATAGCTCGGTCAGAGTGAGAGTGCTCTCACAGCATGAATTGCTATGACCACTCAGGCCATGCACATGGCAGACAGACACTATGAAGCCTCAACCATTGGCCCTACCTCCGATGCAGACGCATCCTGGGCAAACCTCTCTGTCTAAGGCCATACCCACAATCCTCTGCTCCTTATCATGCACATTTGCAAACTAACACTGGGAACAGCCTAGGCAATGCGAGGCACAGTGTAGTGCAGAACACTAAAGAACTATGGGGAGACGCACACACACACATACACATCACTACACTGTGCAAAAGTGGGGATGGGTGGCATTCCTGCCTGCCACTTTGGTCTCCATATCAGCTCAAGCATTGTTAACATGGGCTCATGGTGCAGGTACTAGTAGTGTGCTCTGACATTCATGCTATCAGCCTGCCTTTCCATCCAGCTGTGGCTAGTGGAGCCTGTAGGTGTAGCTGATGAGTGTCTGTACCCTTGCTGGCCAATGCTTTGGGTGTTGCACATGCTGGTGGCTGTACCTGCACTGTAGGCTAAAGTTTATCCACAGAAACATGCAATGCATGGTTCCACCACCAGGTCTTGAACCTCCACTCATATACACAATGGCTTTGTGTGTTGAGCCATAGAACTGTTGTATAGATGTATTAGTCCCTGGGGCTGACATGTTACTCATTAGGCAGACGTGGTCACATGTTGCGAAGCGATCAGCACACAGGACCATGACATGGGTCTTGCTGGCACACCCATCATATGCTGCCATGCCAGCATACTGTCAGTGGAGTTAGCTCACAGTACCGACCAGTCCGCCATTTGGCTTTGGCAGATGCCAAGAGCACCAGATCCAGATAGGTGGGGTAGAGGCACACATTGATGGACACACCATCCCCCCAAACAACTGCTGCTGCCATAAACCCATTACTGCCTGCCACTGATATATCTTGGGAGGAGGCAGATAACTGCAGCTGTGGTATTTCCCCGGGTGCCTGCATTTTGCATCTCCCCATAACGCTACGCTGCTGGCACTATCATCCTCTTCCTCCATAGCCAGCTTCAGCGGTAGAAGGGTAGGCCAGTTGGGGTCTGTGCCTAGGGTGCCAGGGAATCTTGGCCTGTCCCATGTGGCGCATCACCTTTCCGCAGCAGCAGCATGTCTGTGTGCCACCAATGCTGATGTGGGATCATGACGGACATCACAGATGTGCCACCTGTGCAGCTGACTAGTCTGCCTTGCACCCCAGAAACCCCTATTGCATGATCAATGTGCAAACATCTTTTCCCCATTTGCACCATCAACATGGTGCCCTAACATACTTGGGCACTATACTGTTGCTGCTAATAGAGCATGCCACACCTACTTATCCAGGCGGTAGCCTAGGAGCAGGTGAACTTGCCTGTCTTACTCTCTACAATTACTGTCCAAGATGGCCGCCAAGGAAGGCTGCTGGGTAATGTAGTTTTTAGAGCAAGGAGTGTGACCACAGGGTAAATAGGCAAAACAGAGAATTTTATTTCGGGGTTTCCCCTCTGCATTGAATTCAAAAACCTCAACTGAAATTGGATAAACTATCCAATAAGGCAAACAAGAATGTGAAAACAGGTTGAACACAAAAATACAGGATTTACTTTTAAAACATCAGCTTTCCACTTCCCGTGAGGAGCAAGCTTCTAAAGCTCAATCTGTTCTCCAGATTAGCTTCTTGTTATTCACTTTCAAACAGGATTTTTACTTTGTACAAGTTGGAAGACCAACACTTGTCCTTCTTTTCAACAGCTTCCTTTCTCCAAGCCATGCACAGCACAAGTCTTTAAATGGCTTTCCTGATACAGTCTTTTACATAGGCAAAGAATCAGCAGCTATTCATGCTCTTGGCCAGACACAGAGAACACTGCATTTCTTCTATATCTGAACCATTAGGATCCTCCAGCAAATCTATATCCATTTCATTTCCAGATTCGCTGTGTCTATCCTGAATATCAGCTGACTGGTTATTCTCCTGCCTTATCAGCTCCTGCAATCTTAACAACAGCTGTTCCCTATGGTCTCCAGCCACAGGCTCTTGCAACGGAGTTTCTCTCCCTTTCAACAAGTTAGCAAGTTCTGTTAGAGTGGAGGTTTGGCAGTCACTGGCATAAGTTCTAGGCTTAATAAAGGTTTGCTTTCCAGAGTTCAGGGGCACACAGCGTTTAGCACTGTCTCTTAATTCTTTAACAATGCCTTCAGCCTGGCTTTGGTTAGGAATTAAAGAAAAGACATTTTCATTACCTTCAGGGTTTAAATGCTGTCTTGAACTATTTCCCCACCTGGAAACACTTCTTTGTCCTGGAAACTGTTGCCTGCCCTGGGTTCCAGACACCCTTTGTTTCTCCTTTACTCTTGCATGTGAATCAGCCAGGTCTCTTCCTGAAGCTCCTCTTTTCAATGGAACTAAAGTACCTGCTTCAAAACCGAGCAAGTTTCTGATTCCAGGCTTGTTCCCTTCAGAATCAGCTCCCCTTACTTGAACTGCTTCTGGAACTCCATGGACTCCAAACACTGCCTGCTCATCTTGCTGCTGCTTTGTTTCTGTTCCTCTCTGCTGCGTTTTTGTTTGTTCTAAAACTGAAACACTTTTAAATTGATGCCTTTCAGGCACCACGCCTTTCTTCCTGCCCATGTGCAACTCATCAGTGCTCAACCTAGCCCTGATGTCACCTATTGAGCGGGGCTTAGCAATCTGAATACTCTGCCCTGGAGGCTTGTGGTTTCTATGGGAACTGCTTTTCTCTCTAGATTTAAAGGAACAGGGCTCCTCTCCCTGCCATTCCATTTCCTCTGCAGCGTCCTCCTCACCACAAGCACTACTATGACTATTTCGGGCTCCTCTGTCTATGTATCTCATTTCAGATGTTAAAATAGGCTCTCTCTCCTTGAAATACATCCTTTCTGCATGGTTTTACTTTGTGTTAGTGTTAATGGGCTTTAGGACACATTAGAGCAACATGTGTTAAAGGTACACCTGTTGTTAATGCCCTCTTTCTGCCCTGTTAATGCTATATTTATAGACCTCTATCAAATCTCCCCTCAGCTGTCTCCTCCCCAGGTTGATAGTTGATCCAAGTAGGTTAAAGTTGTTCATGATTTCAATTTCTTCTCCTTCAACGATGAACCTGTTGATTATGCCAGTTGTCATGATCTTTGTCTTCTTTACATTAAGGTGAAGGCCCATTTTGAGACTATGTTCTTTGATTGTGAGAAGCAAATGTTTCAGATCATCTTCACTTTCAGCCAGTAATGTGGTATCATCAGCATAGCGAAGGTTGTTGATGAGTCTTCCACCAATCTTCACACCTCTGTTGTCTTCATACAATCCTGCTTCTCTGATGATTTGTTCTGCATATAAATTAAACAGGTAGGGGGAAAGTATGCAGCCTTGTCTTACACCTTTGCTTATTTTAAACCATTCTGTTTCTCCTTGTTCCATTCAAACTGTTGCTTCTTGATCAATGTACAGATTGTGCAAGAGTACGATCAGGTGTTCTGGTATACCCATGCTTCTTAATGTGGCCCAGAGTTTCTCATGGTTTACACAGTCAAAAGCTTTGCTTTAGTCGATAAAGCACAAATAGATATCCTTTTGGTATTCTTTAGTCTTTTCAAGGATCCATCTCACATCCGCAATGATGTCTCTTGTTCCTCGCCCTTTCCTGAACCCTGCTTGCACTTCAGGTAGTTCTTGTTCCAGGTATGGTTGTAGTCTCTTTTGAATAATCTTCAGTAGAATCTTGCTGGCATGTGGGATCAGAGCGATTGTGCAATAATTTCCACAGTCAGTTGGATCACCTTTCTTTAATATTGGTATAAACACAGACCTTTTCCAGTCAGTTGACCATGATGTTGTCTTCCATATTTCTTGGCAGAGCCTTGTAAGTATGGTAATGTGGCAGGTGTAGGCTTGTGATCCACAGTGTCTGACATAAGCAAGCCTAACTAGCTTGACCTGTAAATAAAGCTTGTGAAGAGGCCCATAGGAATTGCATATTCCCCAATATGCTGCTATAGAACTAAGAACTCAGTAAAAGTATTGAATTAGCTTAGACAAGCAGAACAGATGGAAAAATACAGAAATTCATGTTTAAAACTGCTGATAGAGAAGTTCTAGAGCCCTGCTTCCCTGCACGTAGCAACTAGCCCAATAGCCTTGAAAGAAGGAAAGTAACAAGTTAGTGAACTGACCATTGTAATTGGGACTAGAAGGGGGGTAAGCAGGTGCTGAGCCCACTGAAAGAATATAATTGGATAATCATATCAGTACCAGGACCAATAGAAGAGGTACGGGAGGTACGGGAGGTTACCGGGACCAATGAAATGTTTTTCTATACCTAGAATGAAGCTAAAGTCTATAAAAGTTGTTGTATTGCCAGAGAACTTTGCTCAGCCATTTTGAATTTGATTCTGCTTGAGACTTGTGCACAAATAAATGATTTGGACCTTCTGAACAGACTCCTGGTATCATTGGTTTGTCTGCGCTCTGCTGCTACAGTAACAGCTGCATCAGATTGCTGTAATATTTCTATGGGAATGCTATCAATGCCTGGTGCTTTGTTCTTTGATAAGGCTTTCAATGCTGCTTCAACTTCTTCTTTTATCACCAATGGTTCCCGATTATAAGGTACAGGTTGAAACGACTGCTGGTCCACTTGATCTTTATCATATAAAAACTCTGTATATTGCTTCCATCTCTTCTTGATTTTCTCAGCATCATTCAGCATAGAACCTTGAGCATCTTGTAACATTCCAATTCGAGGTTGGAACTTTTTCTTTAACTCTCGTAGCTTTAGGAAAGCCAATCTTGTTCTTCCTCTGTTTCTGCTTTTATTTCCTTGCATGCGTCATTGTAGTACTTTTCCTTGTCCTGTCTTGCTGCACATTGGAAATCTCTGTTGAGTTCTGTGATTGTCTTCTTTCTCCTCTGGCTTTAGCTTCTCTGTGTTTCTGGGCAATTTTCAGAGTTTCTTCCGTCATTCATTTTGGCCGTTTTTTCTTTTTCACCTTTTGTAGAGACTTCTCGCTTTCTTCCAACACAACCTTCTTGATGTTATTCCATAACTCTTCTTGAGCTCTGTCATTTGTATCTATGTAAAATCATTTTTATTGGTTTTTTTGCTTAGAAGATGAACCATATATCGGGCCTTCGAAGAGACCATTACAGAGAACACGCAGAATTCACAACAACAACAATTGAAACAGAAATGCAACAGCTATCCCAAAAGCAGGCAAGGGAGCTCGAGACTAATACAGAGCACAACTATCCAAACCCCCCCCCCCCCTTAAGTGTCAAAATATGGCAAGAAGCACACTCGGGACAATTCTGCTTGTCCAACTCTCAACTCGCCTGTGGATTAACAACCCCCCCCTCACCCTCCAACCCCCCCCCTCTGCTCCTCCCCCCCCTACCCTCCCCTCCCCGTGGCCAGGGAAAGCCTCCAATCCTACCACCCATAGCTCATCTCCCAAAGTGTCTCCTTACGGCACCCCCTTCTCCAGATAGAGCCCACCTAGAGCCTATCAACCTTTATCCTGCTCCTCCCCAATCGTAAAGTCCGGGGCATGTAGCAAGGGCGCCCAGATAAGTTGAAATCGTGACCAGGCTTTACCCCCCCAAAAACCGGGCCGTTCTACGTTCCATACGCAAGAGCTCTCCTAACTGTCCCTCCCATTCCTTGAGAACTGGTCCCCCCTCTGACAGCCAGTGACGCAAGATGGATTGCTTAGTCACCAGGAAACTCTTCTCATAGAGCTGCCGTTGTGGCGCCGACCCCTGGGTCCCCGGAGGCGTCACATGAAACAGGCACCATATAGGGTGAAGTTCTAACCTCCCCCCCCACCCAGATGGCCAATTTGGACCCCACCGCCTCCCAAAACACTTGGATAATGGGGCAAGACCAAAAGCGATGAAGTAAGGTGCCCACCCCCCCCCTACAGAGACCACACACATCTGACTCCAACAGACCCATCCTGCACGCTCCCACCTCAGAAACATAGGCTCGCCAGAGCAGCTTGAATTGCAGTTCCCGGTAGCGCACCGCTTCCGAGAGCTCGCGCACCCTTCGGAAGGCTACCCCCACAAGATCCACCGTAAGATCTGCCAGACTGTCCTTCCTCCAGCGCTCCACCAAAGAGAGCAATCCTGCTCCATTTCCCGCAGGAGCCAGTTCCTCCATCAGTTGCCTAGTGGCGGTGCTCTCCTGAAATTTCACCAGCACATTCCAAAGACTTTGCTCTCTGGATAACAGCACAGCCCTCTCGGGCAGGCTGAGCACATAGTGTCGTACCTGTAGATAATAGTAAAACGACGCTGCCGGCAGAGTATAACGCCATGACAACGTTTGAAAGGACTCCAGCTGATCCATGGTCTCCATGCGTAATTGGCTAACATACTCGACACCCGCCTGCAACCAGGCCTTGCCCACCCCACCCACAGTACCCGGCAGAAATTGGCGATTACCCACATGGGGTAGGCAGTCAGTAATACCCCAATGGAGCCCGCGAAGCCGGCACAGACACCGCCACGCCACACGTAATGTGCGCAAATAGCAGGAGGCCCTCCAGGCCTGTGGTAACATCGCCCCCCCCACAGTGCAGCAGAAACGTTCTATGCCAATTCTCAGAGAATTGATCTATGAGAGTAACTGGAATCCGCTCCGCGTTCCCCATCACTAAATCGCTCAGACGCCGCACTACATAGCAAAGATTATAAGTTCTCAAGGAAGTCAGTCCAACTTCCCCCTCACTTACCGGGCGCATAAGCGTTTCCAGTGCAATGCGTGCCCTTCGGGACTTCCAGAGGAAGTGACCGATCTGTTTATGTAACTCCCGCAGATCATGTCTGTGGAGCCATAGCGGCAAATTCCTCAGCAAGTATAACCAGCGGGGCCATTCGATCATTCTCACTAATGCCACCCGTCCCATTAAAGAAAGCGGGAGGTCCTTCCACCTCTGCAGTTTCGCCATCGTAGAGGTAAGAAGGGGCCGGACATTGACTGCATAAAGACTCTGCATACGTGCAGGGATTTGGACACCCAGATATCGGATTTGCCCCTCCGCCCATTTAAGCGGGAACGGACCCTGCCAGGCACAACGAGAGCGCTCATCCACTTCCAAAACCATCGATTTCGTCCGATTGATGCGAAGCCCGGAAAACCCGCCAAAACGCTCAATAACTCCCAGCGCCGCCGGCAAAGACAGCCTCGGGCTGGTAAGACACAGCAGAATATCGTCCGCAAAGGCGCTTAGCGTAACACTACCATCTCGCCATGTGACTCCCTTAATCTGATCGGATTCAAGTAAAGAGAGCAGAAGTGGCTCCAACTGTAGAACGTATAACAGAGGGGAGAGAGGACAACCCTGCCTCGTACCCCTCGCCAACGAAAAGGACTGCGATCGCACCCCCCCCGTCCTCAACCACCGCCAAGGGGGACTCATATAGCACCTGAAGCCATTGCAGAAATAAGCCCTGAAAGCCAAACCTCCGCAGAGCCGCAAACATATAATGCCAGGACACCCTATCAAATGCCTTCTCCGAGTCCAAACTGACAATGATCAGTGGATCCCGCGCCTGCGAAGACTGCTCCATACCCAGCAACACTCTACTGATGTTAACACAAGCCTCCCTACCTTTCACAAAGCCCGCATGGTGAGATTCCACCAGTCCAGGAAGGAGTAGTTGGAGCCGAGCTGCGAGCACGGACGCAAAGAGCTTCTGATCAACATTGATCAATGAAATCGGCCTATAGGAAGCGGGATCTTCAGGGTCCTTTCCCTGCTTTGGGAGAAGTATGTGATGCTGGCGGTACGCATGTCTCTCGGGAAGGCGCCAAGCTCCGCGGCCTCCTCATATACGGCTGCAAACGTGGGCACCACCTCTCGCTCCAGCATCTTATAAGCTTCATATGAGTAGCCGTCCGGGCCGGGCGCCTTATGAGGGGGGCCCGCTTTGATCGCCCTTTGAATCTCTTCCCCCGTCATAGGGTGATTCAACACCACCCTTTGCTCTTCTGAGAGCATCGGGAGCGAGACTCGCTCCAGAAATTCATCCATTAGAGACGCTTCACCCTCCTCCGACGTATAGAGCCTCTCATAGAAGGAGCGGAAGACGCGGACTATCTCCTCAGGTCGCGTGGAACGCTTTCCTACCTCGTCCCGGATCACCGCCACCCCGCGGGGTCCTGCCCTCTCCCTTACCAGCCTCGCCAGCAGCTTCCCCAATCTATCACCATAGCGGAAGAACTGATGGCGGTAGTATTGTTGGGACTGAATCGCTCGCTCCTGCAACAAGTCATTCAGCCGCTTTTGGGTCTCGATGTAACCACGAATTCCAGCAGAGTGCCGCAGGGCCAGGTCCTTGGCCCTACAGAGCTCCCCCGTCAGTCTTAACACTTCTTCATTAATCCTCTTACGTTCCTCACCCACATAAGCTATGATATGCCCGCGAAGCACTGCCTTCCCGGCCTCCCAAAAGGAAGCCACCGAGCTGACCGTCCCCTCGTTAAATTCCACAAATTCAGCCCAATGCTTGGTCACATAATCGCGAAAGTCCGGTCTATTCCATAGATGGCTAGGGAAGAGCCATTTGCCATGTCCCGCCCGCTCACTTCGCCAGACCATACTGACCATGGCATGATCAGATACAATAATCGGCCCTATCTCCGCCTCGAGCACTTTCCCAAACCAGGGTTTCGATACCAGAATATAATCAATGCGCGACCACGTTTGATGAGCGCGCGACAGATGTGTGTAGTCTCTGCTCCCTTGGTGAAGTACCATCCAGACATCAACCAGCTCCCCCAAATCACAGAGGTAGCCCACTCCCCTGGAATGCCAGCCCCTCCCCGGTTGAGGGTGAGATCGATCTAAGAGGGGGTCATGTGGGCAATTATAATCTCCCGCAAGAATGACCGGTACCTTTGGGGACCCCAGAATCTTGACCAAGATAGATTTGAAAAATTCATGATCATAAGTATTAGGGGCATATACATTCCCAAGGAACAGTTCCTCGCCCTGAATCTTAACGTGGGCGAAGAGGTATCTACCCCCGGGGTCCTCCTCCACCGTAAACACCTCACAAGGTAGATTCTTATGGATAAAAATGGCTACCCCTTTACGTCTCGTGTCGGAAGAAGCGGACAGGACCGTTCCCACCCAATCACAGCGCAGTTTGGCATCCTCAGTGGCCGTTAAGTGCGTCTCCTGCAAGAGGGCCACCTGAGCCCTCCCTCTCTTTAAGGCTTGCAGAATTTTAGTGCGTTTCACCGGTGTTGTGATCCCCCCCCACATTCCAGGACACCAATTTCAGGTCATGGGGGGCGCTGCTGCACTTCGACTCCCAAAGCCTGTAGATAAAACATGACATTTGTGGGGCAGGGCAGCCCAGCCTCCACCCCACCACCATGCAAAACCAGCCCATATTCTGGGGGACCCCTCTCTATATGCTCGCCCACCCTGTCAGGAGATGCACTCCAGTGACGACTCCACCAGCCCTGGACATCCCTGGCCCCCTCCCACCCCCCCTTCCCTCCCCCTATCCCCCCCCTTCTGCCCCTTCCCCTCCCCCCCTCTCCCTAGGCGTTCTTGGTCCCCATACCCTCTTAAAACCTTTCTAATCATAACCCTCAGTTCCCGATACTGAGGCCTAGGTCTAAGCAATGCATCAGGGCGGCCACAGCCACAGCAAACCCCCCCACCCCCACAACAATCACTCGATATCCCAGCTTACATATCACTTTAAAGCATTAAACAGCTAAGGAAGAAAAGAAAGAGACAACAGACAATAAACACTCAGTCCAAACAGCACCAGAAGTCAAATGGAAACCACGGGTCTCCGCCAGGCCCCAGCCGGCCAGGATGTGGAGCAGGTCTCTCAGCTGGGATGGCTGGTCCAGGGGGGCCAAGGGTCGGACCCCACAGCCAAACCTCCGGTGTAGCTACCATCACGGTCCTCGCCAGAAAGGGGCCCAGAGCATCCAACTCTCCGCTCATGGTACAGGCAGTTGCGCCACAAACTGCTTCGCCAGGCCCACCTGCTCAAAAGTGTGGGTCTTCCCCTGAATGGTGACGCGCAGCATGGCCGGGAATGCCAGGGTGAAGCGGGCCTTCCGCTGGAACAGCTCAGCGCATATAGGCGCAAACTCTCTCCTTTTTGCTGCCACCAGTGCGGAGTAGTCTTGGAACATGAGTATTTTCCGATTGTCAAGCATCAGTGCAGGAGCTTTCCGGTAGGCTTGCAGGATCACGGACTTGTGCTGAAAGTTGAGAACTCTCAAAATCACCGCTCTAGGCCGATCTCCCCCCTCTCGGCGTGCCCCCAGGCGGTGCACCCGCTCGATTTTGAAGTGGCCCCGCAGATCGTCCAGCCCTAAGGCCTCAGGCAGCCAGGTCTCCAGAAAGGGTAGCAAGTCCCGGTCAGCTTTCTCCTCTCCAATGCCAATGAGTCGCAAGTTATTGCGCCTCGAGCGGTTTTCCAAGTCGTCCAATTTTAATTGTATTTCTTGCAGCAGCTGCTTGTGCTTAGCCAGTTCTCTCTCGCGACTGCCCTCCTCCTCCTCTATACTGGTGACCCGGTGCTCCAGCTCCTCGACCCTTTTGCCGAAGTCTGCCAGGGATTCCTCCACTCCATCAAGCTTTTTCAGCACAAGATCAAATTTCGGGTCTAGCAGCTTAACTACCTCCTTCGCTAACTCCGCCGGGGCCGAATCCGTGCTGTCTCCGCCCGGCGAGGACGGCTGCTGCAACGCCGACGTGGAAGGCCCAGCCTTCGGAAGTTTCTCTCGCTCTCTCTTCGGCACGAGCGGCATTGCTAGTCTGCTCTGATGCCCACTTTGGACGGCCCGCAATCCCGTAGACACTGATGGGGGCTGGAGGGGAAACTTAGAAGATTAAAGGAGGTATTTAGCAGATTATTAGCTGTGGCTGCCCCAGAGCGAGCGGGAAGCATCCGCGCTCACTCACGCATCACGTGACCTCTCTGTCATTTGTATCTAAAGCAGCAAATCGATTTTGCAGGCAGTCTTTAAATTCCAGTGGTATATTCTCAAGGTCATATTTTGCTGCATTCATGAGTGGTTTACTCTTTTTCAACTTTAGCTTGAGTTTGCATACTAGTAGTTGATGATCTGTACCACAGTCAGCTCCAGGTTTTGTCTTTGTTGATGTTATAGAGCTTTTCCATCATTGACTTCCACAGATGTAGTCAATTTGATTTTTATACAATCCATTGGGTGAAGTCCATGTGTACAGTCGCCGCTTGTGTTGCTGGAAGAAGGTGTTTGAGATGAATAGATTGTTGGTCTTGCAGAATTCTATCAGTCTTTTTCCAGCTTAATTTCTGTTGCCAAGTCCATGGTTTCCAACTACTTTCTCTTCTTCTTTGTTGCCAACTTTTGTGTTCCAGTCACCCATGACTATCAGGATATCCTGTTTGCATGTTCTGTCAATTTCAGCTTGTACTTGTTCATAGAACTCTTTAATTTTATTCTCTTCTGCAGCTGTTGTTGAGGCATATACTTGAATTATAGTTTTGTCGATAGGCATTCCTCGTAGACGAATAGAGATTAAGTGTTCGCTGACTGCATTGTATTTCATTACAGTTCTTGCAAGTTTCTTCTTTATTATAAATGCAACACCATTTCTTCTTTGTCTTTCATTTCCAGCATAGTAGACCATGTGATCATCTGATGCAAAGTGCCCAATGCCAGTCTATTTCAGTTCGCTGACACCCAACAGATCAAGTTGTACACATTCCATTTCATTCTTGACCACCTCCAACTTCCCTTGGTTCATGCTTCATACGTTCCATGTTCCAATGTGTAAGACATCTTTACAACTTCTGACTCTCATTTCATGCGCAGCTACATCAGCAGTCAGACGTCCCGAGGGTTTTGACCCAACCATACCATAAATGCTGGCTTTACTCTGAAAAGTCTTCAGCTCTTCCCCAGTAGCTAGTTGAGTGCCTTCCGACCTGGGGGTCTCATCTTCCAGCACCACAGCACAATTTGTTTTGTTGTAACTATCCATTGGGTTTTCATGGCAAGATACAGAAGTAGATTGCTGGGCCTTTCTTCCGTGCAGTTTAAGTTTGGTATTTTTGCTTTGTCACAGAAATGTGATCCTCCGCCGTCAACACTATCCCATTCTGCTGCTGCCCATATGGTTGGTTTGTCTTGGTCTGGCACCTCAGTTGAGACCTGCCAGTAGTTAAACTACCAATAGTTTAGCTCTCAGCATCACTGATGCACACAAGCCCTCACAGCACGACAAGCTGCAAACTAAGTGAGGAATTAGAATTTACTGCACCGAAAAAATGATCGAGTAATTTTGTATAGTGTATTGAAATTCCAAGACAAATGGAGTGTTACAAAATACAAATTATTGAAAAAGAAACAGAAAACAAACTGACATCAGTATAGTACTTCTGTATTCACTTATTTATTTATACATTTTCATCATTCTAAACGAATTGCAATTCTTGCAAATAAAGTATGAAAAGTAAGAAGCAGAGCAGAGGTAGCATACAGAATGTGAATCTTGTAGGGGCATGTTCAGCCACAAAAGTTTGGCTTGTGTTCATTTTTCCTGATGCTTTCAATATTTGGGTGCTTTATGGTGGCTTTGTGGCTGGGACTGGTGTGAGTCTCACAGATCTGGTATCAGGCCTTGGAAGTGAGACTGGCATACATTTTCACGCATGGCCTCCTACTCTGTCCTCCTGTCGATGCACACATCCTGTTGCTTCTGGCTTCCGCTAGGTCACACGTCTTCACATCCTAAGCCACACAATGACATTGCCCCATTTTAAAATGGCACCCCCCCTTGTGAATTGGAACAGCTGCCTCTCACATGCTCATCCTCTTTATTGGCTGCCAGATAAGGTGCTCAAGGATATGGCAGGTCCATCAGCTCCCACCTGTCCTTCCATCCATCACCTTTACATTGACTTTCCTTGGTGCTCCTTTATCCAGCATTAGGGTTACAGCCGTTTTCGAGCATTAAAAAGAATGCTTGTCACCTTAATACCCGTTGTCCATTTAACGTGCATTAAATGGCCCATAGAGAGCTTTACACTGGAATGCCCCCTAACCGCCTAGTGCCTTTTTAGGATTAACGCCCCTTATCACTGCCATTAACACCTGTAACCTTAACACATTTTAGTAAAGATACCCCCAAGTTGTCAGTGTCCCTGTTTAATGTGCATTACCAAGTATAAAAACCTGTTAAATAACTAACTAAATAAAATATACCTATGAATTAATGTACATACAATCAATTTGCATGCATAAAAAAGTTTGCAGTATTTGTAACATGCATGCAATTAAAATCAATACATAAAAAAGAGCATAAAATTGTTTTTTAAATGATGATTAACCAATTTTTTGGGGCCTACACATGCCTAGCCTTTACTGAAGAAATGTTTTCTAAAATTTGTTTTAGATCTACTTTTAGGGGTATGTTTATTAAAGATTAACATGCATTAAGTGTTGCAATTGCATTAACTGGCATAATCAACAGGTTCATCATTGAAGGAGAAGAAATTGAAATCGTGGACAACTTTAACCTACTTGGATCAACTATCAATAAAGAAGCAACAAGCATTCAAGAAATCAGACGACACATTGCTCTTGGCAGAATGGCTATGAAAGACCTAGATAAGATCCTCAAGAGCAGAGATGTCTCTCTCCATACAAAGATTCGACTTGTTCAAGCCATGGTATTTTCAATAACAACATATGGATGTGAAAGCTGGACAGTGAAAAAGATAGAGAGGAAGAAAATTGATGCCTTTGAATTATGGTGCTGGCGGTGAATACTGTGTATAACATGGACTGCCCGAAGAACAAACCAGTTAGTACTAGAGGAGATCAAACCTAAGCTTTCTTTAGAAGCTCAGATGACAAGACTTTGACTTGCATACTTTGGACACATCATGCGAAGAGTGAGATCATTAGAGAAAGACATCATGCTTGGCAAGATAGAAGGTCAGCGCAAAAGAGGAAGGCCAGCAATGAGATGGATCGATACAATAACATCAGCTACAGGTACCTATCTGTCAACAATGAGCCGCCTGACTCAAGACCGAACACAATTTAGATAGCTATCCAGAGGGTCGCCATGAGTCGACTCCGACTCGACGGCACTTAACAACAACAAGTGTTGCAATAGTCCATATAAATTATTGGGCAGTGAAAGCACTTAGAATGCATTAGTTAACTTTATTTAATGTGCATTAACGTTTTGTAAACATGTCCCTTAGTTTCATGAAGTTCCCCCTAATCCTATAATTTTTCAAAAGAATAAATAATCTTTCCCTGTTAACTTCTTCTGTACTACTAATTTTAAAAATCTCTATTACATCTTCTCTTAATCATCACTTTTCCCAAGAAGGCGATTCATCCCCTTAGATTTCTGTCCTTCATGTGCCTTTTCCAACTCTGCTATAAACATTTTTGAGACGCACAAAAGTATAGTGCACATTTAGTTCATCAGACTGCCTAAAATGTTTTAGTGCAAACAAACTGATTGTATGTACTCTACATGCATATACTTATGAATTAACATGTGTACAATTAATTTATGCACAAAAAAATCTAGCACATATACAGTGTGCACATTAAAACAGATATGGGGGAAAAAAAGAAAGTAAAAACACCAAATATTGTAAACATCAGGAAAAATGAACACAAGCCAAACTTTTGTGTCTGAACATGCCCCTACAAGATTCTCATTTTGTATGCTAATTTTGCTTTTCTTATTATTTTTCATACTTTATTTGTAAGCGTTGTAATTCATTTAGAACGCTGAAACTTTATAAATAAATAAGTAAATACAGAAGTACTATACTGATGTCAGTTTGTTTTCTATTTCTTTCTCAATAATTTGTATTTTGTAACATTCCATTTGTCTGGGGATTTCAATAGACTGTACAAAATTACTCCAAGATCATTTTTTCAGTACAGTAAATTCTAATGTGGAACACAGAATTCTCTTGATGCAGGTGGCAAGTTTCCAAGGTGCCACTGGGAACAGGGTTACAGCAGAACTATTCAATCACATAGAGGGATTTCAAAGCACCATTTACAGTAGTCATCTTGGCAGCTTTTTTATTTTTTTTTCAATCTTTTTTAAAATTGCAGAATACATTTTAGAGCATGTTTCCTGAAGTGCACTAAGGTTTGATACCTTAGTGCACTCTAAGAGGCAAACATTAGCATTGGAGGTGAAACAGACCCATACTAACTGTTGGAGCATGCTTGGCATGTCCTTCTACAGTTACTGTGGTGAGAAGCACCTCAGCATACTAAAGCTGCATTCACGATTAATGCTGGTACACTTAACACCACCCAATGAATTGGCAGTAACCGCTCCTACACTAACTGCAACAGTGACAGTTAGCAAGCGTTATTCACCCCTGCGCTAACCAGAATGTGCTCTCTGTGCCCACTATCTGACCCAACCTGACCAGACTCTGCTCCATCATGTGCAAAGCAGTGAGGGGGACTTCCATCCCCAATATTCATGCCCTCTTCTGATCTTGTCTAACTTCCCTATGCGTTGTACTGGGAAGTTAAACGGGGGCGAGAAAGGGGTGGCATTAGGGCGGGCAGTAGGCAGTGCTGGCGGCTTGAATGGGCAACTTATTCCACCTCCAAGGTGGAATAAGTTCCCCTAGTTGGTGGGGACAGCAGGTCCAGGGTTCAGAAAGAGCAGGAGGAGGCAGAGGACATTCCCTGCTGGCTGACCCTGACCTGCTGAGGGCTGAGGGGAAAGCACTTTTGGAGCCAGCAGCCAAGGATTGCAGTGTTTCAATGGAGCCACAGTGCCATGGCAACCAGACGCCATAGCACCAAGGCTCCATTGAAAAGCCCTGACTGAGTTAGCTAGGGAAGACCTGTATGTGCAGGCCGGACTGAATTGGTGTCCTGACCTGCACGTACAGGCCTAGATGCAATTCTGATCCTGCAGGGCTAGACATACCCTGTGGGATCAGAATCCTGGCTAACTTTGTGTACCCGGTTCTGACCAGACGCACAGAGAGCTGGGACGTCCATGTCAGAATCGGGCCCTTGGTTTGTGTTTTTTACCATGCTGTCTGCTTTAACGTGTGATTTTTTTACCACATGCTTTGGCATGCCGAACATGTTACCTCACTTTAGTAAAAATGCCACTTTATTTGCTTTTGCAACAGGTTTTTTTATTTTTTTAATTTTTTTTCTTATTTCCTCATTTTATAGGGTCTCTCCACTTATTGTTCTTCCTCGGTGATTATAGCAAATCTCATTAGATAGTTAATAATTTTATAAGTGATATAAATAGCTAGAACAGCACTTTAATATACAAACGTTTATGTGACATATGTGTTCCCCAACAGGTCAGGAAGGGGTGGTATTAAGGAAGAATTATAACTCATTTATGTATTTTATAAAAGTTATGCATATACACTGATTTTTACTAGCATATACACGCACAAACTTAAACATCTCATGAATCTCACCAATAGACGGGACTAGAAGACAGTACATAGGCAGTTAGTGGACAAGACAAGCCACTGAACACAGCATCCCCCAGACTTGGGAAATTAGGAGTATGAACCTCTTCTGCCTGTAGTAACTGCCTTTAAGTTGAGCCTTTTGGTGCTGCGCAAAGCTGTAGAAGAATCAAGATCAAGAACATAATAGGGTCACAGCAAAGAATCAAGTAGAATAAACAATTCCACAGTGGTGAAAAGCAAGTTCTGGCAAAGAAGCCTGACAAAACTTAGATATAGTACATATATACAGCAAGGAAAAAGATGCCTTCTGAGAGGAAATGGGAACTACTAGCAAGGAAGAACATTCATTATTGTGCATTCAGGTCATTGGTGCACCTAAAAATTGATTTACTACACTTCAACCTATGAATTAACACACATAAAGCAGAATAGCACATGTGAAAAAGTTCTTAGGCACCTTACAATTTTTTGATTAAAACAAATGACTGAAATGAACTGCAAAAAATTCTGAAAACCCCATGAAATTTCTAGTAACCATGGAATAGATAGAAACAGCCAGTTATGTTGACTTTTGATGATAGGAGTAAGAGGTTCACCCTAGCAAGGTTTTCTTAGAAACTGAGCTATACACAAGGTGGCTGTGGAGCCTCACTACTCGCCTAGGGGAGGGCAGGTACATGAAGTTTGGCTGAATGAAGCAATGATCACTCCTTCAAGTCAAAAACCTTACAGGTCCCCTTAGGTATTGCCTCATCCGGTGAATAACCTAGGCACTCACACCGGTATGTGCCATTCACCACCTATACCATCAACATAAAAAACCCCAAACCCCAGTTAAATTTTGCCTAAATATGGCCGCAGCTTTATTCCAAACAACATATGCATAGTCAACATAAACATATTACCCGCAAATAAAATAACTGAATCTAACAAACGGACTGGACGGTATCATTCCTAGCCCATTATTGTTCATTGTCCCCTGCTCATATCACACTGATCCCCCCACCTGCGGTGTCACCAGGTGGCAGCATACTTGCAAACCGAGGGAGTGTTTTTTTATGTGACTTTAACCACACATGACAGTGCCGTGTATGCTGCAGGTTGCCTAAGTTACAACTCCCCTATTTCCAATCCCCGCCTCAGGGAATAACTAAACATCTAGGGGACAAACCCCACCATTAAATACTGCCATGGGTGGGGACTGCAGCTTGCAAGTCCCCACTACTCCCCAACTTAGCAGCGGCCATGCATTTATTTTATTGATTTATTGATTTTATTTAGACAGTTTTGTATACCATCTTATCCTTCAATCAAATGTATGCCTTACCACAGTCCCCCAAGACATCCTGAATATTATTATTATTATTATTATTATTAATAAGCATGTATAAAGTTCTACAAAGCGTACGCAGCACTATACAGACACAAAAGAAGACAGTCCCTGCTCAAAGAGCTTATAAACTAGAAGACAAAAATACAGGACAAAATAATACAATAGGAATAAGGGCAATAGGAGTTGAAACACAAAGGAAGGGATTAAGAATCAAAGTTGGTCTCAAAGCAGTGAGTCTTGAGCTTAGACTTGAGGAGAAGGAAGAGATTTGACGCAGGGAAAGGGGCAGATTAAATGGACGCTATCCGTGTGATACAAACCTGAGCAATCTGTAGAAATGAGGTCACAAGCCAACATAATACCTCTCTTCAGAATCACAAATTTGGAGACCTTGGCATTCACCTGCTTCCGTTAGTGTTCAATAGCAGCAGGCCAGATAGCATCACACCAAAATCAGCGAGAGAGGATCTGACACCAATTAAAAGTCACAGACGGAAAATAACAATGAACCAAGAAAAGATTGTGTTTAATTTGTTGGATAAGGTCTACCCCTTTTACTTCACCCAGGTCATTCTCCACTAAATGAACAAAAATACACTGAAGCGAGGTATACTGATGAGCTTCCAATAACAGTGGCAGAAGGTGGGCCCATCGCATTCCCTGAAGACCCATGCACTGCAACAGGACTCCACTTTCAGCCAGTTCAGCATTCAGCTGCCTTCTTCCTTACCCAAAAAACAAAGAAATGGCCACACATCTAAACTAAGAAGTCCTTGTGCTCCAAACCTGTTGAAGAAACTGAAAGATCAAAAGGGAAGATTACTATAATCAATAACGATATCGCTTGAAAGCATTAGACATCCAACGCCCCACCTGCTGAATCGCTTCTGCAGAAACACACGGAGTGGCAGCCCCAATTTGAAATTAATGCGTTCCAAATTGGTCTGGGTGAAAATCTGCCACCGCCAGGCTATGCTTCAACAGGGCAGCAAATTGCAACTTAGTCAAAGGATCACTACCTTCATGACATAATCATAAGGAGCCCTCAAATGTACGCTGCACCACAAAGGAATAAGCACAGCATAAGCACGGTAAATAGGGCAGGAAACAAGCCCAGGAACACACCAAAGCTGCACCCAGACACCTCAATCCAACTAGTTGGTCGTACTACGGCGGATACATAACCAAATCTCCTCTTCCAACACCACCACATCCTCAGTCAACAGACCCCCGATCACCACACAAAGTCTTCTGAGAAACACAGAAACATAGAAATATGATGACAGAAAAAGACCACATGGCCTATCTAGTCTGTCCTTCCATATCAACAACTACAACAGTCCCCTTTTTACCTTTAGAGATCCTCTGTGTTTGTCCCATGCTTTTTTGAATTCAGATACTGCCCTCATCACTACTACCTCCACTGGGAGACTATTCCATGGATCCACTACTCTTTTCAAAAAGAAATATTTCTGCATATCACTCCTGAATCTATCCCCTTTCACCCTCATCCCATATCCCCTCGTAGCAGAATTTGCTTTCAATTGAAAGAGGCTCTCTCCCTGAACATTTATGCCATGGATGTATTTAAACATCTCATTCGTATCACCTCTATCCCACCTTTCCTCTAAGGTATACATATTAAGATCCTTAAGTCTGTCCTCATATGCTTTATAATGAAGACCACTAAACATTTTAGTAGCCACCCTCTGCACCGACTCCATCCTGTTCACATCCTTTTGAAGGTGTGGCTCCAGAATTGCACACTATACTCCAAATGAGGTCACACCAAAGACTTATACAGAGGCATTATCACCTCCTTTTTTCTGCTAGCCATTCCTCTCCATATGCACCCAAGCATCCTTCTAGCTTTTGCCGTCACCTTTTCTACCTGTTTAGCTACTTTAAGATCATCAGACACAACCACACCTAGGTCCCGCTCTTCTTTAGTGGACAAAAATACTTCACCCCTTATACTATATTGCTCCCTTGGATTGCTGCAGCCCAAATGCATGACCTTACATTTTTTAACATTAAATACCAGCTGCCTAATTCTAGACCATTCTTCAAGCTTAGCTAGATCCCTCCTCGTGTTATCTACACCTTCTTGGGTGTCTACTCTATTGCAGATTTTGGTATCATCCGCAAAGAGGCAAACTTTACCCGACAGCCCTTCCGCTATATCAAAGATGTTAAAAAGAATCGGGCCAAGGACAGATCCCTGGGGCACACCACTGGTAACATCCTTCTCCTCAGAGTGAGCTCCATTTACCTGTACTCTTTGTCGCCTCCCACCCAACCAATTTCTAACCCAAGCAGTAACTTTAGGGTCCATCCCTAGGGTGCTCAGTTTGTTTATAAGTCGCCTGTGAGGAACAGTGTCAAAGGCTTTACTGAAATCTAAATACACCACATCAAGGGCTCTCCCTCAGTCCGGCTCCATGGTCACCCAGTCAAAGAAATCAAATCAGATTTTTTCTGACAAGACCTGCCTCTGATGAATCCATGCTGCCTCGGATCCTGTAATCCGCTGGACTCCAGAAACCTCACTATTTTCTCTTTTAGCAGCGTTTCCAAAACTTTACTCACCACCAAAGTTAAACTAACCGGCCTGTAGTTTTCAACCACATCCTTACTTCCGCTTTTGTGTAAAGGGACCACATGTGCCTCTCTCCAGTCCTTTGGCACCACTCACGACTCCAATGAGGCATTGAAAAGGTCAGTCAGTGTTGCTGCTAGAATGTCCCCGAGTTCCCTCAGTATTCTAGGGTGTATCCCATCCGGTCCCATCGCTTTGTCTACTTTAAGATGAGCTAGTTTCTCACGAACACAGTCTTCTGAAATTTGTTCAAGATGTCCCTCATAGCCACCAACTCACTGAGCATGAGTGCCTCAAAAAAGCAAATGAAAAGGCAACCCTAAATAAGTTTGCCTAGTAGGCAGAAAAGCAAACCTGAGGTAGAACTTGCAACAGTGCACATAGTACATCAAGCTGAATAGGGCACTGGAACGGCCTCAGCGACTTGTGCACCAATAAGAAGAGTTGGGGTCCTGGATACCTGGATTTTAGATACAAATGCCACATTGGCAAGAGCATTGGAAAGAACCTGGAGTGACAACTGATGTTCAAACGAGCCCTTAATGAATTGCAGAACTTCCTCCTGGACAATATGTTACCCCAGCAGAGGAGACCTGGCTGGCAAACATCCGACAAAATGATGTCAACCCAGTGCATAAGATTTTCAGGTGTTAGCAGCCAAAAAGGAACTCAACATTCTTGCAAGTGACTGGGAAGGATGTCCCATAAGTGCGCTGGCATCCAGGAAGGAAATGCATCCACTCTAGGGGCCAGTGCCCAAAACCCACTGTTAACGAGATAAAGAATCAGCAATTGTGCTATCCACACCAGGTACATGCCTTGCCATGAGTGACACATTCAACTGCAAGCATTGTAGCAGCAACAAGCGCAGCAACCCCACCACCAGCGGAGAACTAACGAAATGCTGGTTGACCACCTGTACCATGGCCATATTATCCAAATGCAACCACAGATGCCAATGAGACAAGCGCTTATCCAAAATGGACAAAGCCACCAACACATGAAACAGTTTCAAGAAAGTAATGTTACGACACCATCCCCTGCCACGCCAAGCCACTGGCCAGGTCTCTGCACACCATGTCCCTGCGAAATAGATCCCTAAACTAACCACACTCAACATATCAGTAAACAGATGCAGATCATTGTTGGAGACTGTAGGCAGCTGTCATACACACACACACACCATTAAAATCTCGAAGAAACTCCAACCAAAGGGCCAGATTCTTGGACCTGCTGCAACATAAACTTCAGGTGAGCAAGCGCCTGATGAATCAACATCAACAACCTCTCCACCTTCTGAATTGGCAAACGGGATTCCATGTGCTAAGAATCCAACTCAATGCCTAAAAGGGTAACATGAAAGGGCTCTCCTTCTTTTCCTCAGCCAATGGTAAGCCAAACACTGCTGCTAACTGCTGGAAAATGGACAACAATCGAGCACACTCACCAGAACCCACCAGGCCCACAAATCCAGATAATGGACCATACAGTCAGACCCAGCCACCAGCTGGCATGCCTAATAAACAAAGGTAGAAAAAGCTTCAAAACAAGTGCAAGCCACTGAACAACCGATAAACATGCACTTGTCCACATAGTATCTCCCTTGAAAGTGAATTCCCAACAAATAAAAGGATTTTGGATGAATGGGCAGAAAACATAAAGCAGATTCCACATTGGCCTTAGCCATCAAAGCCACATGTTACACATTCTGTAACAACAGAACTGCCAAAACAAATGAGGCGTACTGCACCGAACACAACACCGGATCAATAAAGTCATTTGCACTACCGCCCATCAAACAGGACAGATTATGAATCAACCAGTATTTCCCTGGCTCTTTCTTTGGCACAATACCCATAGGGGATACCAACAGATTCAGAAAAGGAGGATAATCAAATGGACCCGCTATGCAGCCCAGATCTATCTACTTCTACAGTTTCTCCGCCACAATACCTTGCAACTGTAAGACAGATGGGGCATTACGAGACTGGTGCTGCAAAGGTGGCCCACAAAAAAGAATAATAAACCCCTCTCAAAAACTGCCACCCAATAGGTGAGCTGCCAAAGTGTTAGGATAGCCCAACAGCCAATACTCTAGTGCCTAAACATTAATGGGTGACGGCACTTTGTCCAGAGACCACTGCCAGAGAAGATCCCAATATTAAAGCCGGGCCTGCTCTGGGCAGGCCCCCCCCCCCCCCCACCACCACATGAAGCTATGAAAGGCTAGGTGCCCTCCTCCACACATGAAACACTTTTGCTTGAATCTACAGACACATCAGCCTGTATTAAATTGAAAACAAGCATTTTCAGATCTGGAGCCCCAAAATCCCCAGGCAGCAGGAAAACCTGTGCTGGAAGACCACACAGCTCCCCAGTGACTGCCCCCACTTCCCCTACCACCCAACAGCACCCCACCCCCACCAGGAACTTCTACCCTCACACCTGGAGTCCAATCTGCCCCGCTCTTGTCAATATTGAACTGACCAGGAGCTTTTTCAGCTAGCCAGATGTCCACATCCCAAAAACCCCACACATCAGACTTATCCTGAGTCATGCTCTTCCAAAAATGCTCGTCATAATTTAACCAAGTCCAGCCACCATAAGTCCAATATGCTCTCAAAATCACATCTGAATATTGCAACAAACCCAAATATAAAGACGGCTTCGCTGCACTCAGAACAGACAAAAACATATGGAAAGCCAACAACCAATTATGAATTGTTTTAAGTATCTTGGGCCGCCCCATCCTGTCCTCATCCTTTTATTTTGCCCCCCACATCTTTATCATGAGCCAAAAGAGAAAATATATCGATATACCATCCCTGCAACACTTTAGACAGTAACCTCTGGGACACATAGCAGCCCAAAGGAGCAATCACACTCAACATATGCCCTCCACGCATAAACTATGCTGTTACACTCGAGAAACTCTCCCCAGGGTCAGAAGAAAGCAGGGCAGGAGTGTTCAAAATCCAGAAATAACCCAGATCCTCCTCAGACTCGGAATCACCTGAAGAGGAAGAATTGAAGGAGTCCCAAGAATCAGAGGTATCCCACATGTGAGCTGCACCCGCGTTGCTGCACCAGCGGATGTACTTCTCAGGGCAAACCCATCGCCAGTTCCTAAGGAATTTACAATCCCATAAACTCTGGATCAGTACTTTATCCCATTTCTCATAGAGATCCCTGGGATCCAAGTCACCCCTAAACCCACCAGAGGTGCCTCCCCACCCCAGAATACCGACCTGCACCCTTAGTGGGATCAGGCCTGTGATGACTCGCTGCACTGGAATGCTGGTCCTCATTGTAGACCAACATAAGGAAAGGAATGACGAACAAACCAAGGATATTATAATGTCTCTGTATTGTTCCATTGTTGGACTGCACCTTGAATATTGTGTACAATTCTGGTCGCCATATCATTAAAATTGCGAAGGCCAGCAACACTCTTCATCCTTCCTATCCAAGATTCAGAGGGGATTTACTAGGTTGTAGTAAAATATTGGATTTTACCAAAACTTAGTTCACCTCAGGAATCACTATCCTGCAGTAACTCAGTAGCACAGGTTAGTGCCTCCCACAGTAAAAGAATAATGCAACTTGTGGTGAGCACCATAAGCCACGTTATTATTCTTGGAAAAATAATGCCACCTCAAAGCTAGTATTATGTTTCCCCACCAGGAGCATTAGGCTGCTAACATATGCCTGAAGCTTCAGGCCTCATTCTTAAAGAGAATGAGTAGTAAGAAGTCAGCAGGTATCTGGGGTTCTCACCCCCATGGCATCACCAAGGAGTCAGGGCCTCAGGGCCCCCAAAATACTCCACCCCTCCTCTCACATGCCTACAATTTCCCACAAAGCTATGATCCAAGTCCCCCCTTAAGGCCCCCCCCCTCCCCAGATGTTGATCCATAGTTCCTCAACCACTCTTGGCCTCCCGTCCCTATCTCTAGTTCATTCTGGTACCTGGAAAGGAGCAACCCCCAACTCACTCCCATCCAGATCAGAGCTAGGTTCAAATTGGTGCCTGTGATCCCCTAGTGATATTTATTTATTTAAAACATTTTTATACTGCTATCACAGTACTACTGCTGGGTTTGAGGTCTAGTGGTGGTACTATAAGACTGCTGCTTTGGAATATTGAGCACTATATCTAACCCAGCGCCAGTCCAGATGGGAGCAAGTGGGGTTCATTACTGTCCAGGTACCTGTTGACTATCAAGTTGAGTTAGATGTAAGCCCAGGGAGGCCACAGAGAGGTAGGAGGCTTCATATCAGGGTCTGTGGGAATGGGGATGGGGCTCTTAAAAGGGAAACATTATTGCTTTAGGAGGGGATTGGAGGCATGTAATGGGGGGGTATTTGTGGGGGGCCCGATTTCTCTGGTGGTACCGGCAGGTGGGAACCCCTGGATCAATACAACTGCTACCTGAAGAACTGGACAGTGTGTTAGTGGCCTGATGCTCTTGGTGGGGAAAAATAATGCCAGCTTTGGGCTGGTGTTATCTCTCCAAGAATAGAATGGCTTGTGGTATGGAAGAGGAGCCACTGCTAACTGGATAAGTGCCTTTCATTAACAGGAACATGCTACTCTTATTGTCTAAGGGGCTTGTTTACAAAGCCGCAGTAGCGGTTTCTGCCCGATATCGGAGCCGCGGCTCCATTGAATTCAATGGGGCCGTGGCTCCGATATCGGGCGGAAACCGCTACCGCGGCTTTGTAAACAAGACCCTAAGTTTATTATAAATATAGGTACTCATAGAATATGTTAATGAAATATTACACTTTGAAATAGCTGCCAAATAAAAATTCCTTGTTCACATTGCCATTCATTCTTTCATTAATTAGGGAATGATTAGATGTTTATGTGAGAAGTCCGATGTCTATGTTGCCTCCATAAAGCAGGATCCCAGAATCAGCCCCAATAATGTATAAATGCTGACACATAAATTTAAACCTGCTCCAAAAAGGTGCAAATGTGTATGTGTACTCTACACATGTATTTGGAAATTTAACAAAATAAACTTGTACATTCCAACTCTGTTTCTGCTCCATCCAGACTATGCCCTGGGATTGCTTATGTGCAGATCACATAAAATGAGGCACTCTCTTTCTATCTGTCTACATTTATGCACAATGATATAAAGCCCTTTTTTGCATATACAGTAAAGCAGGTTTGATGGAAGGAGAGGAAGCATCATAGGTTTGGGAGACAGGGCAGATGCTATGCAGAATTCCCCAATATCTTGCAGTATGAGTGATCCCATCGGTGTGGTCCCATTGATATCATCCAAATAGGACCAGGAGAGGCATTTCAGTTGGGTCTGTTCTAGATCACCTGAGGGAGTTAAACATTGGGAGCACAAAGCAGACTAGGGAGATATTGCAGCCAAGCCTGTATGCAGCATGCAGCGTGTAACTGCAGGGGCATCCCCAAAGGAGAATGCCACTTCAGCGTTATTTCAGAGCTAAAGAGGGCTACGGAAGACCCTTTTGATCTGCAAGCTTATTTTTCCTGCTGAGTTTATGCTTGTACTTTTTTCTTCTTTATGATTCAAAGAAAAAGGAAGGGGAAAGGTTTGAAGCTCTTTGATGGCATTAAAGGCCCCGAGGATAAACTCCTGATCCCCAGGGGATGCCTGAGCTGGATTTATGCTCTGACTGATGAATCGAATGCTTTCTTGAGTCCAGCGGCCTATTGACACCATCTCATCCTAAAGGAAATGATCCTTCTAGCTTTCGAGAGGAAGGACCTTCCTTCTGATTGACTCTTAATATGGTGTCTGGAGCAGGTAAGGAGTTATACCCTCTCTAGATTCTTTCTTGAAGAATGTTTCTCCTGTTCCAACCAGAGGCATTGGAAAGGGATGGGCCACATGTGCCTGGGCAGCATCAAAATGTTGCTGCTGCGATTGTGGCCTTCCTCTACTTCTGCCCACGTGGGATCTCCCCCAGGTAGAAGTCGGAGGAAAGCTGCAACTTGGCAGGCAGCAGGTTACCCACAGAGATCACATCCCTGTGGGCAGAAGAGTGCTGTGATTGCTGGCCTTTCCCTCCTGTGGGCCCGCAGGAGATTGGATCCCTGTTGGCAGATGGGAGGGGGAGGCCGGCGTTTGCAGCTGCACATGGATTGACAGCCTAGGGGTAGAGCTTAGCCCTCCCAAAGTCTCTGGTTCCAAATCCAATAGCTTTCTCTGATTTAATTACTTTTACTGCAGAAGCTCCATCGGGTGATACATATCTTTGGTAGACATTTGGAAAATTGTGTCAAGAACTGAAAATATGTCGAAAACTTTGGAGAATCAGTTATGTTTGTTTTCCTTGGAAACTGAGTAAAGATGAGTAAGATGGACTGTGCAATAAAAGCAACGATTGCCCATGTTGAAAATGTGCAGCACTGTGCATCTACATTTCTGACTTCAACTGTGACAGACATTTAAAACAGTTCAAGAACATTAGAACATAAGAAATGCCTTACTTGGTCAGACCAAAGTCCATCAAGCCCAGTATCCTGTTTCCAACAGTGACCAATCAGGGTCACAAGTACCTTGCAGTTTCCCAAAGAGGCACACAGGTTGCACAGTCCTCATCCTGGGGCAAGCAGTGGATTTCCCGGGTCCTCCTTAATAATGACTTATGGATCTTTCCTCCAGGAACTTGTCCAAACCTTTTTTAAACGCAGCTACACTAACAGCTTTTACTACATCTTCTGGTAACAGATTTCACAGTTTGATTACGCCTTAAGTAAAAAAAATATTTCCGCTTATTAGTCTTAAATGGGTTACATTGTAGCTTCATTGTGTGTCCTCTAGTCTTTCTACTTTTTGATGATGTAAACAACCAATCTATGTTTACCCGTTCCGCTCAATTCATTAATTTATTGACCTCTATCATATCCCCCTTCAGCCATCTCTTTTCCAGGTTGAAGAGCCCTAACCTTTAAAGCCTCTCTTCATAGGGGTATCCTTCCATCCCCTTTACCATGTTGGTGGATCTTCTCTGTACCTTTTCTAATTCTGCTAGATCCTTTTTAAGATACTGCAACCAGAATTGCACACAATATTCAAAGTGTGGTTGCACCATGGAACGATACAGAGGCATTATAATAACCTTTGTTTTATTCTCCATTCCTTTCCTTATGATTCCTAGCATTCTATATGCCTTCTTGGCCAGCACTGCACACTGGGCAGAGAGTTTCAATGTGTTATCCACGATGATGCCTAAATCTTTTTCCTGGGTGGTGGTTCCTAATGTGGAACCTTGCATCATGTAACCATAATTTGGACTGTTCTTTCCTAGGTGCATAACTTTGCACTTGTCCACATTAAATTTACTCTTCCATTTGGATGTCCAGTCTTACAATTTTTCAAGGTCTTTTTGCAATTGTTCAAAATCCTCTTGCATTTAGGCAACTATAAATAATTTTGTGTCATCTGCCAATTTGTTAAAAGCAGCGGGTCCAGCTCAGATCCCTGGTGTAATCCACTATTCACCTTTCTCCACTGAGAAATTTGGCCATTTAGCCTTACTCTCTGCTTTCTATCAGAGGTGGAATAAGTTCCCCTAGATGTCGGGGGATGGCAGGCCTGGGCAACGCAAGGGGTTGGAGGGGATGCATGTGATTCCCCTCAGCCCGACCCTGGCCTTGGGAGGCCAGATCATGGGTTGGGCTGCGGGAAATGAGAGAACAGGTCGACAGCCGGAGATTACAGTTCCTGAATGGAACCTTGTTGCCATGGCAACTGGATACCATGGTAACATGGCTCCATTCAGGAGCCTTGACTAGGTTAGCCAGGTAGAGATCTGTATGTGCAAGCCGACTGGAATCAGGTCCTGGCCTGCACATACAGGCCTAGTTATGATTCTGATCCCACGGGGCTAGATTTGCCCCGCGGGATCAGAATCACGTCTTCCCCTGTTCGTCCGATTCCAATCAGGCGCACATGGGCCTGGACGTCCTGAACGGAATGAGGCCCTATATCAACTGTCTCACCTTTGTCTACCTGTTTATTCACACCTTCAAAAAGACATAACAGATTAGTAAGACAAGACTCTCCATGGCTATATCCATGTTGGTTGTACCTGTTTATTCACACCTTCAACAGGATATAACAGATTAGTAAGACAATACTTTCCTTGGCTATATCCATGTTGGCATTCTCCCATTAAACCATGGTTATCTACATGTTCAGTAAATTTCTTCTTTATAATAGGTTCTACCATTTTGTCCGGTACTGACGTCAGGCTCACCAGTCTGTAGTTTCCTGGATCACCCCTTGAACCCTTTTTTAAAAATTGGAATTACATTGACCACTCTCCAGTCCTCAGGTACTACAGATGATGTTAATGATATTTCACAGATTGTTAATAGTAGATCTGTAATTTCATATTTCAGCTCTTTCAACACTCATGGATGTATGCCATTTGATCCAGGTGATTTGCTACTCTTCAGTTTATCAAACAGTTTTAATACATCCTCCTGTTTTATTAATATTTCTTTCAATTCTTTCACTATATACCATTTATATACCATTTCAGGCACGGATAACTTCCCTACATCTTCTTCAGTAAATAATGAAGCAAAGAATTCATTTAGTCTCTCCCCTATGGTCTTATCCTCCCTTAGCGCCCTTTTTACCCCTCTTTCAATCAATGGTCCAACTGACTCTTCACTGGTTTTTTGTTACAAATGTACTTGAAAACATTTTTATTAAAACTCTTGGAAAGTAGAATGCAATCCAGAAATTAATAATTTAGAATTTTCAAGTAATATCTTTCTTATCAGCAGAAATCTTATTTAAGCAGAATCTGAAGGACGTTCTACAAATACCAAGTACTGAGGACATTAAAATTATAAACTGGGTGATCATTACCGGGCAGCTGGATGACGCAGACTAAGCGCTGGGATGCCCCAACGTCATAGGGGGCTGTTTAAAAGTTTGCCGCTGCAGTTTGCTTGCTGGGAGCGCTACCAGGCAGCTAGGAGAAGCTGGAGGATGCAGGCTGAGCTCTGGGATGTCCCGGCATCATGGGGGGGCTGTTTAAAAGTTTGCTGCTGCAGTTTGCTTGCTGGGAGCATTACCGGGCAGCTAAGAGCAGTTGAAGGATGCAGGCTAATCTCCGGGATGCCCCAACATCATCGGGGGCTTGTATATATATTTGCTTCAGCCCTAGGTGCAGCCGTAGGTTCCTTGCCATGGGCACAATCTAAGGGGCATGATACAAGGGGCTTATCTGCCCCTTGGAGGACCGCAGGAGGCCCAGATACTGTGCTGGTGACTGCATGCTGATTCATTTATGGCAGGGGTGAGCAATTCCGGTCCTGGAGGGCCACAAACCAGTCAGGTTTTCATGATGTCCCTAATGAATATTCATGGACCTATTTCCATACAATGGAAGGCAGTGGATACAAGTAGATCTCATGAATATTCATTAGGGACATCATGAAAACCTGACTGGTTTGTGGCCCTCCAGGACCAGAATTGCCCACCCCTGATTTATGGGCAAGCGAAAAAAGAAGTTGCTGTCTGCTAAGCCTGTTATTGGACCAATGGACTGGCATGTAAAGATAACTGTGGAGGAAAATGTGTCTTTGGATCCAGATTTTCTTACTCTACATTAAGTTCTCCAGATCGTACACCACCTCCTCCCCCATTTACAAGTATTCCATGCACTTCAATGGCCATGGACGAACTTTCTCAGCAGAGCTCTCCTTTACAACAAGGTGCAATGCTGAGGCATGCCTTTTGGTCTCAACCCCTGTTTGATGCCAAGGTGTCCTCTGATTCAAAGGTATCCTTGGTAGATATATGGCGGGTTGTTACTCGGACTGAACAGACTCTGGTTACCACGGTATCTCAGCTTTGTGTCTTCTCTCAGGGTATAGCCACAAATCTGAATAAGTTGGAGGGGAAGGTTGATTCCTCGACTAGTCAGATTTCTAAATGTGAAAATCAATGCTGCTCTCTACTGGCAACGTATGCCTCTAGCGTAAAAGATAGTTTATCTGTTCATTATAGGTTGGAATCATATGAAAATTTCTTTAGGGTAAAGAATGTTCATTTTCTTCATTTTCCTTTATGTTGGTTACTTTCACCTGAGATATTGCTACAAAAATACCTTCGAGAGGTCCTGCTCCTTTCTGGGGCCGACTCTATGGTTTTTTCTAAATTATTTTATCTAATTGGAAGGAGGGTCTCCTCCGAGTCTCCAGAGGGGTTTGATGTTCTCCAAGTTTCTTCTGATATAAATTTGACTAGTTTTCTGGAAGACTCCCAGGATTCCATTACTTCCAGGGCAACTTTATTAGTTAGTTTTGTTTCTGAACAGGATAAGGCTTCTGTTTTTAGGGCTTACTTTAAAAATAAGAATGCCTTGTTTTGCGGGGCAAAGTTGCAATTGTTTCCAGATATCTCCAGAGCTACACAACTATGGAGTAGGGCCTTCTTGGCCCTGAAACCGAGAATGTTGGCTCTGGGGGCCTTTTTTGTTTGTTATCCCTATAAATGTGTTATTACTTTGCATGGAGATAGGTTTATTTTTGTGGTTTCCTCTCAGCTCGAGGTATTCTTGGCCACTAAGGAAATGCAAGATTAACTTGGGTGAGGTATAAAGGGGTTGCTACATATTTGTAGGCTGCATTTTGAGTGACACTTTTGTGTCTTGTTTTCCTTTTGTTTTCTTTATTTGATGTTCTCTCCTATATGTGGGCTAAGAGATGAGAACTTATTATTGGTTGGATATTATTATGTATTATTATATGGTAAATTACTATTCAATTTTCTTGTTTACTTGTTTGTAAAGTATTTCAATTAAGAAAGTCAATAAAAAAATTATAAACTGTCATTATTTATCATGAAAGATGATGAAAGGTGATTACTGACTTCATGGCCTTTTTGGAATCTTCACAGGATAATATAGCAGTGAGAATGACACTATTGGTTACTTTAGTTTCTGTTTTTGATTAAAAATCTGGGGCCCGATATTGCATGAGGCACCCAGGAGAAACGTATGTGGCTAAAGATACCCATGAAGCAAAAGGGCATGAATCATGAGGAAGGCGGTGGTCAGGCACACAAGCATGGAATATGCAAATATGTGCCTCCATCATGCTACGTGGGTGACTGGATCTTCTGCCAGTGGATATTGAGCCTGACAGCAGAAGAAGATAATTGTGTAACAGCGAGAAGCATTGCATAGGGGAGAGTGGCACACCACCACCCAAGCAAAGGCAGGCTAACCGTGCAATGCACATGAATGCTGGACACAGCGCTACCCAGGAAAATACGGCTACCCATGCAATGCACAGAAAAGGGAATTGGGTACTGGTGCCACTACATGGGAACAACACGATGTGCATTGAACAAGAGAGGTCCATGCGGCCCATGGTGGCCCACATGGATGCAGTGAGGATATCTCCATACACGGGTAAGGAGAGGTGAATCTGTCCTGGCTGTGCAGGAGCCCCCTCTGGCTTGGCTGATAGTCAGCATCAACATGGCTGCACACAGGATAGAAAACTTTAGCCCCAGTAAAGTTGAGGCCCTGGCCAGGATGGTCCTCAAGTATGAGGGAGTGCTGTACCCCAGGAGGAACAGTAGAGACAACCTGCACCTCTCAATGGCAATCTGGAGGGGAATACAGCTCCGGCTGCAGAGGTGAGTAGCCAAGGGGAC
The DNA here is from genome assembly GCA_033557465.1 of Ichthyophis bannanicus. NCBI lineage: Eukaryota > Metazoa > Chordata > Amphibia > Gymnophiona > Ichthyophiidae > Ichthyophis > Ichthyophis bannanicus. The sequence continues at coordinate 106,871,229 of CM066033.1, forward strand.
AGGGAGTACAGTACAAGGGGAGGAGCAGAGGTGCAAGCCACAGAGAGAGGGCCAGCAAAGGGAATGTGCATGAATGTACAGCTGATGGGCAGGGTACAGGTGAGGGGCCCTGCACAGGGCCTGTACATGTGCAAAGGTCACATGCTTCCATTAACTGGGAGCCAACAACAGTAAAATAGGAACACACAATTTTTTAATTTTATTTAGACAGTTTTGTATACCGCCTTATCCTTCAATCAAAGCGGTCACAACACAATTGGGGGATACATTTAACACGCAGGGATATGAGACACATACACTAATACTTACAGGGAACATGGGCAATGGAGGGTTAAGTGGCTTGCCCAAGACCACAAGGAGCATCTGTGGGACTAGAAACCCCAGTCCTTCCGGCCCAAGGTTGCTGTCCTCTAGTGGGATTTGAACCCCCGACCTTCCGGCCTGAAGTACCTTGCCCCAACCACTAGGCTACTCTTCCCTACAATGTGTACTGAAAGTTCCTTCAGCTGGATGATGGGTAGCAGATCCCATGGTAGTGGGTCGAAGGGGCTGACAACCTGCAGGGCTGTATGTGCTGAGGAAGGTAAACATGATGATGCAGCCATGAGCCATGGCCTGCAGTAAATGAGGGCATGAAAACCTAAATCATGCACAACGGGGGCTGCCGGAAGCTGCAGATTGCCCTGCACACATCTGATGCTCCGCTGATAGATGGTGCATAGTGGAGCATGGAGGGAGGTGGAGGATGAGTCAGAACAGCAAGGGGGAAGGCGACACCCAACAATGGTGAGGGAGAGGTGAACCAGAGAGAGGTGGGTAAGGGATGCAGAGGAAGGGAGGTGGGTCACGTGAGCCAACATGTCACAGTGCACAGTGGCCTGGTGGTGCCTGGTGGTGGCAGGCACAGAGAGTTGTCCAGGAGGCATGGCACCATGGGGTACACAGGTCACAGCGGTGCATACTTGAAGCCCTGGCTATGCAGTGCCAATGGTAGCGAATGGCAGTAGAGTCATGTAAGTGCTGAGATGGCCAGATATATAGCTGGGAACATAGCTGATACTCAGTGAGTGGATCAGCCCAGAATGGCAGGACTCTATCAGCAGGCAGGCTAGGACGAGCCGTATGTGTGTCCAAATGCATGTGGCAGGGACACCAGTAGCCAACACAGCCCCATGTCTGTGAAGTTGGAGAAGACAGCAATGTAACTGCCTGTTCTTCCTCGCCCTACAGAGTCATTGCAGAGCAAGGGTATGGCTATGCAGGTAGCAGGTACAGCAGGCACATCTCCCATGAAAGTGTTCCATGCACATGGTGACTGTCACAGCCCCAGGACCGGGGGCTGTATGAGGCTAGGCTGTTCACTGTGATCTGGGAGTAGCATGGTCCATTCATTACAGAGTATTACACAGGTATACCCGCATTTCCGGCGCCTATCTGCCACCTAATGCTTCGAATATCAGGCCCCTGATGTGTAAATATGATTTTAAAAAGAAAGATTCTCCCTTTTGTGGACAATTGGTTCAGACATTTCCTGACATCTCTAGGGCTACTCAATCCAAGTAGAAGGATTTCTTGCAGTTAAAATTAGCTGTTTTGTCCCTGGGGGTAACTTTTTTCTTGAAATAGCCAGACAAATTTCTCATTTCTATGATGTCTTGTAGTTGGTGCAGTTTATTACTGAAAAGAAAGTTCAGGAAGATGTTAATTAGATTTGAGTCAGTTTATTTCACTTTAGGTTTGTTGTTGTTGTTAAGTGCCGTCGAGTCAGAGTTGACTCATGGTGACCCTCTTGATAGATATACTAAATTGTGTTCGGTCTTCAGTCAGGCGGCTCATTGTTGACAGACTGGTACCCGTAGCTGCTGTTATTGTATCAATCAATCTCATTGCTGGCCTTCCTCTTTTGCATTGACCTTCCATCTTGCCAAGCATGATGCCTTTCTCTAATGATCTCTCTCTTCGCATGATGTGTCCAAAGTATGAAAGTCAAAGTCTTGTCATCTGAGCGTCTAAAGAAAGCTTAGGTTTGATCTCCTGTAGTACCGACTGCTTTGTTCTTTGGGCAGTCCATGGTATACACAGTATTCGCCCCCAGCACCATAATTCAAAGCCATCAATTTTCTTCCTGTCTAACTTTTTCACTGTCCAGCTTTCACATCCATATGATGTTATTGAAAATACCATTGCTTGAACAAGTTGAATATTTGTATGGAGAGAGACATTTCTGCTCTTGAGAATCTTATCTAGGTCTTTCATAGCCATTCTGCCAAGAGCAATGCATCGATGCTTGTTGCTTCTTTATTGATAGTTGATCCAAGTAGGTTAAAGTTGTTCACGATTTCAACTTCTTTTCCTTCAACGATGAACCTGTTGATTATACCAGTTGTCATGATCTTTGTCTTCTTTACATTAAGGTGCAGGCCCATTTTAAGACTATGTTCTTTGATTGTGAGAAGCAAATGTTTCAGATCATCTTCCCCTTCGGCCAGTAATGTGGTATCATCAGCATAGCGAAGGTAGTTGACGAGTCTTCCACCAATCTTCACACCTCTGTTGTCTTCATACAATCCTGCTTCTCTGATGATTTGTTCTGCATATAAATTAAACAGGTAGAGGGAAAGTATGCATCCTTGTCTTACACCTTTGCTTATTTTAAACCATTCTGTTTCTCCTTGTTCCGTTCGAACTGTTGCTTCTTGATCAATGTACAGATTGTGCAAGAGAACGATCAGGTGTTCTGGTATACCCATGCTTCTTAATGTGGCCCAGAGTTTCTCAGTTTACTCAGACAAAAGCATTGCTATAGTCGATAAAGCACAAATAGATATCATTTTGGTATTCTTTAGTCTTTTCAAGGATCCATCTCACATCCGCAATGATGTCTCTCGTTCCTCGCCCTTTCCTGAACCCTGCTAGCACTTCAGGTAGTTCTTGTTCCAGGTATGGTTGTAGTCTCTTTTGAATAATCTTCAGTAGAATTTTGCTGGCATGTGGGATCAGAGTGATTGTACGATAATTTCCACAGTCAGTTGGATCACCTTTCTTTAGTATTGTTATAAAAACAGATCTTTTCCAGTCAGTTGGCCATGATGTTGTCTTCCATATTTCTTGGCAGAGATTTGTAAGTACGGTAACAGCTGCATCTGATTGTTGTAATACTTCTATGGGAATGCTATCAATGCCTGGTGCTTTGTTCTTTGATAAGGCTTTCGATGCTGCTTCAACTTCTTTCATCACCAATGGTTCCCAAACATAAGGTACATGTTGAAATGGCTGTTGGTCCACTTGATCTTTATCATATATAAACTCTGTATATTCCTTCCACCTTTTCTTGATCTTCTCAACATCATTCAACATAGAACCTTGAGCATCTTGTAACATTCCAATTCGAGGTTGGAACTTTTTCTTTAACTCTCGTAGCTTTAGGAAAGCCGATCTTGTTCTTCCTCTAATAGTTTCTGCTTCTATTTCCTTGCATGCGTCATTGTAGTACTTTTCCTTGTCCTGTCTTGCTGCACATTGGAAATCTCTGTTGAGTTCTTTGATTGTCTTTCTTTCTCCTCTGGCTTTAGCTTCTCTGCGTTTCTGGGCAATTTTCAGAGTTTCTTTTGTCATTCATTTTGGCCATTTTTTCTTTTCCACCTTTTGTAGAGACTTCTTGCTTTCTTCCAACACAACCTTCTTTATGTCATTCCATAACTCTTCTTGAGCTCTGTCATTTGTATCTAAAGCAGCAAATCAATTTTGCAGGCAGTCTTTAAATTCCAGTGGTATATTCTCAAGGTCATATTTTGCTGCATTCATGAGTGGTTTGCTCTTTTTCAACTTTAGCTTGAGTTTGCATACTAGTAGTTGATGATCTGTACCACAGTCAGCTCCAGGTTTTGTCTTTGTTGATGTTATAGAACTTTTCCATCGTTGACTTCCACAGATGTAGTCAATTTGATTTTTATACAATTTATCGGGTGAAGTCCATGTGTATCATCACTGCTTGTGTTGCTGGAAGAAGGTGTTCGAGATGAACAGATCGTTGGTCTTGCAGAATTCTATCAGTCTTTTTCCAGCTTAATTTCTGTTGCCAAGTCCATATGTTCCAACTACTTTGTCTTCTTCTTTGTTGCCAACTTTTGTGTTCCAGTCACCCATGACTATCAGGATATCCTGTTTGCATGTTCTGTCAATTTCAGCTTGTACTTGTTCATAGAACTCTTTAATTTCATTCTCTTCTGCAGCTGTTGTTGGGGCATATACTTGAATTATAGTTGTGTCGATAGGCATTCCTCGTAGACGAATAGAGATTAAGCGTTCGCTGACTGCATTGTATTTCATTACAGTTCTTGCAAGTTTCTTCTTTATTATAAATGCAACACCATTTATTCTTTGTCTTTCATTTCCAGCATAGTAGACCATGTGATCATCTGATGCAAAGTGCCCGATGCCAGTCCATTTTAGTTTCTGCCACTCAACAGATCAAGATGTACACGTTCCATTTCATTCTTGACCACCTCCAACTTCCCTTGGTTCATGCTTCATACGTTCCATGTTCCAATGGGTAAGACATCTTTACAGCTTCTGACTCTCATTTCATGCGCAGCTACATCAGCAGTCAGACGTCCCGAGGGCTTTGATCCAACCACATCATAAATGCTGGCTTTACTCTGAAAAGTCTTCAGCTCTTCCCCAGTAGCTAGTTAAGTGCCTTCCGACTTGGGAGTCTCATCTTCCAGTACTATAGCACAATTTGTTTTGTTGTAACTATCCATTGGGTTTTCATGGCAAGATACAGAAGTAGATTGCTGGGACTTTCTTCTGTGCAGTTTAAGTTAGATGTTGTTGCCATTGTCACAGAAATGTGATCCTCCACCATCAACACTATCCCATTCTGCTGCTGCCCATATGGGTGGTTTGTCTTTTTCTGGCACCTCAGCTGAGACCTGTCCATCTTGGGAGACTCTGCCAGTAGTTAAATTGCCGATAGTTTAGCTCTCAGTATCACTGATGCACACAAGCCCTCACAGCACGACAAGCTGCAAATGACCCAAATTGACTTATTTGGGACTGTTACAGCTTAAGAGCCTGTGTTCTTAAGGTTAGTGTTGTCTATTTTTTTTTTATGTTCTTGTATCTCCCTTCATTGTGTGGATACTTCATTGTATTGTTTTTGTAATTTCTTTTAAGATAATATTTAAAAATGTCTCAATTAAAAAAAATAGTTTTATATGTAACATAAGCTTTGAAATTACAACCCATAAGTATAATTTTATAACATTTTACCTATCAGGAGAGGCACATAGATAGTATGTTGCACACACGTGATAAAAGCAACATATGTGTTTGCCTGCCCTTATAAATAGCCTACTGGAAAGCTGCCACTGCAATGAGGCAAGAATAAATTAGTATGTTTATTTTCCATTCTCCATCCTCAAAAATTATTATATCATGTAAAAGCAGGAGCTGGTGGAGGTGTGGGGGGGGGGGGGGGCATTTTAGAAGTCCTATTTATGCTTTGGACATCCAAAAGCAGACTTAGATGTTGAAAGCACAGAGACAGCTTATTTTAACTGAAAAACATCCAGAGGGGGTAGGGAGGAAAGCACTCCATCATCCCCAATAATCAGCACAATGTCAATGTTAGCAGCAGTGGTATGTAAACACTGAGTGCTCTGTTCCTAACCCATCACACTAACCATTCAGCTATCCTTCATACCTGCCTTCTGAAATACAGTTCTGGGGACATCTATGTAGATGCCTCTATAGACATCCATATCAAGCATTTCCACATTTGTGAAATCATGTCTGCACCTAGACGTACCTGCTTTTTTTTCTGACATTCTGGCTTAAATGTCCCATATTGATAACCCCTCTGACTCCTATGCGTCTAAGCTCCTTTCCCTTACCTCCTCTTTCAACCTCTATCTTTGCTCTTCTGCCTCCTCTCATCAGCTTGGTCACTGCCTTGACCTTGTTTTCTACTCTAATTGTTTACCTTCTAATTTCTGCACCTTAGTTCCTCCCTTATCTGACACCACCACTTAAGCTTCACTCTTCATCACTCCCTGCCGCAGTCTTGCCCTATATTCTCTTATCCTTTTAGGAATCTTCATGCTATTGACCCACCGACTCTATCCATTTTGTATCTTCTTTTCTTTCTTCCTATTTGTCCTTTAAGTCTGTTGATGAGACCATAATTTCCTATAACACCATTCTCTCCTCCACTCTGGATATGCTTGCTCCACCCTTAGCATGCCTTGTGGAACGTACTTCTCCTCAGCCCTGGCTGTCTTCTACTATCCACTATCTATGCTCCTGTACCCGCTCAGCTAAATGCCTTTGACTCAAATCCCCCTCCTTTTCTGACTTCATGCTTAATTCTTTCCAGTCCGCAATTGCACTCGCTAAGCAAAACTATTTTATCCATCTGTCTTGCCTCAACTCCCATCATTTCTTCTCCACTGTCAATTCCCTTCTTAAGGCACCACCCACCTCTAATCCCTCCTTTTCTCTCTCTGCTCAAACCTTAGCTGACTATTTCTGCAAGAAAGTCCTTAAGGTCACTCTTCAATTCCCTATTATTCCTTCTTCTCCCCCTTTTCCCTCTCTGCAATATCAACTTTTCCCCTCAATTTCACCCATCCTTTCATCCTTTTCTAAAATCTCTGAAAAGGAAACCTGTCTTCTACTTTCCTCTTCTAAACTCACTACCTGTTCTTCTGATCCTATCCCCACCCATCTCCTCAACTCCATCTCCTCTTCCATCATCTCTTCTATCTCACATATTATCAACCTTTTACTCTCCACTGCTACCTTTCCCGTAGCCTTCAAGCATGCTGTGTTCACTCCTCTTCTTAAAAAACCTTCTCTTGACCCTACTGATCCTTCCAATTATCAACCCATCTCCCTTCATCCTTTCATTTCCAAGCTTCTTGAACATGCAGTTCTCCACCGCTGCCTCGATTTTCTCTCCTCTCATGCCTTCCTTGATTCTCTTCAGTCTGGTTTTCATCATTTTTATTCTACTGAAATGTCTCTTGCCAAGGTCTCCAGTGACTTGACCCTAGCTAAGTCCAAAGGCCTCTATTTAGTTGTTATTCTTCTTGATCTTTCTGCTGTGTTTGATACTGTTGATCACTTTCTCCTCCTCAACACATTATCCTCTCTTGATTTTAGGAGCTCTGTGCTGTCTTGGTTCTTTTCTTATCTCTCCAATCATTCCTTCAATGTTCTGGTGGTTCCTACTCCACTACCATCCCTCTATTGGTTGGTGTATCACAAGGATCTGTTCTAGGCCTTCTACTTTTCTCTCTATTCACTCAGTCCCTTGGTGCCCTCATCTCTTCCCATGGCTTTCAGTATCATGTTTATGCTGATGACTTACAAATCTGTCTATCTTTAGATGGCATTTCTCCTGCACTCCAAGCTTGTATCTCTGCTTATTTATTTGACATCACTGCCTGATGTCTCACTGCTGTCTGAAATTAAACATGGCTAAAACTGATCTTTCCACCTAAATCTCCATCCCACCTTCCTCCTTTTTCCATCACTGTTGATAAAACTCTTCTTCTTCCTGTTTCCTTAGTCTGTAACCTTGGGGTCAACTTTGACTCCTCTCTTTCCTTCTCCTCAATATTCAGCAGATTGCTAAAACCTGTCATTTCTTTCTCTCTGACATTAACAAAATGTGTCCCTTCCTCTCTGAACACACAACTAAAACTCGTGTTCACTCTTTAGTTACCTTCTGTCTTGACTATTGCAACCTTCTCCTTGCTGGTCTCCCACAATGTCATCTCTCTCCTCTTCAATCCATTCAGAACTCAGCTGCAAGGCTGTCTACATAGACATCCCTGGAATAGTATCCAAGACTGAGGACAGTTCAGAGACATTCAATGGTGAATCAAACAGAAAACAGGTTTCCCAATTCCACAAAAAATATTATTGTGAAATTGAAGAGCACCAAGAATGGTGGCATGCCATCTTCTCTACACCATCCAGATGCTTAACGGCTCAAATGAGCACTTTCGCTATGCCTATTCATTCCTGGAGCAGGTGTAAACTTGGACGATTTCAAAGACCTCTCTACATTTCTGCAATCCAGTGGGGACATTTAGGTCCTTTGCCTTGCCCTGCCTACTTGGACATCCCTATGCCAGGGACACCTTTAGACATCATTTGCAAAATGGCTCCAGGGATGTTTTCATAATGTGGATGTCTGCATGCACATTTTCAGAAGTCCAAATCATGAATAAGGTTTCTAAAATGACCACCTTATTTACTAAGCATTTTTCCCCTAAACACAAAATGAAAAAAAAATACTTCATTATATAGGATCTCGAGAATGCTAAATTCTACAAATCATATTTTTGACATTCATATCCTATTGTTATTTAAATATTCAGTTTATTACTATATTTTATTTCTAAACAAATTAAGACTTTATTTTATTTGTATCCTGTACCTTCTAAGACTATAAAAATGGGATTAAAGGATTTGCTTACATTGCAAGATAAATTAAAATTTAATTACCTTTTGAAAAACATATGTCCAAAGAAATATTGATTGCAGGGTTGACTTGTTGTATCATGGTAGAGCCTTATTTTAGATGCAAATAAATTAATTTGAAATATATTTATCATTAAGCATATTAATCTCTTATTTTGAAATACTCCATTCTTCTATAACCATATTACAAATATTTTGAATGACACAGACAGACTATCAAACCAGAAAAAGATAATTAGAAACTTGTTTTTAGTGTTATTTAATCTTTTGAGTTTCTCTTCACTCTATGATAAACCTTCTGAAAGCTTAAAACTTTAAAACTGAACAGAATGCAAAACAGTTTCCAGGGTTTATGGTTCTTGATTAAAAATGCATTCTGGTAATACGGTTTGCTAAGGGAGTAATTTTAGAAGCTCTATATGTGTGAAAATGACCATTCACAAGTCATATCCATGTCCCAAAACCATTCTAGAAAGGTCCAGATTTGCACGTTTGCCCCGATCATGTCCATGTTACATGGGAGTGTGGCAGAGGTGCGCAGGATGGTCCAAAAAATAACAACTACGACAACTATTACTACTATTTTTCATTTGTTTAGCGCTACAAGACATACCCAGCACTGTACATGTGAATATCCTTAATTTCACAGCGGTGCCACAGGTGTAAACTCACCAATGGACTTGTCAATATTTAGACCTCATCCTCATCATGAATAGGCATAGAAATGCATCGTCTGTATCTTGTAATTAATGCTGAAGTAATTACTGTGGGGCATGTTTATTAAGCTGTGTGCTAACCAGCATGTGCAGGGCCATGATAATCATGCATGCACTAAACACGTGGCAAAGTCTATGCTATCTACTTAGCACCCTATGAGGAGGGAAATGGGTAGGATAGGGGTGGAGAGTAGACATGACAGCACTTCATGGTTAGCACAGGGGCTGACAATGCACATTCAATGCCAATGTTGCAGTTAGCATGGATGCACTTAATGCTACCTCAATGGGTGGCATTAAGCATATCCACGTTAAACGTTATTGCTGCCAGTGCACGTTAGGATCTGAATAAGTGTGGTATCTGTTGAGGTCATGTTAAAAATACCCCCAAAAGGTACTTCATGACTGTTGCATGCACCGACGTTTATTTCTACTCTCAACTTGTGATACTTGCAAAAACCTCTGTGCTTAACAAACATGCTCTTGTGTGTTAACTGCTAACATGGCAGTGCCATTAGTTATACGTCCAGACATGCAGCTAACTGCACCCTGTGTTATCTGTTGTATAGTTAATGAAAGTTAGTAAAGGATGCTTTGCTCCCAGTGCCCTTTAACTTATGCAGTTAATGCATGTTGTTATTGTTATGTTGTTGTTAAGTGCTGTCGAGTCGGTGTCGACTCATGGCGACCCTCTGGATAGTTGACCTAAACTGTTTTTTGTTGGAAATACTGGAATGGTATTGGTGGTAAGGATTCATTGGTTGGTTCTGGGTATTAGCCGGTAGGTTGGTTTTAGGAATGATTGTGTTTTTTGATTGGTCGATGAATTGCTTTGTTGTTATTGAGAGACTGGCTTTTTAAAGGTGGGGGGATTGAGGCCGCATGCGCGGCGTTGGTGAAGCTGGTCCGGCCATGTTTTAGATTGAGTTGATCGCAGGAAGGTGGAGTAAATGTATATTGGTAAGTGTCACATGGATTTTACAGGGATTGGTGTGTTATAGTTTGGGAGAATGTTTTAATGTTTGAGTTTTGTCTTTTGTAGCCTGTGGCTCATTTGGCATTAATGTGCTATGGGGGAGGTCATTGATGTGAAAGGGCAAATGGTTTTACAAAGATTGATGTAATCAATATATTCTATACCATAGCCCTAAAATTCTGACCTCCTTCCAAGTTGTTAAATGTGCTACAGAGAGATTGTGTGACAAAAGATATGCTTCTCTCTTTTTTTTTAACTTTTTTTGAAAGTTGTTTCATGGAATTCTGACATCAGTTTTGGTACGGTGGAGTGCTTTGTTGTATATGTATTGGATCTTCACTCCAACAGCTGACCACTTTTTTGTTGTTGACCTTCTACCTGGCAAAACATTGCGTCTTTCTTTAACAATCTCTCACTTCACATGATGTGTCCAAAGTATGAAAGTCAAAGTCTTGTCATCTGAGCTTCTAAGGAAAGCTTAGGTTTGATCCCCTCTAATACTGTCAGGTTTGTTCTTCAGGCAGTCCATGATTATGCAATATTCATCGCTAGCACCATAATGCAAAGACATCAATTTTCTTTCTATCTTTTTCACTATCCAACATTCACATCCATATGATGCTATTGAAAATACCATGGCTTGGACAAGTTAAATAATTGTATGGAGAGAGACACGTCTGCTCTTGAGAATCTTGTGGAGGTCCTTCAAAGCCATTCTGCCAAGAGCAATGCATCATCAGATTTCCTGACTGCTTGTCCTTTCTTTATTGAATGTTGATCTAAGTAGATTAAAGTCAACTATTTCAATTTCTTCTCCATCAATGATGAACTTATTGATTTTTCCAGTTGTCAGGATCTCTGTCTTCTTAACATAAAGGTACAAGCCCATTTTAAGACTATGTTCCTTGATCTTGAGAAGCAAATGTTTCAGATCACCTTTACTTTCAACCAGTAATGTGGTATCATCAGCATAATGACGGTTGTTGATGAGTCTTCCACGAATCTTCACACCTTGGTTGTCTTCATACAGTCCTGCTTCTCTGATGATTTGTTCTACTTATAAATTAAAGAAGTAGGGGGAAAGAATGCAGCCTTGTCATACAACTTTGCTGATTTTAAACCATTCTGTTTCTCCTAGTTCCATTCAAACTGTTTCTTTTTGATCAATGTAAAGGTTGTGCAAGAAACTATCAGGTGTTATACCCATGCTTCTTAATGTGGCCCAGAGTTTCTCATGGTTTACACAATCAAAAGCCTTGATATAGTCAATAAAACACATATGGATATCCTTTTGGTATTCTTTTGTCTTTTCAAGGATCCATCTCACATTCACGATGGTGTCTCTTGTTCCTCACCCTTTCCTGAATCCTGCTTGCACTTAAGGTAGTTCTCATACCAGGTATGGTTGTAGTCTCTGCTGAATGATCTTGAGTAGAATCTTCCTGGCATGTGGGATCAGAGCAATAATTCTTACAAACAGTTGGATCCCCTTTCTTCAGTATTGATATAAACACAGATCTTTTCCAGTCAGTTGGCCATGATGTTGTCTTCCAAATTTCCTGGCAGAACCTTGCAAGTATGGTAACAGCTTCATCCAATTGCTGTAATACTTCAGTGGTAAATATGCCTCTTAGTTAAACAATGTTTTCATCCTTTGTGAATGCCTTTTTAACCCCAGGTCATCAAATGGTCCAAATGCAGATGGCTCAAAGCACTGCTGTTTTTATTATTCTAGGCTCCAATAAGCATGACCACATCACCCCCATTCTTGACCGACTCCACTGGCTTCCAATCACATCTTGCATCCATTTCAAAAACCACACTAAACATATCTAAAATCAAATATAACATATGTGCTGGCAGCCTCAAGAACCTTATCATCACTGACATCCCAGGAGACGCAGTATGATCAACACCATACAAATACTCTCATCATGCTCCAAAACCATCCAAGCTACATCTATAAGGGCTCTCTTCCTAGCAGCACCAACCCTATGGAACAGCCATCCAGATGTCCTAAGATCCATCACAGACATCAAGGACTTTCAGAAGTTCCAAAAGACATTACTCTACAGGGATCACTTTGAGACAATCACCTAGGGCATCCCAACCACCACAAATTATGAACTATTAACTACTGCACATACTGTATACTGTATATCTAATCATGTAAAGTAGCTTTATTGAACGATTCCTGCATGCCCCCCCTTTTGTTGCTATGTACTTCTTTATAGTTGCCATGTAAACTGCTTTGATTAAAGGAAAAGGCGGTATAGAAAATCTGCTAAATAAATAAATAAATAAAATAAATGATTTCCTTGTAGGTTTCTTATTTCTTGTATACTTGAGAAATATGCATTATTGTTACCTATTTGGCAAAAGTTTCCTCAAATTCATTTTTGGACTGCATTACCAATATTTTATAAATAATAAGTCAGTGCTTATGCTCGTTCTATTTTCATGATTATGTCCTTGTGATGGTGTACAGTATTTGTCCCATCACAGGGGAAATCCCTAGAGCAACGTGTCAAAAGGAGAACACACACAGATTCCCAGAGTTGTCCTCAAACCCAGAGTCCAGACTTTGACAGAAGGGTTTCCAGTACCTGGGATGGGGGGGGGGGGGGCAGGAAGAGGGAAAACCCACTTGGAAACAGAACGAGTGGGTAGTTGGGTTCCCAAAAATAAGCCATACAGAACCAGCAGTATGGGAGGGAACTGCTGCCTCCAACATTGACCTAGAAATGGAACTTCCTTCACATGACTCTAATGAAATTCAGTAGGAACATGAAGACCCAAGTCCAAGGGGAGGATTCAATATCTGAAAATCCCATGGATGTCTCCTTGATGGATACCAGGTAAAGCCTGCCGGGAGCGTAGAAGTGCTTTAAGTGCTACATGGGAGGAGGCAGGCTGACTAGACATCTGGAGGCCTGAGTCAATTACCTAGGTAGACTTGAAATGATTAGACTATGGAGTGAGGAGACTGTGTTTAAGGAGTAGTTGGTGAAGTATACGTATATAGCAACTGGATCACTACAAGGGAGGGTATACCTGGACTTGGAGGAAGCAAGGAAGACACATAATCTAGATGTGGCAATATCCCAAAAAAGGGGGGGGGGGGAGGAAAGGTAGCAGAACTCTTTGTTGAGCAGTATTGGTGGACATAACTTATTGTACAGGGACAAATGCCCATAGAGAAGAGTTCCCCAGCCTCTCCTAGCAATGTCAAGCAGGCTGGGATAGAGAGGTAGAGGCCTGGAGAGGACTCACTAGGGAAAGGGCAACCATACAGAGGAGTTGTAAAGGCAGTAGATGACTTTAGGATACCTGTTTCAGGCCAAGGGGCATTGCGGTGATGGACAATCCTGCTTTCCATTCTTCAGGGATGCTTTTTGGCTTAAAAACTTATTTTCACAGCACCATAAAGCAGTGCATAAAGATGTGTGTTCTTCTTTGACCTTGCAAAATACATTTTATCTGGGTTTCAATGACGGAATTTTTAAACAATCCCCATGCCTAATGCTTCAAAGTTATTTCTCTTAAATTCCTTTCAAACTAATTTTCTTATTTTGTCAGTTGCTTGTTTGAATGCTATTGTAGTAGTTTTGAGGTAGATATTCAAGTGATTTGTAAGATATTCAGTGGTATTATCTAGATAATGTTTCTGAATGTGTCCAGATAGGCGGGGTCAGCGATGCTGCTATCCAGATAAGTGCTTCTATATATTTATATCTTTGATTATTTTTCTCCTTCCAGTGATTATCTTAATTTTGATTGCATTATGATTAGGGCTTCTAAAGTGCTTATAAACTGTACATTTAGAAGTTTATTATCCAGCTAACTAGGGGTTCTTTAAGATAAAAAAAAATGGTGTTCATTGGCATTTTCATATCACAGGTACTATTGTTTAATACTTTTTCGGTGGAATCAAAAATGTATGTTTGTATCACTTAGGAATGATCAGAGCAGACAGACACAAATATGGAGCATTGGACAGAAGACAAGTCCGGTGAGGGATGCATCCTGATGTTTAGCCAAGAAGCATAGTAGTTATAGCAACAGTCTAATATGCAAAAGATGAGGGTTTGAGTCTCACTTGTGAACTTGGGTAAATCGCTTGACTCCTCATTGCCACTGAAGCAAAGGTCTGGCAATCTACTTTTGATCATGCCTAGCCAAGAAAATCCAGTGGCTAGGAGTCAGCATTGACTCGATAACACTTAAAAAAAAATCAATTGAAACTGAAAATCAGAAGCCCTAATTATAACCATTATTGTCAATCAACTCCACAGGCAAAACTCAGAAAGCCCTTTTAGTCTACTCAAGTTTGCCAACTCTGTTCTCGCCCAGCTACTGTACATGCTCTATTGCCACAAAACTGAGCACTCTCTTGTATCACACACTTCCACCCCATTGAATTTACTGCAGCTTAGTAAGCGTGTAATTTGATTTTACTTATATAAAACCTCCCTATTAATTTGCATAAAATTGTTTTATGTATGTTAAAATATTCTTGCATGCTTCAGATTTTTACATGCACAATTTCTGATGCAAGTGGCAAATATTGTGCCTAGATTGAAGCCAAGAATCCTTATACCTGCTGCAAAGCAAGCACAAATGTTTGCATGTAAAGTACCCTCAGATGTAAAAGACATTCATGCATGCTTAAATTGCGACTCCGTCCATGGTCCATTCAAACCCTGCTCCAGAAGATGCCTACATGCGGGTCATATAAACATACATACCTTCTTGGCTGACTTCTGCATGTGTTATCCCTGGGATGGTTTTGTAAAAACCCTTTTGCTCATTAAAAATGGCTTTTATGCATAAAACATCCTTTATAAAATTATCCCCTTTACAGCCAGAAATATAATTAAAATAATAGTTTTATTTTTCTTTAAAAACATAAACACTTTTAATAATATCTTTATATCCCTAAATGATAACTTCCTGAGTTCTACATACCATCACATTGTGTCATTAAGTACTTTCTGGTAGGAATATTTCACATTCTTGTGATTGACACTTATCAAGTTAGGATGAGTCTCATCAAAATAGAACCATCAATCACAAACGTCAGCTCTTCTTTGATTACTTCCTCTTTGTGTGGCAAAGTAGGCTACACAGCAAGCTTTGTGACATGGTAGACAAAAAATGGCAACTTTAGCATGCATCTAGTGCTATTTTTGAGTGAAAACAATGATTGTTTCTAAAGGTAAGGAACCAAACTTTCCCTAAAAAAGAGAACCCGACCTAGATTGTAGATGAACAATCCATAGCAACTTTTGTTAACCCAATTGCTAGTTCAATAAAACCCATACTGGTGTTTGGGTATATATGAAGGGGACTTAATAAATAAGGTAAATTTAACTGTTTATAATGCTATATTTTAATTCATCCTGTTTATATGATTGGAGGAGCAAAATGGTTAGAGCAGTGGCCTGATAACATGGAAGTCCGATTCAAATCCTGTTTCTCCTTCTTGTGATATTGAGGAACTCATTTAACCCTCCAGAGCCTCAGATGCAAACTTAGATTGCAAGCCCTCTGGGGTGAATGCAACTCACCGTGAACGTCTATAGTACACTCTCTCCGTATATACAGTAGTTTTAAAATGCATTTCAGTCCCATGTGTATACATGTGGAGGCCTCTTCTCTACTAGACATCCAGCCCGTGTACGTCCCTCAGAATCGGGTCTACAGGCTTGTACGTGCAGGCTTGGCCCCGATTCTGATAGGCCACATGTCCAGTCACATCCATGTCTACCCCGACAGTCTTCTGAATGGAGCAGCGATGTCATGGCGTCCCATTGCCATGGCACCATGGCTTCATTCAGGATCCACGATTGCTGAGGCTCTTTTGGACAAATACATTCACAAAAAAAATATTGAATATGGGAGTTAGTTACTAAGCTGAGGTAAAGTCTCTCATGTTACTGTGGGAGTCAGTACCATAGGTTAGTGAGTTCTGTGGCAAAGGAAACTGAATTTAATTCATTACTTTTCTCAGAAGTTCAACCTGAGTTACCAACTGTACTGAAATGTATTTCCTTATCCTCAAAGGGCTTACAATGTATTTGTACCTGAGGAAATGGAGGGTTAAGTGACTTGCCCAAAATCATAAGGATCACTTGGATTTAAACACTGGCTTCTCTGGTTCTATCCCACTGCTCTAACTATTAGGCTACGCCTCCCCTTGAAAGCACTATTTTTCCTGGCTGGGAGCATCACTCCTATCTTAAAGGGGAAAAGATCATATTCAAAAACTCCCCCCCCCCCCGGCCAATGCCAAGAATGTCCCCCCAGGAGATGGCTCTCTCCAAATAGATCAGCATCCCCCTCCCCGGAAGATACTCCCCAAGTACAGCATCTCTCCATGAAGATTCCCCCCAAGAAGACTTACCTCAAAGCACACCCCTATCACAGACCATCTTCTCTCCCCAAGCATACCTTAGCCAATCATTAATGGTGCAGGATTTTGGAGGCAGGAGTGATCCTAGTCACTCCTGTCCCTTCCAATGCTGGGTTTAAAATGGCACCATTTGAACCCTAGTGGTATTCTCACACTACTACGACTATAGAAGCTGCCATATAAGGACATATAATCAGGTATTTTGCATGCTTTGCATCTCATTATTACTCAAAATATGGTGTAGAAACAAGTTGTATGTTACGGTAAAATAACACATACTTTTGCCCTTTACCCTGCAGAAAGGGGTAAATATTGTGCGTTGTTCCCATAGTGCATTTTAGGAATTATGTCCTAAAAGAATATTATTTCAGGAGAGTGTATGAAAGGACTAGAAACCTGTAAATATGAGTTTGCTCTGTTTCTGGCAAACGGTGCTTACTGTGATATTGCAGGGCTAGCGCTAGTAGATGGCAAACAGGGCAATTGCCTTGGGTCCCCATTCCACAGGGGTCCCCAGGTCTACCTCAAGCTGAACTAGGCATAGCCTGCAGGCAAGTTTTGGAACCTCATCACCATTTTATGTCCTGGGCTCCTACATTCAAATACTGGCCCTGAATATTCGGCCAATTACTTTAACCCTTGTCTCTTGAAATAAATAAATAAATAAATACCAATACAGGAATCTGGGAGGTACGTTTATGAAGCTTTTCCACACAGATTTATGTGTAAAAGGCCTCTTATAAAATTAGTTAATGGTTAAAAGTACATGTAGTGAACGTAGGAGCAGCATGCACAGGGGAAGAGTTTGAGTGGACTGTGAGCGGTGGCATGATTTATGTGCATCTGCTATAAAATATGGATGGATGCTTCCTGCTTACACTCTAGCATATGCACTCAATCCCAAGCAGATGTAACTGTCAGAGCCCACGGTCTTGGTCCTACTTTTGTAGGACTTGTGTTACTATTTGATAAAGACACATAGGGGCTTGTTTACAAAGCCGTGGTAGCGGTTTCTGGTCATTATCGGAGCCACGGCCCCATTGATTTCGATAATGATCGGAAATCATAGATTAAATGAAGCCACAGACATTTACACCTGCTGCGGAGTCCGCTTAAATATTTGAGTGTAAAATACATGGAAATGGGTGCATTTTATAAAGTATTTGCAAAATTGTAAGTCGGTCAATGCACAGCCCAAATTCTGCCCCTGAACGCGCCTATTACAAATTTATGAACCATTACAAGTGCTCTTGTCATTATGCATGCTTTTACTATATGTGCAGGGTGATTTTTTAAGTGTCATTTTACGCAAACTTTCTTTCACATCTATGCAAACGTGCCTGGATAAGTCACCCCCTCAGAGAATAATTTTATAACAGGGCACCTAGGACACCTTTTTAGCCTATCTTATAAAGACACTTAGAAGTCTATGGGGCTTGTTTACAAAGCCGCGGTAGCGGTTTCTGCTGCTTTTCCCGGCCATTTTGTAAAGACACAATAGGCACCCGTGTGTCTTTACCAAATAGGCCCAAAATAGGTCTACTTGCCCTCCTAATCTAAGTGACCAATTATAAAATTATAGGCCATCTGAAAGGTTGTTCTAAATTTCTCTGGCTAGCTATCAGGATAGTGGACTGAATCTTACCATTATACAGGCAGCATTGACAGTCAGTGCTGACCACGAATATTCACTACCAGCTATCGTCTGCATATTGGTGCTGAATATATGGAACTGTCTGTCATGGTGAATATTGTCACCTTACTCCATAAGCTCCTCAGTGTATGGTTTTATTGTGCAAATCATTTAGCCATTGTCTCAGGTACAAACTTAGGTAAATACAAAATATGGTAGCGAATGCGGGGTTAAAACACAGAATTTGCACATTGATATCATGCTGGAGCCCAGCAGCCATGGTAAACACAAGGGGCATGGTTGCAGTATGCTGCTACCGCCATGCTAGCCGTCTCCATGTGCATCGGAAAATAAAATGCTACATATGTGATATTGGAGCATCTGTGGTCCTTAAATTCACTGTAGACAGTAAGAACTGTGCTCGTAGCATCCATATGGGAAGATGCAACTGGCCAGTCCAGAACAGGCTGATGACTGGGAATGGGATGAACAGCCTGTACAACTCAGAACGTAGGGGCTAAGTATAAGATGATGGGGCATGCAAATCAGACAGCAAACGCATGCAGAGTGTAAATGCTGTGTATATGATGCGTCTCAAACCATAAGTGTGAATGCAGCATCTGGAAATGCAGAAGGTCTTTTAAGAGATCAGGCAGGATGTCCACAGTGTCCATTATGGGGGACAGGGATATGGACCCCAATATGACTGTTCACCTAGGCTGCAGGGGACACATTATAAGGCCTTTGGTGGGAGGGATGGGCCCCATAGATATTTCCCTCTGATCATGGCTTGGGCAGTGCCTTAGACATTGAGAATGAGTTCCCAGTGTTGAGGGAACAGAGGTGCAAGGGCCAGGAGGGTCTAGAGAACAAGTATAATCAGCTAATTTGCTCAGGGCAGCCTGCAAATGGGGAACCATAGCATCAAGCAGCTCTCCCATGTCCCACATAGAGAAAACCTACCCCTGTGGTCTACCAGATAGTAAGGAGGGAGGGGGGTGTCACAGCCATCCACTCGCAAAGGGCCTCCCCATGCCCTCTCTTTCTGGAAGGTGCTCTAGGAGTACACCACATGGAAGTGGTGAATCCCACACAGTCCACAGGATGAGCACCCCAGCAGTCGTGGCTCACCAGACTTGGGAGGATCAAAAGAACCCCCCACATCCATGGATTGCTGCAACTCCAGTGCAAGGGGGCCAGACAAGGAATACCAATCAATGAGCTCCAACATTGGAGGCCCACATTCAGCAATAAAAGTTGTATGCTGCTGCTCTGAGCACATCTAGTGCACGTTTAGTGCTCCCACCCCTGGAATGTGCTGTTTCTCCACCCTGTCTCTGCCCAGTTTCCACCCAGTCTCTGCCTTTGCCCTGCCTACTCTGACAGTTTGGTGGCCTTTGCTGTGTGCAGTCCTTGCTGACGCGTGGCCCAATCACATACAAAACCCCATGCACCTGGCTAGCGCATTTTAGTAAACATGCTCTTTAGACTGTAAGCCTTCCAGGGGCAGGAAAATATCTACCATACCTGAGTGTAACTTACGTTGAACTCCTGAAAAAAGGTCTGAGCTAAATCCAATTTCTCAGAAGTAGATATTCAAAGAGCTGCTGAGTAACAAACACACATTGGGCAATTTTCAGGTGGAAACGTATGAACCAAAATTGAAGATTATAATTTTTTTAAGGCACCCAGTTGCACAAATTTAGCTCTTAGCGATGAATATTCAGCTAAATGATTAGATTTAAAACTTCTCCCAGACATAGCACAGACCATCCTCTTTTTTGTCTGATTCAGTCTGTGCACACACCCATTTTGTAGATTTTAGACAGACCAGTAGAGAGAGTAATTTTGAACTGGTTAGACTTATGCAGTGTAAAGTTAATTTTAAGCGCCTAAATCATTTGAAGATTGAACCCATATAGAACACTTTATTTTACCAAAGCAGGATGTTGAGGCCTTTAACACGCAAGTGTACGTGAAAGCCTGAGGTATCCCTCCTTACCTCTGTTATTTCTCTCACTGTAACTTCAGACCAGGGGCTTAATTCTCAGCTAACCTATCTCTCTTACCAACAGTGCAGAACTCAAATTCCAGATCCCAAGCTGGCAAGGGATTTGTCACTTCCTATCAGGGGGATTATTTTAGCAAGTATTTCTTTTTTTTTTATTATATCTATTTTGAATTTTACAGACTAACATATCACACTACAAACCAACACTTATGAAGTTACAAAACATCAAAAATATCAAAAACTCCCCCCACCCACCCCAGCTCTCTGAGGGAAGAAGCTTACCAGCTCAGCGTCCACAGGCAATCTTAATTTATCACATAGAGTGTCCATCCCCCATACTTACGGGGGGGGGGGGGGGCGCGGATACCATCCTAAATATATTATGACAACTCTACTGTTAGTTTGGCACAGGCAGCATATTTATCCAGCAATGCCCATTTTTCTAAGTTTGGAACAGCCTTGTTAGACTGATGTAACTTATTGTATAATTTCTCATATCTAACGCTTTGACAGACAAGATTCCACCACACCTCACATGTTAGATTCCGAGAATTTTTCTAGTTCGTAAAAATAACTTTTAGAGCAATTGCTAACATAAAATTCAATAAAAAGAATTTATCCTTGGGTAGGCCCAAGATGTTCTCCAAGGATCTTAAACATACCAAGTTCCAAGATAATACATTAGAAATACCTAATATACTCTGTATTTTATGCCAAACAGGTCTCCAAAATCTCTGAACAAATGGGCATCCGAAGATCATGTGCTCAAATGTACCAGTGGCTTGCTGACAGGATCAACATTTTCCCCCGGACGATTTGTCCCACTTAACCAATTTTACTGGCGTGATATATGCTGGGTGCAAAAAAAAGAACATTGACTGGGTAATCGCTGCTGATCTGGAGACCCTTGTTATTGGGTCCCATAAGGTTTTCCAGTCTTTGTGGGACATGGAGCGGTTTAATTCCAATTCTGTTTTTCCTTAATCCCCTAAAAGAAAAGGGAGTGTTTTCTCTAAAATATGACTAATTTATTGATGCGGCCCCTGCTTTCTCTGCTACTTCACTCATGTTTTTAAATAAAACTCCTTCTGCAGCCAAGCCGGCTACATTTATTGTAGACGCTCTTATACTATGTTTAAGTTGAAGCCATTGGAAACAGACAGCCCCGGTAAGTGAAAACTCTTTTTGTAACGATGGGAAATCTTTCCAGCTACCTGACTCCAAAAGTTGACCCAATGTCCAAATTCCACACTCCTGCCATTTCTTCCATGTGAACATCTTCCCTTTAATTTTAAGCTTCGGATTCCACCAAAGCGGCAGGATCTTAGAGAGCGGATTATTTTCTCCTGCATACTGTGCAAGGGATATATAAGCTTCCTGAGTAGCGGATATCGCCTTCCCTACCTTTGTCCATTCTGGATGCTTCATGCCAAGCAGCCGAGATACAGGACATGACGCTACAACCCGACTCTCCACCTCCAGCCACATAGGTTTCTGGGTAAGGTGATCACTGGACACCCACAAAGCCCCTTGTTTTAACAGGAAAGCATGGTGATACCAACGGAAATCTGGGAAATGTACCCCTCCCTTGTCTTTGGAAGCTTTACGTTTTTTCAGAGCAATCCTAGGTTGTGAGCCACCCCATAAGAACTTGCTCAAGTTTCTCTCTAGAGCAGTGTACATTTTTGCCGGAAGTATAAAATGCAACATTCCCAAAATGTAGTTGATTTTTGGCATTAAGGTCATTTTAATAGTTTCCAGTCTTCCCCACCATGTTAAGAGAAGAGGGCACCATGTTAGTGACATTTTATGTATCATTTTTATTAACTCCTCAATATTAATTTGTATGGTATGTTCAGATGAAATATCATATCTAACTCCCAAATACTTGACTCCGTCCGTCTCCCAACGGAAAGGAAATGCCGCCATAGAGTCTGAAGAAGCTAGATAGTTCATAGGGAAGGCAACCGACTTGGCCCAATTTATTTTGTAGCCCGAGATCTCTGAGTAGCTCTCTATTAAATCCAATATTGCGGAAACAGTGGCAGGCTGGGTGAACAATAAGAGATCATCTGCATAAGCATATAGTTTCACTTGTAGGTCGCCTATTACTATCCCCCTGATGCTTGAATTCAGTCTGATAGCTATTGCAAGTGGCTCAAGAGCCAGATTAAAAAGTAGAGGGGGAAAAGGGCATCCCTGCCTGGTGCCTCTGTGTAACGTAAAGGAGTCAGACAGGATACTATTGGCAAGAATTCGGGCCTTAGGATTTAAGTACAATATACGGATCATGTTGATAAAGTTAGTACCAAGCCTGAACCAGTCTAAAACTTTAAACAAAAAAGGCCATTCCAGTCTATTGAATGCCTTTTCAGCGTCTAAAGAAAGACCCACATAGGGAGAGTCAGCAAAGTTTGCTCTGTCGAGCAGGTTACAAAGTAATCTTGCATTGTCCGTGTTCGACCTTTCAGGGACAAAGCCACATTGGTCAGGGTGTATCAGATCACTAACAACACCCACAAGTCTGTTTGCTAAGACATTTGCGTATATTTTATAATCTGAGTTTAATAAGGAGATTGGCCTATAATTTGTGACTCAATTGGGATCTTTCCCTGGTTTCTCAAGCAGTACAATCGTGGCTTCTGAAAAAATTTCCCGTATGCCCCTGTGACTTATAGAGCTCTTCACAATAAGATAGCAAATATGGGATCAAATCCTCGCCTAATACTTTATAAAACTCAGCAGGTATTCCATCTGGCCCAACTGCCTTGCCCGGGGTCAGAGAAATGATTATCAAACATAATTCCTCTCTAAATATTGGCCTGTCTAATTCTTTAGACTGATGTTCCCCTAGTCTAGGATGATTTAAATTCCTCAGAAAAGTATTAGAGGATACAGGGTTGGCTGTCACTTCCGAGGAGTATAACTTATGATAGTAGTCTGCAAATGCCTCTAGAATTTGCTCATTGCTGGTCACCCTACCTTGATGGTCATCCACTATAGAGATGATACGTGTTCTTTCTCTTTTCCCTTTTAAAGCATTGGCTAGGAGCTTTCCCGATTTGATTTGTTCAACTTGATATAGAGAAATCTGTTTGCTCATAACTTGTTCTACTTCCAAACTTAAAAGCATGTTATATTGATACCTTAGCCTCTGGAGCTGCAGCAAAACACTTGCGTCCACCCGTTTTTGCCAAAGATGCTCTTCGGCTCTTATTTGCTCATCCAGGGACTTTAAGTGGACCCGCCTTCTTCTGTTCTCCTTGATAGAGAAACTCGTGATAGTGGCCTGTAGGAAGGCCTTAAAGGCCTCCCACCAGGCCCAACTTGCCGTATCTTCTAATTTGTTTATACTGAAATAGCCCTTTATAGCCTCCTTAACTTCTGCTTGAAATGAAGCATCGGCTAGTCAAGATCTATTAAAAGACCATGCCCGATTAGAATGGATCTCTGTTGATAATGCTAATGTTAGCTTTATGGCCACGTGATCGGAGATATGCATACTTAGAATTTCTGCTTCACAAGAAGCAGAGACCAGAGATCTAGATTTTAGGAAGAAATCTATTCAAGAGGAGGAGCTATGGGGCGAAAAGAAGAAGGTGTAGTCTTTGTCTTTAGGATTAAACAGTCTCCAGACATCTACCATGACTGTGGACACCATAAAGGCCTTAAGAGCCATCCTTGCTCTGGAAAGTTTTTCCACCCTACCCGGGTTCCTGTCCAGCAATGGGTTGAGGACCAGATTATAATCACCTCCCATTATGACTGGTGTCAAGATATCCATCTGTAAGATTCCAGCAATTTCCATGAAAAACTTAGGATTATCCATATTAGGGCCATAAACATTTAAAATTGATAACCTGATTTCACAAACTAAAATAGATATTTTCGCCCATCTCCCTTCTGCGTCATTATGCAGGGATTCTACTTTGACCCCTAAAGATTTACGTGCCAGTATGGCCACTCCATTCTTTTTTTGGATAGCAGGAGAGTGACCAGTTAGAAGAAACTGCCTGTCTTCCAGCTTCTTAGTTTCAGCCGAAGATAAGTGGGTTTCCTGTAATAGGACCAAGTCAGCTTGCTGATGCTTACAGTAAGCAATGATCTTTTTTCCTTTTTATTGGCTTTATAATGCCCTTAACGTTCAGAGACAATACCTTCATTACGTTAGCCATGGGACAATAAAAAGGACATGCCAAGAGATGCCTGCGAATCTCAAAGGGAAATAAACCAATCTTCCACACTCAGAGAGCCACCCAATCCCCCCCAAATCAGGGGTTCCATTCATTAGGTGAGACAGAAGGAGCCTCCCCATGACACACCCTGGACCCAAAATTACCAAATAGATCCCAAAACTCTATCTCTTTAGAAACAATTACACACAATTCAGTTAGCCGTCTCCTAAACATATAGAGTCAGTACCCATCCAAGCTTGACCAATGGGTCGCCATCTTTCATCATTATTTAAAATATAACCTTGCTCACTCTATTGAGACCAGACTGAGATTCAGGCTATCAACATAATGAGAATCATATGCTCTCATAGGCAGCCAGCCAGCACACTGGAAACCATGACAGAGTCAGTACATTAAAATAGCTTCTTGATCTTCAATGAATTGCTCCAAAGTCACTGGATCTTCGAAGGTTTTTGTGACATTGTTTAGAGTCACTCTGAAGCGGGCTGGGTAAAATAGTCCGTACTGTGCCTGTAAATGCTGAAGTCTCTTTCTAAGTGAGAGACAATGCTTCTGTTTCGCAACTGTAGTTTTACTAAAGTCTGGATAAAAGGCAATATTATAACCATCAAACTGAAGGGAAGTAGTAGCTCTGGCTGCCATCATTAATTGTACTACTTGTTGGAATATTAATACGCAGAAAATCAGGGGCCTTGGCTTTTTTGATTGTAAGCTCGCTGCTGGCAGAATGTGATGTGCCTGTTCTGTTTCAAATGGATGGGCAAAATTGATTTTCAACAGCTTAGGAACCAATCCCTCTAAGAAGGCCACAGGATCCTTTCCTTCTGCACCCTCAGGTATCCCCACGGGCCGAATATTGTTCCTCCTGGCCCTGTTGTTCATATCCTCCAGACTGCATTCCAAGAGCTCTGCTCTCTGTGACGCTTTCGCAAGTTGTAGAATGCGCTCTTCATGGGCCACAGTGGTCCCTTCCACCTTTTCAATTCTGGTTATAAGCGATAACATTTGTGACTTCATCTCCTTCAGATCTGCCTGTAATTCATTCAGCGATTCTCCATTTGCATCGACACGGTTACGGACCACTCTGATCTCCTTTAATATCTCTTGTACTCCCTCTGCTGTCTCCTGTTGAGGTGCCATCTTAAGAGGGGACAGCGGGTCCGATTTTGTTCTTTTGGTGCCAGCACCCTGAGGGTTTGCAAAATCTAACCGGGTCTGCTTGCTGTTAGCCATGTTCACCGAGCAATGAGTGTCCTCTAAAGGCTCGGCTTTCCTTCCAGACATCGATAGGACAGGATTAAGTGACTGGGACCGAGGGAGGAAATCTCCTAAGCGGCCATGTTGGACCCCTGCTGTCTCCACCCTCTTTAGCAAGTATTTCTGTCTATAACGCATGCTGTAAATGCAGAAAATGGCTATTATTTACATGTGTAAATAATAGGCAGAGAGAATGTAGATAAAACAATGCTAATCATCTCCCCACCCACACCCACATACCACACTCTCCACTGCATGAAGACATTTGCCCTCCCCTTGATTGTTTGCCGTGGAAACCGCCTTGATTGAATGATAAGGCGGTATATAAATACCATTAAATAAATAAATAAATTTTTGAATGTGATAAACATGTTCCTGGGGGTGCATTTTGGGGTACAGGAGTGGAGTTATGATGTACTTCAGTGTTTTATAAAATATATGTATACGTTCATATATATGCACCTGTCTTGGAGAAGGAGTATATTGTGTGCTATTAGGGATAGCTCTGGAACCCACTTGATATAATTGTATAGGTCCCCATAAAATAGACAGGTTTCTGACAGTTGTTATAAAATTACTTCACACATAGATGTTCAAAGTTACTCAAATCATTTGTGCAGCTAGTAGCTCTCCACATGAGTTAGTTTTGCACATAACAGGGGTAATCCCATAAAGAGGGTATCCAAGGTACGTACCATCCACACACATATGCCCCGGTGTTCTAGTGACCTGTGTGTTCATGGATGGGCATATACACATGTTCAACAGTCTGTCGCTGTTCTTTAATTATAAGAATATTTGCTATTGTGCATACTAGACGTATACAGGGGCAACACTGGGGAAAAGCACGGTGATGCTTTAACTCTTGCACATGACTTCCAAAATCTAGGCACATGGGGCAGGAGTAAGTGTTTGCACCTTGTGTGCCCACTTTGGGGACCACATATGTCCTACTTTATAAAATAAAGCACGCACATCCTTTCTTCATAGAACTGTAAGGCCAGGCTCACATGTTTTCACACACCTCAGGCATACTGTTATAGAATTACCTCACCATGACAATAATTAGCCTCACTTCTAAGCCAGCACAGGTAGCATATATCTCATTCTTGAATACTCTTGGGGTCTGTTTACTAAAGCGCGTTAGGCTTTTCCAGCCAACACAGCCAATATGTGCAGCTAGCATGGTGGTAGCTGCAAAAGCTGTTCGTTGTCTGTTGGGGATGTGCACAGCTTTTCCCCAGTAGATAGCACACCAAAAATGCAGACATCATGGTCAGACAGCAATCTGCATGCAGCTAATGCCACCCATTGTGGTGATCTTAGTTGCACCTACACTGTCTGCAAATCTGGTGGTTATAGTGTGCTGTTGAGAACCTCGGTAAGCACACTATGCAGACATGCACATGCTCTGCTCTGATTCCAACCACTCATGAAGATAAGGTGTTTTCTGCAGATAGCACAGAAAATTGCTGTGTTATCTCCATTTTGCATGCATTATCTGTTAATGAGGCTAGATAGCGTGCACTTTCTGCCATGTTAACAGTTAATGCTGCTTATTGAACATACCCTATTCTGTACTGCTTGCCTCAACTTATCAGTGTGGGCTTGGAAATTTCTTTCAGTCAAATCTGTGACACACCAGTGCAATGGGAAACATTTCTGTACCTTTCTGCCACATTTTCTTGTTCTCTGACTGCATTGTTTGGTCCTTCAAGATTTTCTTTATCTCTACACAGAAATCAGATAGCATTGACATTTCTATTATCAATGCAGTTCTTCACAACAATATTTGGTTTCTTGCATCCAGTTTCTTACTGGTTGGAATGGGAATATGCCAGGTAATCACAGCCCCTTCATTCTCCATAATTCTGTTAGGGTCATGATCCCACCGCTTTCCTGGTAGACCAATGTTACAGTGTTTACAAAGTTTCCACTAGATGAGATATGTCATCTTATTCAGCCTTTCTGTACAAAAATTGTCTTCCATCAGAACTTTGCAGCCATCTATGAAATGAGTAATTGTTTTTAGCTCTTCCTTATGGAACATACCAGTCTTTTACCAGTCTTTTCTGTGCTTTCATTGAGCCATCTCATCTGGTCTCCGATCACTCTTCAAGGATTACATTTCACTTCTTCACAATGGGAAATCTGCAAGTATTCATATCGTCTGGTTCTTTAGTAGTGATATCGCCATTCTAGTAATTTCACAGAAATTGGGCATTTTCCTACCTGTGGCCAGTAGGGTTGCTCTAGCATAAAGCTGGAGATGGTTTCTGCAACATCCTGTTTGTAATTCTAGAAAACCCAAAGAACATCTTGCTGAAGCACAATGCAAACACAGAGTAGAGGAGAAACCTGGTAGTTAAAGTAACAATCTGGGAACCAGGGAAGACAGGACTCAGATTCTTCAGATGTTTCTTGTGGCCGTGAGTGTCCATTGCCTTAGGCACAAGCTTAGATTGTAAGTTCTCTGCAGATAGGGAAATAATTACTGTACCTGAACCAGGGCCATACCGAGCGTGAATCGTGCCCTGTGTGACTTGCATATTGGGCAAGCGCACCTCCCCTCCTGCCCCCCCTCCCCCCGCACCTCCAACTAGCCACTTTCTGGATAGGGGTGGGAGAGAAGAGGCGTGCCTGATGTGCAAGTCACCGGCACACTAAGCAGATCTATCCCTCCTTGCTCTGATGCCACGTCATAGGAGGGAGGGACCAGACCTGTTTAGCATGCCACGAGAAGGCTTAAGGGGTGCGTTTCAGTTGTCTGCCATTGCCTGCTGCCGCTGAGAGAAATGCACCCCTTAAGTCTTTGCGCCCTGTGCGGCCGCACCACTCGCACAGGGCTAGGTACGGTCATGACCTGAACTACTACTGGTAATGTGTGAAGAAAATACACACTTAGGATGTTACACTAAGACAGACTCTTTGTCATTGACTTCACAAAGCCACTTTCATCTAGTAGAATCATACAAAAAACCCCTCCTTGTCATGGAATCACCCAAATAATCAGCAACCAAAGTTACAATAGCTAATGCATATTGCAGAGCTGCCAAGTTATAGATTTCCAGGAGGGAGCTTTTTTTGCCAGTTCAGGTTTTATATTAATATTGCAATGTGCTATGGTATTTGTAGACACTGATTTTACCCATTGGAATCAGTGCTGCAGGTACCATAATGCATCAGGACGAGATTGTCAAACATCCAGGACCTACTTAAAATCTCTGTCCTGGAAATGTGAAACTTGGCATCTCTGATACTGAATTAAATAAACACATAAAAGTAAGTTTCAAAGGAATATAAAGTCAAAATGTAACTTGTTGGCATGCGAGCAAATAAATGGTAAAAATCAAAGCACTCTTGCCTGGCCTAAAAGCTGAACATTTGCAAATTGCTAAACAAACATGCTTTAAAAGATGGAAAAAAATGATGTATTTAGATTTAATTATTTAATACAATATATTGTACTAGAAAGTATGCAATAGCTGGCAAAGATTTTATAACCTTAGTTATTTAGCACTAACCTTAAATAACTACAATTTAATCTGCTGTAATTGCAATTAAACCCATTTTGCTTTTTATTACATTTCTATCTGCTGCAAACATGTAGGGTCTGATATTTAAAAGGCATGGTGGGCGTTCTGGTGTGGAGCAGAGATGGTGACAGCCATTAACCGGATAGCGGCAATATTGCACTACTACGTGGTTAGCGACCTGCAGGTAAAACTAGGTGAAGCAAAAGCTGGCATAGTTTTACCCGCGGGAGTTAACCATGCAATGGTATAATATCAATGCTACCCGGTCAGCTTCTGTGGCTCTGGGGCATATACGGTCATCCTGCATATTCAATGCCAGGGCTGCATTGAATATCTGGGGTTAGAGGTCGGCAGAGACAGCTATGCACCATAGCGACGCATAGCCGGCTCAATTCAACATCGGGCCCATAATATATACATGTAAATTTTTTTTTTTTTTTGCTTTTTTTTTATGTGTCAATGACAGATCCCCTGGATAGTTTATAATGCTTTTATTCAGGATTAACAGCTGGCAGATCACAGTACCTGTGCGAACTCTCAGCTCTTTTTTTTTAAAGAAGCCACGCTGTATTGAATTAGAAAGCTGCACGGAAATGAACAGCTAAGCTGTGGCAGTGTAATAAGACAGTCACATAAGACTAATTATTGTGTTTCAGTTTACAATAGCTGTCATCTTTTCAGTTGAGAAAGAAGAAGAGAGAGAGATAGAGAGACAGAGAAAGAGAAAAGACAGAGAGAGAGAGAGAGAGAGGCCTAGACTCTCAGAACAGAAGACCAAACAATTAACAACTGTCTGCAGAAGTATGTAAAAGAGGCACATCTCCTTCTTGCTCGCAGCTATAAAGAATTTCATTTCACTAGCCATCCATCATGACACTGAAAGGTGTCATTTGTTAAATTAGTTGTGTTTTACAGAAGGAGAGTAAAAGGTAATTGCAAATACTCATAATTAAAGTGTATCTATCTACCAATATAGAGGGATTATAGATTTTTAGGGATGTATACATAGAGAGAGAGAGAGAGATAAACAGGATTATTTGACTTTTTTTCCCAGCATGTGACTCTTATGGACTTTAAGAAACAATACAGGCACTCGTATATATTTTTTTTGTTTTTCCTGCCTTTCTTTATACCATTCCTGGGCTCTAGTGACTGTTGTTATTACCATGTTTTTTGACAGTTCCATCTTACTGAATGATGGGCTGTATTTCCGAGGGTGAAATTATTCTCCTTTTCCAAGATAATACTCAAGCTCATGTTAGACAAAGGTGATTGGAATACCTCTGTGCCAAATTTTCTATGTTTCAGAAAGCATATTTGTTTTTCCTATTTAAACTTCAGTATAAAGTAAACCTATTTTCTATTTTTTGGTGTCCATCCTTACAGACTGGCATACAGTACCCAAATTTTTATCTTGGGGGTTATGAGTGAATGTATGATGCTAGCAGCTGTTACCTTTATTGGGTATGATATTTGCTTTAAAGTCAACAATTTTCATAGACATATGTTGGCATATTTTTATTATTTGCTGCCAAAATGTTAATTTGCTTTCTATTGACAACTTGACTATTTCATAATTTGCCAAAAAAGTCACACTACAAGCCAGATTCAAGTTGCAGGCCAGATTGAAGTGTAATATCACTATAAATCTATGGTAGAATGGTCTGCCACTTGAAATTCATATATGTAGGTCATTGGGAAATCAGAAAACATGAAGCCTCAATGAAGTTTTCTTCAGTGTTGATTAAACACAACAAATTACAAACTAGCATTTGGATTTGAGTGCATATGGAGTCTGCAGTGAGCTAATACTGAAAGGCCACTGTTTTGGCACAGTGTGACCAAGTCTGTAGATTCTTTCCAGGGCAAGGTGCCTCAGTGGCTCTCAGTGGACATCTCTGTTACATTTGGCACTTGGGATTCTGTAGGCTTTAGTACCAGGTTTTCTGTTGGTTCTTTCCATTCTCTTAGTTAGCTAAGCTTTTCAGGTCTGCCTCTTAAAAGTAAATCTACAAATGCCTACTTTCTCAGTTCCTGCCTCCCATTCCTTGGAAGCAAGCCAAACCAGTCTATTCCATCTGCATAGCCTAACGAGGGAAAAGCTTAGGTACCATATGTCTCCCAATTTGTAGGTGCTGATTTCTTTGATCTTCCCTTTTTCCTTTCCGTTTGCTCCTTTCCTAGAGATAACTGACCCAGGTTAAGATCTATTAAAGATCTAGCACATTCTCTTTCCAATCTGCTATAATCTTACCTCTGCTTCATGGGGCTGTGCTTGGAATCATGCTTATTAATCAATTCCAATGAATTCCCTTCACTCCTTCTCTGACAGACTGGCATCATGGATTGTTTGCCTTTCATCCTCATTAGTCCTTGGTCGCCTTCTTTCTGTAACCCGCTCCCAGTGGTCTGTTGTGATTGCAAATCTTTTTTACCATTCGTGAAACTTTGAGGCCTTATTGATTAAAATTAGTAGTCATCGAGGAGAGCAATGTCAGCAGGATGGCCTCAGCTTCTTAGTTATATCTGTGGCTCATACTCATTTTAGTGGTTATTGTCTAGAAAATGTATGTGTTTGATATGACCAACTAGTGTATAGCCATTTTAGGTTTTTTTAAAAATTATTATTATTTATTTTTATTGCTTTCAACACTCACACTACAACAACACAACTCAATAGTACACTTCAACATACAACAACACCAATGTTACAGAATTACAAGAGATCCTAACCTGATCTTCAATCCGTCTACCCCCACCCCCCCAACCTTCTTCCCCTCCACCCTCCCCGTCTCCCTGAGTACCCTAGGAAAGCTGAATTAGCCAGGCTACATTTATATTAATTTCCACAGTTCTTCTTAAGAGTTGAGAAGCTGCACTTAGCCTTTGCTGCATACTTGTCTAAATAATGCCATTTGCTATTGACCTGGCCCTCATTGCTGTTGCTTTTCTGCAACTGCCTAAGCTTGCTCCTTAGTCCCCATTGGGTTTCTCTTTTTTCCTGCGCTTTTTCAAATTTAGAGTAGAGGTACACCATGTTCCACCAATGATGGCCATCCAGCTTAGCAAAATCTTTCCAGTTAGATACAATAAGTTTTAAAGCGATGGCCATCATGAAATTGAATAGGAATTTTTTTTCTTTCTCTAGCGCAAAACCGCTCGCATAGGAGTGAAGTATAATTATTTCCCACCTTAACGGAGACTGAATAGCCAACAAAATTTCAATCTTGTTCCATACCATTGGCCAGAATCTCTGAACGTAGATACACTCATAAAATACATGTTTGAAGGTACCCTGAGCTTCGCAAAAGGACCAGCATTTATTTTGGGCCTTGGAAATCCACTTTGCAACCCTAACTGGGGTGAAATAAGCCCTATGCAGAATAAAATAAAGGGATTGTGTGAGGGAAGCTGCCCTCGACACTCTGTTTGCTCTCCCCCAAACCTTATTCCACACTTGTGACGATATGGGGCATTCCAGGTCTACTTCCCAACAACGCCCTAGGGCAGAAGGGGGTGACAGCAAACTGTCTCTAATTGTAGCATATAATTTAGACATGATACCCTTTGCACTTAAGCACATGTCCACAGTCTTCAGTAACTCCCAGTGATCAACCGCTTTGTGGGGTTCACCAATAAGGTCCTTGAGGCAATGCTTTAGCTGCAACCATTGAAAAAAACATGACTTCAGGACACCATACTCCTGCTGAATCTCCTCAAAGGATTTCCACGCCTTCTCTTTGATTAACTGACCGTCACATTCCTGCCATGCTTTCCAAGCAAAGATTCTGTGTCCTATCCTCATTCTGGGATTAGACCATATTGGCGATAGGGCTGAGATCCTACTTTTATACTCTAACAAACGGAAAGCTTGTTGCGTGGCTTGGATTATTTTGAAATTCTCCCCCTACCCTGAAAGGCACATGCCTACTAATAAATGGAGAGGGATAGGGGCTACCAATCTTTCCTCTAACTCGACCCAGACCGGCTTCTGACCGCTAACTCTGTTATTGAGCCAATTGGCCCCTTGCTTTAATAGTATGGCAGTATGATACCATCTGAAATCAGGAAACTGTACACCCCCCTCCTGCTTGTTTGCCTTTAGTTTGCTGACCACAATCCTAGGGGGCTTCCCTTGCCAGAGGAAATTTGTTAATATAAGCTCTAATGACTTATAGAACTTTACTGGAAAAGCTAACGGGATCATCTCCAAAATACAGTTTACTTTAGGCACCAAAACCATTTTGATAGAATCTAATCTGCCCCACCAGGACAGATGTAAGGGAGACCATTTCAATGTAAAGGCCTGGACCATTTCTTTTATGATCTTTATGTTCAACTTCACTGTCTCCTCTAACGAGGGGCAAAATTGAACCCCAAGATACTTGATAGTGCGTGCTTCCCATTTAAAAGGATATTGCGCTACAATGGATGAGAAGGTTAATTTATTCATTGGGAATGCTATTGATTTGGTCCAATTTATTTTATACCCTGACAATTTTGAGTATTGACCGATCAGTTCCAAAACATCCCCTACTGACCGAGGCTGGAGAAATAGCAAGAGATTGTCTGCATAAGCAGAGAGTTTTATTTGTTTCCCAGCAATCTCTATGCCCTGTATCTTTTTTGACTGTCTTACAAGTATAACTTGTGTGCAACAGTGATGCTGAGAGCTAAACTATCAGTAGTTTAACTACTGGCAGGGTCTCCCAAGATGGACAGGTCTCAGCTGAGGTGCCAGACCAAGACAAACCACCCATCTGGGCAGCAGCAGAATGGGATAGTGTTGATGGCGGAGGATCACATTTCTGTGACAACGGCAACAACACCAAACTTAAACTGCGCGGAAGAAAGGCCCAGCAATCTACTTCTGTATCATGCCATGAAAACCCAATGGATAGTTACAACAAAACAAATTGTGCTATAGTGCTGGAAGATGAGACCCCCAGGTCGGAAGGCACTCAACTAGCTACTGGGGAAGAGCTGAAGACTTTTCAGAGTAAAGCCAGCATTTATGATGTGGTTGGATCAAAGCCCTCGGGACGTCTGACTGCTGATGTAGCTGCGCATGAAATGAGAGTCAGAAGCTGTAAAGATGTCTTACGCATTGGAACATGGAACATACGAAGCATGAACCAAGGGAAGTTGGAGGTGGTCAAGAATGAAATGGAACGTGTACAACTTGATCTGTTGGGTGTCAGCGAACTGAAATGGACTGGCATTGGGCACTTTGCATCAGATGATCACATGGTCTACTATGCTGGAAATGAAAGACAAAGAAGAAATGGTGTTGCATTATATTATAAATGGAGTGGAGGAGTGGCCTAGTGGTAGCGACGAGGTACTTCAGGCCGGAAAGTCAGGGGTTCAAATCCCACTAGAGGACAGCAAACTTGGGCCGGAAGGACTGGGGTTTCTAGTCCCACAGGTGCTCCTTGTGGTCTTGGGCAAGCCACTTAACCCTCCATAGCCCATGTTCCCTGTAAAATAGTTATCTCCAAGTTATAATGCCCTGTTCAATGTAATTTCAGTTTGTTCAATGTAAACCGCACTGAAGCAGAATAGCATGGTATATAAGAGAATGTAAATAAATAAATAATGAAGAAGAAACTTGCAAGAACTGTAATGAAATACAATGCAGTCAGTGAACGCTTAATCTCTATTCGTCTACAAGGAATGCCTATCAACACAACTATAATTCAAGTATATGCACCAACAGCAGCTGCAGAAGAGATTGAAATTGATGAGTTCTATGAACAAGTGCAAGCTGAAATTGACAGAGCATGCAAACAGATTATCCTGATAGTCATGGGTGACTAGAATGCAAAAGTTGGCAACAAAGAAGAAGGCAAAGTAGTTGGAAAATATGAACTTGGCAACAGAAATGAAGCTGGAGAAAGACTGATTGTTGGTCTTGCAGAATTCTATCTATTCATCTCAAACACCTTCTTCCAGCAACACAAGCGGCGACTGTACACATGGACTTGACCCAATGGATTGTATAAAAATCAAATTGACTACATCTGTGGAAGTCAATGATGGAAAAGCTCTATAACATCAACAAAGACAAAACCTGGAGCTGACTGTGGTACAGATCATCAACTACTGGTATGCAAACTCAAGCTAAAGTTGAAAAAGAGCAAACCACTCATGAATGCAGCAAAATATGACCTTGAGAATATACCACTGGAATTTAAAGACTGCCTGCAAAATCGATTTGCTGCTTTAGATACAAATGACAGAGCTCCAGAAGAGTTATGGAATGACATCAAGAAGGCTGTGTTGGAAGAAAACGAGAAGTCTCTACAAAAGGTGAAAAAGCAAAAACGGCCAAAATGGATGAGGGAAGAAACTCTGAAAATTGCCCAGAAATGCAGAGAAGCTAAAGCCAGAGGAGAACGAAAGACAATAACAGAACTCAACAGAGATTTCCAACGTGCAGCAAAACAGGACAAGGAAAAGTACTACAATGACGCATGCAAAGAAATAGAAGCAGAAACTATTAGAGGAAGAACAAGATCGGCTTTCCTAAAGCTACGAGAGTTAAAGAAACAGTCCCAGCCTCGAATTGGAATGTTACAAGATGCTCAAGGTTCTATGTTGAATGATTCTGAGAAGATCAAGAAAAGGTGGAAGTAATATACAGAGCTTTTATATGATAAAGATCAAGTGGACCAACAGCCCTTTCAACCTGTACCTTATGATCGGGAACCAGTGGTGATGAAAGAAGAAGTTAAAGCAGCATTGAAAGCCTTATCAAAGAACAAAGCACCAGGCATTGATAGCATTCCCAAAGAAGTATTACAGCAATCTGATGCAGCTGTTACCATACTTACAAGGCTATGCCAAGAAATATGGAAGACAACATCATGGCCAACTGACTGGAAAAGATCTGTGTTTATACCAATACTAAAGAAAGGTGTTCCAACTGACTGTGGAAATTATCGCACAATCGCTCTGATCCCACATGCCAGCAAGATTTTACTGAAGATTATTCAAAAGAGACTACAACCATACCTGGAACAAGAACTACCTGAAGTGCAAGCAGGGTTCAGGAAAGGGCGAGGAACGAGAGACATCATTGCGAATGTGAGATGGATCCTTGAAAAGACTAAATACCAAAAGGATATCTATTTGTGCTTTATTGACTATAGCAAGGCTTTTGACTGTGTAAACCATGAGAAACTCTGGGCCACATTAAGAAGCATGGGTATATCAGAACAGTTGATCGTACTCTTGCACAATCTGTACATTGATCAAGAAGCAGCAGTTCGAACGGAACAAGGAGAAACAGAATGGTTTAAAATAAGCAAAGGTGTAAGACAAGGCTGCATACTTTCCCCCTATCTGTTTAATTTATATGCAGAACAACTCATCAGAGAAGTTGGATTGTATGAAGACAACAGAGGTGTGAAG
Organism: Ichthyophis bannanicus; assembly: GCA_033557465.1. Taxonomy (NCBI): domain Eukaryota; kingdom Metazoa; phylum Chordata; class Amphibia; order Gymnophiona; family Ichthyophiidae; genus Ichthyophis; species Ichthyophis bannanicus. The sequence goes on from CM066033.1 coordinate 106,907,881, forward strand.
ATTGGTGGAAGCCTCATCAACAAATTTCTCTATGCTGATGATACCACATTACTGGCTGAAAGTGAAGATGATCTGAAACATTTGCTTCTCACAATCAAAGAACATAGTCTCGAAATGGGCTTGCACCTTAATGTAAAGAAGACAAAGATCATGACAACTGGCATAATCAACAGGTTCATCGTTGAAGGAGAAGAAATTGAAATTGTGAACAACTTTAACCTACTTGTATCAACTATTAATAAAGAAGCAACAAGCAGTCAAGAAATCAGACGATGCATTGCTCTTGGCAGAATGGCTATGAAAGACCTAGCTAAGATTATCAAGAGCAGAGATGTCTCTCTCCATACAAAGATTTGACTTGTTCAAACCATGGTATTTTCAATAACATCATATGGATGTGAAAGCTGGACAGTGAAAAAGATAGACAGGAAGAAAATTTATGCCTTTGAATTATGGTGCTGGCGACGAATACTGTGTATACCATGGACTGCCCGAAGAACAAACCAGTTGGTACTAGAGGAGTTCAAACCTAAGCTTTCTTTAGAAGCTCAGATGACAAGACTTCGACTTTCATACTTTGGACACATCATGCGAAGAGAGAGATCATTAGAGAAAGACATCATGCTTGGCAAGATAGAAGGTCAGCGCAAAAGAGGAAGGCCAGCAATGAGATGGATCAATACAATAACAGCAGCTACGGGTTCCAGTCTGTCAACAATGAGCCGCCTGACTCAAGACCGAACACAATTTAGGATAGCTATCCAGAGGGTCGCCATGAGTCGACTCTGACTTGACGGCACTTAATAACAACAACAATAAGTATAACTGATGGTTCCAACACAAATAGTAAAGGCAAAAGGGGGCATCCCTATCTCGTTCCTTTTCTCAACGTAAAAGAGTTATACAGAGATCCATTTACCAGGATACGCGCAGAGGGGGAAGTGTATAACACTTGTATCATCCGCACAAAGGTTTTGCCGACACTGAACCACTCAAGCACCTGCATTAAAAAACCCCATTCCAAGCGGTCAAAGGCTTTCTCAGCGTCAACTTAGAGTCCTACAAGGGGTTCTTGGAGGTCCTCAGCGTCCTCTAGCAGATTTAGGAAGAGACGCGCGTTATCCGCTGTGGACTGCCCAGGTATGAAGCCACACTGGTCTGGGTGTATAAGATGAGGGACAACCTTAGCAAGCCTATGTGCAAGGATCAAGGAGAATATTTTGTAGTCAGCATTTAATAGGGATATCGGGTGGTAATTCTCCATTTTATGGGGATCCCTTCCAGGCTGTTCCAGGACTACTATTATCGCTTCACTGAAAGACCCTGTTGCAGGGGCTTGAGAATGGAGAGCCTAAAAGTACTAGAGCAAATAAGGGAGAATATCCTCAGCAAATACTTGTTAAAACTCTACCGGGATTGCATCCGGCCCAGCCGCTTTGCCCCCTTTCCTACCATGCAGAGTTTCTCTAATCTCCTTAACCGACAAAGGCCTATCAAGCTTTTCAGAATGAGAAGGGGTTATTAGGGGGTGGGGCACCTGATTTATAAGCTCTTGAAATGCTTTGGAATTAGTGTCCGCTTCTGAGGAGTACAAGTTCCTGTAGAAAGAGCGAAAAAGATCTGCAATCTCGCAATCTTTCATGAGAAGGCCCCTCCTTTCATCCTGAATAGCTTCTATTTTATTTCTGGGGAAGCGTGGCTTAAGCGTACCGCCAATATTTGACCTGCTTTGTTACTCTCGCAGTAATACCTTCCCTGGGACTTATGTATCAGACCGACCGCTTCAGTACTAATGATATCATTATATTGATATCTCAATCTTTGCAAGTGAATTAGGATACCTTAGTCGGACCTTGTTTTCAAGAGTCTCTCTCCGGCTTGGATTTTGGCCTCCAGATCTAACAGTTTCCCTTTCTTCAAATGCCCCAACTTGATTTTATAACTTGTACATGCGGCTCGAATGACAGCTTTAAAAGCCTCCCACCAGGCCCATCCAGGTGTCTCATTCAAAGAATTTAATTGGAAATAATCTTTGATTGCTTTCCTGATTTCCTCACAAAAACTAGGATCATGCAATAAATCTCTGGGGAAATACCATGCAGAATTTCGCTGAGGATATCCATCAACATTAAGAGAAAAATGTACAGCTGCATGATCAGAGATATGCATACCAGAGATTTCAGTATGGGTAGCCTCCGCAATTAAGGTTTTGGAAACCAGAAAAAAAATCAATTTGTGAATGCAAACCATGGGGTAAAGAATAGAAGGTATACTGTCTATGCTTTGGATGCCAGAGCCTCCAGATATCCGAGAGACCGTATGCTTGCATAATTGAGAGGAGAACTGTGGTTGCCCTACTTTGTTTATGAGATCGGTAAAGTTGACGATCTAACAAAGGGTGAATTGCTAAATTGAAATCTCCCCCAAGGATCCACTCATTAACGGTTGCCTAGCTGTAACAGGACTTTGGACTACCTTCCCTCTGTGTCAGCCCTATTCTGTAAGATCATTGGGTCTAGAGCTTTGTTTACTAATATGGCAACCACATTTTTCCTGGCAAACGCCAGGGAATGACCCACAAGGAGATATTTTCCTAATCCTAATTTCCTCGTTTCTTTCTTTTTTTTTTTTAATTCTTTATTTCATAATTTTAATAAACTACAAAGAAACAATAGGATTACACGCACAATTTCCACTGCATTATACTTCCAATAAGATCAGTTCAGTCATATATCAGCATATTACATATGTATATACACATCTGGCATGCCATCCCATTAAATAATACAATTCTAGCATTGGATTCTAAAACTAGAAAACTACAAATATAGTAAGACATAAGAGAAAGAGGCAAACATTACAGATAGAACATCCTTCAGTGACGAGCACCACCCCCACAAGAACCAGCCACCTATCTCTAACATGATGCTTACATGCCGAGGGCATCCCACTTTCCCAATCATGAGAGGAAAGAAGGGTATCGTGTTACATAAGCTTTCTCACAGGCCCGGTGGTAGCAGACAAGGTTCCACCAGTACATAACAGTTAGGCCCTCAAAGCTTTTCCAGTGACTCAATATGGCTTTCAGGGAAAGACTTAAGAGCAAATCAAAAATAGCTGCATTATGCTTTTGCAACGTTGGCACTCTAGCTAATGACTTGTAAATCACAATACAATATGTCAATTCTGTGTTAAGTTCTAACAGTTGTGAGATTCGGGTCCAAAAACTTTGCCAGTATGCTCGAAGTGCAGGGCAAAAGTATATCATATGGGCCAGGGTTCCCACGCCTGTCCCACAGGACCAACAGTGTGCATCACTATTCTTACTCCATTTTGCTATGCGGACAGGCATGAAATAGGCACGATGAGCCAGAAAATATAACATTTGATTGAGCGAGGCTACTCTTGTTAGTCTCCTCTGCCGTTGCCATAGTTCCTCCCATATATTGGGATCCGTTATTTTTCCCGTCTCTGCTTCCCATACCATTTGCAGTCCTGTGCAACGCCTTTTCCCTCCTTCTCTGAGAATTCCTACAAATTTGGAGAGGAGTTTCGATCCTGCCTTAAATTCCTGTATTTCCTGATGAAAGGGGTGTTCCTTTCCCAACGCTACAGGTAGGACTCCAGCCTTACTCAGACAGTGCCGCAGCTGACACCATTGATAGAGACAACGGCTGGGCAAATTATATTCTTGTTGCAGGGATTGAAAGGATTTGTAGGCTTTGTTGGAAACCAGCTGTCCTAGATTGTAGATACCTACCCGTAGCCAGGGTAGCCATAGAAAACTGCGACCTTCAATCTTAAACTTCTAAGTTGTACCATAACGTTGTGGATTCGGAAAATTCAAGATCGGCACCCATATGCCGTTTGATCAGTTGGTAGGTCAGTTGGGTATCTCATATATGATCTCATTATCCAGCCCAACACTGCTGTATTCCGCACCTAGGCGCATCCACAACGGGACCAGTTGGCTCAGGGCATTCTCTATTTTTAACCAAACCGGGGCCCCTTCTTCTATATTTTCTTCGCTCCACTGGGCACCCTGTTTTAGAAGGGAGGCCATGTGGTACCAGTAAAAATCAGGAAAATGTATTCCACCTCTGGTCTTTGGGGATTTAAGCTTCCATGTCGCGATACGAGGCGGTCTGTTGCGCCAAAGAAAAGATATTAGCCTTTTTTCAATTCTCATGTAAAATTTCCTTTCAAACAGTGCCGGTACCATATTGAGTATATAGCAGACTTTAGGCACAATGACCATTTTGATAGTCTCCCCTCTGCCCTACCAGGTCAAGTTCAACGGGGACCATTTATTTATGCATTCTTCCACTATACTTTCACATTGACCCATGGATCTTCGGATTGTATCCTGGAAAGTAGCTCCATATGTCACTCCAAGATATTTAAACGACGTGTCTTCAACTTTAAACGGGTAGCTTTGCAAAAGCGCTCTAGAGACGCGATCGTTCAATGGTATGATGGTAGTTTTGGATAAGTTCAGTTTGTATCCAGATATATCCGAATATTCAGAGATGACAGCCATTGCAGTGTCCAACGATTTATGATGCAGTAACAGCAGGAGGTCATCTGCATACGCCGATAACTTGATTTGGGATTTCCCTAGGCATACACCTTCAATGCTCGGAGATTGTCGAATTTTCATCAGCAGTGGTTCCATCGCCAAATTGAATAATAAGGGCGATAAGGGGCATCCCTGCCTTGTGCCTCTCGATAAAGTAAATTCAGAAGTGAGCCCACTATTTGCCGCTATCCGTGCTGTGGGCCGGGAATAAAGTACCCGAACACTAGCCAGGAATTCTTCCGGTACTCCAAACCACTGCATCACTCGAAATAGATAGGGAAGTTTTACGCGATTGAAGGCTTTCTCAGCGTCAAGTGCTAGACCCACCACTGGTTCTTTTAGCTGAGCAGCTCGCCCCAATACATGTGCCAGCAGACGCCCATTATCAGTTGTAGACCTGCCAGGCATAAATCCACATTGGTCAGGTTGGACCAGAGTTTCCATTACTGAACTCAGGCGATTAGTTAGGACTTTGGCATAGATCTTATAGTCCGAGTTAAGAAGTGAAATTGGCCGATAGTTCTCTATTTTCTGGTCATCTCTTCCTGGCTTAGGGTGTATTACTATTGTGGCAGCCGCTAATGCTCCAACTGCTGGACATTCTTTCGTGAGCTCTGTGTAATATGTATGCAGTTTGGGAAGCAGTTCTTGAGAGAAAGTTACATAAAATTCAACTGGTAAGCCATCTGGTCCACTCGCCTTCCCTTTAGCAAGCTGTCGCATTGCTAGCTGTATTTCTGCGCATGTTACATTTTCCGATAGTCGACATTGTTGCACTTTCGTTAGTTTGGGGCCCACCAATCTTGTCGTGAAGTTGACAAAACCCTCTTCAGTGAAAACTTTTTCGGTTTGGTAAAGCTGCGAGTAGAATTCCTCACACACTTTCAGTATGTCTTCGTCTCGTCTATGTATTTTCCCTCCGGCGCCCTGCAGGCCAGTGATGTGGGATTTAATTCTTTTAGCCCATAGTGCTCGAGCTAAGAGCGCACTTGCCCTGTTGTTTTCATGGTAGTACATCCCTTGTTGGGCCTGGATCTGCTTGCTCGCTTCATCATTGAGAATAGAGTTGTACTGGTATCTCAGTTTCTGCAGTCGAAGTAGAATAAGCGCATCTGAGCGCTTAGACAGTATCCGTTCTCCCGCACGTATCTCTTGCTCCAAGTTGGTTAGCTGTGCTGCCGCTTCTTTCCTTCTACAGATACTATATGACGTTATACTACCCCGTATAGTGGCTTTGAATGCTTCCCACCACGCCCAGGTGGGGGTGTCGTGCAATACATTGCGCTCAAAATAGTCTAAAAATCCTGGACGTAGGTACTCACAAAATTCGTCATTATTGAGCCATGCGCAGTCAAATTGCCATCTAGGCATGGTCTGCCTTGTCTGCTCAGAACGAATTTCTATCCTTATTGCCGCATGGTCCGAGACCGTCTTAGCTGCGATGTCTGCTGTCAGTAGCTGAGGCACTAAGGTCTTAGAAATCAGAAAGTAATCAATTTGTGTCTGCGTATTATGCGGCATCGAATAATAGGTGTAGTCCCTCTCCATGGGATATAACAGCCGCCACGGATCAACTAAACCTAATGTTTCCATCATGCTCAGCAACTGTTTACTGGACCGTGGTTTGTGCTGTTGTTTGTAGGGTACCCGATCAATCAGTGGATCTTGAATAAGATTAAAATCACCGCCGAGTATTACATTCGTGGCTCCAGCCATCAGCACCTCCTGAGCTATCTGCTCAAAAAAGGCGGGATCATCTGGATTCGGGCCGTAGACCGTCATGAGAGTGTAATCTTTATCTGCTATTCGCACTTTCGCTTTGGCCCAACGTCCCTCTGGGTCAATCGCCGTGCCATCGACGCTTGGCTTTAGTGCCATTCGCACTAATATTAAGACACCTCCTTTCCTCTTGAGAGCTGGCGCTGATAGTATATTCTGATAACCCTCTCCAGTCACCTTATAAGATTCAGACAACGTCAAGTGAGTTTCTTGGATGTAGACCACATCTGCCCTCAATTTCTTGCAGTAATTTAATATTTTTTTTCCGTTTGGCAGGATTGTTTATTCCTTGCACATTGAGGGATACCACTCTTAATCTCTCACTACCTATTATGGTTACCGGTCCTTCCCTTAGGGGTCACTTGCAAACAGTTAAACATTAGTTTGATAACATAATAAGATTTCCTAACCCTTAGTGGTGCATTTGTTTCTATGGTATTCATGATCATACGACTTTATGTAGCAATATTTGTAAATAGTTTACCACTGTTATACAAGTTTATGTAGCAAATGCTGTAAATAGCTTACCCCTGTTATCCAAGTTACTTGCCCTGTTATCTGTAAACTCTTACATGTTAACTGTACTGAGCATTTTTGTTCCATGTAAACCGCGCTGATGCCGAATAGTGCGGTATATAAGAGACTATAAATAAATAAATAAATAAATAATGAAAGAAACCATATTTGGTCGCCATGCGGTCAGCCCCCAACTTTGTTATTTGAATGGTGGAACCCGCCCCGCCCCCTTTCTTCATCACTGCCCTCAGTTCCCACTCCCTCCCACCCAGTTTCCTTCTGGTTTAAGGTATAATCACACTCACTCCCCCAGCCTTCTATCTAAACGATAATGTTAGTACAAGACTCCCCCTACTATTCCTCACAGCAATTTGAGAATATAATTTGAGAATATAACTATGACATCACTTTTAGACACCTAACACAAGCACATCATACCACAAATTACATGAATGTCCTCAAGTGACGCAAGGCTCCGTCTCCATTCGAGCCCATTCATGCAGGTACATACGCAGACTCTCTCCACTATCAAAGGTCCGCGTAGTGTTCCCCAGTGTAACTCGCATTCTAGCTGGGTAATAGAGGCCATACCGTGCTTGTAGTTTCTGCAGTAATGGTCTACATTCCAATAGCTCCTTACGCCTCTCCGTTGTTTTCTTGCACAGGGCCGGGAAAAAAGCAATTTTACTGCCTTCATAGCATAGCTCAGACTTCTGTTTGGCAGCCTTCAGTATCTGGAGGACCTGGGGGTAGCGTAGCACTTTGATAATGAAAGGGCGTGGATTCTGCCTCCTTTCAGTCGTGTGTGAAGGCACTCGATGGGCCCGCTCTAATTCAAAATGCTCTGTGAAAGTCAGGTGCAACAGCTCTGGTATCAGTTTCTGCAGAAATTTTATAGAGTCCGATCCTTCCCGGCCCTCCGGGACACCTATGAGCCTTATATTGTTCCGATGGGCCCGATTACTTTGGTCTTCATTTTGATCTTCCAGTGGCTTGATTCTTTTCTGCAGCAGGCCTATCTGGGTAACAAGAGTCTCATGCCGTTCAATCACAGCTTCTGTCTTGTGCAAGCGCTCCCATACTTCTGACAGCCGCTCCTTTACTTCGTGCATATCTCCTTGCAGCTGCGTCAGAGTTTCCTTACTAGAGGCCACCATGCCTTTTACCGATCGTAGTTCTTGCAGCACTTCACGAATGCCCTCCGCGGCTTCTTTCTCTGACGCCATTTTGTGTGGAGACGTCGTTTCCTGCTTTGCTCGCTTTACAGTGTGCCCAGTCGTTGGCGAGAACTCCAACTTTGCCGGTTTCAAGGAGGACATCCTACAGGGTATTTTACGCCAAACTTTACGATTTTTGCTGGGGTCTGTCGGGGGATAGAGACCAGGATTCTTAGATCTGGGTGAGAGCAGGTCCTTCAGGCAGCCATCTCTGATCGCGGCAAGCTCCTCCCCCTAATTTCCTCGTTTCAGTAGTTGACAAGTGGGTTTCTTGGAGGAGCACTACATCCGCAGATTCATTTTTACAAAACACTAGAATTTTTTTCCTCTTCATCAGATTACACAGGTACACTACCAAAAAACTGCCTCCAGTTTTGCAACTGATTCCTATAGATTTTGAGGTGCTGAATCCAGGAAAAATAGCCAAAATGTTCTATCACGTCACGTTTTCTTGCAAAATTAGATTTCTTACCCATATAAGGAATGTTCACATAATTTCTTTTTAGCCGACTGCAGTTTATTTTCTTGGCCCAAAATAGAGGTTGTAATGGTTAACTAACTAGAAACACTCCCTCATGATATTTTAGAGTGTTTTGTATTCATTTTATACATTAACAGGACAATTGGGAGGCGGGGGGCTAAATCGAGTACTTGCGCTGGCGCATGTTTATTTATTTATTTATTTATTTAGTAAATACTTGTATACCGCTGTTTCCTACGATCAACAGCGGTTTACTTTACAGAATCATAATGCATTGTATAATACATTGAGATTTTTAGTTTTACATTTTGATTAGACAATGATTTACGTAACACGGGATAAACAGTTGGATACAATATACAGTTCTTTCCTGTTCGCCTCGCCTCGTTCGCTCGCTCAAACACGGTGGTTGCGACATGAACGTTCCTGTCAAATTTCAGTTTCTTGCAAGTTCATTATTACCTTTTGTTTGCTCAGTCGTAATCCAGCTTTATTCCGAAGTGGTTCACTACAGTTGTAGTTTGCAGTGCTGTGTATTTGTGATGGCTCACAGAGCCAGAGGTTGCGTCAACTCTCCGGACAGTTTTTGTTTTATTTGTGGGGAATATACCGTGAAAAAGCGGCAGAGGAACATTTCTGCATTTATTAAAAAAGTATATTTCGCCTATTTCGGTTTGAAGTTAGGCGATCAAGACAAACCGTGGGCTCCTCACAAAGTGTGCAAGACATGTGAGGAAGATCTACGCTTATGGATGAAAGGTAAAAAACAAGCATTTCGTTTCGGAATACCTATGATGTGGCGTGAACAAAGAGACCACAGCAGTGACTGCTATTTTTGCTCTTGCATTGTGAAGGGATACAACTTAAAAAATAAGAACGTAATGAGTTACCCCAACCTTCCCTCGGCAATTAGGCCTATGCCTCATAGCAACGAAGTACCTGTGCCTGAACCACCAAAATCTTTGGATCATATTTGTGTGGACGGTTCTGATCATGATGAGACTCATCAGATGGCTTTTCCCGATGAGTCCAGTACTTCCGAGTTTGAAACTGAACCAGATACGAAACCTGAACTTTTCTCTCAAGCTGAATTGAATGATTTAGTCCGGGATTTAGGACTCCCAAAAGATGCTGCCCAACTGCTAGGTTCTCGGCTTAAACAGAAAAATCTATTGTCACCAGGAACAACTTCTTATTGGTACCGCAACCGCGAGACACAATTTTTGAAGTATTTCAGCAAAGAGGAAGATTTGGTATTTTGCAACGATATATACGGAGTGAGTGATGGAAAAGTTTAAACTCAAGTATGATCCTGCTGAATGGCGGCTGTTCATTGATTCATCAAAAGACAGCATAAAAGGTGTTCTTCTTCATAATGGCAACACATTCGCTTCAGTTCCTATTGCTCACTCTGTTATTCTCCAAGAAAAATACGAGAATTTGGCCCTGATTCTTCAGAAGATTCGTTATGATGAGCATAAGTGGATGATTTGTGGAGACTTTAAAATTCTATCCATGCTATTAGGGCAGCAATCCGGTTTCACCAAATATCCCTGCTTCCTTTGCTTGTGGGATAGCCGGGCCCGCGACCTACACTGTGGGAAAAAAGACTGGCCAATTTGGGAGTATTTGAGACCCGGTGAGAAAAATGTTCTTCATGAGAGCTTGGTACCTCGTGATAAAATTCTATTACCACCTCTCCACATTAAGTTGGGTCTCATTAAGCAATTCATCAAGTCCCTTCCAAAAGATGGTGAGTGCTTTCGGTACCTTTGCTCAAAGTTCCCCCGACTTTCTGAAGCAAAGCTAAAGGAAGGAGTGTTTGTTGGCCCTGATATAAGGAAACTCATTTCAGATGGAGCATTCGCTGAAACGATGTCTGAGAAGGAAAAAGAAGCCTGGGATTCCTTCAAGGATGTTGTTCTCAAATTCTTGGGGAACAGGCGGGATGAGAACTATAAGGATATTGTTGCCAGGATGCTCAATGCCTTCAAAGAACAAGGCTGTAACATGAGCCTGAAAGTCCATTTCTTGCACTCCCATGTGAACTACTTTCCCAAAAACTTGGGGGCGTACAGTGAAGAACAAGGTGAAAGGTTTCACCAGGACATCAAGGACGCAGAGAGAAGGTACCAAGGAAGATGGAACACCACCAAGATGATGGCTGATTTCTGCTGGTTGCTGCTGCGGGAAACCCCAGATGAAAAATACGCCAAGCAGCACACCAAGAGAAGCATTCGGGGGAAGAAGAAACGGGCCCACCAGGAGATTGATTGACCCAAGAATGACTTTAAAATCTAAACTGTGTTGACAAATATCATGTTTTTACTAAACTTTGAAATAAAAAGTTTGCTAGTTATTACCACAGTGTCGGATCTCATTTATTAGAATTTTATTTTCACACCATCGGGTGTTTGTCTTCATGTATTGCAATGGTGCGGTTTGCGTTTTCTATTCTTACATACATACCTGTACAACATTTTTTGCACATTTCTTTGCTTTGCTTTGTGTCTAACCTTGCTCTTATATGCTCAATGTTTGTGCACATGTATGTGGCTGTTTTAAGTGCAGACAATTTTGCTACCATCACAGTGTGTTTTTTGACATTACTCTATTCTTATGTGCTGCCTTGTTACAATTTTCTTTATTCTTATTTGAATAACTACTAAACAATTAGTATAAAGAATTCATCCAAGAAACTTTTATCTCGATCGCACTCAATCTGAAACGTTCACCTCAAACTGCTAACCCAATGTAGCAAAAAATCTGTACGTGATGGAGCAAATTGGTTACCAGATTTGGATTCAGCGCACCAAAAAACGTAAAAATCAATTGAAACATTAGAGGCAGTTTAAAAAAAAACTTTTTAGTGTACCTGTGTTATTTATTCCTTTAACATTCAGAGACAAAAATTTAACAGGTTTCATGGAACAAGATTATCATAATAAGAGAGACCATATTGAGCAGGAGTTTGACTAAAGCAGCAGCTTCCAGCTAAATTCAATACAAACCCCCAGGGAGACATAACTCCTCTCCTAAAGAGAGAGAACAATGGGTGAACCATCACAAAACAAAATTACCACACAACCCCGCCCCTATCATATTACTATATCCCCTTTCTATAACCTGATTGATATTTCGTTATTTTCCCCCTAGTATTTCCTTCCAGAGTCCCTTCTCTTCCCCTCTCCCTCCTCCCTTCTTAACCCACCTTCTGGCCTTCTCCCCCCTTCCCCCCGCAGACTACAACACACAACCTTGCCAATTATACAACCATCATTACACCCCACAGAATATATCCACAGTGTGCCCATGTTAACTTCCTTGGTGGCCCAGGGAAACTTAAGGGGCAGCTTTAAACAGAAATTGACCGGAGCATTATACCGGGGAGCTCTTCACTTAATCAATAATTGGATTCAGTACTAAAGCTTGACAGTTCCCGAAAACTCTGGCCACCGAGAGGCTCACAGACCTAAGGGAGGCTAGAGGCAATCTGCCAACCCTTAGGAACAATAGGGACCTCTGAAGAGATTAGCCAACTCCATCGCTGGTGAGTAGGGAGATCACTGCATTGCTAGGGACTCTTTCTCCTCCAAAAATGATCATAGAGCTGCTGGGTCTTCGAAAGCATGAGTCTGATTAAGTAGCGTGATCCTCATCCTCGCAGGATAAAACATACCATATCTAGCTTGCATATGTTGAAGACGTGGCCGAAGTGCCAATAGCTGCTTGCGTTTCTCCACTGTAGCTTTACAAAAGTCTGGGTAAAATGACACATTATAATCCTCAAACTTAGTAGGAGACCTTGCTTTGGCCGCTGCCATTATTTGGACAACTTGGGCATAATGTAAAACCCACAAAATCAACGGTCTCGGGTGCCACTGGTGTGGGCCGACCTGAGTGGGTACCCTGTGTGCCCTATCTATTTCAAAGGGCTGGGCGAATTGAAGATGGAGGATCTTAGGCAGGGTTCTTTCCAAAAACTCCACAGCATTTGTTCCTTCCATGCCCTCAGGAAGACCCACCAACCTTATATTGTTTCTAAGAGCTCAGTTGCTTTGGTCCTCCAGACTTTGCTCGAGGATGTCGATCCGCTTGCTATTTTTTGCCACTTGATGCAGTTGAATTTCATGGGCTGCCATTTTGGCGTCGACCTCCTCCACTTTCACAACAAGAGAGGCAAGTTGTACTTTTAGCTCCTTTAGAACCAGAATGTCTGTTTGGACTCCAGCAAGGGTCTCTCCATTAGCCGTTACAAGCTCTCTCACTGCCCTGATTTCCAGCAAGACCTCCTGCATCCCATTGCCACTTTCACGCACGTTTGCCGACTTCTGCGGGGAAGGCGGGTTGGGCTTAGGCCTTTTGATTGCTGGGATTGCTGCCACCCCATATTCCAGCCTGGTAGGCTTGCTTGCTGCCATCTTCCACTTCCTTGGGGGCGAGGGGGAGAGGGAAGGTAATAGAATTACTCCTAAGGGGATTGGATTTAGGCAGGATCCAGTGGAGAACAACGATTATGTGGCCATCTTGATTCAATGCAGGCTCCGCCCCCTAGCCATTTTAGGTTTAATTTTCTTTTGGTCAGACCATTATTTATTCACTTCGAGTTGTCCCAGGTTTTACCTCTCACTCTAATTTTCCCGAGTTCAGGAGCCATTGGGATGCAACATTCTTAAAGGCTGAGGAGTTTGCCTGTGCTTGTCAGATCCTCCCCATTGGACTTTTTTTGTCCTTTCAGTGAATTCCATGGTTACAAATTTCAACAAGGTTCTGGAGCAGATATGGGTCTCCCTTGCCCCCATAAACAAAGTCCTATTGAAGTGCAACATCTGGCATCCTTTCTACTCTAAGGAGCTTAAACCTTTCAAGTCTGAAGTTTGCAAAGTTGAGCAACAGTGGCAAAGAGAATGAATGCCCATTCTGCTCTCATCATATTGTTGACTTGTACCAATTTAGAAAAAATATTGGGTCTTTAAAGGGGAGTTATTCCCCTGCCATTGTGATCCCTGCTCATCTGTGGAAAGAACTTTCCCCCCACTCTTTGGTTGTTGTCCTGGGCATAGTTAACCCTTGTTTAGCCATGTAAACCATGCCCAATTGTTGGAAAGAATCTGTTGCCAAGTCTTTGCTTAAAAAGCCTTCCCTGGACAAGTCCCTTCCATCCAATTACCGTCCAATCTAAAACATTCTGTTTCTATCAAAACTTGTGAAAAAGATGTTGCCTGTCATCTCACTCCATTCCTAGATGCTTCTGATTACCTTCATCTGAGGCAGTCAGGGTTTAGAAAGGGGCATAGCACCAAGATGGCCATGGTGGAAATAGAGAACAAGGTTCATTGAGCCCTAGATTCTGATATGAAAGTTCTTCTTGTCAAATGTCGTCAACATCATGCAATAATCATTCTCTCTTTGCTCATCCAGGTGCAGGAAATCCCAGGAACTATCTTGACCTGATTCAGGTCCTTCTTCTCTGGCCACTTTTTCAAGGTTAAAGTCATTTATCAGGTTTCTGACACTTATCAGTTGGGTTGTGGCCTTCTACAGGGTTCCATCTTTTTCCTTACCTCCTTTAATAGTTTCCTTACCTCCCTTGGCTTTCTGGTCCAAGAGCTGGACTTGAGAATCTACCTTTTCACCAATGAGATTCTACACTATCTGAATAGTAGCAAATATTCATTCTAGATAGGCAATCTACATAGCTCTTAGGACAGCTTCTTTGCTATCCTAAGTGACATGGATTGGTATCTAGACAGTGGCACTGAAAATTACCACTGTCTGAATAAATGTCGGCTCCACCTGAGCTCCCCCAGATAGTGCTGTGGTGGTCAGAGGAAATATTCAGTAGTTTTATCCAGTTAGTTACTCTCAGTGTGATTTATGTGGTTTGCATAAACTTTTAACCAGATATGTTCTTTTGAATATTACCTATTTTATGCCTATTTTTTAAGGCAACCTAAGCGCTTATGGATCTGTATAAAATGGGCTGATACTATGACCCCAACAGTGCAAAACTTCTCTCACACAAATTTACATCTGCTTTGAACGTGTAAAAGTGTGTATGCATTCTGTGTGTGCAAGTGCATGTTATAAAATACATATGCATAATGCAACTCCGCCATGGTCCACCCAAAATAATTTCCTGGAAAGCCTATGATCAGTGTGCAGCTTGCACACATGCTCACATGCATTAAGCTGCACAATTTTATAAAAGCGTGGGCCTGAGGTACAGCAGTGGCAGCTAGTGCTTGTAAAGCGCATAGCCATCACCGCTGAATGCTGAATATTCAATGCTGGGGACATATCCAGCCACTGGCATTGAATATATGGGTTACCACACAGCCAAGTTAGATCCCATGGGTAAAGATAGGCCAACCTTTCCCGTGTCTATCTTTACCTATGGGTCACTAACTGGGCAGCGGCTCAATATTGCCACTGTCTGGTTAGCAACGGGTGCCAACTCTGCTCTGCCCTGGAATGTACATAACACAGCCCGATGCTAACTGCATAGCATCAGAGCATATAGCGGCAGCACCTGCAGATATCTAGTGTCACAAACAATGTTAGTGCCATTGAATATTGCACTAACTGGCATTTACACAGTTTGCAGGTCTGGAAACCATGTAAATGCCTTTGAATATCAGGCCCTATGTTTCTATGTGTAAAGCATGTATTGCGTGCAGAAAATGCTTCATAAAATTACCCGCATGTTGTTCTTCATCTTGAGAATGATAAGGAAAGGTAGATTTATTTTGCATAGGGCATGGTAGCAGGAACTGGGATGTCCCGGGTGAGCAATTCACAATTCTACCAGTATTTTATAACAGGTTCAGCTGAATGCAGGGACTTCTGTAAAATATGTATAAGAGAGCAGGTAAATGCATGTTTATTTGACAGCACAAACGGGAGGGGTGATTTCACGAACCTACCTGTACAGTAAATGAGTGGTATCATAGGCATCTTTAAGTACAATTGTAAGCAACTATGCGGCCTATTCTCCCCCTTGCCTTCCCAGACAAAAGCATCCCTCTACAAACAAGGAGTTTGTATGGGGGGGATTAGATGGTGCGGGAGAGGGGTCATGGAGGAGGGATGAGGGCAGGCCGATTCTGAAGTCAGCCCTGTACATCCGGGGTCGGCAGACTGGATGGGGGACGGCAGGCCCAGGTAGCACCAAAAGGTTGAGGAGGTGCAAGGGATTCACCGCAGCCCGACCCTGGCCATGGGAAGCCAGATTGGGGGTCAGGTTGCAGGGAAAGGAACTTCTGGTCGGTAGCCAGGGATCATAGCTCCTGAATGGTGCCATGGTGTCTGACTGAGTTAGTCGGGTATGACTCTGTATGTGTATGCTGATCGGAATCAGGTCCCAGCTTGTACATACAGACCCTAGACATAACAACATAAGAAAATAAGATATCTAATACTGGGTCAGACCAAGATCCATCAAGCTCAGTATCCTGTTTCTAACAGTGGCCAATCTAGGTCACAAGTACCTAGCAGTTCCCTCAAAAGACACAGATTCTACAATGCTTGTATTAGGGCAAGCAGTGCATTTCTTGAGTTTCGTTTAATAATGGTTTATGGATCTTTCCTCCAGGAACTTGCCCAAACCTTTTTTAAACTCAGATACACTAACAGCTTTTACTACATCTTCCGGTAACGAATTCCAGAGCTTGATTATACGTTGAGTGAAAAAAAAAATATTTTAGTATTCTTAAATAGTTTACACTATAGCTTCATTGCATGTCCCCTAGTCTTTCTATATTTTGATGGTGTAAACCAGGCATGTCCAACAGGTAGAACGCGATCTACTTGTAGATCGTGGAGGAGTCAGAGGTAGATCGCCAGCCCCACTTGGCTCCATCTCTCCAGCAGCTCGCCCTGTTGCTAGGAGAGAGCTCATGTTGGCAGGTCGTCTGCCGAGGGCTTGCCGCCACTGCTGATCCTTTGCCTGTCTTTTTTCCCTGCCTGTGGGAATCTTGCCTGTGGTTGTATTGGGGGCGCTTCTTTTTTTCGTGCTAATAGTTTGTGGGTAACCAGGGGGCCACCGCCCATGCCCCATGATGAGTTCCACAGGCCCGGCATCATACCTAGTCTCCTGCCTCTCAGAATCACCCATTCCTGCCCCCGCCCCAACACCCCTTAGAAGTGTGTTATATACCAAGCGATATCTATTCGCCTGGGCTTTACCTGAATACACTTACCGTATTAGTTGTGTCGTGTGCTGGTCATTGGTCGCTTTATAGTTCGCTTTCATTAAACGATTTCGGGCAGACACAACAAAGTGTCAAGAATTTGGTGATTTTGGCGGGCTTTTCCAATTTTGTTCTAACTTGCCTAAGTCTTGCCTTTGAATTGGTTCAAACCACTGTGACGTTTGCTTGCCTCTGCAATTTTATTTTGCCTAGCCTTTGCGTTGATTATACACTGCAATTTTATTTTGGCTTACCTTTGCATTGATTCTACACTGTGTGCAGAATTTATTAAATCACAGGGAGGAGGGAGGAGGGAGGAGGGAGGAGTGGCCTAGTGGTTGGGGCAAGGTACTACAGGCCAGAAGGTCAGTGGTTCAAATCCCACTAGAGGACAGCAACCTTGGGCCAGAAAGACTGGGGTTTCTAGTCCCACAGGTGCTCCTTGTGGTCTTGGGCAAGCCACTTAACCCTCCATTGCCCATGTTCCCTGTAAGTATTAGTGTATGTGTCTCATATCCCCTTGTGTTAAATGTATCCCCCAACCGCCTTGACCCGGTGAAAAGCAGGATATAAATGCAGCTAAATAAATATCACATGTGGTGGTATTTGAACTTGTTTGGCGGTATTTGATTTTATCTGGTTTGCTGGACAGGTGTTTGAGTTTTTTTGATAATTGTTTGGTGGTATTTGATTATTGGTGCCAGTATGATGAATTCTTATTTTTACTTTTAGAACTGTGTGGTTTTGGCATCTCCAGTCCTTGTATTGCACATCATCCAGAGGTCTTCAGTTCCTGTTGCTCTTTAATACTTTGGGACAGTGACAGTTTTGGACCAGATTCAGCCAGTGTTTATACTAACTTAGCAGATTTGGCCTTCTTACATCCAGCCACCCCAGTATAACGAAGATGAGTGTTCCAAAGAAGAGCAAAACCTACGACTTTCATGATGAATGGGAAATGGACTACTTCTTCATCATGGTGAAAGACAAGTGTTGTTGGCTAATTTGTAATGGCCCAGTATCCTTGCCCAAAAAGGGTAATCTGGAATGTCATTATAAGGCTCTGCATAGCAATACGTTTGATGCTGATTTTGAAATTCGTAAACTGAAACTCAAATAACTTAAATCAAAACTGGCTACTCAGCAACAGTTGATGGCGAAGCCAAGGTCACATTCAGTCAATGCAACCATAGCATCCTTCAAAGTCAGCAACCTGATCGCAAAGAAATGCAAACTTTTCACTGAAGGGGAATTTGTAAAAGATTGTTTTCTTGAAGCAGCTGACAATCGTTTTGAAGGATTTAAAAATAAGAAAGGTATCATAGCTGCTATTCAAGATGTACAATTGTCAAGAAACACCTTCGTGTGGCAAATAGAAAAGATGTGTGGAGACACAACTGAACAATTGTTGGAGGATGTTTCAAATTGTGTTGCTTTCTTACTCCAACTGGATGAATCTACAGACATAAGAGACATAGCCCAGTTACTAGTCTTTATCCAGATGGTTTTTGATGACTTCAGTGTTAAAGAAGAACTACTTGGAATGATTTCTTTAAAAGGGAGAACTACTGGTCAGGAAATATTCAGTTCTTTCCATTCTTTTGTGACAAAGTGTAATCTTCCATTGCATAGACTTGTTTCCATCACTAATGATGGAGCAAGAGCAATGACAGGTGAGGTTAATGGTTTCATAGCCCTCTGTAGACAGCATGACAACTTCCCAGATTTCCTTTCTTACCACTGCATCATTCACCAGCGAGTTTTGGCAAGCAAGAGACTCAATACTAAAACTGTCATGGACATCACTTTCAAAATTGTAAATTCAGTTTGTGGAAGATCACTTCAAAGACGGCTTTTCAATCTTATTCTTGATGAAGGGGCAGCAAAAATCATTTTGCACACAGATGTAAGGTGACTAAATAGGCTCAAATATCTGCAAAGATTTTGTGATTTGCTGAATGAAATAAGAAGTTTTTTGAAGTAGAGGGGAGATGACCAAGCAGAGTTGGAAGATGAGGAGTGGTTATATGATCTGGCATTTCTCGCTGACTTTACAGGCAAACTAAGTGATATGAACCTTGAACTACAAGTTAAAAACAAATGCATTTGCGAGATTATGAGTACAGTTTCATCCTACAAGAGCAAATTTGAGCTAATGATGACTGACCTTGCAAACGACATTTTTGATCATTTTCCTAATACGCAGGACCATCTGGGACAATATCCAAATTTTGTTTTTCAGAACGAGAAGTATGTGACAGAAATCTGTTCTGTTATCCAGGAATTCGAAAATAGATTCTGTGACTTCCAAACAATTAGAACAGTTGTGGAGTACTTGTCATACCCATTCAAAGTAGATTTGGACATTAAAGAAACTGCAGCTGCTATCAGTAAAAATTACTCATTGAACAAGCCATCTCCTGAAAACGAAATATTAACCCTTAAAAATTACATTTTTCTCAAGACCTGTGCTGAGCAAGAATCGTTTTGGAAGCTAGTGCCCAGAGACAAATTTCCCAACTTGAGAAGATGCAGTGAAGCTGTACACTCCTGTTTCGGTTCAACTTAATTGTGTGAATCTGCATTTTCCCATCTGAAAATGACAAAGAGTACACAACGTTCCAACATGACAGATGGACATCTCCAGGATTCCCTGAGAATGGCCCTCACGCAATATTCACCCAACTTCAAAAAGCTGGTGGATGAAATGCAGGCTCAGATGTCTCACTAATGAGCAAGAGCAAAATATTGAAGATTGTGCAAGATCAGCCTGGATCAATACTCAACCTAAATTTAACACAAATTACTCAATAAAAGTTAAAGAAAGTTATTAAGACAGTTAAAGAAAGTTATTACTCAATAAAACTTTGAGAAAAAATGTACTTTCCATTTCTCCTCACAGTTCATACTGGATCTTCGTCTCTCTGTTTTGTTTTTTGCTTAATTTTCTTAACAGCTGATCACATCCAAGTAAATGACAGAAGGTTCATTCAAAATGGGGGGGGGGGGATTCCTCCAACTTTATTGGGTTAAAATTTAATTTGAAACTAATTTGAAACGTACTTTTCATGGTGGTAGATCACCGCCACTTTTGGCCGGAAAAAGCAGATCACGACCTTTTCTAAGTTGGACATGCCTGGTGTAAACAATCGATCTACGTTTACCTGTTCTACTCATTAATCTATAGACCTCTATCATATCTTCCCTCAGCTGTCTTTTTTCCAGGTTGAAGAGCCCTAACCTTTTCAGTCTCTCTTCTTTAAGGTATCCTTATATCACCTGTACCATTTTGGTGAGTTTTCTTTGTATCTTTTTTAATAAGGCTATATCCTTTTAAAGATACGGTGACCAGAATTGCACACAATATTCAAGATGCGGTTGCACCATGGAACGATACAGAGGCACTATAATAAAATCAGAATTGGGTCTGCCCCTGTGCATCCCAATTCCGATCCGGTGCACAGGGGCCTGGATGCACACATTATAATGTGCCTCCCCATGCAAAAATACAAATTTTTACCACTTTCATGCATAAGTGACAGCAATTAAATATATAGGGCCCAATATTCAGCAGCGGCAGCTAGTGCATCTAAAGTGGCTAGCCACCGTCAGTGCAGAATATTAGACTGAGATATTCAATGTCGGGCCATTGCCATGATGCTAACCAGACAGTGGTGATATCCAGCTACTGCCCGCTTAGCTTCAGCAGTGATCATTAGGCCAGACTTTGATGCACCTGACTTTCACTGTTTTACGATAACCAGGCAGCAGCTCAATATCACTGCTGCCCCTTGAACACTCCCAGAAGTCCCCATTTTTAGCCAGCTAGCATTGGGGTATGAAGCAGTGGCACCCATGGATAGTCCGTGGCACTAAGCAGGAAAGCCCCAAAATGTCAATTTGTAGAATGTAAAGGCATATGATGCAGCAAAGTGGAATGAAAAAGGCTGGAATTAGCAGTTGAAGAGAATTAGTAATTTAAATAACTTTTTTCAAGCCTCAGCTGAAATCAGCACTTACAGGAGATGCAATAGGCAACAGGGAAATTTTTGTAATATGGGAGAGAAGGGCGCATGTTTTGGGATGTTGAATATGCATGGGAATTTGTACATTATCTGGGAGTGGGGGTTGAAGGGTTAGCATCTATTTGTGGAGTTCTACACAACATCAAGGCATTGTGGCAGTCTGAATGTTTCTATGATAGAGACTTTTACAACATACTTTCTCCCTTCCATACTCCATGTTCTCTCTCTCTCCTCTTTTCGCCCCTCACCTCCTCTTCTCCTCTTCCATACTCTCCTATCCCTTTCCTTTCATCTTCTTCTTTTCTCCTTGTATCTTCCCTTCCCTCCCCTTGCTTAGCTTCTCCTTTCTCCTTTAGGTACCTATTTCCTCTTCTTGTAGTCCAGCTCCCTCACTTGCTGCCTCATAGCCCCTCCCCTTTTCTCTTGGGCACCTGCCCGCCCCCCTTGTAGCCCCTTTCCCTCTCCCTTCCAAATAGCCCTCTTCACCCTCTCTCTCTCTTACCCACCCCTCCTCATCAACTCCCTTGCCAATTAACTCACCTCCCACCTTTCTCCTCCTTTTTAGCCTGCTCCTATTTCTCCTATCATCCTCCCCCATTATCACACAGTATGAATATATCATTTCAATTTTACTAATATTTAGAGCAAGTCAATTTGAAGACATCCTGTCATCAATCACCTTCGGACATTTCTCCACAAACTGGAAAGTTCTAGCAAAAGGTGAGGTCAGAGAAAAGAAAAAAATATATATTATCAGCATAAATCAGATCTCAGGCCGAGAGCAGGAAGCAGCTCATAAATAGGGTAGAAGTATAGGTTAAAAAGAATTGCCGACAATGGGCACCCTTGAGGAACTCTTGTTAAGAAGGAAAGCATGTGAGTACACCCAGAAAGTAAGATTTAAACACTGCAACACCATTAACCTGTTAACAATTTTGAAAAATAATAAATTACTGATATGTTAAAAATTTGTTTATAAATTACCATTTATTGTATCTAAAACATAATTTATGGTATGCAATTATGAGTACTGATATATTTTATTACATTTTTTTCTGTTAGAGATATCTTCCTTCTTATCAGTGATTTAGTATGTCTGAATTCTACATTATTCATTCTTCAGATTGTCATTTCAGCTATTATTCTGCTACTTTTAGCTAATTAGAATGGAATTGTGATGATTAACAAATTGCACTAAATTGAACTAAGACAGAATAGTTATTTCTTTTAAATTATTTCCGTATTCATAAAGTACAAGTTAAACAAGGAAGACACTATCTAACCTAGCAGTAAATAGAGAACAGTCTAGATAATCTGTAAATGGTTTACTGTTATATTAATCATGTATATAACTCTGTTTGCTTGTTATTCGTATGTAACTATTATCTTGTTTAATGTTACTCAGTTGTTCCATGTAAACCGCTATGATTGCTCGATTTGGTGGTATAAAAATCACACAAATAAATAACAGCATCAGACATGTAAAATCCAGTACTGGCCGCAGAGCATTCTCCTTCTCTGCCCCCACTTTATGGAACAACCTACCACATGAGATGAGAGCAACAAAAGACCTACTCGATTTCAGAAAAAAATTAAAAACTCACCTATTCAACTGCCACTATGGCCAGCTGTGAATACAACAAGATGAAAAGAAACAAATAGCTGTTTGTCAAATGTAAATAGTTAAAGGATAATCGCTTTTGTACATATGAATGATACCTACTGAAGGGATATATCTAGACCCTGCGATGTGTGCTGTGTATTACCCCTCTTCTTTCTATCTATGCCCCAATCTTCCTGTCTTGATTTTGTGACATATCCCAATACTTTAATCAAACCGCTTCTGATCGCTGGAAGTAGCGGTATATAAGTGTTTGCTAAATAAATAAATAAATAAATAAATAAATAAATAAGTATAACTCATGCCCTACATATCAAACATTTTCTTTAAATGATGATACAACAAACAATGATAAAAAAAAACAAACAAAAAAAACCATTTGCTTTAATTTCTTATGAGGTGCTCAACAGTTATTAGAAAAATAAAATATCATGGAGGTCATTTTAGAAGGATTATGTGCGTCTCCTCACTTCCCCCTAGAGAACACCCTGGTACTAACTGGATAACGATATGGTGATCAAAAGAGATATTCCGCGGCCTTCTCCAGACAGTGCAACTAAATGTTTGGCTTTATCATGACTTTTTTGATTACCAAGTTCTGAGAACTAGATAAACCCTTTGACTACTAGTGCTGTAGTTTGTAAAATCAGCCATTTACATGTGTACGTGCTACTGCTCACATTTTCAAAGTTTGACGTGGTTCTTTGTAAAATGGTGGCTTCCATTGTATGTGCTATCAGCCACACATGTATTTCCTGTGGCCTTATAAGTACTTTGCAAGAAGGACCTCCTCATTAAGCAAGCCTTTTGTAAAACAACCTGCAAATTTCAAAAATCCTTTTTCTGCCTAGACAACCTATGCAAAATGGGGCTTAATATATTCTGACCTGAGACAATGAGTCTTGCCTTTGCTTACTATTATTTGATTTGTACTGATATTTGGAGGGAACTAATAAATATATTTTTCACTGATTTGCACTTTTGTTTTTGGAGTATATTAGTATTTTACTAATAGCATAATCAGGGGCGGTCCAAGTGGGGTGCGGGGCCATATTTGCGTAAGGGACCTCATTTGCATAAATATTTGCATAATGTTACCATACACTAACTTTTAGTAAACATGTCTCTTAATGAGTGTATGGATAAAGAAAGCCTAAAAGATTTCTACATTACTATAATCCAGTGCCAACCATCAGGCACATTCGGAACTACTACAAACACTGCCCATTTAGAACCCATAGCAAACTCGATGTATCCGAACAGCACTACCAGGACTCACAAAGCACCATACCCTACCTATCAAAAAGAAACACTGCAAATATTAAACCAGTGCATTTCAGAGAATAACAATACATGACCTACTGGGGAAAGAGAACAAGTGGCAATGTCAAATAGGAATTACATAAACAGAATGCCTCAGCTCAGTTACACATGCAGAACATAGACCATCACCAAACAAGGAATCACAATTTAGAAACAGGAAGACAATAATTAAACTGGGAACCCCAAAAGCCAAACTTGTAATGTACAACAACACTGTAGAAATAAAACTATAAATTAATTTCCTCGTCTACTAAACAAAGCACAGATGTTAATGATGCACATTTCCCAGAGCTGACATATTCCAGTTAATAAATTCAAAATAAAGAGATATTGTTCTACCTTTTCTACATTTTTTTCAGTTGCAATTTCTCCAACCACTTTCTTCTGGTTCCTTCGTGTCTTCTGCTAACTCTCCATCGTCTGCTGTCCATTTGTCCTTTCTTCTCTCTTCTAGTTTTTTTTTTCCATTCTCTCTCTACATCTGCTTTAACATACTAATCTTTCTCCTTTTGCTCTTTCCTCATTCCTATTTCATCCACTCAAATTGTACCCCTCCATCCTCAACCCCCACTTACTCTCCCAATATGTGGCCAATTGTAGATTTGTCTTCCCTCCCACACAAAATATTTTTCCCTCCCCATTTCACTCTCCCAGCTCCATCCCATTCTAATCCTCCCCCAACATCAGCTCCCTTCTAGTTCCAGCCCCACCCAGCATCCGCTCCCTTCTAGTCCCCGCATCAGCCCATTTCCAGTCCTAGCCCCCCATAAGTCCATTTCCAATCCTATCCTAGCCCCACCATCAGCCCATTTCCAGTCCTAGCTCCCCCATCCATTTCCAGTCGTATCCGAGTCCCTCCATCAGCTCATTTCCAATCCCAGCCCCCATCAGCCCATTTCTAGTCCTTTCCTAGCCCCAACATCAGCTCCCCTCCACTCAGCCCATTTCCAATCCAAGCCCCCCATGAGCCTACTTCCAGTTCTAGCCCCTCCATGAGTCCATTTCAATCCAAGCCCCCACTGCAGCCCATTTCCAATCTTAGCACCCCCAACAGCCTATTTCCAGTCCTATCCTAGCCCCTCCATCAGCCCATTTCCTGTCCTAGCGCCCCCCACTCAGCCCATTTCCAGTCCTAGCTCCCTCCCCTCACAGCCCATTTCCATTCCAAGCCCCCTCCCCATCAGCTATTTGCAGTTCAAGCCCCCCCTTCCACTCAGCCCATTTCCAGTCCTAGCAACCCCCCAGCCCATTACCAGTCCTAGCCCCCCATAGCCCATTGCCAGTCCTAAGCCCCCCATAACCCATTGCCAGTCCTAAGCTCACCATCAGCCCACTTCCAGTCCTAACCCCCATCACCCCATTTTCAGTCTTAGCCCCCCATAGCCCATTACCAGTCCTAACCCCCCATCACCCACTTCCAGCCCTAACCCCCCATCAGCCCATTTCCAGTCTTAGCCCCTTCATAGCCCATTACGTCCTAACCCCCCATCAGCCCATTTCCAGTCTTAGCCCCCTCATAGCCCATTACGTCCTAACCCCCCATCAGCCCACTTCCAGTCTTAGCCCCCCATAGCCCATTACTAGTTCTACCCCCCATCAGCCCATTGCCAGTCCTAGCAACCCCCAGCCCATTACCAGTCCTAGCCCCCCATAGCCCATTGCCAGTCCTAAGCCCCCCCATAACCCATTGCCAGTCCTAAGCTCACCATCAGCCCACTTCCAGTCCTAACCCCCATCAGCCCATTACCAGTCCTAGCCCCCATCAGTCCATTTCCAGTCTTAGCCCCCCATAGCCCATTACCAGTCCTACCCCCATCAGCCCATTTCCAGTCCTAGCCCCCCATAATCCATTACTAGTCCTAACCCCCCATCAGCCCATTTCCAGTCTTAGCCTCCTCATAGCCCATTACTAGTCCTAACCCCCCATCAGCCCACTTCCAGTCTTAGCCCCCCATAGCCCATTACTAGTTCTACCCCCCATCAGTCCACTTCCAGTCTTAGCCCCCCCATAGCCCATTACCAGTCCTAACCCCCCATAGCCCATTACCAGTCCTAACCCCCTCCCCCCATCAGCCCAGATAGCTTTTAAAAAACAAACAAACTGGCTGTGGCTGCCGCTGCTGCCGTGGCAGCAGCAGAATCAAGCGTCCCTCCGCGGGGCCCCCCTACCCGGCAGAGCCTCCCTGCAGCATCAGCTCCCGAGTCCCAAAGCGCAGGCTTTCAGAGCAGCGAGAGTTTCCCTTTCTCGCGGCTCTGTTAATCCCGCTGGTGCGGATATGATTTCCCATCAGCCCCGGCGGGCTTAACAGAGCTGTGAGAGGTCAGAGATGCTCTCCCTTCGTGGCTCTGAAAGCCCGCACTTTGGGACTCGGGAGCTGATGCTGCAGGGAGGCTCTGCCGGGCAGGGGGGGGGGGCCCACGGCTGGACGATTGATTCTGCCACTGCCACAGCGGCAGTCGCAGCCTTTTTTTTTTTAAATCTACTTGGGCTGATGTAGAATGTTTTCTGCGTGGAGCCCTCTGAATTGCGGGGCCCTGTGCAAAAAACATTCTTGCTCAATGGACGGGCCGGCCCTGAGCATAATAGGTCAAACTGGTAAAATATGCAA
Organism: Ichthyophis bannanicus; assembly: GCA_033557465.1. Taxonomy (NCBI): domain Eukaryota; kingdom Metazoa; phylum Chordata; class Amphibia; order Gymnophiona; family Ichthyophiidae; genus Ichthyophis; species Ichthyophis bannanicus. The sequence continues at coordinate 106,934,223 of CM066033.1, forward strand.
ATTCTGCTCAAAGGTCTCTGGTTTGCACTGTGCTTTAAAACCCCACTTGCTGTGATCTTGTGCCTGCAATCAGCAGGCTAAAATGTGCAGCACTTAATTAACCAGAGCTGACCTACTGTATTTTAGTTTCATGGCACGCAAACTGTAGATTTCCAGCTTTCTCATATCAGCTTATATTAAATGATGCAAATTGCTGGTGGAAGCTTTTATGGAGAAGTAATAATTATAATACTGTTGTAACCATGGACAGCTCATACACCGGCCCTGCATCCTCTGAGAAGAACCCCTCCCCCCCCCCCCCGCCACTTCCACCCCCACTTATTTAGCCTTTGTCCCCTTTTTCAGGAATGACAAGGACAACTGTGCTGGTAAACAAGCATGCTCACAACTGAGCCAACAAATAACTCAAATAGAACACATGATTCAATGCCCCCTCCCCCCTTTTCCAGACAATGCTTGCCACCAGCCATATTAAAAGCAAAGTGGTGCATCCTCCACTAACCAACAAACATCCCCCTCACCAGCCTCGTCATGTTATTAGCAAAAGCCGGCCCCACCCCTTTCCTTCATCAGGACAAAGATCCCCATCGAGATCTCCGCCCACTAACCCTTTCCGGGAGCTAAGCTACCACATGCCTTCTTCCCGGGCATTAGGCCTGTTGGCTTGGGACTTCATCCTCCAGTTGTGACGTCTTAACCCCCACCTCCTCCTCCTTATAGCTACCATTCCAAGGGAGGGAGAGTGGAAAGACTGTTCCACTCCTTGCTCCCAGCACAGTGAGGGACTCATCCCTCACTGGTCAGTCTAATTCCATGTGCACCAATGAAATCACCTGGCGTAAGAACACAGGGTGGTTTCAAACTACAACTCATCTCACTTGCCTTTAGACTCTCCCCCCCTGCTAATCCCTAACCTCTTCTCAGCAGGCCTATCCAGTGCTAGGCTCACGGTTACAATTCAGCCTACCGGGACCTTGGCCCAGTGGCCTGTTAATTAACCATGGGCAGCCCATACACCAGCCCTTCACTCTCCAAGAACAACCCCCCCCCCCCCGCCACCCCAATCCTCCACCCCCACTTATTTAACCTTTGTCCCCTTTTTCAGTAATGACAAGGACACCTGTGCTGGTAAACAAGCATGGTCATAACTTTATTAACACAACTTCATTAAACATAGCCTGAGCCAACAAATAAATCAAATAGAACACATATGATTCTATGCCCACATATTTTCTGGATAATGCTCACCACCAGTCATATTAAAAGCAAAGTGGTGCATCCTCCACTCACCAACAAACATCCCCCTCGCCAGCCTTGACATGTTATTAGCAAAAGCAGGCCCAACCCCTTTCCTTGATCTGGGCGAAGATCCCCACAGAGATCTCTGCCCACAAACCCTGTCTGGGAGCTAAGCTCCCACATGCCTTCTCCCTGGGCATTAGGCCCTGCTGTCACCACGCCCATTGACTCAGGACTTCTCCACCGGCGCAAGATAACATGCTATCCTTGCACTGCACCGTCCCACTACTCCACAGAATGGCTTCCAATACCTCCTGCCAGTCATTCAATAATAAATCCTGGCTGATCGGTGACAGGTGAACCCCATCAGCCTGGTACAACCCCTGACAGCGAGCATTTGCCCAGGGGTGCTGTACCTGGAAGCATCTGCCCTCCTGAACCCACCACCCAATTTGCCTGTTCACTTTCACTAAACCCCGAGACCACCTCCGCTGATCGTAGCAGGCTGGCCGTGGGATAATGTCAGACCATACAATAATCACCCCCTGAAACAGTGCCCGCACAGTTGTAATATCCCACTGTGCTGCTCGGATGAGCTGTCTGCAAGTCCAATTGGACAAGCTGTTGCCCCCCAAATGAATAACAAGTCTAAAGGGTCTGCCGCAATGCTTGATGTGATATCGCACTACTGGTAACAATTGGCACCACTGAATTCTATGCTCGCCCAGCCATCCCAATCACAAGCCTACTGGTGCAAGCCTGAGATGTGGGCCCAGCAGACATGCAGAAGCCTGGTGACTGGCCCAATACATGAAGGAATGGCCCAACATCCACCACTGGTCATACAGCCGCTATTGCTGTCTGCAAGAGAACAAAGTGTGCTCCCATCTGCCAAACGACACAACTATTAATGTCTCTCCCCCCTCCATTCCAACTACCAATGCCCCCTTCTTTTTAAAACAGATCTGAGCCCCCAGGGGCTAACAGACATATGTAGCCAGCATTTGCCGCCGATCGCCACCTGCGTATCCGCTGCATCACCGTTCCATCAAGCCCGGCTGCAGCTGCACTAGATGCGGCCCCAGTGCAGAAGGAATGGGATGCGTACTGATGCTCATCACATCCCAGATGGCATAGGACAAGCATAACACGGCAGTGAACTGAAATCACGTCAGTGGCATAAAGTCTGCATATATGAAGAAACCTTCAACTGCCGGACTCCTAGCCATATAAGCCTACAAATTCCTTACTGGGCAAGTGGACAATCCACTGCTCTGCTTAGAACAACCCAACTCCCCTGCCCAATTTGGTCAATCTTGGACCTAGCCAACCAAATGCGCTCATGGGCCAGCTCAATCGACACATTCTTTAGAGCATGAAACCAGCTTTGATACTCGAAAAGCCCCAAAGAATGTGAGCGTAAACACTGCCCAGAACAATAGTGCCTCATATTCAGAAGTCACCACTGCTGGCAATTCTATCCATAGATGTGCTAACAAATCATGAGTCACTGGAAGCCACAAGTCCATCTGTACCAGAGCCTCCCTGTCCCATCCCGCATACAGCCTCCGTACCAGCAATTACCCCACCCGCCATCTTACAAAAAAGGAGAACCCTGCTAGGGATAGCCGAACAGCTGCTTTTGACCATCCCATTGCCCTCGCTCAAATAACAAATAAGCCGAGCATCTCATCTGGTACCCTCCCTCCCAGCCAGCCCATATTCCTTAGAAAATCACCCATCTTCTTGTAACCTCTGAGGTATGACCACCATGTTGCTGGAGCCACCGATGACCGCAAAAGAGCTCTGACTTCTGTGCTCCAATTTGACAAAGGTGTGCTGGCACCACCACTGGCATCTCCTTTGCACCAAGTGCCAAAAGATGAAACTGGGACCATTGAAAATGAGATGGCATCAGCTATGTTGTTTAATCGCCTGGGACATGACATGCTCTGCCCGTCACATTAAGATGCAAGCAATATAATACAAATACCCGCATCAAGGCCGTCACTCTGGGACACTTGGGTGCTTGCCAGTTAATAATCTCCACAACCGTGGCATTGTCACACCAAAAATTCACCCGTTTGTTGTGTAGGCATTCTGGCCACATCGCGAAAGTCACCACAAAAGGGAATAACTCCAGAAAAGCAATATTCCGAGTTAGCCCGCTCTCCTGCCACTCTTGAAGCCAGGTTTCTGCGCACCATGTCCCTTGGCAATACAAGCCAAAACCTACACCACTAGCAGCATCAGAAAACAACTGTAAATCTGCATTTGAAACGTCCGCCAATTGCAAAACACAATGCCCATTACTCTGCCAAAAAGGTAGCCCAAACCCGGAGGTCATCCCAATTACCTTGAGACACCCAAATGCAATGGTGCAGCTTAGACACCACAGCCATTGACAATGGCAAATGCCTAGAAAAGGGGAGACCCATGGGAATAACCCGACATGCAAAATTCAGACAGCCGACCAATGACTGCATGTCCCGAAATGTGACCTTGTTGGCTGATCCTACCACCCTATCAAACCCTTAAATTGTCAACCTTTCTGCATGGAAGGCAAGCCTCTATTGCCACTGAATCTAGCTCTGTACCCAAGAAGGTAAGACGTGTTATAGGCCCCCACTGTCTTCTCAGCTGCTAAAGGCACACCAAATTCCTCTGCCATGTCGGTGAAGCTTTTTAGCAGGACTTCACAAGTGCCAGTATGCGTGGGGCCCATGAATAGAAAATTGTCCAGACAGTGCACCAAGTTGACTTAGCCCATCCTCTGTACTACCACCCAGTGCAAAAAACTACTAAAAGCCTCAAAGCAAGCACAAGAAATGGTGCAGCCCATTGGCATACTCTTGTCAAAATAATAGCTCTGTTCAAACTGAAAACCCAGTAAAGGGAAAGCAGAAGGATGGACCAGGAGAAGGTGAAAAGCTGAATCAACATCAACTTTAGCCATGTGCCGAGGCCCCACAATGATGGACCAAGGAGACTGTCATATTAAAGGAAGAATACCGCACTGTACAAAGTTCCGCCGAATGTGGTCTTTCACAGAATCAACTGGTGGAAATGATAAATTGTGGATCAACCGATACTTTCCAGGCACTTTATTTGGGACCACCCCCAATGGGGAAATCTTGAAATGCCAAAAGGAAGGGTCAGCAAAAGGCCCCACTATCCGAGCATCCGCTCAGCTGCTAACTTCTGACGCACTACCTTCTTTAAACAATGCACCGACGCCGCATTACATGCTGTCGAGTCCCTTATGAAACCTTTGAAAGGAATGAGAAACCCCTCCTCAAAACCCCTCAGCAATTTCCCCCCACCCCATGCTCCACGTGCCACTGCAGCCATGGCCATAAGGCCCCCCACCTGTATCAGAGTCAGAGCAACCCTTGTCAACTCGACCTCATTTGCTAGAAGGCAGGGCCCCACCACCCTTTTTCAGTTACACTTAATTGCCGAGTGACTGCCTCCGCAGAGTGAACAAGCATGCTGGAATTTGCAGTCTTGGAACGGACATGGGGACTTGTTAAATCGCCAGTATAATTTCTGTTGGCCACATCTGTTTGGGACATCTCAACAGCCCATGACGTGTCATGAAAGGACCAATTCGCCCTCAATGCACCAGGTGCCCCACTTTTTGCTGACCCTGCTCCCCCGTCACCATCCCCTTTTTAGCAGACATCTGAGTCAACCAAAGATTAATGTCCTTTGTCCCGCACGACAAGTGCACATTTTCATCTATCGTGTCCCTAAAGTCCTCATCGTAATTTAGCCACACCCAGCCCTCAAGGACCTGCGCTGCAGCTAAAATGACATTGGCATATGCTAATAACTGCCCATACAGCTCTAGGAAGTAATGCCCCCATACACTCACCAGTCTCAGACACCTTACAAACTCTATCCACCTTCTCATCCTCCTTCCTCTTTTTCCGACTCTCCCCAGAGTACTTCCTCCCTTCTAGCAGCCAGAAAATATCAAGGTAGCACCTTTTTTAATCCGATGCTGCAACTTCTGTGGTACACCCTCCCACAGCTTCGGGCATGACACTACTGTCGGTGCACCATCACCTTTGTTGGCTAGTGGTGTATCCATTGATGCCACTGAAGACGCGCTCGAGGATGATGTGGAGGAAGATAAGGAAGCGGAATCATGCCAACACTTGCACGTATGTTTGCGCTTCATCTGCACCGTCTTCCTCTCCCCCGTGACCGTGGCTGACTGTTGACCTCCCTTCCCGCTGCCTGGGGTTAAGCTCATTGGCTCGTGTAGGTCCCTCCAAGCACTCGTCTGTATGGCTGGTGTTCTGTGTAGAGATCTGTGTCTGCTGCTGATCCGCTCCAGGCATTCCTGCTTCTCCACTCATCTGCTCTGCTACTCCAGTCCTCACTGTTGGCTGCACCAATATCTGTGGAGGGAATAGAGAAGAAAGGGCCACCGGCACTACACCAGTAACATGCCTACCGGTGGGGTCAAGTCTCCTTCCCCAGGCCATCTGTTATGTCCCTTGTGCTTCCACATCCCATGTGGTCATTCCCCCCTCAGCCATGTTCCTATAACCCACCGAACCCCAAGGCATCCAACCCCCCCGAGGGGCAGTGGCCATAACCAGAAGGAGGCATAACTTTCCCAAGAGAAGGCATCGGTGAAACACTATCCCTGGACCAATAAGGTCCATTCGATCCCATGGACCCAAAGTCCACAGTTCTCCGAACACTCAGCAGACCCACACTGTGTGGATCCCCAGCCGTGACCAGAGGTCAACCTTCCCCATCCTGCTGGGATCTGCCACCTGCCACTTCCACTGGCAAACTTCCCCACCTCCAACTCCACACACCGTTTCATCTCTGAGAGCCCCACACCCTCTCATGCTCAAACTCTCCACACCCACTATGGACTGAGTTGCCGCACCCCCACTTCCTGTTGGAATTTGGCTGCTAGCCCCCACATGCCCCCCTTCCCCCCCCAGCAGCCCGAATCTGGCCACCCCCTCGATGAGTGAAAAATTCCAAATTGTTTCCTGCTATACCTACCCCTACATCACCAGCTGAGAGTACCAGGCTCCCATTTCTTAATTTTCACACCCCCCCCATGACAATCCTAGGCCTTCCCCCATTGCCCCTGAGAGTCACTTGTCTCCCGGCCCATTTTCCTGGCTCCTGAGTGGTCTATGTGGCCCTCCTGAGTGGTCTATGTGGCCACCTCACCCCTGATCATCCCTGTTACGCAGACCTGGCATGCTTTCTGTCAGTGCTGATGCCGCCATGAACTGCAAGCAGACATCCTCTTCACCCGTGGAGACCAAACACTTCAACAAGCAGACACTGCCGCATGACCGACGACCTAAGGAGCTGCAAATAACACCCTCCGCAGCTACTGCCGATACTTTAGATGCTGCCATTGCCTCACCCCTTCAAGTCTGTCACTGCCAAGGCCTCGAATGCTGCCAAACTTTAAAACAGCCAGCCACCGCCTTCAACAAGACCACTCCACTCCCTGCTCCCAGCCACAGTGAGGGACCATGGGCGCACACGCTCATGGTGCAAACTACTTGTCCCTCACTGGTCAGTCCAATTCCATGTGCACCAATGAAATTGCCTGGCATAAGAACACAGGGCTATTTCAATCTACAACTCGTCTCACTTGCCTTTTGACCCCCCTCCCCCCCACTAATCCCTAACCGCTTCTCATTGGGCCTATCCAGTGCTGGGCACCCGGCTACAATTCGACCTGTTCATTTATCTTAAGAGAAAATTTGACATTTTCCAGGAGATTCGTATTGGTAAATATTCAATGTACTTGTACACATTCTAATTGCAGAACTAAGGTTTAAAGGATCTTGTGGTCTAAGCAAAAGTGTACAGATATGATTCTTCTTGAACCTAAAGTTGAACTCTACTTTCAGCATTAGAATATACATCAGAATGCACAAGCTCAGTCCTTGAAGGCTCCAAACAGGCCAGGTTTCCAGAATAACTCTAATAAAAATTCATTAGATAGGCTGCATGCCTAATATCTCCCTTGTATATAAGTTTATCTATATGGGCACATAGAATCCTATCTAATGCTTTGTTCTAACAGTTTAGTGTTCCTAATTGCTTTATGTTTTTGCAAAACTTACAGACCACCTTTTTCGCAAGAAAAGCAAAGTGGTTTACAAATGAAAGGAACTAGTACGTTAGTAAGGGGATCACAGAACAATTGGACGCCACTAGCAGAATGGCCTGGGAAAACCAAATGATTTTAGATATAATGATGGCTGAAAAAGGGGGCATGTGTGATGTTGGGGGGGGGGGGGAATGTTATACGTTCATCCCCAATAACATGGCCTCTGATGGTATATCACTAAAGCCCTGCGAGGACTAACTTCCTTGGCAGAGGAATTGGCAGAAAATTCAGGTACGGATACCTTTCTCACTGGATGGTTGGAGTCATGGTTTGGGAAGTGGAAAGGGGTGGTAGTATCTATATTTACCTCTGTACTTGTTGTAATTGAAATATTAATTACGGTGGGGTGTTTCATAATACCGTGTATAGGAGGGTTACTCAAAGATTGATAGAGACAGCAAGCACTAAACAAATGATTGTATCATCTCCAGTGCACAAGGATGCAATGTTATTAATGAACAATAAAGGGGAAGAGATAGAGTCAGGAAGGATGTTATCTAGATTAGAAGCTTCCTATGGAACTGTAGAGTAAATGTAAAAAGTAACAAGAAAACTTAAAAAGGAAGAGGGAGGGGTTTGATATAAACAAATGTGATATGTTATTTTTACAGTGTAATATAATTCTTGTATTCCATTCATTCACTATTCTGTAATATAATTTTGTATGGAATGACTTTCTGACTCCCTTTGTTGTATGCCTGCATCCTGGAAGGAGAGACTATGTGGCTAGTAATACATAGCCTATCACAGGTGCGAAAGTACAAAGAAGTGGAGTGAGACAGAATTAACCAATGAGTTATAGACATGCTGGAAAAGGATGAGGACATAGTATAGTATGCAATGATTTTCTGACTTCCTTTACTGTATGTCTGCATCCTGGGAAGAGAGACTACGTGGCTAATAACACGTAGTCTGACACAGGTGCAGAAGTATTAACCAATGAGTTATGGACATGCTGGAAGTGGGTGAGGACATAGTGTACTATAAAAGAACTGTGAAACATAGGATAGGTGTGTCTTCTCAGTCAAGCATTCACCCGTCTTGCAAGAATGTAATGTGATTAAAGTAACTCTTTGCTTCACTGAGGAGTCTGTTATTGTGTAAAAATGTTATTTTTATTACAGTGCATTGCAAAAACATTCATCCCCTCTGTGTTTGTCCTGTTTTGTCACATTACAACCTGTAACTAAAATGGAGTTTTGGGGGTTCACACCATGTGATATACACAATATGCCTATGACTTTGAAGGTGCAAAATATCCTTTATTGTGACACAAACAATAATTAAGACAAAAAAACCCTGAAAGCAGGAGTGTGCATATGTATTCACCCCCCAAAGTCAATACGTTGTAGAGCCACCTTTTGCTGCAATTACAGCTGCAAGTTTCTTGGGATATATTTCTATTAGCTTAGCACATCTAACCACTGGGATTTTCCCCCTTTTCCTTAAGGCAAAACTGTTCCAACTTCTTCAAGTTAGATGGGTAGCGTTGCTGTACAGCAATCTTCAAGTCATGCCACAGATTCAAAATTGGATTGAGGTCTAGGCTTTGACTAGGCCATTCCAAGACATTTAAATATTTCCCTTTAAACCAGTTTTAGCAGTATGTTTAGGGTCATTGTCCTGTTGGAAGATGAACCTTCATCCTAGTCTCAAATCTCTGGCAGGCTGAAATAGGTTTTCCTCAAGAATTATCCTGTATTTAGTGCCATCCATTGTTCCTTCAATCCTGGCCAGTTTTCCTGTCACTGCCAATGAAAAACATCCCCAAAGCATGATGCTGCCCCACCATGTTTCACTGTGGGAATGGTGTTCTTGGGGTAATGGGAAGTGTTGGGTTTGCACACATATGGCGTTTCCCATGATGGCCAAAAAGTTCAATTTTCTTCTCATCTGACCAGAGTACCTTCTTCCATGTATTTGGGGGATCCACCACATGCTGTTGTGCAAACTCCAAAAGTGTTTTCTTATTTCTTTCTTTAAGCAATCACTTTTTTCTGTCCACTCTTCCATAAAACCCCACTCTGAGGAGTGTATGGCTTAAAGTGGTCCTATGGACAGAAACTCCCATCTCCGCTGTGGATCTTTTCAGCTCCTTCAGTGTTATCCTTGGTGACTCTGTAGCATCTCTGATTAATGCCCTCCTGCCTGGTCTGTGAGTTTTGGTGGGCAGCCTTCTCTTGTCAGGTTTATAGTGGTGCCATATTCTTTCTATTTTGTTATAATGGATTTAATGGTGCTCCATAGGATATTCAGAATTTGGGATATTTTTTATAATGCAATCTTGATCTATACTTCTCCACAACTTTGTCTCTGACCTGTTTGGAGTGATCCTTGCTCTTCATTTTGCTTGCTTAGTGGAGTTGCAGAGTCAGGGGCCTTTCAGAACAGGTATATTTATACAGGCATCATGTGACCTGTCATGTGACACTGATTGCGCACAGGCAGACCCTAATCAACTAATTATGTGATTTCTGAGGTTAATTGGTTGGACCAGATCTTATTTAGGGGTTTCATAGCAAAAGAGATGAATACATATGCACTCGCAACTTTTCAGTTTTTACTTTTTTTTAAATATATATACAAATGAACTTCCATTTTCATTCCAGATTGTATGTAATGGGACAAAACAGGATAAAAACCAAGAGGGTGAATACTTTCATAAGGCACTGTATATGTCACCTCTCTTTTAGGTGGAGTAATACCTTAAGTAGAGGTTAAGGGGTACACTTACTGAGGCTGCAACAACAGCATGACCTTCAGTGACCAGAAATAGGTTCTACAATAAGACAAAAACTTGGGGATCAATTACCTGGCTCTATCTGATCTCCCAAAATAGTCCACAGTCCAGTCTTTTTTTTTTCCAAATCAAAGATGTTTACAAGCAACCCAATTCAAAACAGTAGTCATTGCAGATAAATGCAAATGAATAAAAAAGTCTGTTAATTTTCACCTAAGAAACACTCCTTGATTACTTCCTATAGCAAATTGGACTTTCTACTGGGTACTTGTTGAGTTCTCCACTCTCCATTCCACAAAACATCATGCAATCTTTCCCCTCATCTTCACATTCAATAAATCACTACAATAGCTTGTGGAGGGGGGCGGAGCCAACCGTGGTGCAGAATGGAGGCATAGAACTGTAGTTTCCATTGCCATTGAAGACTCCTGAGTCTATCCCGACAATTTTGGTATAAAACTTACATCCCCTATTCTGGAAGCGAAAGGAGAAGAAGTGAAGATGTTGACGCTGAAGCCGGCACGGCTTGATTTTCAACAGGGAACTGGCTCAGCTATGAAGCACTCAAAGCAAGAAGCAGGTTCCCTGCACAAATTGGCTGTGAAGGAGAAAGAAACAACAGCGGAAGGCCTTCGGGAAATATTAGCTGATATAAAGAATGTGAAAGAAATGATAGCAACAAATGTGACTTCTCTTGAACTTATACAAGAAGACTTGAATGTAGTCAAGGAGAATATGAAAGACATAAATGTGCATTTAAACACAGTGGAAACACAAATACAAAAGCACGACAACTTGCTTACTCAGATGGACCCCCTTACAAAACATGTGAAAAAGTTGGAGAACCAAATGGAAGATCAAAATAATCGGGCAAGACCGAACAATATTAGAATGATTGGTGTACCAGAGGGAGCCGAAGGCACGGACCCAATAGGATATTTGGAAAGGATTGTGCCGGAGCTACTTCAAATCACCTTGGTGAAGCCATTTGAACTAGCGCTTGCCCATCGAGTTCCCTTATATAAAGCAGATAATGTTAGATATCCGCGGCCAATTGTTATGAAAGTACTCCGATATCTCAAAGTGTTACAAATTTTGCAAGCGTCCAGAAAGAGTACATCGCTGCAAATTCAGGGACGGAAAATTACTCTATTTCCTGACTTGAGTAAACCAACCATGGAATGATGGAAGGAACTTTTGGCCTGTAGACCGTTGATGCAAAGACTGCAAGCAAGATATGGCCTATACTACCCAGGAACCATGCGGGTAATGCTGAATAACACAACAAAGAACTTTGTAGATGTGGCTACGCTGAAGGCTTTTCTGCAAGAGAGAGGTGACATGGAGACCTGAATGTAGCCAAATATGAAAAGTGTTGATAGGACTTTATGGCTGATGTATAAATAAGAAAGATTGCTAAGGGGATAGAAAAACCTACTTAGTTAAAATCAAAAGAAAAATGTGTAAATTATATGAGAATGGAATAAGAAGTATGGATGTAACAACTTGTAGATTGGCTACTAAGATTTGTAATATAGTAAAGTATGTTAAGTTAACCTAGGTAACATAGAAAATTTAACATTAAAAATAGCTAATACATGCTCTATAGGGGAAACACGAATATTTTGATATTATGTGGATGATTCGAACTATGGCAATGATAGGATAAAAGGAAATGTTTTGCTTGGTGTGGCTGGTGTTCACCATAAAGTTAATGTTAGTAGAGTTGAAACGTTCATGGTGGCTGACCCGATCTAATGAAACGCTCGTAGTGCAAAAGATTGAGATAGGCGATGGGGGTATACCCATTACACGAAGAAGAATGCTGATAAATGAGAATGGCTAATAACTTAAAACTACTCACCTTAAATGTAAAAGAGATTACAAGTCCAATAAAGCGTAGGGAAATTTTGTCATATTGTCAACAGAAGAAGGCAGATATATTTACAAGAAACGCATCTGAATGAAAAAGAATCACAGAAAGTAACATCAAAATTATATCAAGTTGTCCTAGGTGCTTCAGACAGGGGAAATAAAGGTGGAGTTCTGATACGGATATGAAAAATGCTTATGCCGATACCTAAAGAAACAAAAATAGATCCCAATGGAAGATGGGCGAGAGCGACACTACAGCTAGATCAGAGTTTATACATGCTGATGAACATACTGTATATGCTCTGAATCAAGATGATCCTAGCTTCTTTAGGAGTTTAGCAATGGAATTAACTGAAGTGGTGTCCACAAATATAATACTAGGTGGAGACTTTAATCTAGTGTTAGATCATCTTACAGATCGGACGCCGTATAAATCAATAGTAAAAATCAAATTGCATATTGTGCTGAAGGATATGATGGAATCATTAGATTTAACTGAGCTGTGGCATTTCCTTCGTCCAACTGACAGGAAGTACACGTTTTATTCCCTTCCACACGATACACAGACCAGAATTTCTTTCTTCCTTGTATCAAATAGATTGATACCGCAGTTGGTCTCTTCCAAAATATATGCAGGAACAGTATCAGATCATGCAGCGGTCTCCCTAACTTTGAATATTGGAGACGCACGTCAGGTATCCTCAAAGTGGACATTTGACAAATCCCTGCTAGTAGACGAAACATTTATGGCCTATATAAATAGTGAAATTGAAACATATCTTAAATTCAATGCGCCGTCAGATACTTCAATATGGGGAAAGTGGGAATGTTTTAAAGCAACTCTTCGAGCACATATTTCAACTTTTTCAATTTAAAAAAAACAAAAAAAAAAGAACTTGAAGAACTGGATACTCAAATAAAAGTGGGAGAATGCTTACTTGCAAAGAAAGCTGATTCAATGGTCCTGTTGAGACTTCAAAAGTTGAGATTTCGATACAATTCCATCCTCAATGCAGATGTTCAACTAGAAGTCAGGGCACAGCAGAATAAATATTATTATGAAAGTAATTGAGCCGGACCACTGTTAGCTAAGCTACTTAAAGCAAAAGGAAATAAGACCCGCATAAAAGCACCTCAAAATTCGAATGGGGATCTCCTCGTGCACGATGACCAAATACTGTGATGCTGTAGAGAATTTTATGAAAATTTATATTGCACAGAAGTGGTCTGGAATGACAAATCTTTCAAAAAGTTAGTTTCTACCTTAATAGGACCAAAATTGTCGGAAACCCAAATGCAATTGCTTGAGCAAGATATTTCTGTGACTGAGATACAAATGGCAACCAAGCA